>JANFOE010001058.1:0-731984 GCA_025667525.1 Glebionis coronaria | reverse complement strand
GGTGGTCTGGAGTAAACGGTTGTAGGAGATTCCTCTGAGGTTGACGCACCGTGAGGGTTGTCGGGTATATGTGACCCAAAGAATGGAAGCTCTGCAGAATGAGCATATTCCAAATCATGATCGTAGTGATCCTCTTCAACATCATTAGGAACGAGTGGGGGTGAAGATGTAGGTGTAGTTTGAGAATTACTTGGAGATGGTACATCCGATTCAATTGTGACAGTGGATGTATCAGATTGAACTCCATTATCGTCAGCAACAACTTCAGGAATCGGAGCTATCACTGCAGGTGCTGGAACATCATCACTTGGGGGATCAAAGAATTCATCAAATATACGTTGAAATAATTCATCCCACTCGGACCTTGTAGGTGGTTTAAATGATGGAGAAGTAGGATTGTTGGGAACTAATCTGGAACTAATAATCTCGGTTCCCATCTCATGAAGCGCGGGTTCAGAGCCGCGTTGCTCAGAAGCCATCGCTGTCAGCTCATCAAAATCGACATCCAAAGTTCCTAATCTTGCCAAGATGATGGTTATAAATCCGGTAAGCTTTCTTTGTGGGTGAGTAACCAATGAAAATTCCTATATCAGCCTTCGGTTGAAGTTTGCCCAAATTCTCACTGTTTGTATTTGGATAACACAAGGCACCAAACACATGAAGAAACGAAATATCGGGTTTACGTCCATGAAGAAGCTCATATGGTGTTTTTCTGTAACAACCCAAAACCGTGGTCATTATTTAATTATATTTTTACGTATATTTTTGAAATTTTTGACGAGGTTGATTGTCATAACGATTGGTGATTTGATTTGGATGAATGATTGGAAGTTATATTTTTACGTTTTGACGAGTTGCGAGGATTATTAGTAATGACGATATCAACGGATGCCCAAAATTTTAAGTTTTATTTTAGACATGTCGATGTTTAATAATTTGACGTTTTTATTTTAATGTCGTATTAAGTCGTGCCGGGACTATATAATATCATATTTTGTGTGCGTTTTAAGTTTTGAGAAGTATTTTTATGAAACCCGAGACCCGTAATAATTTTCAAAAGTGACTAATAGTCATTTCTTGCTTTTTAACAAAGTATTTGCATTTTAGTCCACAAGAATCACAATTGCCAAAAACTACCCTAAACTTTCCCCATATAAAATGAAAAATTAAACATGAAAAACACACAAACACTTCCACTAACAATTTCTCTCTCTCTCTCTCTCTCTCTCTCTCTCTCTCTCTCTCTCTCTCTCTCTCTCTCTCTCTCTCTCTCTCTCTCTCTCTCTCTCTCTCTCTCTCTCTCTCTCTCTCTCTCTCTCTCTCTCCCTCCCCTCTCTTTTCCGTCAACCCCAAGCACCATACACCCCTAGATTTTTTAAAATCTAGTTTGATTCAACAAAATCTAATCAAAGACCCATCTTAATCTCTTGATTCTCTACACATTGGTATGAAAATTTCACACATGCAAAAACATTTTTGTAAAACCCATTTTTGATGAAAAATCTTGTGTTTTGATCTTAAATTGTTGTTGTATGTAGGGGTTTATGTGCTTATATATTATATTTGATGAATACATGTTGTAATTTTTGAGTTGGGTTTTTATGATTTGATCATCTAGGATGATTTAGCATGTTATGATTGAAAGTAGTAGTGTTAGGATGATTATAGTGGTAAAAAGGATGTTAAATATGTGGCGAAAAATTGATTTTTAGTGATATTTAAAGATGTATTTTATAACAGATTATTAAAGGTAATTTTCTGAAAATATGAGTTTGAGTTTGGTATGAACTAACTAGATATTGTTGTAGAGGATGTTTTAAGCTTCGATTTGGTATAAGGTAGAGCTTCTAGCTCCAAACGAGCGAAAAGTTATGATAGTTTGATTATTCGTGTACCGGGAGACGAGTATCGTCACAATATATAATTGTTATCGATATTTGGATCGAATCTCGGGGACTCTAAAATGGATTTTGAAATGTGTGATGGACTGATGTAAAATGTTAAGTATGATGATGTTGAGTTTATTTTCAAAGTCGAGTGTCGGTTTTGTAAACGGAGAAAAGTAAATGAGTTAAAAAGACTATATGAGTTGTTAACGTAAAACTGTCCGGTTTTTGTAGTTCGAAGATGAGTCTGGCAGGGAACTTTAAAAGTAAAATCTTTTAACCAACTTTTGGGAGGTCTTTCTATATATAGTAAGTGAAGTTTCTGATTAGTATCGTAATCTATTGATGTGTTTAAGTAAGGAAACAGTTTGGACGAATTATATATATATATATATCGACAGTTTTTGAAAGAATAAAAGTATAAAAGTGTACGTAAGAAGGATGTATTAAATTGAGCATGGTGTGAGTTTGATTTTGACTTTGAGATATTTATTCTATTTTATTAAGCATGAAATATTATTTGATGTATTATTAAAGGCACGCGTTTTGTTTTGATAGATTGTGGTTTTCGTGTTCGCCGGGCATCATTGATCGTTGAAAGTCGTCATACTACTATTAATACTTCAGGTAAGTCTATTGCCTCTCTTTCTACTTGTTTTAATGATTTTAAAACCCGTGAGGGGGATAAATGCTATTTGAAGTAAAATGAACACATGTCATGAGTAATTGTTGGACCCGATGTTGCCTTTGTTGCCTTTGATGAATTGCATTGTATAAGTACCTAAATTGCAAAAGTCCCTAAATTCATGAGCCGTTAACTATCTTCTGACTTGATGTTGTGAGTTGGGAATAGCCACTTATTCTAATAATAGTACTATTGGGATGACGACCCTATCTGAGACCAGGGCATTACGCTTTGTAACCTCTGGGAAGGATAATTTTACGAGAATGAGAATTGGTATTCTTGCAATTGATACCCTAGTAGGGGCACTGGTAATTCTTATAGTCATGTTGGCATTTGGCGTGGGTGACTAAGTTAAGGGGTCGGTGTCATGAGCTTAATACAATTCATTAGCTATTGCTATAAGATGAAATGCCTGATTAATAGATGGTATCGCCACAATTCTATTAAACAATTGTGAATGATTTTTACGATGTGTTCAATTATGTTTTGTTAAACCTATAGACTTGCTCAACCTTTGTGTTGATGATTTTAAGCATGTATTTCAGGTACTTGAAGTTGTTGAGTTGCGGAGCTTGCTGGAGAAGGATTGCGGGATTGCTTTTGTAGTAATTTGGTCTAAAACGGATTTCTTTCCCATTTGTCTTAAATTTATAGTATATGGTCAAGTATTTTGGAAAAAGGTTTGTCATTTTGTTAAGATCCTAGGGGAACCTGTATGCTACTCTGATATATTTTTAAACTGATTTTACTTGGGATTGAAGGTTTTAGACATTGATTTAAATTATTTCCTTATCTTTTTTTCCTAAATATACTGTTTTTTTAGGTCGTATAAAGAGTTTGTGAAATGAAGTTTGTGAATAACACCCAATTGTGTATTTCGGCTGCACAATGTAAATTGGGGGTGTTATAGATTGGTAACCAGAGCTTTTTAGTTATAGCGAATTAGGTCGATTTTTGAAAAATGTCCTAAACTATAACTTTGGTGTCAAAAGTATTTTATAAAAGCAACGCAACTTCTCTGCAAGGCTCCGGTAAGATTATTTATTTTTGTTATACATTGTTATTATAGATGTATCCTTCAAATTTGTTCTGAATTCTTGAGTATTTATTAAGTAAATACTACGATAAGGTATTGACATTAATGAAAGGACGTGGAGTGCTTTCATCATAATTTCATTTTTTTATGAGTATTGTATAATTATCATTTGCATTGCATTGCATTGCATCACATACATATATATGGCATACGTAAATCATTTGCATTTGCATGATTATGCATTGCATTGCATATATATTTTTGAATAATGACCTTATGTATCTTTGAATTTTCTGTGATTTCAGAAAATGTCCGACATACGATTTTACACCAATAAGGGGGGATTTGTTGTAGGTCAACGGAGTATGTAGTATCAGCGAGTAGGTGATCATAAGAATTCAGGTGGATGGTTAAAGTATAAGGATGATACGGATGATAAGAAAAATGTTGTAGAATCTGATAGTGATAATTACAGGACTGAGAGTGAAGTTGGAAGAACTGAGGTTAGAGCTGAAGTGAGAAGTTATGGAAGTGATTTTGAGAAGTATCAGAAAGAGATATATATGCTTCGTAGGTTAAGTGAATATGTAGCTCATCTTGGGCCGTATCTTGGACCGCATTGGAAGTTTTAGGATAGCGAGGTGTATGCTGATTCGCATTATATGATAGATCCGTCGTGTCAAGGAGCCATTTGAGGAATGGATTTGAGAATCCGCCGTGCTTTGATCCAAAATAGAGGTGCTGCAAGTTAGGATCAGATGAAGATGGAGCAGGGACGAGCCAAGTTGGAGAAAGTGATGGACCACATCCTATGGAGTGATGTAGTAACAGATCCTTGTTGTATTTCAGTTTATGTAATGTTGTGTTGTATTTGAATTATCTAGATGTTGTGAGGTAGTATTGTGATGGATCATTATTATTGTTGTTGTTTAGGATGGTAAGGGTAAGTGACATTAGTGACAAGATTTTGTTTCGATTTTCTCGGATTTATGGATGAAATCTACTATTACCCTTTAGTATTTTGATGTGTCTTTGTTATCTTCTCTTTTGTGAGATGATTGTGGAATTGAGGTAGTATTGTGTTGTTGGCGCATGTAGTATTCATGATATATCTTGATGAAAAGATCCTATTCTTTATATCTCGATGTGTATACTTATTAAGTTTCTTTCTACTGTTATCGCATAGAAAGAGTTGAGTAAGATATGTTTCTGTCATTAGCAGGGATTCTTGCGTGACTGAGTATCTTGAAATATGTATCCACAGGTTGTTAACTTTAGGGTAGATTATATGATTGTAGGAATAGTTGTTAGATTGTTTGAAGCTGATAGTGCTACGAGAAGACGAGATGCTGCTGAGACTGAAGATGCTGCTGAGACTGAAGATGTTGCTGAGATTGAAGATGCTGCTGTTCCAGTTGGAGATGCTGCTGTTATTCTGTAAGATTTTAAAAGGATGTATGTGTGTTAGATTCCTAGGAATGAGAAGAGATTTGGTGAAGAGTGTCGTACGGATATTAATTGTAACTGGAAAGGTGTAACTATATGGATAAATTCGAGTAACTGATGGATGTTTTGAAATATCAATAGTCATTTGGGAATGTTCAACTAGACGAAAGGAGATAGTAACTTAAAGATTGATCCTGATTCGAAATTAAGTGTGACAGAAAAGGGTAAAGGAACGGTATTGTTGCGAATGACGGTAAGGAATAGGAAATTTATTTTCTCTAATAGAAGGTAAACTTGGAATTAACAGTCTAAGATAAGAAGAGATGGTATTTATGCGGTTACTATAAATTGGGTAAGCAGGAGGAAGTATGATGTGTAGATCACATATATTTTATACCACTTAAGTAATTATCTAATTACTTAGCGTAAGTACGAACCAGCTGGAGGTCGGGCTGCAGAAGGAATAACAAGGAGTGTGGTATAGGAATTAGTATTTATGTGGTAATGAAATGTTTTCATTTCGGTAAAGGAGATTGAATAAAGGAATTATTCAGATAATGGAAAATCAATATGAAAAGAATGTTGCTGCTACTACAACCTATATTTTGGAAATGCTGATAAGATCTGAGATTCAGATGTAGTAAATTGCATATTCTTATCTGGTAATCATTGAGTTAGGATTCCATTGAAATTCTGAAGGTGTTATTGATGGTGTATTGAAATTCTGAAGGTGTTATTGATGGTGTATTGAAATCCTGAAGGTATTATTGATGGTGTATTGAGATTATGAAAGTGTTACTGAGGATATATTAAGATTTGAAGATGTTAAGTTTTAATTGACCTGAGAACGAGAAATCAACAGGAATTAGCGATTGGTTGAAATGATAAACTAACCGATGGAAGGATTATTAATAATTATATAAATATATATATATGATAAAGGATTATTTTTCTAAACTTATGGAATTAAGAGGTATCACGCAATTAATTGAAGTAGAGATGTGAGAAAGTAAAGCGGGATAAGAATGAATGTCATAGGATATGATAAGTAAAGGTGGAAAGAATTAAATTGGAATGTTGTTGAGCATTGAGTACTGATTTCAGGAAGTAATCAATAGAATTTCTATTTGAAGATTTTATTGGTCAATGATGAAAAGGTATCTAGGAGGAAACAGTAATAGATCGAATTTTCTGTGCGCTTTACCAGTAGTAGTCGGAAGGGAATGAGAAGACGAGTTAGTATTTAAGGGTATTTTTTGATTGTCCTGCGGAATCATAGAGTTAACTGTCGTCTTGGGAAAAAGAAGCTTTGTGTTAGCTTAGTGATGGGAGTTAGGTAGTCTGATTGTATATTTTGTTGTATGGCATTGTCAGGAAATTGAGGATGGTAATATGATTAATTGTAAGGATTGGCCGATGAGACAATAAGGATAATCTGATTTGACTGGAAGGATAAGTCATTAGATAAGTAATAATAGAAGTAAGTAAAGAAGTTGGATGTTTTGGGAATAATATGATTGTTATGGGGATGAAAAAACAAAACATTTACTGATGATTCAATATCCATTACTGATAAATGTTTCGTTTGATGATTGAAGAAAAGGAAAGTATTTGATAACAATTAGAAATTTTTTAGGGAAAGAGGAATGGTGTGTGAAATTCTTTGGATATGAATTTTAGTTGGAGTAATATAGATGTTTTAGAATGTGCGATCTATGGCTGAAGTGATCGTGAAAATCTGACTACACTGAAACGATTGAGGCTTTGTCGATACCGACGAAACCGACTGAAGCTTGTCAATTCCTTTGTGTAAGCTTGTTGGAAATACGTTTTTCCCAATAAAGTCTCGGTCACATCTTAGTTAGCATAGATCACGAGATATAGATTATTTAGAACTTTGTCTCTTGGAGCGACCTCCCTTAGGGGGAGATTGTTGGAAATACGTTTTACGTATTTATGAAGGATCGGTCGCTCCAACGATGATTATGTAATGGGCTCGTGATCCATTTAGTCAATGTATAGTCCATATAGCCCACATGTAGGGTGGGCTATATATATATACCCCTCCTAGCATGTTAGGAGGGGTTGGTTGTTCATTTGACATTTTAATCATTCCATCTTTATTTTCTCTCTCTAACTTTCTCCCTTCTCTCCTTTCTCTCTCTACTCCTTCATCTCCCTCCTTCTCATCTTTCTTATATTAATCTATTAATCAACCATCTTTATATATCAAATCCATCCAATAAATCATGTAGAATAGGCCAATAATTACGTAGACCTTCAATTGGTATCAAGAGCCAAGGTTTGATTGGTTTATTCTAGCTTTTATTTTTTTATTGATTTTGGTGGGTTTTGATTTAATCATGCTTAAATATTAAAAAGTTTGTATTTTTTATAAAAAGTTTGTGTTTTTATGTGTTAAATCATGTCAAATCTTTAGATTTACTTACTTTTTAGATAAAAATCACAAATTTTTTATACAAAAATCAAAGATTTCTTTATCAAATCTTAAAAAGTTTGTGTTTTTATAAAAAGTTTGTGTTTTTCTCTTTTTAATTTTGTATTTTTTTGATTAAATCCTTTCTATTTTGATTGCCTTTTTGTTTGAATTCCTTAAATTGAACTTTTAATTTTATCTTTTTTTATTTTTTTAATCAGTTTCCACTTTAATTTTTCTATTATTAGTTTTTTTTTTCTTTTAATCAGTTTTTTATATAAATTTTTTAATCAGTTTTTTCGTTTATCAGTTATCAGTTATCATTTTTGTTTATCAGTTTTATCATTTTTGTTTATCAGCTTGCTTTTCGTTTATCAGTCGTATCATAACTGTCCAAAGTTCCATCATAACTGTCCAAAACTGTCCTTTCATAACTGTCATTCTTAAAGTTTCGAATCAACCCAAATGTTCCGGGTGAACAAAAGTTCCGGGTGAAGAAAAAGTTCCGGGTGAAAGAAAAGTTCCGGGTGAAAGAAAAGTTCCGGGTGAAAGAAAACTTCCGGGTGAACGAAAACTTCCGGGTGAACGAAAACTTCCGGACGTACGAAAACTTCCGGACGAACGAAACTTCCGGACGAACGAAACTTCCGGACGAACGAAACTTCCGGACGAACGGAAGTTCCGAACGAACGGAAGTTCCGAACGAACGAAAGTTCCGAACGAACGGAAGTTCCGAACGAACGGAAGTTCCGAACGAACGGAAGTTCCGAACGAACGAAAGTTCCGAACGAACGGAAGTTCCGAACGAACGGAAGTTCCGATCGAAGCACTGTAGACTCACAACATTCGACTCAACAACCTTAATCCCAAAACACTGACTCGATCTCATTTTCAAAACAATTTTTTTTTCGACATAGGCAAGTCATCGTCGTCTCTTAAACCGACTCATACCTTCGACATCACAAACAACACAAACACTCTCGAACTCCAGACTTGACATAAAATCTCATCAAACCACTCTCAAAACTGTCAAAAACTCGACAACCAACATCCACTGACCCACACTTTCAACCGACTCGAACACATCCTCAAAAACAAGATCTCAATCAACACACCATCATCGATCTTGACTCACTAATCTAAATCAAACCACAGACTAAAACACACGATTCACAACTCCATCTCACTATCTTGACTCATCTCACAAACTGACTCAAAAACACTCGACCTCCCATTTCACCCTCGAACACCCTCGAACATAAAATCAACCACCCACCCTCGCCCATTTTTGACAGACTCAACTAAACCCAACTAAGACACTTACTCTCGAGACCAACACCCTAAAAACTTCCGACTCAACCCCCTCACACCCTCCCTCGTCAAAAACACATCGACCTGCACACTTACCTCTCATCCAACAAAAACCTTAACACTCAGCCTCACCTTGGTCTCACCACAACTCTCGCCAGCCTGATTCTCCCAACCCTCACCCTCAAAACCAAAACCCCTCAATCCACAATCAACCAAACTCGACAAACTCGACTCACTAACACACAAACCAAAACCACTCTCGTATCACCCACCCTCGACTCCACTCACCCTCACCCTTGTCCACACACCCTCGACACATCTTTCACTCACCCTCGACAACACTCTCCCTCACAAGACCCTCAACACAAACCCTCGTCAACCACAACACTCTTTCAGACTCGATACACGACACACAGAAAGACGATACACGACAGAAGGACTCTACAGATGAGAGAAAGACTCTGAAATAAGACATAAAAAACCTACCCGCGACCTTCTTGTGAAGATCTTGTAGCCGCTTCAGTTTCTGCACATCCAATCGTTTTATCAAAACGTTTTAAATACCAAGATCTGATTTTGGAAGGGTTTTTGAAGGGATTTTCTAAGGGTTGACTGCTTTGTGAGATTTTGTTTGAGATTTATATAAAGAAGAAAGAGACGGTGATTACTATCATATTCAGATTAGGTTACAATTATTTTTGGTGGCAAAGTTTTGAGAGGATTTTGAGGGGCGGAAGATTATATGAAGTGTGTTTTTGGATTTTTGGTGGCTGTGCAAATTATTTAAAGAAAATAAAGAGACATATTTAGGCTGCGTGTTTTAGGTTTGGGCGGAGTTTACAAAGGACGGAGTAAACTATGCAACAGTCATAAGGCCACGTCACTTTCCATTTTCTTTTGGACACGTTTTTTATCTTAAGGAAACGGTTATATCCGTTTTTTTAGAAAACAAAACATATCACGTTTTATTTTCCTATCTTTAAAAAGTTATTTTTTATTTCTTATTTCTCTAATTTTATTTTCTATTTTAAAATATCACATTTTTTTATTTTTAGTTAAATTAAATTTTTTGTCACTTTTATATTTTTATTTTGTCACTTTTATATTTTTAGCATTTTGCTTATTAATTTTTGGCAAATCGTGTCGAGGCGGGTATTTTCCAAGTTAACGTGAAAAATAATTGTCCGGTTAAACGTTATTGTGGCCGGATTTAAAGACAAAGTGACGAGTCAACGTGACGGGATATATTTTAGCAAATACGGATTTTTGATCGGGTTTAATTCATAATCGTTTGAGCCGACAACAATTTTTGAGCCGAGTCGTATTGTAAAAACCCGACAACAACAACATCCACATCATTTTTTCTTTATCTTTCCTCGATTTTCAATGGATTCGTTCAATTCGACACTTAAAGAGGGAGACTTGCATCAAATGCAAGACAAAGCTAGAGAAAGTGGTATAAATTCATTTCAATTGCTTCAATATCATCTTGTTACTCTTTCACGGCTTCAAGGAGGGAGCGAATTTGTGACCATCTTTGGACAAGATCGTCATATATTCATCGATTCAATATTCACCACTTTGACCCACCTCGCCGAGCAAATCAACAATGAAAACTTCAATCACTCTGCATCGTCACTTGCTTATAAGGCTCTTGTGACACAACTCACGCCTTTCCTCCAATTCAATATCATCAAGTCTGAAAGTTCAGTGATTCACCAATCGATTCTTCGAGATACACATAACGAGCTTCGAGTTTTCCGTGATACAATTTTGAAACTCATGACATCGGTCTCGTCTTCGATTTATGAAAGATCTCGACTTCAGCAAGGGTATGATAATGGAGTGCAAGACTCTTCGATGCAAGAGGAAACTGGTCATACAGTTGACAACTTGGAGCACAACGATGGCAGGAGCACGGAATCGGAAGGTCAACATGATACCAGTGGCACGTCAGGGAATGTTCACGAGATCCTTCTTGATGACGCCTTACCCGTTTATGACGAAGAGCCTGCAAACATGGTTCAATGTCATGTTGTTTATGATATACATGCTGATGAAATGCCGCATATTGAGCATTCTGAACCTAATTATGACAAACATGGGATGGAAAAGAGTGATAGCAATACCACTTCTAATTCATCCGATGTAAGTCATAATGGGGGAGAGATTGTTCAGAATGCTAAACATCATGATAATTATCCTATAACTGCTTCATTGACTGCTTCTGATTCCAAGATTAAAGAGCTCGAAACAATCGTAGCTCGGCAATCAAAAGATCTTGAGGATGCCAAACTTGAATTTTCTAAGAAAACGGACAAATTTGAAACATATTTTGAAAAACTTGAAAAATCAAATGTTTTTCTTGAAAGAAAATTGGATCAAAAAGTGTTAGATTCTAAAGCTGAAAAGGGTAATTTTTTGAAACAAATTCAACTGCTTGAATCTAAGTTGGCATCCCAAGATAACTTGCTCAATGAAAATGAAACTTTAAAGGCCCAAGTACAGGAAAAGGTTTTTGCTATAGCTGCGTTGAAAAATGTGTTAAGGAAAACTAGAGGACCTAGTGTGGACACTAAGCTTGAAAACCCATCAATCTTGGGGAAACCGCCTACAAATCAGTTTGTCAGACAACCGACTGTCAGACAACCTACTGCATTTAGATCCGAGCGACCACAATCCTCGAGACCGCGGTTTGCCTCCCAAGTTGATTTGGGTCATATTTCTAGAACAGTCACTCTACCAACTAGGCCTAATGTGACTAAAACAGTTTTAGCAAGACCTCATCACATGATTGCCCCTAGTTTCTCTAAGAATAGTTCAATGAACACGTCTAGAACTAGTTCAACTGATGTGCGCCATGATTTTGGTCAAAGGGAAGCTATTCAAAATACACATGTAAGAGATAGCAATGTCCAACCTAGTCAGATGCTTTCTAGATTACCCAACACTGCTAACCGTAGCATGACGTCTCCTAGGAGCATCGATCAATCATCTAGGAATTACTCGGACATTAAATATGCTACTTGTAAAACATGTAGAAAATGTGTCTTTACGGCAAATCATGATTCCTGTATCAAGAAATTACTTAATGAGGTGAACTCCCGTGCTAGACTTAAATCCCAGTGGGTTGCCAAAATCAAACCCATTGGTAAAATGTGGCGCCCCACTGGTAGAACTTTCACTCTTGTAGGAAACGAGTGCCCTTTAACTAGGATAGTCTCTGATTCTACGAAGACTACTAGGGAGGAAATTGCAAAGGAGGTTACATCACTTAAGCCTGAACTTAAGATTTTCTATAAAAGGAAATGTTTGCCAACCAAGACAAGTGAATCATCCCCTCAGGCCACCTCTGACACAAGAAAAGAAAACCGTGAACCCCCACGTGCTTCTAAAATAGATATCTCTAACCCATGCAAAAGTATACAAACTCCTAATGAGAATGCAGGTACCAAAGTTGATGTTCCAAAAGAACGAAGCGGTCCAATCATTGTATACCGTTCAACTAAGGACACTCTCAGAGTTTGGTTGTTGAAGAAGCAGATATCAGAGAAACTAGTATCTCAGGGGATTCATGGTTAAAGTTTACACAGGACTTATAGTCACATCACAGACTATAACTCGATCTTCAAAGAAAGGAAAGTTTATCGCCGATGGTAAACTTGTCCTAACAACGAGAAATTAATTTTTCTCGGGCATGAGCTTATATAAAAAACATTCCATGTTTTTAAGCTCATGCACTATGGCTCCTCGTTAAATGACAGACGACGACCCGGACTTCGGAGACAGGGAAGTTTATCCACGCAACGATAACTTACCCTCTTAACAAGAAATTAAGTTTTCTTGGACACGAGCTTATCCTAAAACCATTCAAAGGTTTTAAGCTCATGTATATGGTTTATCATTAAATATCAGATGGTAACCCGTGAATCAAAGAAAGGAAAGTTTATCGCCGATGATAAACTTATCCTAACAACGAGAAATTAAGTTTTCTCGGGCATGAGCTAAAATTAAAAACATTCGAGGTTTTTAAGCTCATGCACAATGACTTACAGTTAAATGTCAGACTGTAACTCGAACTTAAAATAAAGGAAAGATTATCTTTTATGATAACTTATCCTCTTAACGAGAAATTCACCTTTCTCGGTCATGAGCTTGTATTAAAACATTCGAAGTATTAAGCTCAGAAAGGAAAGTGTATCTTTTAAATAAGAGAACTTTTCCTCATAACGAGAAATTAACCTTTCTCGGTCATGAGCTTTCCGTTAAAACAGTCAAAGTTTTCAAGTTCATGAAAACGACTTCTAAGTAAATGTCAGCTTAGAACTCGTCCTTCAGATAAAAGGAAAGTTTATCGCCGATGGTAACTTATCCTTAACAACGAGAAGTTTACAACTTCTCGGACTTGAGCTCACTTTGTAAGATATTCAACATCTTAAGCTCAAGTAATTGGTTTTCAAAACTTTGAACACAATTTTTCGAGAATTTCTCAAAAGGTTTTTCTAAATCTTTCAAAATTGTGTGTTCAAAAATGTTTTGATAAAAATAGCATGTCTTCTGGAATCGATAATATTTACGATACTAGAAATGTCATTCAATAATGACACGGGGTTGTAAATAAAGTTCGAGCAGAAGTTCAAACTTTTAAAACATGCTCAAAATGGTTTGCTATTATTTCTGATAGTAACCCGCTTTTCATAATCAAGTCAAGCATTTCACCGGAAAGCTTTGACTCAACAACGGGAATTAATTTTCTCGGGGACGTGACGAGGTGACCAACATTCGTGAACAAGAACCATGTGAATCTTTCATATGATGTTCTCCATCATTCAGGTCCTACCTCGTAAATTGCTAATCTTGTGAATTCATTATCATATATGATCTTTGCACGTGACAAATACCTTACACTTGTGTTTAAAAGGTATTTGATTTACGTTTCAGCACACCCTCATTAATTTGAGGGGGAGCTTGTGTAACTCATGAAGATAATTGGATTTGCATTTTTCTTCCCAAATTTTCTTAAAACGCTATTAAATCAATTGATATTAAAAACATTGATTGAGTTAATATTTTAATATGGGGGAGAAAATGTGATTTAATATGGGAAATGATTAATCACAAATGGTTTGACTTAACGTGCTAGCTCATCCCGACATGTGCGAAATGTTTTCGAATATCGTGGCATATGTTAAGGGGGAGCAAAATGGATTTGCACTTCAAAATGGATTTCATGGTGACATACACTTACCTAAAACATCTCTATTCACGATGATGAAGATTGTGGTGACATAAGGATGGTAGGATAGGTTAAAGTCCAATGATTCCTCTAGAACCGGAGGAATCTTCCCAAGGACATTCCATAGCTAGAAATAGTAATCCTTAGGAAAGATGGAGAAAGATTGTGAACGTAGCTGAATGCCGACCAAGTACTTAAGTTAGCACTGGAACAATCACAACAAGGTGCTAGTGATGACGTATTGGTAAGCATTGAAGGTGTTGAAGAATGAAAAAGAATTGTAAAGATAAAGGGTGTAAAGAAAGAAGCCCTCCTTACAACCTTAGGCAGAAACCGGGTCAATTCATATGCTATTGAGATCATTTTTAATGATTCTTGATATTGAAGAAAGACATCATGGACCCAGTGATGCAATGCACAACCCTTCCCAGCTAACTCAAATATCTCTCAAAAGGTATTTGTTTTAATCACACGGAGATCAACACATTATCTATTGGTTTATTCACTCCGAATAAATTGGTATTGAAAAGGTGGCACTCCTCTCCAGCCTCCGATCACTAAAATCCAAAATGCACGATCGAGTCTAGAGCCATTTGAGATCATCAAATATCTCATTAGGACACACTTTCATATCTCCTTGCTTCTTCACACACTGTGAAAAGTAAGAAAGATCTTAAGAGTCCTACGCAAAATCTTCATGATCTTGCCTGAACATCCGAGTAATACGAAAGTATTTACAATGAAGATGGAAATCCTTCTTGAGCGAATATCAAAAAGCTCATGGTAGGTGACTTGTGCGATTCTTTATGAATCAAACTTGTGATAACTGGAAAGCAACAGTGGTTTAATTCTTAAATGAATTTAAACACGTTCCAGGCCTCTACGCAATATCTTAAGTGATCTTGCCAGAACATTCAGAGTAATACTATTGAGTATTTACAGTGACGAATGGAAATCCTTCTAGTGTTAACATCAAACAGCACTTGGTAGGTAACTTGCAAGATTCTATATGAATCAAGCTAGTGACAACTGGAAAGCAACGATGGTGCGGTTCTTAATTGAACTTCACTTGCTCCAGGAACATGAATTGACGGCTTCAAATCATGCGGATAAGATTATCCAAATGATTCACTCTTTACGTTCGCAGTCAGCTTTGGACGGTCGAGTAAAGAGAACGGGTTTACCCGCGAAATCTTGTCAAGGAGGTTCTTTATTGAAACTACCTGCCACAAGTACGATATTTAATATCGTCCAACGGTCTTCACCGACCGGAGGTAAAATGCTTCCGAATTAGAATGAAATGTTCAAGGCCATTTCATCCGTGTATATTGTTTGTTGCTAACTGTCTTATGCAGCGTAACAAGAAGGTGGCATTGCGGTGTACAATCCAGAAGAAGTCGTCACCACATGCTTATATTACATTCAATTAGTACTTCAACAAATTCAAGAAAGCCTGAAGGTCAAGTCTTCCGCTGTATCAAACTCTGAAGCTTTCAAGAATTTAAAAGTATAAGTATGTGGAACATGAAGTCACGAAGAGGCAAATATCACAAGTGAAGAATGCACAAGGTCAAGGCAAGGAAACATGCTCAAGACTAAAGTCAAAGATCACATCAAGCATATTCACAAGAACAAGATCGAAGACTCAAGCATAGATGCTAGGTTTAAGATTTTGTAAAAAGATGTGACCTTCCTTAGGGGGAGATTGTTGGAAATACGTTTTTTCCCAATAAAGTCTCGGTCACATCTTAGTTAGCATAGATCACGAGATATAGATTATTTAGAACTTTGTCTCTTGGAGCGACCTCCCTTAGGGGGAGATTGTTGGAAATACGTTTTACGTATTTATGAAGGATCGGTCGCTCCAACGATGATTATGTAATGGGCTCGTGATCCATTTAGTTAATGTATAGTCCATATAGCCCACATGTAGGGTGGGCTATATATATACCCCTCCTAGCATGTTAGGAGGGGTTGGTTGTTCATTTGACATTTTAATCATTCCATCTTTATTTTCTCTCTCTAACTTTCTCCCTTCTCTCCTTTCTCTCTCTACTCCTTCATCTCCCTCCTTCTCATCTTTCTTATATTAATCTATTAATCAACCATCTTTATATATCAAATCCATCCAATCAATCATCTTAGAATAGGCCAATGATCTCGTAGACCTTCAAAGCTGAGTATTATCGGAGGTTTATCGAAAGGTTTTCACTGATTGTTGAACCAAGGATAAAGTTGACAAAGAAGAAATAAATGTGTGAAATCCATTCATACATCCACGTTGTAGCTTTAATGGAAAATATATCTAAGTTGTAGTTTTGAGATCTGATTTTTGTAGTTGAGGAAGTTGTTTATGAACGCTGAGGATAGATTGAAGTTCTGTGCTTGTATAGTTAGTATTGGAGAAATCTGAAGGAACTATACAGCTGCGATGATGATATTTGGTTAATATCAAATGGAAAGGAAAGTAATAGTAGTGTGTTGACTTGAATAAAGAAGTATAACGAGATTTATAAGATTATGAGTTTCGACAATGTAGTATTTGTTTTGGGATTGTAAAGTATTACTTGTATGGAATCAAGTATGAAGAAAATAAGAATAAGGACTTATTTATAAATGCCATTCGGAAATTTCAAAAGGAAGGAGTTAAGGATTACCTAATGATGAATGGGAAATAATAATCAGTAAATTATAGTTGAGATATGTTATAGTTCTGTATTACGTAGTGTGTTTCAGATTACGAAGGATGAGTATGGATACTTTCACTATCGACTAGTGAGTATTTAGTAAGGAGTAGAAGTAAAAAGGGGCTTATAAGATTTTTTTAAAGTAATTGAGAATTGACTCTTTAGACTTGAGATATTTCGAATATTGGTAACAACAAGCAGAATGGATGGAATGGAAAGATATTTAGAATTGAATCGATAAACTAATGGAAAAGGAATGCCAAGGGAAAAAAAATCAACATATTGTCAGAAATTTTGAAATAGAATGGTAGTAGTGATGAGAGAGTTGAAATGTATGTTTTGTGGGACAAAAACGGTAAATGTGATCATCTAGTTTTTCTTCCATTAGATCAGAGAATGTGTTAAGAATGCAAGGACCAGTGGTGAATGAATTTTTCAGATGAAAGAGAATTTAATTATTCTTAGAGTGTTGAGAGTGTCGCATGTAGTATTGAAGGAATTTCATAAGTTGAAGCATTGATACAGTCTGGGCTTATTCCAACCAGACTACAAGTTATAGAACTTGGGGTAAATAAGATATGTGTTACGATATCAGGAAGTGATCTGACCATTATACATTTCAGATTTGAATATATGAGGCTAACGGAGTTGTTTAAACAATATATGATATGAGGAAGATGTAATAATTTACTATGGAAGGTACAATAATTCAGTGATCTAGCAAATCACTACACTCGGGACATAGAGATCGTTAGAATGAATGAAAGTGGAAGATGAGTATAGGAGGAATATAAGTGACTAGTCAGAATTATTGATGATCTCATTGTGTTTAGTTTGAGTGTAACCTCGGGACATAGAGACAGAGTAATTTTTGAATATTGGAAATCGTTGTGATAAGGTATGAGTATTGAACAAGGTCTGAACATATATGTAACCCAGAGACTGAGATTGACTTTTGAGTATTAGAGATTTTTACAAAAAGTGGGAAGAATTGAGTCAAGAAGGAATATTATGTATATTTGGAAAGCAATGGACAGAGTGAAAGGATGAATAGAACGATGATAACTGAATTTGGTTTCAATCACATCAACATATAATTGAAACCTGGATGATGGTAATTTTAATATATCACTATGAGGACTAATGGAACCTAGTGAAGATGAAATCTTTATACGATGATAATCATCATATCAGTAGTTAAGAGGTGTAATTTGAGGATTTACATAGTCGTAAGACCACATACAACCAAATGGAACTGAGAAAGTGATGCAGAAGGGGTAAGAATGATGAAGGAATATTATCATAATAGAAGATAAGATTTGGAAGTTGAAGTGTAGTAATATTTGTGGGTATAATGATATCATAAGAATTGAGTTGAACTGGTGTGAAAGACGTGGGTATCTCTTGAGGATAAGAGGTCACGTTGACTCTATAAGTGAGGAAGTGCGAGTGTGAGGCGGGTTGAGCGCCCGAACGTCGCTCTCTTTTAGGAGGGTAGGATGTAACAACCCAAAACCGTGGTCATTATTTAATTATATTTTTACGTATATTTTTGAAATTTTTGACGAGGTTGATTGTCATAACGATTGGTGATTTGAATTGGATGAATGATTGGAAGTTATATTTTTACGTTTTGATGAGTTGCGAGGATTATTAGTAATGAAGATATCAACGGACGCCCAAAATTTTACGTTTTATTTTAGACATGTCGATGTTTAATAATTTGACGTTTTTATTTTATTGGCGTATTAAGTCGTGCCGGGACTATATAATATCCTATTTTGTGTGCGTTTTAAGTTTTGAGAAGTATTTTTATGAAACCCGAGACCCGTAAATATTTTCAAAAGTGACTAATAGTCATTTCTTGCTTTTTAACAAAGTATTTTCGTTTTGGTCCACAAGAATCACAATTGGCAAAAACTACCCTAAACTTTCCCCATATAAAATGGAAAATTAAACATGAAAAGCACACAAACACTTCCACTAACAAAATTTTTCTCTCTCTTTCTCCCTCCCCTCTCTTTTCCGTCAACCCCAAGCACCATACACCCCTAGATTTTTTAAAATCTAGTTTGATTCAACAAAATCTAATCAAAGACCCATCTTAATCTCTTGATTCTCTACACATTGGTATGAAAATTTCACACATGCAAGAACATTTTTGTAAAACCCATTTTTGATGAAAAATCTTGTGTTTTGATCTTAAATTGTTGTTGTATGTAGGGGTTTATGTGCTTATATATTATTTTTGATGAATGCATGTTGTAATTTTTGAGTTGGGTTTTTATGATTTGATCATCTAGGATGATTTAGCATGTTATGATTGAAAGTAGTAGTATTAGGATGATTATAGTGGTAAAAAGGATGTTAAATATGTGGCAAAAAATTGATTTTTAGTGATATTTAAAGATGTATTTTATAACAGATTATTAAAGGTAATTTTCTGAAAATATGAGTTTGAGTTTGGTATGAACTAAATAGATATTGTTGTAGAGGATGTTTTAAGCTTCGATTTGGTATAAGGTAGAGCTTCTAGCTCCAAACGAGCGAAAAGTTATGATAGTTTGATTATTCGTGTACCGGGAGACGAGTATCGTCACAATATATAACTGTTATCGATATTTGGATCGAATCTCGGGGACTCTAAAATGGATTTTGAAATGTGTCATGGACTGATGTAAAATGTTAAGTATGATGATGTTGAGTTTATTTTCAAAGTCGAGTATCGGTTTTGTAAACGGAGAACAGTAAATGAGTTAAAAAGACTATATGAGTTGTTAACGTAAAACTGTCCGGTTTTTGTAGTTCGAAGATGAGTCTGGCAGGGAACTTTAAAAGTAAAGTCTTTTAACCAACTTTTGGGAGGTCTTTCTATATATAGTAAGTGAAGTTTCTGATTAGTATCGTAATCTATTGATGTGTTTAAGTAAGGAAAACAGTATGGACGAATTATATATATATATATTGACAGTTTTTGAAAGAATAAAAGTATAAAAGTGTACGTAAGAAGGATGTATTGAATTGAGCATGGTGTGAGTTTGATTTTGACTTTGAGATATTTATTTTATTTTATTAAGTATGAAATATTATTTGACGTATTATTAAAGGCACGCGTTTTGTTTTGATAGATTGTGGTTTTCGTGTTCGACGGGCATCATTGATCGTTGAAAGTCGTCATACTACTGTTAATACTTCAGGTAAGTCTATTGCCTCTCTTTCTACTTGTTTTAATGATTTTAAAACCCGTGAGGGGATAAATGCTATTTGAAGTAAAATGAACACATGTCATGAGTAATTGTTGGACCCGATGTTGCCTTTGTTGCCTTTGATGAATTGAATTGTATAAGTACCTAAATTGAAAAAGTTCCTAAATTCATGAGCCGTTAACTATCTTCTGACTTGATGTTGTGAGTTGGAAATAGCCTCTTATTCTAATAATTGTACTATTGGGCTGACGATCCTATCTGAGACCAGGGCATTACGCTGAGTAACCTCTGGGAAGGATAATTTTACGAGAATGAGAATTGGTATTCTTGCTATTGATACCCTAGTAGGGGCACTGGTAATTCTTATAGTCATGCTGGCATTTGGCGTGGGTGACTAAGTTAAGGGGTCGGTGTCATGAGCTTAATACAATTCATTAGCTATTGCTATAAGATGAAATGCCTGATTAATAGATTGTATGGTCACAATTCTATTAAACAATTGTGAATGATTTTTACGATGTGTTCAATTATGTTTTGTTAAACCTATAGACTTGCTCAAACTTTGTGTTGATGATTTTAAGCATGTATTTCAGGTACTTGAAGTTGTTGAGTTGCGAAGCTTGCTGGAGAAGGATTGCGGGATTGGTTTGTAGTAATTTGGTCTAAAATGGATTTCTTTCCCATTTGTCTTAAATTTATAGTATATGGTCAAGTATTTTGGAAAAAGTTTTGTCAATTTGTTAAGATCCTAGGGGAACCTGTACGCTACTCTGATATATTTTTAAACTGATTTTACTTGGGAGTGAAGGTTTTAGACATTGATTTAAATTATTTCCTTATTTTTTTCCTTAATATACTGTTTTTTTAGGTCGTATAAAGAGTTTGTGAAATGAAGTTTGTGAATAACACCCAATTGTGTATTTCCGCTGCGTAATGTAAATTGGGGGTGTTATATTTTCCATGGCGCTTTCGAATGATGGAACGATTTTGGGTATAACATGCTGTAGCCACTGCTTCTGCCCATAAGAATAAAGGAGCGTTGGCGTAGATTAGCATAGTTCTAGCAGCTTCCATAAGTGTACGGTTACGTCTTTCCACGACACCGTTTTGTTGTGGAGTGCGAGCAACTGATGTTTCATGGGAAATACCAACCTCTTCATAATAAGCTCGTAATGTTTGATTAACAAACTCAGTGCCGTTGTCAGTTTGAATGCGACGAATAGTAGCATTAAGACACACTTGGATCATCTTTAAGAATTTGATAATGAATTCCGGTACTTTATCCTTAGATGCCAAAAAATTTTACCCATGTAAACCTCGAAAAATTATCCACCATCACAAGCATATACTTTCTACCACTCACACTGGCAGTCCACATTGGCCCACAAAGATCCATATATATAAGATGCAGTGGTTCTTGGTTGGTATCTTCTGCTTTAGGTTTGTAAGATTTCTTGGTGCTTTTTCCCAATGAACATGCAGAACATAAATGATCCTTGTTGAATTTAAGTTTCGGAAGACCACGAAAAAGTTCGTTTTTGGCCAAGTGATTGATAGCATCAAAATTAAGATGAGATAAACTTCGATGCCATAACCATGACTTAGTCTTCGATGCCTTGGAGAGAAGACATACGGGAGAGGCGGCCATCATGTTTTGAATAGACAATGTATATAGATTATCCCCTCGAGAACCTTTTAACAAATCATATCCTGTCAAATCGCGAATAAAGCAAGTATGTTGTCGAAAAGCAACTTCAAGGTTTGAATCATAAAATTGTCCCATTGAGAATAAGTTGTGACCGAGTCCTTCCACATAATATACCCGTGAAATCGTAACATTCCCAATCTGATATTCACCATACCCCATAATCTTAGCAATATGGTCGTTACCAAACTTAACCGTGCCTAGAAACTTGCTGATGAAGTTTTTGAGCATCGAGCGATCTTCGTTCATGTGCTTGGAGCACCTAGAGTCCAAGTACCAGAGGATGATTTGGACCACCTGAAAATATCACAAGACAAAGACGATGTATCGGAATCTAATTGTTCCTCAGAGTTAGCAGGTACAGATATAATTATCTTAGATTTGCTATCCTGAGGTATCTTAGGTTTCCATACTTGCTTCCTAGGTGTCAGTTTAGGTGCAAGTTGTCTAATCTTTTGAGCTACTTCTTCACTGGTAGGCACAGTAGTGGAGGCTGACCTAATTAAAGGGCGCAGTTTCCATACTTGGGTGCTAGTGTTCCTAGTAAAAGAACACTGAGACCTAATCTTATTGGAAGTGATCCTAGTTAAAGGGCACTTAGTTCCATTAGCAGTAAAGGTCCTACCCGTGGGTTTCCATTGCAAGCCAACTTGGGTGAGTATTCTCCCAGTTGGTTTTCATTCAAGGTTGTTCCTAATATCATTCATTTCATTGACGTGATCAATAAGGCATAAATCCTGACGCTGAGAAAACATGCATTCATTACAATTCAAACAACGCAAATTAGAATTCACATTTTGCTTAGGCTGCTGCACAACCGCAGAGCTTTTTTTCTTAGCCACATGATTCTTTTTATTCAAATTCGAAATAACATTCCTAGGGTGAACTTATACTTTCTTATGCGTAGTGCTAATAGTGGAAGGCTTGATCCTATCTTTCTTGACGTGTGATCCTTTAGCCTTAGTGGCAGAATTTGCTTTTGCCTTGTTGCTTACATCTACCGTTAACAATGGTTTGGTTCCGGGAGTCTTATTGAATGGAGTCATGGCAATGGGTTGTGTTTTAAGTGGTGTAGAACCCGGTTGTCCTATGTATTGCAGAGATGCTAAGCAATATTGTGCTCTTTTAATGTAAGCATGAGCTGAGTAATAGTGACTGCATGAGGGATCTAACGCATAAAGATCGTCTAAGATATCCCTAACAAGATTCAAGTGCTTAATGGCATTCGTCATATGAACATCGTATACATCCGAATTATTCTTATGCGACATGTTCTTATGAATCACCACTGGGTTGGTTGGTGGAGCACTAGAGGACGGAGCAGAGAATGTAGCTGAGTTATCAAAAACTTCTTGTCCGGTAACCACTCAAGGGTGGCCTAGTGGCAAAAGGATTTGTGGCTTTCACTCCAAAGTGGGAGGTCTCAAGTTCAATTCCCTCTAGGTGCAAACAACCTTGAAGTGGCCACGCCGACCTCCTGAAAAGGGAGGGCTTTACCTGGTTTGAGTCTGTGTGGCGGTGGGCTCAAACCCCGTGGATTAGTCGGCCAATGAGTCGGAAATCACGGTTACCAAAAAAAAAACTTCTTGTCGGGTGAGTTGAAGTGTCTCCTTTAACTCGACCAAAACCATGTTTTTGTGAATGAGCTGGATATTTAGGTCAGAGATTTCCTCACACTTTTGTTTCAGTTGGTCAACAAGTGATTGTTGCTGTGTCGCATTAAAAGCGAAGCGTTCTTCTATTGAACCATAAAGGTGCGAAAATCCCTGCCATGCTCGTTCCATATCCCCTATAATAGACGAAAATCTAGTTTCTAAGGCATGATTTTTTTATCTTTGTAGCCTCTAGTTCTAGTTTCAAAGGTTCTACAGAGGACGACTCTCTCTTAAGTCTCATAATCTCTTCTTCTAATGCCTGAACCACCGGAATCATCTTGTCACTCGTCTCAACATTGTTTTCACAAACATTTGGTTTTGAAAGATTTTCAGTTGTAGATTGTTGTTCTATTTCAAGAGAAATACATTGTTGTTGAAGATCGTCAAAACGTTTTGAAAGTGAGTTAAAAGAATCTTGTAGCTTTAAAAATTTAGCGTTAGATTCGTGACAAGAATGATTATCTATGGTATTTACAGTCTTAACAATATTCATAGAGAGATCATGCACATCATCACATTGATTCACAACAGATTTCATCTCATTAGCAAAATTAATTGTCACAATTTGCATCACATCGAGATACACCACTTGTTCCAAGAAACGATCATATTCGGACAAAATCTTTTCTTTCTCAATTAAATGTTGCTCATATGCATCATCCATTTCATGGAAAACTTTTTGAACTCCAGCCATTTCGAAATTAAGATTATCTCCTAGATCTAGAAATCCCTCTTTAAGATTGTTTACAAACGGAACGATCTCTCTCTCAAACACCGATTTCATGTGTTCGAAATCCGATTCTCCAGCGGTTTGCGCCGTTGAAGTCGTACATTCCTTAATGAACTTTTCAAAATTGGTAAAGTATCGTTTAATCACTTTCAAGCTGGTCAAAACGGTACTTACCGGTGGAAGAACCTTTGGAATTTCCTTGGGTTCAGCCGAATTGAGAAGTGTAGGAAATGTACTATGGATTCCTTTATTAGACATGTAATTGGGTGTTGAGATAAATTCACTTTGTATATTAAAGCGAGTTCTAAAATCCGTTTTTGCATATTCTTCATTAAGCTTAGCATAGTCAAACTCAGGATATGTAAAAATCATTTTGGACCGTTTCTCTTCAAATGGTGACATATTCTCGGAGCGTTCCGGAAAAATAATCGGATCTAATACCAATCCTAACTTGGTTGCATCATAAAGTCGTGGGTTGTGGTTAAAAGCCTGCTTTGCATACCCCGGGTTAGGTGGAAGGTCTTTTTGACGCGAAAGATTAAATTCCTTAAAAGAGACCTCGAATAAGTGTACTAGATGTGACGCAGAGTATTGTCGTAAAAGCAAATTATCAATCTTTTTAATTTTGTTAGACGCATTAATTTCCACTTCAACCTTTTTAGACTCGAGAATTTCGAAATCCGTTTTAAGTTTTTGAAAATTAGTTACAACTAACTCTTTGTCTTTAAGTTCTTTTGAAAGATTTGCTCTTAACATTTCAACCTCTTGTAAATGACCCATTTGAGCTAGTCAAAAGTGGTCAAATTCGGGATTGGTCAGACTAGTGGACGAGGGAGTTCACTCCAAGGTGTGAACCTTTTGTTTGTACAAAGCAAGCTCGGCAGATAAATTCTTATTCGCATCTAGGGTTTCAAGGACCGCAGTATTCATTTGGCCAAGTAAAGAAGCTGAAACTGTTACCAAATCTTGTTGAGCAGGAGACTTCATATGCGAAATAGCACCCGATCGTATTTCACTCAAAGTCTGGGGACTTACATTGATATTTCTATCATTGCTCATCTCCTCGTTTGAATTACTCACCACCGAAGGCTCTTCCAAATACTGAGACGCTTGCTCAATTTGATGAGGTATAATACTAGTAACATTGTTAGAACTTGGTACCTCAGAAATTCGGTCAGACCCATAGAGTGAGATCTGTGCCATAAGAGCTGCCTTGGCGGTATTGAAGTCATCACAGTCTGAGTCATATGCATCGAGATCATCTGCTTGATACGCTGCATTCTGAGTGTAATTCGTTGTGATTCCCTCATTCTCCGTAACTCCCGTATCCTCAAGAAATGCCAACTCCTCCTCATCTAATTCCCGACCTTGTGCTTAAGCATTGACAAGATAAAGTTTCTCTTGAAACCATGTACCATCGCGTTTCCTCTTTGGTTGCTTACAATCTTTAGCCATATGCCCTTCACCCTTGCAGTTGTAGCAGGTGATCATCTTCAACATTCCTGTAGCCTTTCCCCTTGGAGCAGTGTTATAAGTACGGACAGCAGGAATTGAAGAACTTGGTCGCCCTTGAATTGGTTGAACCGTGACTCTGCCATCTTGAATGGTAGCTTGTTGACGAGAGTTAGAAGAATTCCTCAACTGTTTTTTTGTTGGAGATGGTCTTTTGTACCATTGTTTGTTCAACGTTTAAGTGAGATAGACAGACATCTTAGCTAACACTTCAACTGGATCATCTCCTTTCTAAGTTCAGGGAATGGAACCTCATTATCACAGTATAAAACTGGTGTTGGTGGAGCTTCATACACATGTGAAGGGGTACAGACATGTTGTGAGTAACTTGGCTGACATGTTGCAGGTGTTAGATAAGTGATAACAGAATCTGAGGAGATTGGTAAGGAGAATACAGTTGCAGAGCATAAGATGATGGATGTGGATCCCCTTATGATGATGATGCCGAAAGCCGATATTGTGTTTGATATGATGTGGGTGGTTGAGGTAAGATCAAATATTGTGGGAAGCTTGGAGTTTGATAAGCCGGCTGATAGTAACCTTGTTGTCCCATAGCAGAAGGAATGTTGTTATATGACAAATTTGGATGATTTGCCATTAACGCCAATGGTTCGGGATAGTATCCTTGAGACATACGTTTCATTATCACATGCTTCTCTTGTTGCTGCAAAAAAGAGTACAGTTGATCTAAGTTTGATTTGTGCAAATCACGGATCAACTTAACATCAGTGACATATTGGCTCCACTCCACAGGTAGCGTGTTCAAAAACTTAGTGTTGATCTGAAACTGAGCAATTGAAAGATTATACACGTTCAAGTCATTCATGAGTGTGGTGAATCTCCACTAATAGTCATGAAGAATTTCCCCTGGAATGTACGAGAATCGATCAAACAAATCATACAGTTGACACTCTCGTTCTTGCTTCGACAATGAAGTCCCTTGTAGCAACACCTCCAAACGTTCCCATAGTTCCTTTGCCACCGTGAGCTTACTTACCATTTGAAAAATATCAGGGGAAGCTGGTTTGATAGTCTGAGTAGCCTTATCATCCGCATCAGCAATGATTTGTTCTGCAGGTGTTAACTTAGGAAATTCCCTCGGCCTTGTCACATCATCTACCGTAATGGTGCCATAATCCAATGGTCCTTCCTGAATTGATTTGACCATAAGACGTCCACTTGGTCGACCCATAATATATGACATCATGCGACCTTGCCATGCTTCAAATAGATCTTTGATAAGCAACGGTGGACGGGTATCGGTACCCGAAATGATGGAAATATCCGTAAGCGATGTTATCGTAAGCATCGTCAACATAAATGAATGTGGATTCATTTTTTAAAAACTCTTAAATAAGGACTACCAAAAATGATCGAGCAATGAAATAAGATTATGTGTTTTAGTGTTGTTTAAACAAAGATGTTGTTATCTTTTAGTTATGTGTTTTTGTTAAAGTCTCCAAAGAAATGCAAAGTTGAAAAATCCTCTAAGTCTTGCAAATTCTTGTGCTGATCGCAACGTTAGATCGCAAGTTGTGATCGTAATGTTTAGATCGCAAGTCTGATCGCAATGTTAGATCGCAAGTCTGATCGCAATGTTAGATCGCAAGTCTGATCGCAATGTTAGATCGCAAGTCTGATCGCAATGTTAGATCACAAGTCTAATCGCAATGTTAGATTGCAATCCTAGATCGTAATATACGATCATAATATTAGATCGCAATACACGATCGTAATATCAGATCGCAATACACGATCGTAATATCTGATCGCAATACACGATCGTAATATGGCTATCAGAATATTCGATCGCTGTGACAATCCGTCAATTTGAGGTCGTTAGTTTGTTCTCAAGTATTATTTATAATCATTATTTTATTGATAATTTATGAACTCACTCACTCTTGGGAAGAAATTAGGGTTTACGTCTTAAAGTAGCATCGTCTACGTCTAAGCCGGAGAGCTCTACGTTACGTGTTTACGTTTACATACACCGTTTTTATGACAGTTCGACATTTAACGAAGTAAATTTATTCTCGTATTTTATTTTGAAATTTTAGTTTGTGTTTGTTCATAAACTCACAAATTTACGAGAAGAAAATTAGGACTTACGTGTATAATTTAGCGTCTTTTACGATTAAACCGGAAACCCTAGGTTTACGTATTTACGCTTTTGAACTCCGTTTTTGATGAGACAATTTTTATTAGAATCGTTTTGTGCCGTAGATTCATAATCTATAAAAACATTTTTTGTAAATCGACCCGAGGGCACGTAAATCAAGGAAACTAGAATCGAGGAGTACCCGTAAATTAGTAGAGATGAGACAAGTGGGACACTTGTCCCACCCCCACTATGGGCTGATATTAACAATCCAACACACACCCATGGTGCCACATTTTTACAAGCTAAGGGACACTTGTCCCATACACTTGACCAAAAACCACTAACACCTCAAAACCATCAAACTCTAGCTTCTCACACACACCTACACATTTTGCATGTAAAATTTATCAATCTCTCCTCCTCTCTCTCTATTTTTGTCCAACACCACCCCAAATCACCATCTTCATCATCAAATTTAACTATAAACTTTATTAATCATCAACATATGTTGAAGCCTACATATAAAGATGATGATTGGAGGTGATTGCTACTTGTGAAAAGGAGTTTTCATGGAGGTCTTTGGGATGATTTTCAAGAAGGTTTTCATCCACTTGAAGATCTCAAAAAGTGGTCTTGCTAAGCTAAAGATTCGGTTACAAAAATCAAGCCTTGTTCATCAAAACCTTAACCTTTTCATCATCTTGAGTGGTATAGAGATCAATTTCTTTCTATCATCCTATTGTTTTGTATATGTATTCATCTATTTTCTTCAAAAATATATATGTATGATGATGATAAATGATGATCAATATGTTGTGTGTGGATTCTATGTCATTAGATTAAGCTAACAAGGCTAAATCTACAAGTAAGACATGATGAAATCTTGACTAGATTAATAGGCTGTTATAAACAGTGGGTTTCAATAATTTCACTTGATAAAATGGATTAGATTACTTGATATAATGATAGATAATTGATTTTTACACAAGTGTTGAATTGGCCACTCAATGGAATGATTAAAATGAACAAGATATGGCCAAAATACTATTGAGGTACAAATCTGGCTGGTCTGTTTTGGACGGATTATTACTAATACTTAGAAGCTGATTGAGAAGGAGCTATAAAAGAGTTATTTGTAGCATACATCATGTAGTTTATGCTGTCAAAATTTGAGGTTCTAAGTCAGTGTAGAACTCAGGATATGATCAAAATGGTGAACTTGAGATTTGAGATCAGATTTCTTAAAATACTATATAATATAAAAAGGCCACTTGGAGTAAAATACTATATAAATTAAGTATATAAAACTTAATAAAAGATAATACTATCATAAAATGTATTTATACACTATGATGAATAAGTACCACATTTTATAAAAGTACAAATCAACTAGTTTTCCAAATTACAAACTATGTATATAAATTTTACGTCTTTTCGGCTAAAACCGAAAGATTAACATTTTCGCCAAATAAAACTTAGATGGTCGGACTCGTCTAATGTAACATTTTTATAAATCATATACTGATATGTAAACACACTTGACAAGTAAAAATCGACAAAACCCGAGCTTTGTAACATAGGGCCAAATTAGCCTTTTTGGACCACTAGGCCCAACTAGTTTGGTTTAATATTAGTGGACTTACTCATGGACTTAACCCACTTGGGCTCAACATATGAGTATGGGCCTGGTCTTAAAAGATAAATAGACTAATATAATGTATTGGACCCTTAATGGGCTTATTGGGCCTCAATATGTAAATGGGCTAAAACTAGTATAACTAGACTAAGTTAACTAGTACCTAACAACTAGTAAAGTTGTATAAGGTGTTAAAATTCTACTTGATCATCATGTTATGACATCATTACACATACATAATAACTTTTATAAAGTTATGTCATGGTCTAAGACCAAGTACTATTTGTTTAGGTTACCCGTGATCGATTCACGCGTCGTACGCTCTAGTTGCCGAAACCCGCCTTTCCCAACCAATGTGAGTTCATAGCCTCGCACTCTTTTAAATGTTTTATGAAATGTTTCATAAACCCGCGAGGGAGATAACATGATAGTTTTGATAAAAATAGGACACAAGTTGTCCCGATTGTATGTTTATTGATATGGACCCGATTGATTGAATGACCCAATGAATGATTGAAATGGATCATTATTAGTTAGGTTATGTCACTAAAAGTCCCATTAGCATGAATTGTGAACTACCAGGATTTGGTAGACGCTTATGCATATAATAGTACTATTTGGGGAAGATCACCCCAGTTCGCGCCTTGATGGTTGATCACCGTCGTGCCACATTGGTTGGTAAGCGAATTTATGTATGAGAATGGTATAATTAGTGTGATTATTGTGACGACACGCTGTTTTAGATCGACAAAAGAATTACGGGTTAGCTACCCGATATATGTTATAGAAAGGTAACAATCTCATGCGGCTTATAATAATCCGCTAATAAAAATACCAATATATGAATTGAATTATAATATATTGCCTGACTAGCAATATGGGGTCTTATTACTGATATTATGGTGGTGTTTTGGTTTTACATAATTGTTTTTAAATAACAGTTTTTATTAAACTCTATACAAAGTTATAAAACGTATTGTATGATGTTTTATTTTACGACAACGGTTCGTATAATGGTTTTAAAGGCAAAAGCCTATATTATGATTTACGACAAAGATACGTATAAAATGTCGTTGGCCTATTTTATGGCATACGACAAAGAATTATACAAAATGCTTTTCGGTAATGATTATATACCGGTGATTACTATTGGTTTTTATTAAAATCTATGGATTCACTCGGCGTTTTGCTGACTTTTAACATGTTTTATCTCAGGTACTTGAAGGTAATTCTCGGGAAGACGACAAGAATTTATGGCCCGCATTTAACTAAAAATTTCCATTCAAATGTTTTGTAAATTTGTAAAATATACATTGACCTCAGGACCTATGTAATTTGATATTTATGAATGGAAAATGCTTTATTATTAACCAACGCAATTTTTAAGCGTTGTCTATGATTTGAGTAATATGCTGTCCCGTAACACCAACGACTCTTCCGCTAAATTGAAATATTAAAATTTGGGGGTGTTACAATCGTAATGTAGAAACCCCAAGCGATCGCAATATTCCGATCGGAATGTGCAATAAACTTTCCGAGACTTGAAACCGACAAAAAATGGAGATTTCTTACCTTGTAATTCATGTTTCTAGCCAAACCAAAATACCCAAATCGGTACTACAAATACTTAGAAAATATATAGATCAATTGGAACCACAAAAACACGAAATTTTTTTGAAACTTTGGTAAAATCAATCAAAAACACATGAACACACTTAAGAAAGTATGAACAACACGAAACTAATCTTTATTTCATCCCATGGCTCTTGATACCAATTGTAGAATCTTGGAAATATATGAATTATCAAGAGGGTTGATATTTTTCTAGAGAGAGAAACTAGAGAGAGAAAGAGAGAGAAAAACAAAATTTATTATGAGAAATATGAAACAACCAACACCCTCTCCATCAAAGGAGAGGGCTTTTATACCCAAGCATAAAGGGATTGGGCCTTCCAACCCATGGGCTAGGTGATTAATATAAAACTAGTAACTTTCTAACTACGAGCCTACAACGTTTAATAATATTGTTGGAGTGATTGATACTTCTAATATACGTTAAAAACGTATTTCCAACAGATATGCGATAGGTTACGAAACCATATATACATACTCAAAGTATCAAATGAGTCTCACACTCGTATTCAGATAATACATAATTATCAAGATTGGTGATAGGCGGTGAGACCAAATCCGATACAAAACCGCATTATAAAATGTACGGCAATCATTCAAGGACCATTGCTTCACGCGCAATGCCTTTAAATATCATAGTATATTCATAAATATACATACTACCATACCTACATACACATAGGTTCACATAATCATAATAAATCATAAAATAATACAAGAATATCCTTACCGGAGCCATGCGGAGTAGTTGCGTGCTTAAAACTTTTTAGAACACACCAAAAGTTATAGTTTTGGACATTTTCAAAATCGATCTAGTTCTCTATAACTTGTGGCTCTGATACCAATTTTGTAACACCCCCAACTTACCACGGAGTGGAATACCACTTTAGGGCGCTACTCATAGCACATCGCACACAATCATAGACAACGACCTTAAAAGAGACGCTAAACTAATGTACAAACCTTGTCTAAAAAGTTCCCATCCCAGTTTATATAAATCAGAGTAGCGTTTAGTCCCAAAAATCGTTACCAATACATCCCATTCATCAAAGACTTAAAAGTCACTTATTTCATTTCAAAGGATGAAAAAAAATAATATAAAGTTTAGACAAGTAAGCACCAATTTCCTCCTCGCATGCTCCGCTGCTATCCATTTTGATTACCTGAAATACATGTGTAAAATCATCAACACAACGGTTGAGCAAGTCTATAGGTTCTAAAAATAATTTTGAACACAAGCAAAGATTATAGGTTTGTGGCATACTTGAAGGCAACAAGCATCGAATAATAATTTGTATCAACAATAATAATTGTATATAGCATAAATTGCATTAAGCTCATGGAACCGAACCCTTAGACACTCCCTTTAGGTCTAATAAGACAGGAGATTTATTAATTGTCATTACCTCCAGACTATAGGCACATTGTCGTGTATCAGACTTCTCAATACAATATGTTCAAACATAGTGGATGTCAGGCATAAGCTTTTATGAACAAGTCCACACACACTGAACCGGGGAGGCGTCCCCCATAGATCTATTAATTTTACTAGCGGTTAACCCATCATAGGTTAATTAACGGTCCATAGTTGAGGATTTAACAAAGGCAATCACTTAATGCAATTTAAGACAACCACGGGTCCATTCATAGAGGGACAAGCATACCATAAAAGACTTGTGTTCTAGGTTTATAAAAATATGTATTCCCCCTCGCGGGTTTAAAAATCATTTACAAGATAGTATAAAAGCGAGGCTATAGACTTATCTTAGATGCAGACAATCAGCAGAATATAAGTAGCAACACCACACGACATATCATAACCCAATATTGTTTCACATAATTATCAACACAGCATCATAATCTATACGGCCTGATTCCAATAGTCGTAATACACCATAAATAGCTAATAACCACGTAGCGTCAACAATATCCTTTCACGACCTCGAAGTAGCAATTAATTCCAACAACTATGCTCCAATCGTTTTGTGAGGTTTATTTTTTGGTGTTTTCCTGGTGGATGGTTACATCAACTCGATATAAAATAATTTAATAAAATTCAATTCGTAAACTTTGGTGGTTGGCCAATTAAAATAAAGTGATAAAGCAAATCATATAATATATCTGATATATATTTTATATGTGAAAATGACGCACATAATTCATGTCACAAGTTACTATTTAGAACAAACATTCAAAAATGTATTTCTTAAACTATATACATAATTCTTCGGAAATAATAATGTATACAAACTTATTTTTATATAATTCGATACTCGTTCGAAAATCATTATATAACTCATTAAAATTTATTTACCATATATATACGTTAAATGTCATCTTAACTAGAATAATAATTTTCAAAAATTATTATATAACGTAGTAATTCGTTAACTATTTATTTTATTAACGTATACATTTTTAAAAAATTTCGGCATGACCTTGCCGTTTTTATAATGTTTCCATGTATATAAAATACATAATTTTCCACTTTTCTCAATCAATACCCTAATTAATATTTTCCTCAATTAATTACTTTGCATATCTCCTCAATTAATTACTTTCCATATTTCAATCAATACCCTAATTAATATATTAATTATATATATTCCCACCATCAATATTTTAATTACTTTCCATATATCCTTAAATAATTTTATATTTTAATACATCATTTAAATAATAATACTAATAACAATATCCTCAAATAATTATATAAACTACTATATCAAATAATATTAATTATTATTATAATATTCTTAACATATTTATATTATTACACTCCATATTTTATTATACCCCTTTATTTATTTAGTTATCTATTTATATCTAATAATAATAATTAAAATTATTTATATAGATTTATAATTACTAAACAAAACTAATAACAATTAGGTATCACCACCACAGCCCGACACCACCATGGCACGGCCGTGGTGGCTGTGATGAAGTCCGGCCGCCACCACAGCGTTGGTTTGGCGGCGGCAACCATTTATTTTGGTCAAAAGGTTAAACAGCCACCATAAAGTAAAATAAAATAAATTTAATAAACCATCTTATATAATCTTGATGTAACCAGCTTGCATGTATAGATTCAGACTAAAACCAAGGTTTTTAAGGGGTTTTTAGGGTAAACCCATGTGTTATAATCATAGATCCATCACCCACACACCACCACAAGGTGGCGGCGGCCTGAAAAACGCGAGGGGAGGTGTAGCCGCGGTGGTTTGGGGATAAAAGGAGGGGGAGAGACGATTTTAGGGGTGTTGGAACAAGGGGTATCTCAGATTAATTAAGAACACGCCAGAAAAATGGAGGTCGCCGGAAAAATGGAGGTCGCCGGAAAAGTTTTCCGGTGGAAGCCATTGATGAAAGCTTGAGAGCTTATATAAATGTGTGTGTGTTTTGTGTAGTGAAAAATGAAGAAAATGGGTATAATTTTCCTTTTATACTATAAAGTATAAAATCAAAGTGGCAAGTGTATAGAACTTCAGGGTCAATTCTGTAAATGTTTTATATACTTTTGTTCAATAAGCGTTTGAGGCCAGTTTGGACGACTTAACGGGCGATTCAAGTCACGAGACTTGCGCCATCATTTTTAAAATCATTTTTCCAATAAATATGAGTCCTTACTTCGTCGCGTTTCGAAAACATTTGCTATTATTTATTTAAATGCTCATTTAATTATTTCTATTTATTTCGGTTAGATTTTAACGTAAAAATAAAACGTAAACTCCAAGACTCACATTATTAACAACGTTTTTAGGATATAATGAAAAATACTATTTTTCATGTTTTCAAAGTTTTAGTTTTGAATCGTTTCAACTATTATTTTTATTAATTCACTCAGTCTGACACTTAAAACGTCGAATTAAATAATAAATATTTATTTTATGAAACGTAAACATAAAAGTTTTAAATTTCTCAGTTCATAAAATAAAATAAAATGTTCAAAATAAATTTGAATTTAGTTAACACGATCTTCGTTTAATTATCGAAAATATGTACAAGTTCCGTAAATGTAACAAAAAATCTTTGTTTAAACGTGGGTCAAAATTTTCGGGTTGTTATACATCCCTACCACACTTTACCAGTATTCTATGACTCTCATTGTGTAAATACCACAACTGGTAACCATTTTTAACTCCATAGTTAGCTAGGCAATTTTTAAGTTGTAATGGGTTCTCAAACTTCATACCTAATACTCGTTCACATTGATCCCATGGTGTATTAGGATTAAAAGAACGGTATTGAAAGTCCTTCTTAACTTTTTATTTAGGATCAACAAAACTATCATCAAGATCATTATACTCTATCATTAACTGACCAAATTGACCATGACCTTCAGGTTTGTCATTGTCATTATCACCCACAAACCTACCCTTACCAACTAGCTTATTCAACCAAGAGTCAGTGGTTGTAAACATAGGAATTTCTACATTTTCCTCTCCCTCATTTTGGAAGTCAATTTATTCAGGCAAGTCATCCAAATTATCATCCTTACTAACATCATCAAAGTCACTATCACTAGAATCTGATTCTAATCTATCCTCATTAACCAAATGAAAAACATCATACCTATGGTGTTTAGTGTAAATAGACAAACGACAATCATTCTCAAATAGGCATTCTACAAAATCTTCTACATGGGCATCATTAGCAATGAGTCTCAAACCCATATACATTGGAACACCATGTACAGTATAGAAGATCGCTACAGGTGCTAGTAAGACTAACCTGCGCATAATCGAGAAGAAATCATCATACTTCATACCTTCGTAGTCAATATCATCTATTACATGATAGTCACCACTTGTATATGACACGAGATTGCCTATAAACATCCCATCATGGTGCAAATCCACCACAAACTTTGCCATTCGTGTTCAATTGACCTACAATTTGTAAAAATAAAAATTAGGGCAAAACAATGGAATCATCACATTTACGTGTATGTGACTAACAATTGACCATAGATTTGATATTTAATTACCGATATCAATTTGTCACCAAAACCTAAGAACAATGGATGTTATACAGAATTAGGGTTCAAGCATAGAAAAACGGAGGATAAGATCGTGTTTTATAGGAATGATATTAGGGGGGGAAATAGTGATGTGTAAAAGGGCTAACGACGTGACAGTAAAAAAACAACCGGTCAACAAGTATTTTCAATGGTTTAGTCAAATAGTTTGACCAGAATCCTGCGTGGCGAGTGTGAAAATTGTACATAAAAAGTCCAGTGGGTATAATGGACCACTTTTATAAGTATGTTGTGTATTTATGACTTTTAGTTTAGGAACAAAGACACTAGACAAGTTGCACATACATACCAGTCAAAGAGCTTGCAAATATTTTTACCGTATCTTTAAAATTAGAACCGCTAAGATCATTATGTAAGCCAACAACAGCCCGCAAGAGCATTGACTGTTGCAGAATGTAATAAAGGCATGCCTCCCGACCCAATAAGTTGCTTAATATCCCAACGGTGTTCCTTATACCTGCAAATATGCCACATACGTATAAGAGTCTTTAAGATGCACCACTAGAAATAATTCATGGACCACTTTCAAATATGAATAAGAGGGCATATTGATGTGCATTTTCTGATTGTTACCGGTCAAAATAATCATATTCGCTGCGTAAAATGAGCCAACTATCTCTCACTTTAAAGGGCTAATAACGGTAAAACCGCTAGTCTTTCATCAATTGATCGTTATGTATCTAATTAACTCTTATTTTGTTTCGTAATCCCTAAACTTCTTGCCAAGGAAATCTCTTTCATGTAGCTTGGCAAGGAAAAGTCACATGACCAAACAAAAGTCAAAGATCAAGTATAAAACAAATTAAATTTAGAGTAAATTACACGGTTCGTCCTTATGGTTTGCCTTTACCGACGTCGTTCGTCCTTTGACCGAAAAATTGCACCGTTCAGCCTTAACTTTGAAACCTTTTCCGCTGTTTGTCCCTCGCTTTAACTGGGCCACAAACAAGTGTTAACACATTTTGACACAGGGGTAAATTTGTCTTTTCACTAAATCATAAATAAATAAATTAAAACAATATCTTCACACCTTCTTTATATCATCTTCATCTTCTTTCTCTAACTTATCTTCATCTTCATCACCACAAAAATTTTCATTTTATTTCCAGAAACACCACCATTCTTTTAAAAACACCTAATTGAACACCACAAATACATAAACCACAAATAATCGAAAATCACTTACTTTTTCTACCGAATACTAAAAAAAATCAAAAACCCATACTCCGATATATACAGTTAGAGATTGATAGGTAACCATACAAAACACTGAATTTTAATTAAATTTGCTTCAATCGTGATACATTCTGTCGCAAAAAGGCAACCAGGATATGCATAGTTTTTCTTGTTTTCATGAATTATGTGAAGATATCTAAGAAATTTGGGTATATGTTAGAGATCCGTTTATCTGTCAAACTTTTAGCAAGTAAAACTGCGAGCTACAAATTGAATCGACTACGTCTCCTTTAATTTCCTTTAGGACAAATATTTATATACATAAGGATGCATCATCAGAAAATAAGACAGCTTATTAATCCAATCTTATCCAAATTTGGTTCCATTTAACTCGATCTTTAAACTTATAGCAGCAACGCAGTTACCTATTCTGCTAGGACAACGAGCAGAGAATAACAATAAATGACTAGTGATAGTGGTGGGACCCACATGTTTTTTCTATAAGAAAAGACAACTTTGCCCTTGTGGTAACTTCAGCTAGTGGGCCAGTTAAATCGAGGGACAAACGGCAGCAAATGTTTCAAAGTTAAGGTTGAACAGTGAAACTTTTTTGGTGAAAAGACGAACGACATCGGTCAACGCAAACCATAAGGACGAACGGTGTATTTTATAATTTGGGTAATCTACACACGGACTAACTCATGAAAAGCATAGGAACATGTATAAGGTATATTTGACTTGTTTGACTTCTAACACAAACATTCATTTTAGCTAATCTATACAGGGACTACTTCATATGAGGTAGAAGCTAAGGGAACCAACGTCCCCCGAGAGAAATCTATCCAATATAACATCAACAGCCTTCAAAGTCTATCGATGTTCTTATAAGCCCTGCGTATAGCATGTGTCTTGATCTACAGAGATCCACACACAAGTAGTGCAAATTAAGAGCAGCTCACTAGCCCATCACATGATAATTACAGTGTTAAATCTAGAGCAATAAAAGTAACTAGGGATGTTTGCATTAGCTTATATAGAGAGATTATTCGCTTACTATATTTTCTGAGCACAATAACCTACTCGTTCAACTCAATCAGATTCAAAGGACATACTTCACTCTCTATAATATATCCCTTCAATTTAAGGTTAGTAAAGTTTGACCAAACCAATTCGGATTACTTTTCTGCTTGTTAAACTCTTTATACCGCTATTTTTAGTCTCCCTTTAGTCCTTTGACCCAATGAATCCATTATACTCGATCTAATGTTAAGCGAATGCACAATTTTTTTCCATCAGCATATAACTGTTGTCGCAGTCTTTCTAACACAACTTGTAATACTTTTAATAGATCTTCGATCGTTTGGCTTTTATAAAACTATACGAAAATTCCCTTTATGTGTCCAAACTCCAAAACACTCTTTGGCACATCATCACTCTTCATCCGTATTTGGTGATATTTAATGCTGGAAAATACAACGGATCAGTAATAACCAGAATAGGAAATCTATCAAGCACAATAACCTTATTCATATAAAATCTCCATCTTCTATTGTTCTTTTTAACGAGTGAAACCGGACTTGAAAACCGGCTTACACTTGACTGTATGACTCCCACTTCTAGCATCATCTACTGAACAAGATTTACAGTTTCATCTTTTTGAATCTGTAGGTTTCAGTAAGGGTGAAAACTAATCAGAACCATCCCTTATTGAAGAACAATAGCGGGTTCATGCTTAAAACTCGTGCGTCTCGTATTCGACACCTTAGTCAGAACTCAGAACAAAGACCCCCTTTGCCAATTTATCATTCAACTAAGATTCAGTCAATCTTCCGAACTGATTTCCCGTACGATATGTTCAACACTGGTTTCCCATAAGTGGTGCTGAGTAACTAGTTCTAGCATCTTCCAAGACTGTTGACCCCGCAATATATGTTGATTTCTCGGCAGACCATGTATCTCAGTTTTGTTTTACACAAAATCGTTGTCTTTGATCATCTGTGCTAAACGCATCACACCACACAAATACAATAGACCCTTGTGGGGGGTCGAATCAAGATCTTATGCTCCGCCAACCTGTCAGCATCCGCCTGGCTGTAACGTTTCAGAAATGTGTCCGACGTACAAGTGTCCTGATCTCTCCAAGGCATCGCATCGGGTATGGCTTGGCGGTCAATAAAAAACAACTACGTCTTCTAAAACTTCAAACTTGAAGTTGCGTCGATCCCAAACTTCTTAGCCTTGGGATAAACTTTACTTACAAAAGAAAACCAATTCCCTTGCTTCCAAAGACCATAGATAACTCTGAAAAGATCGACGGTACACTCGATGTCCAAACTCCGGCACCGGATCTCAAACCTTACGACCCGGTTTACTCCGATGGGCACCAGGTGAGAAATATGGTCCCTAAAATGCCTCAAAACGACCAAGAAGAAAGAAGAAAAAGGAACCCATAGCCCACCATGTTCAGAATGAGCCAAGTATATACTGATCTGACGATCCTTGCGGAGCATATCCATGGTCATATCGGGATCCGGAAGACAGTGGCGAAGCTCATCCGGGATCCTGTACTGCTTAATAGCCAAACCCAATGCTTCATTGGTAAGGCCGGAAGTCCAAATGTGCATATCACACTTCGGATCTGTGAGGTGGTAACTGGATGAAACACCATCGGATTCATCGTCCGACATACCGAGAGACGTGGTAAGGAAGGCGAACAAAAAGTAAATATGGGATACGGAGAACCTACCTGGAAGATACGAAAGGGAAACAGGCTTCAGAAATAACACACAGTAAAGAGTAAAGAGTGAAAGTGAAAAGGTGAAAATGCCAAATGAAAGAGTCAAGTATATATAGGAGAACACCTCGAAATATGTGAAATCCCATAAATGGGAAGATACACGTGAAAATGCGCAAGTGCATTACACCTGACACTTCTATAAACTTCTAAAAGCCCAAGCTCAATAGTTTTAAGTATAACATCATCCGAGGTCCGGATAATATTATACTTGGGGGATATTTTCGTGTATGGTCCTGGAAATTATCAGGACACCATGACGTGGCACTTATTGGAGCAAAGCTGGAGCGAAACCGAACGGGAGTCCATGTGGCATGAATAGTGAAGATGACGACGTCACCTGCACCAGACCCCACTTGGTGCCTTTGCGCATACTCAAAGAAGAAAGAATACAATCTCAGAGCTAAGGGACACCCAGACCTATTTAGGGAAAGATTGCCGGTATGAACAGTCACATCAGCATGTATCTACATTCTCCTATAAATAGTCTTTCACATTTATTATCACAACATTGAATGTTCTGACAACATACATAATACCATACGTTATATCTCGCACCCCATACTCATTCTCACACCGGAGCTTGGTCATGGGATAACACCCGGGGCGAGTTAACGTGTGTTGTTTCTTGTGTGTAGGTGCATCATCCCATCCAGCTTACGTAGAAGGTATTCAGTCCTGTAGGCCCTACTGGAGGATTTTAGCATCAACAGTCATATCTTAGGCTCAGGCCCTTGGTGAAAGTGTAAGACTATATCACACGATTAACCAACCACGAATAACATGATGGAATAAACAAAAAAGAAAGATTAGATTAAGAAGAGAAAAATAAAAGAAAAATACAAAGTATGTGAATTTCCTAGTGAGAGAAAGCTAAGAGGTTTCTCTCTCTAACACCAAAGAAATGGAAAGACACACACACACACACAAATGAGGTAAATGGAGCCTTTTATACTACGATTAACAAGATTAGGAGGCCTTCCTCATGTTTGTGTTCGGGACTAATTCTCGTTACATAAACATTAATAACTTGAAACTCTCGACATCATTAAATAGCATTTTCCACGAGCTTCACAACGATATATTATATGACCATCACTTTAAATACGACTAACAGAAAGTACTTTCTAATACTTTTTCTGATATCACACTCATTTGCCCAACCATTTTTCAGATAAACTTCCATATTTCCACATTGTTTCGATTTGAATAATTGATAAGATTTTCTGATGTAAATCACCTTTTGTGTGGAACTGAAACAAATCCAAATTCTTCTTATAGTTGTTCTCATGATTTGAACAATTCTTGTTTTTCATGCTAACGATACCATGCTAAAGCATCTTGTTCTAGAAATATTGTGGGTGACAAAAAATGTTCACGTCGTGTGATTCCTTGAATCTCAAAATACTGTAAATAAATCCATGTGCATGGTCACCCTCAAATATTAGCATCTTCTGTTGATACCGCTTCCTCCACTGCCATTACTTGATTGATGTGCAAATATGTTTTCTATAATTATTCATGTCGCCTCCTGGCCGGTCTAGTATATTTACCAGAGAGTTTAGTGACCTTGTATGGAAACCTTAAATTATCAAGCGGCTGCTACTGTTTATTCACCACCTTCTAATGTACTTTCAAGATTGGAGTTCATTTTTCACTACTGAAAATCACCACTTTACACTTTCTATTGACTTCTGAACTGCCTCCAGAATATTAGGGTCGACGGTCGACATAGTCGACCCTAGGTGTATAATATTACTTTTCCGTTATTTTACCATTTAAAATACATTTAAAATTATATATAAATAAATAAAATAATATATAAAAACACATAGGGTCGATGTTTTGAACCTGAGTTTTTAATTTTATTAACTTTTAATATAAAGTATATTTAAAATTAAAAAATATATATATAAGATCCTAGGATCGACAATTCGACCTTAAGTTTTTAATTTTATTTTTTTAATAATTTTTTTTAATTATATATATAAAAAAGTAATATATTAAAAACCCTAGATGAGTCGACCTTAGTTTTTAGCTTTATTATTGTTTTTTAATATAAAATATATTTAAAATGATATATAAATAAATAATATACATTTAAAATCTTATAGAAAAAAATTTACATATAAATTTTTAAAATACTTTATAAAAAACCTTATAATTATAAAATATCCACCAGTCGTTTATTTTTTCTTATTTATAATATAATTATTATACACCCCCTAGTGGCAGAATCATCACATCAGCCTCATAAACTTGCCCATGAGTACTCCGCTGAAAATTCTTATGCTAGTACATACTAGTCATTACTTGTCCATTTGCCACAGAAACTTGCCAAGGACAAGTTCTAGTCATCCTACACCCCAATCTCATAACAGCTTGGAGGTCCAAGAAATTATGGGTACTTCCACATTTTTTCCCACATAACCCTTAACCCTCATAGTCTGATAGTTAGTCACCCTAGTCATAGCATTGAGGGATACTTGTGGCATTATTTCATCCCCACTAACTGTCATTGGTTCTATTTCTTCCAAAATACAATCTTCTTCAATAATTTCCTCATCACACCCAACCACTTCCAAATTATACATCTGACCACTACACTTATGACCAGGACAGTATCTTTGATCACAGTAAAAACACAAATGTTTGGCTCTTTTAAGGCATTTCTTGTTGAGTTAACTATTTTCTAGGTATGTTTGGGACAATAGTGGTAGGTATTGCTACTACATTGTTTTTTGCCACCGCTCCCCCACTCTTAGGTATATAAGTGCTTACAACTGATTTGGAATTAGATAAGAGCGAGGTATACCTGTTCTTGGGAATGGCTAAGGCTACCTCTTGCATTTTGGCTAGACTATACACATCAACCAACCTTGTAGGCCTAAACATTCTCACATGTAAGCCTATTTCCTTCTTTAAGCCTCCAATAAACAAACTGATAGCATAAGCTTCTGGCTGATCCACCTTATTTAGAAGAACTTCAAAGAGATCTTGATAAGCTTGCACTGAACCTGTTTGGCTCAGGTTCTTTAGGTCCACCATTGGATCCTCGTTTACCGCTCCAAATCGTTCCTTAATACAAGCCTCATAGACTAATGTTGGGAATTCAGATTTGACGATAACAAAACCAAAAGTACTTGTAAGTACCGCTAGTACAATCCAAGTACCGCTAGTGCAATCCAAGTACCGCTAGTGTAATCCATGTACCGCTAGGGTAAATCCAAGTACCCTTAGCCTACGCAAGTACCTTTAGTGTTATTGAAGACGTAGAGATCTTCAAAAGATTCTAGAGAATAAAGATAAGTATGAAGAATATTGTGAAGATATTCTTAGAAGATATACTTGCTTTATTATGTTTATCTCCTTGTAAAATCTAGCACCTCTAGTATATAAAGAGGGACAGGGCATTCATATTATTCATCCAGCATAGCTAGAACTCCTATGAGAGTCGACTAGCATAGTACACACATGTGTAATAGTATAGGTTTGATTTATTTGATATAAATAAAACCTTGTTAGAATAGTAATATTGGTGTTCTTATTGTTATTCCGCTGCGTATACATTATTACTATGTCCCTAGATCAAAGGTCTAAACAACCTAGAGTTCTAACGATCCTAGTAAGTGTGGTTCCAAATCAGATTTAATAATTGGTATCAGAGCGGGTGGCTCTCGATGCTAGGATCTAACAAGGTTCGTGGGATGAAGAACGAAGAACGAATCAAAAATCCGTCTAGGGTTTTCAAATTCGTATGTTTCTGCACAGCCATATTCAAACGGTGATAACTCAGTCGTTAACCGTTGGATCGTCACGAAATTGGAACTGGAGGTTCTTTATACACGTGACAACAATCTCACCGAAGGGATTGTCGATCTGAGCTGTCAAGAATAAGTTACATAAGGTGGAAGTAGGCTGCAGAAAAGCTTCTTCAATATTCTGTTTTTATTATTAAAGTTGAATTAGGGTTTCTACAAACCCTAGATTAATTTAAACAGAATATACATGCTCCAAAAGGTTGCTGATCTAGGGTTTCTCCCAATAAACCCTAGGGATTTCATTTGTGAAGCTGCTTGGTATTGTTGCGTTTTGGAAAAGAAGAGCAACTATGGTATTGTTCTACTAGCTTTGGTGAGTTGATCTTTGATCAATGATGAACCCTAGTAGAACTAACTATGGATGCTATCAAGATTCAAAGCCATAAACAAAGTGAAGTTGTGTTGTTCTTTGTTACTGCCAAGATTAAAATTCAGTTAGGGTTTTATGTTCTTGAAACCCTAGAACGTAAAGATGAGAGGCATCAGGTGGATGTGTTTTGAATCAATAAAGTAGCAGCAGTAGGACTCAAGATTCTAGTTCATCTAGGGTTTGATTAAATCTCGTTCATAGAGACAAGAGCAGCAGATCCTTACATGATGGTGTGAGGACGTGTAGTTCTAGTAAGATGCTTAATACTGCTCCTTGTTGTGTACAGTATGTAAGATCTGGTTCAACACATCACGCGAAGTCTCTGTTGGCAAGCTGGTCACATGACTTCAAAGTGTGTGATTCACGTGAGTACTCTTCAAGGTGACGAAGGGATTAAAATTGATCAGACAAGGACAAGAAGAGCCGTTAGGATTTTCTGGTATGAGCAGAATATATTATGAAGCGTACAGTCATGGGATATTCACAGAACTTGGGCAGATGGTGTTGATCGTCACGTGTGAATATTCACTATATGGAATGGATATTCTTGTGCGCTAGTATTCCGAAAATCAGTTAAGTGGGCATCTTTATTATGTTGCATATAATCTTTTCCTGATTTTTAGATATACAATATATTCCCCAAGTATATATTACACGTATATCTTTGATTTACTATGATGGGCTGGATACATGGGCTTAAGACAAACAAAGTTACATGTTTTGTTTTATGAAGTACCGTTTATATTGGTTAAGTACCGTTGATTTTCCATGAGCTGCCCATAATTGTAAATAGCTACAGCAACGTGACATCCTTACTCACAACAAAGTAACTCAAGCAGCCATATCAATAAAAGTATGTGACAAGATATGGTGGCCCAGGATGGAACTCGTCTAAATACACAAATGCCAAGGACGAGAAAATATCATGAGCAAAAGAAGAATTGGAATAATTCCAAGGTACTGTTACATAACGTAACATATACGGGCTGAAGAAAGATTGGGCTACAAAGTTTATAATAAAGGTAAAGTATTGTTACTTTGTACCGTCCATATATTGTTAAGTACCGTATATTTTTGTACCGCTAGTTTACAACAACACAACAACAGCAACAGAAGAGTGACAGCTGGAGAGTGTCACTAATTATATTAGAGCAAATAATACTTCGAGTTAGCAACAGTTCTGCGACAGAAAAAGGTGTCGCGTTTACCTATGGGAGGAAGGAGAAAGCTGTTTGCTACGGAATAGTGACAAAAAAATGGTCGCTGTTTGGTTTATTTTCGATGTACCGCTGGATAAAGTACCGCTGAGTGTTATTCGACAAATGGTTAAGTACCGTTTGCTTTGATTGATATTGGATGACATATACTTTTGGTACACATATGGATCTCGACAAAACTGAAAGTACATCAGTTTTATGGCTCGATTATTGGTGATTTCTATGGAGACGATTGACAATTACTCATTTAATGTTGGAGTTGATGTTCACAAGTTTGGTTTCTTATTATATCTTCATTAGGTGAGCAATACACCTTGTCTTTGGACTAAATATATTGTTATAGCTTACAACTGGCTCATAGTTGTGAGGGTTAGCAGTTCCCATGTACCAAAAACTGTTGGTGGGCAATACACCTTGTCATTTTGACTAAATATATTGTTATAGCTAATAGTTGGCTTATAGTTGTACGGTTTTTGTTGGTTTCAGTTCCCGTTCTTACCAATAAACTAAATCCCCCTTTTGTAATGAAAGTGTTGCATTTTTCTCTAGTTGTTTCGACAAAAAGAGGAAGAGTTTATCAACTAGTGAGCAATTGGGTAAATTGCATGAATCCAGGGGAAGTTTTTCATGCATTTGAAGATAACTTGTTCGTGCTTATAAGGTGTTGACGAAGACTTGCAAGATCTAGGAATGTGTGATTTCCTATCACTTGAAGGAGTTACATTATCGTGCTTAGTGTCTCGTTTCGAAGGTAAATGAGGATTTTTGTAAGAGATTGATTCTACTTGTACTTTTGGATGATATTGTATAAAGTTCGACGTCACATGGATAGTACAAGACATAAGATACAAGCTTGGGAGATTCCACTTCTTCAACAAATGGGTGATATTCATTTATTCATCAGTGATCATCAGTTGGAGTCTACAGAGTTCGTGATTCAAGAGATGATGGATCTAAGTTTCAGGGGAAGCTTATTTGATCATCTACATGCACCACTCAAGGGGAAGTAATCACCCAATAAAGTGATCCATTTAGTAATCACCCAAGAAAGTGATTATTTGTTGATTTTCTTCAAGAAGACCCCTATTTGACGAGGTTCCAAAAAGGAGAAGAAGATATCTATGGTGTATGTTTAAAGGAGATATATGGATGTTTTGTCATCATCAAATAGGAGAAGATTGTTGGGAATTCAGATTTAACGATAACAAAACCAAAAGTACTTGTAAGTACTGCTAGTACAATCCAAGTATCGCTAGTGTAATCCAAGTACCGCTAGTGTAATCCATGTACCGCTAGGGTAAATCCAAGTACCCTTAGCCTACGCAAGTACCTTTAGGGTTATTGAAGACGTAGAGATCTTCAGAAGATTCTAGAGAATAAAGATAAGTATGAAGAATATTGTGAAGATATTCTTTATACTTAGAAGATATACTTGCTTTATTATGTTTATCTCTTTGTAAACCCTAGCACCTCTAGTATATAAAGAGTGGTAGGGCATTCATATTATTCATCCAGCATAGCTAGAACTCCTATGAGAGTCGACTAGCATAGTACACACATGTGTAATAGTATAGGTTTGATTTATTTGATATAAATAAAACCTTGTTAGAATAGTAATATTGGTGTTCTTATTGTTATTCCGCTGCGTATACAATATTACTATGTCCTTAGATCAAAGGTCTAAACAACCTAGAGTTCTAACGATCCTAGTAAGTCTGGTTCCAAATCAGATTTAATAACTAACCAAGTCATATTTTGCCCTTACTATCTCATGAACTTGCCAATTTAAAGCCCTATCAAACAAGTGCATTGACACCAGTAAAAGTTTTTGAGCATCATATGTCACATCAAGAAAAACTTATTATTATGCTAAACATTATCTCCATTAAACTTGGGAAAATAAAACTTAGTCAACCTCCCATAGGTTGGCTGACCACCATTATTATGCTTAAAATCTCGTCGAGACTGTGTTTGACTTGTCCCTTCACCATTGATGAGGCGATCAATATGTGGTGCTGCAAGGCGTTGAAACACTAACAATCCATCCACACTTTGATTGATTGCAGCTATAACACTTTCAATTCGAGCTAAACCCTCAGTGAATGGAGTTAGAGTAATTAACCCAACGTTTGGATCAATTGTATTAGTAGATGATCTTTTATTAACCATGGTTGATTGGATTGTTGAAGGTAAGATGACAGAAACAAGGTGACATAATTAGTTGTAACAGAATTCAGTTACAACAGAAAACGGTTACAAAGGAGCGTCCTAACAGAATTATCATCCGAATAGCCGCCAGAATACGCTCTAATACCACTGAAACAAGGTGAAAGATATCAATTATGAAATGGAATCACCATTAACAGTGCAACAACATAATTAGGAATCTCACCATAAGAAGGAGACTCGAAAATGATTGTTATTAGGAATTGTGAAAATGGTACAATGGAATGGAATGAATATAGAGAGAAATGGGTAAGAACACACATATAAAATGAACTAATGAGTGTAATGGGTATTCATTGTGAAATTCTGGATGTAACATAATTTCCCGCCAAAAGTGTTCGTCAAGGAATTTGACTTCCAACCTTTGACTTGACTTATTTTGAATTTTATTCCTAGCTCGTGACACCGCAACAGCTAATGTGTATGTTGCTTAACAGAAAATACAGTGTGCCAAATACATGAGCAAGATTTTCTCAAGATTTTTATTACTCCCTCCGTCCCGTATTAAATATCCACTTTGACTTTTTTGAGTTTTTCTCTATCAATGTTGACCTTAAATATTTTTGTAAGTGTTATATAATACTTGATGTAAAGTATATGAATATATTAAGATTAAATGTATTTTTTATTGGTATAAATGTTATCAAATATTATATAACAGAATAAAAGTTATTTACGGTCAAAGTTTAAGAAAAAAACTCCAAAAGTCAAATATGGACATTTAATATGGGACGGAGGAAGTAATACAAAATCGATCATGTCAATACCTATTATGATCCGTACCCGTGGGTTTACCCTTGGGAAAGGCCCATACGGCTATACATCGCTCTGGCGGGTGTGCGGTGTTTTTGTTGTTGGTGTCTGATGTGTGTAAAGTGTGGTGGTGAGTTGTTTGTGTCAAACACGTATGTATACTCGAGTACTTTTCGTTAGACCAGGTGTAGTGGTGACGAACATCGTCATCAACTCAGCGTCACGTTATCTTATCTCTCCACTACCAATGTACCCCAATGAAACAAAATTATTCATAGATTGCGTTTCGCTGTGTAATTTCAACACAGATTAATTAACAACCTGCGACTAGGGATGGCAAAAGAATTTGATACCGATGCGGAAACCCGAAAGGGGGATGGGTTGGATTCATGGACAGGTTGGCGGGTTTGGATGCGAGTTTGGATATAAATAATTTTTTAGTCGGGTACGGGTGTGCGTGTTTTATTAATACCCACCCGATTACCCGTACTCTTGTTCATACCCGTTTACCCGAATTTGTACCCGCTCTATTACTATTATATATACTCCCTCCGTCCCAAAATTATTGTCCATCTTTCTATTTTGAGTTGTCCCACAATTATTATCCAATACTAAAAATAGATAGAAAACTTTGACAAATTTACTATATTATTCTTTATTGAAATTATTATTACAAACTTTAAACAATAATTAACTAATTAGCTAGGGGTAAAACTGTCATTATGCTAAAAAGTAAGAGAGAGAAAGCTGTAATTAATGTATTTTTCTTAAACTGTGTGATTTTTGTCTGGTGACAATAATTTTGGGACGAAGGGAGTAATTAATTAGAATACATATATATTATTATATTATATATAATTTCTTCTATTGTATCTTTTCATACAAGTATCTTTATTATCTAATACATGTGGATGTTGTATATGAATTATTCGAAAGAGTTAAATCGATTGATAAGGTATTTGTTTTCTAATCTTTTAAAATTTTGAGAATACTAGACGAGTACCCACGCATAGCGGCAGAATTTACTTAGCAGTAGATAACTAACGAAATGCTATATTGTGCTAATTGTTACTTAGCAGTAACTTGTTTGATGTGGCAAAACCTACTGAATAGGTCAAATTTTACACAAAAAATGTTAAAAAACAAAGTCTAATTATTGCAATTTTTTTGTTTCATACATATATAAAAGAAACGAAAGACAAATATTATACATTTAGACGCCATTAGCCCAAAAAATAACATGAAAAGATCAAAATGTAATTGCAAATGGTTGTAAGATGTGATAATTCAACTCTAAATAAATTCTTATCATGTATGAAACAACATATAAAAATATGCATTACAACAATTATGAGTTAAGCATTAACGATTGTAACCGGAGCACGACAACACCAAAAGCTAAAGTCCATGAATCTCTCCAATAATCCAATGCATTTTGATTTCACAAATAGTGTGGAAACCACCAACAAAAGAGAGAACTCTTAAGAATAGCAAAATACAATACATGAAAGCATATTAGCAACTCAACATCAGTAAGACTATCAAACTTTTTTTTCCAAAAGTAATCAGGGGTCTAAAGTGAGCTAATTGTACTTGTAAGATTACAATTATACTCAACTTTACATTACCTTTAACGTAAACTCTTAACAATGATTTCAGAAAACGGTGATAAACATGTGAAGCCTAAGACATTTCTTACGATCTACAATTCTTCATTCCTTTCAATAGAAACACGCATAAATTATCCTTACTTACATGAGCATCGGTGCCTTGGCCAAGATAAGCTTTACAAATGCCCCCAACTTAGTATCATCTTTCGGTGCATTTGACCATATCTCAATGTTGGAGACTCGTCCTTAAAGTCATGAAAATAATAGTCATATATCACAAGTATTGGTCTTCTTGTGACAGTGTAGCTTGGTGTAAAAAATAAAACAAATACGAGTAGTTCTTAAGATAATAGATATAGGATATTTACTTGTAGCTTACTTTTTTCAAGTTTGGGGAGCTTTTGATCACAATGGTTCTGCATGGAGTATTAGCTAGTTTGTTATGTCTGAGTCGCAAAGAATGTGTAATGTGATTTGAATTGGTTATAGTTACATTTTTCTGTATGACATCTTTGAGGCGTTTGTTGGGAACATCTTCATTGAGATGCCTTGTAAATTGATTAAAGTTTTGATCCTCTTTTCACCAAAAAAAAAATCCTCATACTTAACATTTATCTGGTTCTTTTGGTGTTATTTTGAATCCAAATATTTTTAAATTGGCAAAGTGTTAAAACTTCTAATGAGGTTAATTTAATTAGAATTAAACTGAATTTATTAGCTCGTAAAGTGCTGCTTTTCTTCCTTATTGCCTTTGGTAAATGATCAGTTTATAGGGATCAACGCAATATGAACCTGTGACCCAACCAAACCACCTCGCCAATAATACTTATAATTATAAGTTTATAACTAAAAAATCCACCTGTTGTGAAAATATGAGATCGAGTAGACAGAATGTGATGCATGTTGTTCAGCTGCCCACATCCATTACAAGTTAATTGCTTCCTCTTATCGAGAGTTAGTAACTCTTCAAAAGAGAATTCTTGATAATATAACCTTATTAACATGTAAGCTAAATCCAACAGTAAATTTAGCCAATGAATGTACGTCAGAACATGCCTTCATGGTCCGACGGTCTTTGGCGTTAATCAGGCGAGGGAAAGTATGAGTCTCCAACCCACACTCTGAGTACTTCATACGTTCATAGCTTTTCATTCCAAAAAGAGAATGTGGTGAGCCCATGGCATTGCCAAACATGCCAATACCAAATATAAATGAGTCTTGTAGGAAAACAGTTGTTTCCAGAAATGTATTTTTTAGGCTTGTACCATATACATCACTTCCATTTACCAAAGTTAAAGCAAAGTTGTAAAGCTCTGAGAATAACTAATATGTTTACATGTTTGCGCAAAATGAGTATTTGGCACAAGAGACTAAATGCGCTAATAGCAAGCTTTTGCTTGGAAGTTAATATGTCATGAACAAATATGACCAGTCTGTAGGAAACAAGTGAATAATACCTAGGCGGTGAGCTATTGATAGATTAGATTGGAGCGGTTTTCATCATGATATTGTTTAAGACATATTTCTTTGTTTTTGTGGCCGAGACTTGCGTCTTCGTATGCTTGTAAAAAATGAAAATTGACGTTGAACACATGTTTACTTTTTCAAAATCCAATAGCTTAGATTTCTACATTTTCATACATTAACCAAATATACCATAACACAATTCCAAAGCTAACGCAAGAGAACGTGAATCAAAATTAAATGTTGTGTATTAATTGTCAAATAAAAATCCTAACTACATTATCTAAGCCTATATAACACTAATGATTGAAACCTACACCAATTCCCTAGCTAATGGAGGTTTCATTTAAACATATACAAGTTGTCTAGTTAAGTATTAACAGAGTGAAAAAGAAACTCTAACCCATAAAAGTGGAGGAGCATCATATCGGAGAAACAAAAGCGTTTAAAGTGTACTAAAATTGGAAACTCTGGTGGTACATTGGAATTCTAAAATTATAGTCAAAACAAAGATTCGAAACACTACAAGTTAATATATCAGATGGATTTCATGTGCATAAATATTATCTCAGTTATCCCTTGACAAATACACAAATCTTCAATCACTGGTAATCACCTAAATAGGTCAATAATGTTGATGAAGTGACCTAAATCCATGCCTACCAATTATAGACATCAACTTACAATATTAAGATAAGTAATGAAAATCCATAACGATAATCATTGTGTAAACTAGAAGTTACTAACCAGTTCAGTTTCTATAAGAGATGTAAAAGCGTTTTTTTAGAAGCTACTACTAAAAAGCAATAAGCTTGTGAGGCTACCAAATCCGTCTAATGTTGGGACAAGGTGGTCTAAAGTATAGATTTCCATATGTGTCAGATCATGGCACAAAAAGATATATTTGGGGCTCGTTAAATACCACCACCATCATAATCACACACCCATCACCATCGTCACACAACCATTGACCAGCACCAAAGGGTAAATGGCGGTATCGAGGGGACTGGTAAGATATGGTCGGAGGATGGTTATGGCAGAAAAAGGAGGGTGGGTTAGATATTGGTTTAGGGTTTAAGGAAGTGTGGGTTACGGGGTTAAATACAGAGAGAATGTGATTAGCTTTCTCCGAAAGTTTTGTTTTACATCATTAAGTTTGTTTGACTATCTTTCTTACAAATGTGTGGTGCTTTATAGTTGTAAATTAGATTTTATAGTTTCCAAAATTAAGCAAAGTAAACATTCTGTATTGATGGGCATTTATTTTTCAACGATTTCATTTGCATCTCATTTTTCATCATTTCCTTTGTTAACAATGTATTTGGAATGAAACTTACAGGATTACATTGTTGCATTTCCAAAATTATTGTATTTCCAGAATTATACACGGTTTGTAAGAATTACATTATTGCATTTATAAAATTATACCTCCTTTATAATAGTTTTCTTTCCTACGTTTCTATATTTTTGAATCTCAAATACACGGTTTGTAAGAATTTTATATAAGGAAATGTTGAAAATTCAACATTTTCAACTTTTGAGATGAGAACATTATAAGGTAATATAGACTAAAGTATAGATTTCCATATGTGTCAGATCATGGCACAAAAAGATATATTTGGGGCTCGTTAAATACCACCACCATCAGAATCACACACCTATCACCATCGTCACGCAACCATTGACCAACACCAAAGGGTAAATGGCGGCATCGAGGGGACTGGTAAGATATGGTCGGAGGATGGTTATGGCAGAAAAAGGAGGGTGGGTTAGATATTGGTTTAGGGTTTAAGGAAGTGTGGGTTACGGGGTTAAATACAGGGAGAATGTGATTAGCTTTCTCCGAAAGTTTTGTTTTACATCATTAAGTTTGTTTGACTTTCTTTCTTACAAATGTGTGGTGCTTTATAGTTGTAAATTAGATTTTATAGTTTCCAAAATTAAGCAAAGTAAACATTCTGTATTGATGGGCATTTATTTTTCAATGATTTCATTTGCATCTCATTTTTCATCATTTCCTTTGTTAACAATGTATTTGGAATGAAACTTACAGGATTACATTGTTGCATTTCCAAAATTATTGCATTTCCAGAATTACACACGGTTTGTAAGAATTACATTGTTGCATTTCTAAAATTATACCTCCTTTATAATAGTTTCCTTTCCTACGTTTCTATATTTTTGAATCTCAAATACACGATTTGTAAGAATTTTATATAAGGAAATGTTGAAAATTCAACATTTTCAACTTTTGAGATGACAACATTATAAGGTAGTATAGATATAGATTAGGGTGTTTTGCTTTGTTTTGTCGATGGGTTTTAGTGTAACTTAGTCTTGATACCCACCATTTTGTCCATATAAATTCGCTTGGAAATACCTAATACCCGCGGGAACCCCAAAAACCGATGGATAATATTAACCGGATACCCAACGGGTAATGGAACGGGTACGGATGTGGATATTATAAACGGGTGCGGGTACGGTTACTGTACACTAAAACCTGCCGCGAACCCGCCCTATAGCCATTCATACCTGCGACGACTTATCCACGCTCTAGAAAACAATCAAAAATGACATCAGAAGTTGCAGCATTATAATGCTAACGTATATAGAACACACAGAGAATTTATAGAAAGTTGGTGTCGTATACCTGTCAATTTCACAACAATTACCTTTGCAGAATGCTGGAAAAATAAATCCAATAAATGTTGTATCATAGAACGTGAGCGATTAACAGTTCAAAAGATCGAAAAATATATAAAGCATGAGGTACTAGAAGATACTAAACCATGTTTGCAAAAACAACCATTACCAAATTTATGTGATTTAATGTTGTAGACAATCAGAAAGTCATCTCATTTTTTAGGTAAAGGGGTCGCGCCCCCGTAAAATAAAGTCATCTCATATAGCGTACTAGATGCTTAAAGCTACTTAATAGAGAAAGATAAAACACAGATGTCAAGAAAACATCACTTCACATATAACTAGTTGATAATATAAACGACAACTTCCTACTCAGTCAACCATTCTTTATTGGTGGAGAAACTCGCGTCTTCTATTTTCATGTTCGGTTATCTACATCCAAAAAGAACAACAGTCTTTAATCAATTTCCTTCTTTAACATGTGGAAAAAATCGTAATATGTAAAACTGCAATACTAAGCAAAACAAAAATAATGAAAAATAAACAGTCGATAAAACTGTTTGGATTTACCAACTACCCATATCAATAATAATTGTATGTTTGCACGACGAAGGGTGTACATAAAATCACGAGTAATCCGTTTTCTATCGAGGGATTTTGCAGCTTTTTTAAGGCTTTAATTTCTAGCCACAAGTCATTTTTATCAAGTGTTCCTAAGATTTATTAGGTTTGACTTGGCACTTTACTAGTAACTACAGTAGATACGATCACTATTGCAGACGCAAACAACTGTTTTCCAGTGTGAGCTCACAGAACTTACACATCTAGGCATCATTGACTATTATATGAAGCGACCCAAAATCCAAATCATTTTACTAATAAGGGCATATAATCGGCAATGGTGCATATCAATAGTATATCGAATTTCTGGGTGAAAATTTCACTGCTTAGTCAGGCCTTCCAGCGACTTTCTAGAAGATTGTATACCTTCTATAGAGCATTCAGAACAAAATGTAGAAGTCAAACAATATTCAAAAGCAAGTAACGGGTTACAGAACAGCCTTGTCAAATGTTCCTAAATCGGAAGCCAAAGTCAAGAAAAGGTACCAGATACATTCTCAAACTAAATACAGTGATCTAACCAAGTACGTACGGAGTCCAGTTTGCTCAAAGTAAACATAAAAAAAAACAATGCCCAAAAGAACAAAAAAATGGTTTTCTAATGTATTATTCGCATACCCAAACACCACCACTGACTGCAGAAACTTTTCTGCACACGCACACCACAATATGGTTAATGTTAATCGTGTTCAAACCAAGGATTGGTTTCATCAAAAACCTGTGAATCACTATTCCCAAAATGGTATTAGAGCCGAAGGTTCAACCCCTGGGCGAAATCAATCCAAAAGCATCCAGAAGATTATGAGATGCGGTATTCACTCACAAATGGAACCGCAGAGATCGTTCCTAAAAGTAATCAAGGACGGCGTCTATCAAAAAAGGGGAAAGGCCTGTTGAAAAACACGCTGGAGGAAGCAGAAACATTTAATACTGCGACTATGTGTGCGGCTTTCAAAAGACTAAACACCAAGGGCACTTCTAGGAAAGAGAGGCGTGCGCGGTGTTACATCTGCAAGGTTAGGGGGCACACGTATTGGAACTGCAAGAACAAGAAGAAAGAGAAAGGGGAGATATCAAAGACGAACGATGTCGAAAACAAACCAAAGTACCCAGAAACTGTTCACGTGAAGACGGATCGGTTGGTAAATGGTTCAGACTTAGGAACATAGGACAAAGTGTGGTATGTCGGAAACACATACAAAAACCACATGACGCCGGTTAGGACTTTGTTCAAACGGATGAAGGAAGAATTCAGAATGTTACAACTCGAAGAAAAGGAAAGAAAATTTATTTTCTCATACGGCGTAGGCGAAGCCCGTGTTGAAACAGAACAAGGTATGTTGGTTATACCAAATGTTTATTATACCCCGGAAATTACTTTGAACATATTAAGCGAGGATTGCCTAGCGAACCAAGGATATTTGGTTAAGTGTGTGAATGATCGATGTACAATCAAGTACATGTTCGATGATGAGATGGAAAATATGAAAGGAGAAAGTGTCACGGATCATGGGCAGCCTTCAACGTTGATTGAGGCACATGACAGGTATTTAGAAAATTACTTTGAATCCATAGATCCTACGTTAGTGAAAGGTATTAAAAACCTTAAAATGAATACGGAGGATAAGGAAGATTACATAGACGATTGGTACTTAAGCATCAATGGAACTCTATATGAAATGAAAGTAGATACATTCCCACGACTAGTATCATTCCTAGATCTGATCAAAATCGATAAACTAGTTTACGCAAATTGGGAAGTATTAAAGAAGAAGTTTTTGGAGATGATATATTGGTTCTATACTGGCTATTTAGAGCAAGAAATAATTGGAAGGTTACCACCCGTGGTAGGGGTAACCGAAATTGATATGTTGGGCCTTTATAAATTATTAGACGAAATGGGAGGCTACATGAATGTAGAATTCAATGGTTACTAGAGTGACGTTGCGGGGCTGTTGGGACTAACTTCTGATAACAAAAGCGCAATCAAGGATTGCTATAAGGAGTTTGTCGGTATGGTCAAGATATATTACGAGGAAGCCAAAAGGTTAGGGCAGGAGAGGCAGGAATTGATGGTCGGCATGAAAGCACCACAAGCCTATGCGGAAACCAAGGCAGAAGTAAAGGAAGGACCGGATGAAACTGGAGCAAATGATGCGCAAAGTGAAGTTAAAACAGATGGCAACGAGGAGCAAGAAATGGAAGGCATGGAAACAAAAAGTAATGGCAGCCTTGTCATCATAACATGAAGAAAGGAACCAAGAATCATGGAAGTTCTAACATACAAGAATTAGGAGGGAGATGTTGCACGTATAATATCTTGTATGTTAAAGTTACTTATTTTAGTTTGGGAATAGTGATTCACAGGTTTTTGATGAAACCAATCCTTGGTTTGAACACGATTAACATTAACCATATTGTGGTGTGCGCGTGCAGAAACGTTTATGCAGTCAGTGGTGGTGTTTGGGTATGCGAATAACAGAATAAACAAGAACAAACAAATATGATGTAAAATACTTTTATTGAATCTGATGGAATGGGACTTGTGTTTTTACATCGACTCTAAATCTATATATACAGGATGAAACGTCGCAACGTTTATCCAACCAACATATCGTTTCCTAAATAACTGCCTACATACGGGCTGTTTGGTTGTTATCCAAACCCAACCCAAATTTAACTTGTTTCTGTCTTGACCCAATACTAAATACAGTTTGACCCAAACTAAAATACATAACATAAACTAAGTACCTTTAACATACAAGATATTATACGTGCAACATCTCCCTCCTAATTCTTGTATGTTAGAACTTCCATGATTCTTGGTTCCTTTCTTCATGTTATGATGACAAGGCTGCCATCACTTGTTGTTTCCATGCCTTCCATTTCTTGCTCCTCGTTGCCATCTGTTTTAACTTCACTTTGCGCATCATTTGCTCCAGTTTCATCCGGTCCTTCCTTTACTTCTGCCTTGGTTTCCGCATAGGCTTGTGGTGCTTTCATGCCGACCATCAATTCCTGCCTCTCCTGCCCTAACCTTTTAGCTTCCTCGTAATATATCTTGACCATACCGACAAACTCCTTATAGCAATCCTTGATTGCGCTTTTGTTATCCGAAGTTAGTCCCAACAGCCCCGCAACGTCACTCTAGTAACCATTGAATTCTACATTCATGTAGCCTCCCATTTCGTCTACTAATTTATAAAGGCCCAACATATCAATTTCGGTTACCCCTACCACGGGTGGTAACCTTCCAATTATTTCTTGCTCTAAATAGCCAATATAGAACCAATATATCATCTCCAAAAACTTCTTCTTTAATACTTCCCAATTTGCGTAAACTAGTTTATCGATTTTGATCAGATCTAGGAATGATACTAGTCGTGGGAATGTATCTACTTTCATTTCATATAGAGTTCCATTGATGCTTAAGTACCAATCGTCTATGTAATCTTCCTTATCCTCCGTATTCATTTTAAGGTTTTCAATACCTTTCACTAACGTAGGATCTATGGATTCAAAGTAATTTTCTAAATACCTGTCATGTGCCTCAATCAACGTTGAAGGCTGCCCATGATCCGTGAAACTTTCTCCTTCCATATTTTCCATCTCATCATCGAACATGTACTTGATTGTACATCGATCATTCACACACTTAACCAAATACCCTTGGTTCGCTAGGCAATCCTCGCTTAATATGTTCAAAGTAATTTCCGGGGTATAATAAACATTTGGTATAACCAACATACCTTGTTATGTTTCAACACGGGCTTCGCCTACGCCGTATGAGAAAATAATTTTTCTCTCCTTTTCTTCGAGTTGTAACATTCTGAATTCTTCCTTCATCCGTTTGAACAAAGTCCTAACCGGCGTCATGTGGTTTTTGTATGTGTTTCCGACATACCACACTTTGTCCCATGTTCCTAAGTCTGAACCATTTACCAACCGATCCGTCTTCACGTGAACAGTTTCTGGGTACTTTGGTTTGTTTTCGACATCGTTCGTCTTCGATGTCTCCCCTTTCTCTTTCTTCTTGTTCTTGCAGTTCCAATACGTGTGCCCCCTAACCTTGCAGATGTAACACCACGCACGCCTCTCTTTCCTAGAAGTGCCCTTGGTGTTTAGTCTTTTGAAAGCCGCACACATAGTCGCAGTATTAAATGTTTCTGCTTCCTCCATCGTGTTTTTCAACAGGCCTTTCCCCTTTTTTGATAGACGCCGTCCTTGATTACTTTTAGGAACGATCTCTACGGTTCCATTTGTGAGTGAATACCGCATCTCATAATCTTCTGGATGCTTTTGGATTGATTTCGCCCAGGGGTTGAACCTTCGGCTCTTGATACCATTTTGGGAATAGTGATTCACAGGTTTTTGATGAAACTAATCCTTGGTTTGAACACGATTAACATTAACCATATTGTGGTGTGCGTGTGCCGAAAAGTTTCTGCAGTCAGTGGTGGTGTTTAGGTATGTGAATAACAGAATAAACAAGAACAAACAAATATAATGTAAAATACTTTTATTGAATCTGATGGAATGGGACTTGTGTTTTTACATCGACTCTAAATCTATATATACAGGATGAAACGTCGCAACGTTTATCCAACCAACATATCGTTTCCTAAATAACTGCCTACATACGGGCTGTTTGGTTGTTATCCAAACCCAACCCAAACTTAACTCGTTTCTGTCTTGACCCAATACTAAATACAGTTTGACCCAAACTAAAATACATAACATAAACTAAGTAACTTTAACATACAAGATATTATACGTGCAACATATGACTCGTCTCAAGTCTCTGCACACGGAAAACATGCCTCAGCTTATAACAGTTAATGCCATGAAGTGTATAATTGCATCTTCGCATGATAAAATGTACTTAAAATCCAGAGTATGCGTTTTGTGTCACATAAATTTTAGCTTTAGCAGGTTTTCTCAAGTCTTCTGTCATTTTAGTCAGGATCAAGAGGGCCTTAAATTCATTAGGTCGCTTTGCATTTTGGGTCAAGATCACTTGTTATGGCGCTACACAAGACACCGACCCCCGAGTATGACAGTGATTTTTGTTATTATTGTAGTTGCATAATTTAACCAGGTCCCCAAATACTATGATTAACATCAATTCTGTACTCGTGCATATATAAGGAAGCTCTTCAAGCTCTTTCTAGATGGACTGTATACCTATTTCAGGGCAGTATTAAATTTATAAACAAAACCAAGAGCCAGCTACGTTTAATAAACCAGCTAATTATGTATTACAAGTTTACAACTACCTCAAATCTAAGAACCAGTTACGTTTTCAACCTAAATTCAATTACTCTGGCATCTAAATTGTCGGAAGTTTCTATGAAACTTTATACCTTAAAAGCTAAAAGAACAAAAATAAAAGTTTCCTAGTGTATAAGACACGTCCCTTAGTCTTGAATCATGGAAACCATGCCTCAGCTTGGAAGGAAGATATATGTGAATGCCTCCATTGAGATACACACGAGTATGTATTTAGGTGTGTGCGATGGTACAAAAATGATCTTAGTCACAAAAACAATCTAACAAAAACATAACTCAGGTCTATGCTGCAAATATATGAAATTCGATACAATCTGAAGTTCTGAACTTGAGTTAGATGAGGTAATGCATCATATTACCCCTAAATTCCGCAACAGATAAACTTTTATAATTCGGCCAAAACTAGGGAAACTTGGTCAAAATCTTTGATGGATTTCTAGCGAGATTTAGAAAACTTGGTTAATGTTACTGATTTTAGATATTTTTTACTTTTTGTGTCACTTAGTTATTTTAATTATTTTATCCTAAAAACATACAAATTCAAAAGCTATCGAAATAGCTAAATTACTACCAAAAGAACTTTTGATGCATAAACGACAAGCTTGGTCACAGAGGTATACCTTTGATGACAAAAAGACGGATTTTTGATGTCCAAGACAAAACTTCGATTTTGTATTTTGTACATCAAACGCTCTGCTTTTACATCGGAAGCTAATCTATATACATCAAAAGCTCGAAGGTATGATTAAGTTTATCATTTATTTGTCGCAATTTGCTACTGTACTACTTTACCAGTTCTACATTAACAACTATATTTACCTAAACTTTCCAAACGCGCTATAAAAAATACATTAAATCACAAGATCAATAAAAAAACACGAAAACGCAATCAAATCGATGACAAGCCTTCACATCCTTTGACCACCACTACCACCAAGCATTGGCGGATCTAAGCATTGGCCACATGTGGCATGTGACACATATAGATTCGGCATGTGAAATTCACTTATTTAATTTCTTCTTAAGTGGGTCATTTCAAGTGAGTGTATCATATGACGTTAAGCCCACTAAACTTGGACAAAAAACAAATGTAGAGTTGTAGAACAGGTGGTTAACTATTAATTGTACATATGTTTGTAGCCCAGATGGTTAACCAACATGTAGAGTAGGGCGTGTTCAACAGGGACGGAACCAGGGTGGGTCCCGGGACACCCATGAATTTTTGTTGTGCAGTGTTAAATTTGTTAAAAAACTTCGATTTTTGTTGGATTTGTACTAAATGCACCTGGTCCCTAAAAATGTTGTTTGTAGCATTGTACAGTTTATTATAAGTGCATCTGGTCGTTTTGTCTCCTGGTTCCGTCCCTGGTGTTCAACGATTTAGTTCTCGAGTTGTTCGGTTTATTCAATTAAGGTTATTTAGATAAAAAAAAAACTTTGAATCAACTCGAGAATCGAACTAGATTCCAACCGAACTAGATTCCAACCGAACCGAACTGAAAAACGAATTTGAATTCGGTTTGGTTTTTGGATTGACCTGAATAATCCGAATTACACTATTTTGAAAAAAAAAATTATATAAATATTTATCAAAAAAACATTTATTTTAAATATAAAAGTTATTTTTTATATTAGGATTGAATTTCAACAATCATTTCAAAGATATAAATATATATAAAATATATATATTTGTATAATTTTGGTTTTCGGGTCCGATTGCCAAATCATATCCAACCCAAAAACCGAATTTGTAGTTTTGTTAAGTTCGGTTATTACTCAAAACCTGAATTTTATGTTCGATTCGGTTTTAGTTCAGGTTTGATTCAGTTAGATTTTCGATTTTTGTGGTGAGACCTAAATTATAAACACCCCTAATGTAGAGCACCTGGCATGAATTGAATATATTTTATTTAGCTTTATTTAACTTTTGTATTGTTATGTGGTTTTAAATAAGCTAGTATTATTCAATGTGTAAATTGAGATGTGATGAGTTAATTTCAACTAACGAAAGATGGAAAAGATTTTCGTTGTAGACTGATCGAAGCAAATAGTTAGAATTGGAGAGCTAAAATACCTAGTTCCTCCAATGCATCACGCAAAGCTAATTGTAACGCATGCGCTTCAATAACGTGAGCTTCCCGATCCAACTCGAGAACCACCGGAACAACTAATAACAAGAAAGTAGTTCCCCCTATAAACATCACCCTTCCGGTACTTTTTGCAATCTTCCAGGCAACATCTCCAGTGATTGGTGACTCTGAGATTAATGTTGTCAGTCTTGTTAGGAGTCCTTTCTTCTTGGCCGCCATTGTTGTTGATTCTTGTTAGGGTTTTCACAGGGTTTAAGGTTGACTTTAATGAAATAATCTTTGCTTAGTTTAGTTTATGTCTTTTTTAAGGATTTTGTTTACGTGTTTGGTCCTTCAAGTATTGTTCTCTTAGCCGTAAGTTTGTTATGTACTTATGTTGTGATAAATATGGAACTGACTTGGATAATGTCGTATTACTTTGTGTTCACGCTTTTATGTTTTACTTCTGTACGTTATTACTGACTCGAATATGAAAACCGTTTATACTTAGAATGGTTGTTTTAATAAGACAGTCTAGATTCGAAGCTAGCTGTCTGGTTGTTATAACCAACAACAGCTCAATTATTTGTTATATGTTTCAAGTCTTTTTAGGCTTTATGCACTTGTTATACCCTTTTGGTTTGTGAGTCTAAGAGGGTGTTTGTTTTACCTTATATAGTGGGCTTATAAGCTTATTAGCTTATATAAGCTTATAAGTCAAAACCAAGTGTTTGGTTAAGCTTATATAAGTGGGCTTATAAGCTTATATAAGGAGGTTTTGGTTTGTGGCTTATGTAAGGTTAATTGGGCTTATATAAAAATATTATTTAAAAATACTTTTATACCCTTATTTAATAATTACTATCCTTTTTATTTTTATGTATTTTTATTTATTTTTTTGTCATTTTAGTATATTAGTTATATAAGCTAAACCAAACACTTAACAAAGGCTTATAAGCTTATTCTATAAAAGCCATAATTTGCTTATATAATATAAGCCTAAGCACACTTATAAGCTTAACCAAACACCTTCTAAGCATATGGTGATTTATCATGATTCAGCCCATACTTCCTAAACATCCATGGTTTGTTGTTAATGCGTATCCGAGTGTGTTTCCATGGTTGTTGTTGGGTGGTTCTTACTTCCAAAGAGGTCGCGCGGGCTTAAGGAAACAAGCTTTAAGATTAAAATGGGTTTAATAATAAGAAAGTATTATAATAATGTTCGCATTTATAGAAGATTAATAACTTTATGTTTGCATAAAAATTGTTTGCTGAGATGGAGCTGTTAAAACATGTGACATAAGTTTCATGATTACAAACATTTTTACCGTAGAAAACAAATAATTACCAAAAGATTCACTTGCTAAATAATGTGAAGTTTGCTCATGAATTGCATCCTTACACACTGAACGTTACAAATTTTAGTCACTGTGAAACCGGGAAAACCGAAACCCGAAAGGGTTGGGTTGAATTCGTGGGCGAGTTAGCGTGTTTGGATGCGAGTTTGGGTATTAATAAAAATATTAGTAATAGTCGCCCCAATTATCCGTACCCGTGTTCATACCCGTTTACCCGAATTTATACCTGCCCTATTACTATTATTATTAATTAGAATACATATATATACATATATATTAGTGTTAAATTATATATAATTTCCTCCTATTGTATCTTTTTATACAAGTATCTTTATTATCTAATACATTTGTATGTCGTATATGAATTATTCCGAAGAGTTATATCGTTGTTAGGGTACTTGTTTTCTAATCTTTTTAAATTTGAATATATAAGGGTGTTTTGCTTTGTTTTGTTGACAATGGCTTTTAGTGTGACTTAATCTTGGTACACACCATTTTGTCATAAATTCAATTGTTGATACCAAATACCCACGGGAAAGCCGAAAAACCGATGGTTGCGACGACTTATCCACGCTTTAGAAAACAATCATAAATGACATCAGAAGTTGCAGCATTATAATGCTAACCTATATGGAACACACAGAGAACTTAGAGCAAGTTGATGTCCTATACCTGACAATTTCACAACAATAACCTTTGCAGAATGCTGGAAAAATGAATGCAATAAAAGTTGTATCACAGACATGTGAGCCATTTAACGGTTCAAAAGCATGGAATCACAAAACCTATCCAGAACGGTCAAATCCAACTACAGATCGAAAAATATATAAAGCATGAGGTACTAGCTAGATACTAAACCATGTTTGCAAAAACAACCATTACCAAATTTATTAAAGTCGTCTCATTTTTTAGGTAAAGGGGTCGCACCGCAGTAAAATAAAGTCATCTCATATAGCGTACTCGATGCTTAAATACTAATAATAGGGTAAAAAGAAAGACAGATATCAACAGAACATCTCTTCACATATAACTACTACTAGTTGATAATATAAACGACAACTTCCTCCTACTCAGTCAACCATTCTTTAATGGTGGAGAAACTCGCTTCTTTTATTTTCATGTTCGGTTATCTGCATCCAAAAAGAACAGCAGTCATTAATCAATTTCCTTCTTTAAAATATAGACAAAATCGTAATATGTAAAACTGCAATACTAAGCAATACAAAAATAATGAAAAATAAGCAGTCGATGATGTTTGGATTTACCAGCTACCCAATAATAATTGCATGTTTGCACGACGAAGGGTGTACTTAAAATCACGAGTAATCCGTTTTCTGTCGAGAGATTTTGCAGCTTTTCTAAGGCTTTCTAGCCTCAAGTCGTTTTTATCAAGTGTTCCTAAGATTTATCAGGTTTGACTTGGCACTTTACTAGTTACTACATTAGATACGACCACTATTGCAGACGCAAACAACTGTTTTCGAGTGTGAGCTCACAGAACTTGCACATCTAGGCATCATTGACTATTATATGAAGCGACCCAAAATCAAAATCATTTTACTAATAAGGGCATAGAATCGGCAATGGTGCATATCAATAGTATATCGAATTTCATGGGTGAAAATTTCTCTGCTTAGTCATGCCTTCCAGCGTCTTTCTAGAAGATTGTATACCTTCTATAGAGCATTCAGAACAAAATGCAGAAGTCAAACAATATTCAAAAAGCAAGTAACGGGTTACAGAACAGCCTTGTCATACACCTGCTAAATGTTCCTAAATCGGAAGCCAAACTCAAGAAAAGGTACCAGATACATTCTCAAACTAAATTCAGTGATCTAACCAAGTACGGAGTCCAGTTTGCTCAAAGTAAACATAAAAAAACTATGCCCAAAATAACAAAAAAGATGGTTTTCTAATGTATATGACTCGTCTCAAGTCTCGGCACATGGAATACATGCCTCAGCTTATGACCCAGAACATTAATGCCATGAAGTGTATAATTGCATCTTTGCTTGATAAATGTACTTAAAATCCAGAGTATGCGTTTTGTGTCAAATAAATTTTAGCTTTAGCAGGTTTTCTCAAGTCTTCTGTCATTTTAGTCAAGATCAAGAGGGCCATAAATTCATTAGGTCGCTTTGCATTTTACTTGTTATGGCGCTACACAAGACACCGAACCCCGAGTATGACAGTGATTTTTGTTATTATTGTAGTTGCATAATTTAACCAGGTCCCCAAATACTATGATTAACATCAATTCTGTACTTGTGCATATATAAGGAAGCTCTTCAAGCTCTTTCTAGATGGACTGCATACCTATTTCAGGGCAGTAATAAATTAATTAACAAAACCCAATGCCAGTTACGTTAATAACCTATGTTTTTAAAAGAAAAAATAAAAAAAAATGAAGATACGTTTAATAACCAGCTAAGTATTACAACTACCTCAAATCTAAGAACCAGTTACGTTTTCAACCTAAACTCAATTACTCTGGCATCTAAATTGTCGAAAGTATCTAAGAAAATTTATCCTAAAAGCTAAAAGAACAAAAATAAAGGTTTCCTAATGTATAAGACATGTCCCTGAGTCTTGAATTGTGGAAAGCATGCCTCAGCTTGGAAGGAGCGAATATTTAAATGCCTCCATTGAGATACACATGAGTATGTATTTATGTGTGTGCGACAGTACAAAATGACTTAGTAAAAAAAAACAATCTAACAAAAACATAACTCAGCTCTATGCGCAAATATATGAAATTCCATACAATCTGAAGTTCTGAACTTGTGTTAGATGAGGTAATGTATCATATTGCCCCTAAATTCCACAACAGATCCACTTTTATAATTTGGCCATAACTTGGGAAACTTGGTCAAAATCTTTGATGGATTTCTAGCGAGATTTAGAACAACTTGGTTTGGTTTGGTTTTCAGTTGACCTGAATTATCCGAATTACACTATTTTGAAAAAAAATTATATAAATATATAGAATAACCAATTTATTTCAAGTATAAAAGTTGTTTTTTTTATTAGGATTGAATTTTATTACTGATCGAAGCAAAATACCTAGTTCCTTCAATGCTTCAAGCAAAGCATCTTCTAGCTCATTCGTTTTAATAAGCTCAGCTTCCCGTTCCAACAGGAGAATCAACGGAAAAGCCAATAAAAAGAGAGTAGTTCCCCCGATCCACATCGCCCTTCCGGTACTTTTTGCAAGCTTACAGGCAACATCTCCAGTGATTGGTGACTCTGAGATTAATGTTGTCAGTCTTGTTAGGAGTCCTTTCTTCTTTGCCGCCATTGTTGTTGATTCTTGTTAGGGTTTTCACAGGGTTTAAGGTTGACTTCAAGAACGGATGTTAGAAGATCTCATCTTTGCTTTGTTTAGTTTGTGTGTTTTTTAAGGATTTTATTGACATGTTTGGTCCTTCACATATTTTGTTTATTAATTCTCTTAGCCGTAAGTTTTCTGGAAACAGTCTTTTTATCTTCGGGTTTACCCGAAAATAAAGGTACCATTTGTCTACGCTTACCTTTCAAATACCCTTTCATACGGATTGCGTATCATTGTTGTTGTTTGGTTCAAGTCCTTAATTACAATGTAAATGACGTTTCTTTCGTGTCTTCAAATAACGATATTAATAGAAAATAGAGTGAAATGCACTTTTCATACTTGTGGTATGTCCGGATATATAATAACTCGTTTTCTGAAACTGCAGGCGGCCTGCCTGTTCTTTCATTAAGTTTTAACTTTGGTACTTTAACCGTAACGAACATTATCCGTTAACCGTTATCTTTCGTTGCTACATGGATACTTTTGTCCTTTTTTTTTTGACCCGACACAACTTTCCCCTAAATTTTAACCCGTGGATTATTACCCCAAATGAATAGCATATAAATTAGACAAAAACCCTAAACCGTATTTCATTTCCACCACTCTCGTCTTCTTTAACTGTTTCACCTACAATCACTGTCACAATAATACTCAATCATGACTGATAACAAACCTTATTGGGTGATTAGAGCTGACCACAATGACAATTAACCATGTCCATGTTATGATTAGGGTTTATGTTGCTCGAAGATCTGATTGAGAAAAAAAAGACAGGCGTGAATGGAGGTTGTGTGATGTCTCAAATTAGGGTTTATGTTTATAAGACTTGGATTGGGGATGAACAAATGATAGCCGTGAATGGATTTTGGGTAAGAATAAATAGAGGCTGTGTGTTAGTATTGGTTCAACCGTAAAAAAAAAGGAAAATGACAAAAGTAACCCTGTAGCAACGAAAGATAACGGTCAAAGGATAACATTCGTTACGGTTAAAGTACCAAAGTAAACAATTAATGGAAAACCAGGGAGGCCGCCTGCAGTTTTAGAAGACCGGTTATTATATATGCAATGTGGATATACACATGTATGAAAAGTGCATTTCACTCTAGAAAATGAAATTGAGATTTCTTCAATATTCGTAGGCTAACAAACATTTGAGTTATATAGTACGGTGTGGTGGCGAGTGAGCTCGCCAGGATACCTAAATTTTCACTTCCACTTTTTGTCGTCAATTTGTTTTTACTAGATTTGGCATCTACTAGTGTAGTATTTTTCACGAACTTTTGTGAAGAAAGGAAATGTAAGAAACAACTTTCACGAATCTTATCACACAACACAAGACGATTATCTGCGAATAGTGACGACAATATGTACAAACTTTAATTTTTGTGTGCAATCTTTTTCACATATATATGACTTTGGAGTAAGTCTGAGTGAAGAAACTCGCACAACCTGGAATACAGCTATGAGCTAGGAAACTAACACCCAAAATGATGTCGGGATTGACCATAGTTAATACAATGATACAAATTTCACACAAAGACTATTGTGTAACACGTGAATATGGTCTAAAACGACCGAGACCACGAATTGAGGAGACCCAAAACTGCCGAGACCGTGAATATGGCACAAAACAGCCAAGACCATCAATAAAAACTTCAACAAATATTTTCGTACAACAATTACTACATAAGAGTGATCATCATCAAAGTCTAATCATCATTTAAACTACATAGACTTTAAAAACATCCAAATTACTCAAACATTAAATTACATTACTTAAAGCATTACAAAGAAACATAAACCATAAGAAACCTCATACTACAAACTAAAAATATTCATTAAACTTAACAAACACACTTAACATTCAATACACTAACTGTATAAACATTTGAACGATCTAATGACCACCTAGTAGTTCCATAAATGCATCGATACTATCACCATCCTCCATGTTGAAATCATTAGGCGTGTTATGACTTTGAATAGGTTTTCCGTCATGCGTTAACCTACATACAGTGTATAGTAGTCCACATTTGCACGAACACCCCATTCGACCATAAGTTGTTTTAATGGAGCATCGCGGCTCACCCTAAAATATGGGTTCAGTGTTTCCAATTGACTAGCCACTCTTACATTGATGTAATTACAGGAAGGTTTAGTTAGAGCTAGTCCTTTTTTCTTTTCTTTTTCACATGAACTCTTGAAGACATTTTGCTACCTAAGATGGAAGTTCAATATTTTGATGTCAAGCTAGCTGTGTATTTTAAACAAGTGGTACAGGTTACATTGCACAAGTAACAAATGCACAAATTTCATGCACTTTGTATGCCTCATGATTAAAGAGTACCTTTCCAGAAAATCTCTTGGGAAGGATATGATGTTGTTTATGACGTTAAATTTATCATTTACTGTATTTGATACCATTGTTATTATAACTATATTAGGATAAGTTTTGGTATATTGGTTTAGGTACATAGAGTGTGTTGGAAGATTATAATAAGTTCATAAAGCCTTGTTTTTTTTTTGAACGGCCATAAAGCCTTGTTTTATTTATGTTAATTATGCAGCATTGTAAATTGTAGTTTGTGAGGCCCTGGATTCGTTTATTAAGGTTTGATATTGGTCTCTTGGCCTAAACTAGAACCTGTTAGTTTAGAACAATTAACATTACGGTTCTTATAGTGAAAAGGCACGTTGGTTGATTTGTGTAAACCATTACAAAGCTTCACAAAAATCACACTGTTTCATTTAGTATATATATATATGTAGGGAAACTATAACACTTTTATTTATAAATTAAATAAATTAAATTAATTAAATTAACATAAAACAAATAACAGAATATAAATAACAGAAAAATAAATACAGACATAACTATAAACGATAATTAAATAAAACACTAAAATAATAAAAAGACTTACTAAATCACCAGCAAGTCGAGACACGCGTAAGACACGCTTAGAACTAAAGAGCTGATGCACGTGTTTGACACGCTTCCCTTAAAACAGATTCGTCGTCTGTTTCCTAGGGTACAACAGCCACAACAGCCGAAACAGTAAGTTGTACTGTCGGACTTAACCAAACTGCCCGGAATTTCATCTTTACAGATGCGTACTCCATATGTTGGAAATCAATAATTATACTTATTGATTTGATGTGTGAAAAAAGCTATGGAATTAGGCCTTTATTTATACACAATAGACTCCCTTCCAGTTTACTCATCCCACCGATGTGAGACAAAAATAAACTATTTTCCTTTTTAAGCATGGTACCAAATGCCTAACTTAAAGACTTACTAAATCACCAGCAAGTCGAGGCACGCGTAAGACACGCTTAGAACTAAAGAGCTGAGGCACGTGTTTGACACGCTTCCCTTAAAACAAATTCGTCGTCTGTTTCCCAGGGTACAACAACCGAAACAGTAAGTTGTACTGTCGGACTTAACCAAACTGCCCGGAATTTCATCTTTACAGATGCGTACTCCATATGTTGGAAATCAATAATTATACTTATTGATTTGATGTGTGAAAAAAGCTATGGAATTAGGTCTCTATTTATACACAATAGACTCCCTTCCAGTTTACTCATCCCACCGATGTGGGACAAAAATAACCTATTTTCCTTTTTAAGCATGGTACCAAATGCCTAACTTTGAGACACGATATCTCATTCACATCACCTTCATTTTGGACACATAAAGGCTCATTGCGAAGCTCTCTTCAAGGAGAACGCGGACCTATAAAGTATCACTAATATATATGACACATACATATACATAATTGTGTCCAAAGTTGGTCAAAAGTTATTTTGCCAATAATATTTTCCAACAATCCCCCACATGAATAGAGATCGGTTGTAATACACAAAAGTTTTAATAAAATTCCAACAGTTGAATCTTGCATAGGATAGGTAGGTGTGACCCTTTGAACCTTCCCTTATGAGATGCACTTAGTCTCCTAGATCTAAGTAGACGCGATGTCTTTGAACTTAGCCTCTGTTTACGTAAACGACAATACACACTCACACAAGACTCTCCCTGACATTGTCAAGTCCTCATAGTCGTGTTCGTTATGGTCATGAACACTAGCCTGGTTCTGCAAGAGCTCTTAGAAATTGCGCCCCCACAATTTCTTTCGAAGCGACCCCTACTTCTCTCTCACATAGGTGATTTCATCTTGAATCATTAAAAACATATGTTTTATGATTTCATATTGAATCATCATGCTTTATAATTTCATCATGAATCAATTAAGCCATATGTTTAACCTCTCAATAAGTCACATTGTTCTAGGAATGGACTAGGAAAGTTACTGTATTAAGTAACTCCCCCACATTGACGTGACTTCCCCCATATTTCTATGATTAGGTTGTCCTATTGAACCCAGATCTTGGGATCTCCAGTCAACTGGGTTAGGTTTTCCTTCATAGAAAATCATTCTTTCAAGGGCTTTAGTCCCATCCCTTTAGACGACTCACTAACTAACTCTCTGCTTAAGCCTTTCGTAAGCGGATCCGCGATGTTATCCTTTGACGTTATGTAGTCAATCGTGATAACTCTAGTCGAGAGTAGTTGTCGCAACAATCACAATATATGATGGATATGTCTCGACTTACCGTTTACATTTGTGATATGAGCTCTGTTAAATTCTATTGACTATCACACTTTATAAACATGGTCGTTACCGGTATACGCCATCTTGGTATGTCCTTTACGAATTAACGTAAACTATCCTGCATATTTTATAAATTTATCTCAAATAATAAATTTATATTTCATCATAGATTTAGCTATAATTGTCTCTTTGAAATACTTTCAAGATTTCTTGGATATAGCTTTCCACTTAGGATAAATACATCCCCTCTAGTGGATTTAGATTCTTATATGTAAGAATCTATATTTGCATTACTCTATCACTTGATAGTAGTAGGATATCTTCCATAATAAAATATTATTAGTATCATATTACTCAAGTAATACTTATTCAAATGGTCCCCACTTGAATTACTAATATATCTGCTTGCCTGATTATAAGTTCTAAATCAGATCATACACACGTCATTAGACACATAAGATACCCAATATTCTTTGAGTATTCAAAATGGGAAACAATTTTACCTCTATTTTAAATAGATTAAAAAAATGTCATTGGACTCTAGCTAGGCCGGAATCCCCCACATTGAACCTCTCAATAATATTGTTTTTCTTAATATTTGACTTCAAAACGAATCCATATGGGTTCAACAAACCCAACAACTAATGAAATTAATGTCAAATATTGACTCCAACAAATCATTAGTGGATTTATTCATCTTGTTATCACTTCTAGTGATAAGTATATTCATGTATAAACACAAGAGTACATATTTACTATTGATCACACGTACATACATCAATTTTGAATCCACATTCTGACATGATATGGTCAAAAAGTTTGATGTCATTGTTTGGTAGCTTGTCTTAAACCATATAATGACTTAATTAACCTACAAACTTTTCTCTCTAGCATAGGAACTATGAATCCCTCAGGCTGGTTCATGTATAGTTCCTTTTTCTAAATCCCTGTTTAGAAATATCGTTTTCACATCCACATAAGAAACTTCCAAAATTTCTTAATGCGGTCAATAAAGTACCATCATAATTGAGGTTTTTCGTGTAACATGCAAATAAGCATCCAAGGAAGATAGACCTTCTCGCTTTTTAAATTCTTGGATTACTAATATTTCTTTGCACATGTCAGTGGTGACATGCACATGTTAATGGTGACATCGAATTTATCTATTTTTTTAAGATCCATTTATAGCCTAGTGGTTTACAACTTAAGGTACACCCACGAGCTTCTAAGTTTACTTTTAAACTATAATCTATTTCAGTTTTGGCTTCTTTTCATTGATACCCTTTCAAAGAAGTTATTGCTTCTCAATAAGAAGTAGACTCATTTTCTACCATAAAAGGAACAAAAATCAAATCTAACCAATCTCTCGGTTCATGTCATTTTGTTTCTTCTAGGTTCAACCTCTCCTTGGTTCAATCTTGTCTCTCATCAAAGAGATCAATATCATCTCGTTGTCTCTGACCTTGGACAACCTCGTCATCTATTCTAGATGATCTTTCAATTTCCTTCATAAACAAGGAATATATTTCCGAAGAATGAATCATTCCTTAATTCCATTACTATGTCTATTTTCGATTCATGTACAATGAAACGATAAGCACTGCTATTCATAACAAAACATGTGAACATACAATCCATGGGTTTAGGTCCAATCTTTCGAACCATGAATTTCATACGGATATCTTAGCTAGATACCTCCCACATTTGTAAGTACTTATAAGATAGTTTTCTTCTCACTCATAGTTCGTAAGAAGTATCTTATTTTATTTACAAGGGATCTTATCTAAAAGATAAGCAATCGATATAATCGCTTCCCCCACATGCCATGGCTTAAACCTAGACTTAAGAACACGGCATTAACCATTTCTTTTAAGGCATGATTCTTATCAAGAGCAATGAATTTGTGTCTTATTCTAAGTTTAGCATAAAATTTAGAAATAGAGACACATATTCACCTCCAATAACTTCGAATCACCTTATAATCGATAATAAGTTGGTTCTCAACTTATGTATATAGATCAAGCTTGTCTATATCCTTACTCTCAAGTAAGTGTAAATAGCAATATTTTGTACCGCATTTAGCCAATATGGTGAAGTACACGATACTCTATACCTTAGTAGGTATCAATTCTAAATCACATAAAACCATGTGAATCATATCAAGGTTTTTGGTTATTTCTGTTCAACCAAGAGAAAAGACTTATCAATTTGGCTTTAACCTAAGTTTTGATTTTGTAATCCGTGTCAATACAAAAATGGGTATCCAATTTGGTTTAATTGGACAACATGTTGAGTAAAAATTTAAAACATGTCAAAGTAAGTCATAACATACATTTAAAAATGACCATTATAAAATATAATCAACTTACCCATTTTAAAGGCATAACCCGTATGCACTAAATTTATGTTATTCGTTAAATCGATTTTTATTTGATTCAAACACATATGAAAGCCAAATTTCATTAAGCAACCATCCAGACATAAGATTCCTACGAATCTCCGGCACACACAACGTTGGTTAACTTAGTTTCTTTTCTAGATGTAAATCACATCTTTTTCCTTGATATTAGCAGTTGGAGAGTTGCCGAAACTCGTTCTCTCCATTCTTAACTGCAATATAAGAGTTAATCAAACTCTTATCACCATATACATGACATGATACAGAAGTGCTGATACACCATTATCTATGGTTGGATTCACTCATGACCTCAGTTTTCATGTCATTCTAGCCATTTAACACATAGTTACGGCACAAAAGGTTTCTGAATGCTTTAAAGCATCTACCGTACACATAAATCGAGTATCGGTTTCCCATTTTACAAGTAAGGGAGCAAATCCTTTAGATGTCACTCGTGACATTCCAAATAATTTGTTAATCCGATGTCTCAAATTAGTTTGAGACTAATTTTTGTTACTATTAACAACGTTCTAAATCACATAGTGTTTCTTATCCAAAACGAATTAAATCGAATTTTGATTCAAACCACTAATGTTTTATACGATCCGTTACACAAAACTACTTTAAAGAAAGTCTTTCGACTAAACAATTAAAGAATGTCTCCTATGACATAATCTTTCTAACAAAATCACATATGTTATCAATCTTCATCACGAAGATCTTAATAGATCAATTTCATATGATCAATTTCTACAAAGAAACTCAACAAGGTTTCAGTAGATCCATTCTTTTAAAAAAAAACTCAACAAGGTTTTAATAGATATGCCTTTAAACTCAACAATGTTTTTATAGGTATATCTATGAACTCAACAAGGTTTCTATAGGTATATTTATAAACTCAACAAGGTTTTAAGAATATATATGGTTTATAATTAGACTCGGCCCAATTTACAATGAATTACACAAGTCAAACAAACTCTTCCACTAATTTAATAAAAATAGTGTATGTAATCTGATATTTAATGATAACTCATACCATTGTCAACATCTTGTTTCAAAGAAATTCTTCTTGATTTCATTGAACACGTTTCAAAAGTCTAATAAAATAAGATCTTGCACTTTATGAGATCAATGAATACGTTCTAATAATCTCATAAAATAGCAACTTATCTTTTATGAGATTTGTGTCAAAGAAACTCCACTTGGTTTCAATGAATCTAAATTCACCATGATTCCAATCATGCTGTAACTGGCGCACCAATTACATTTACAAGATTCACTAGGGTCACAATTGTGTTACCACAAGAAAATTTATCAATATTCTAACGGAATACAGTTAAGAACTATTAAAACAATTTGGTATCTAATAAACTCAACATGGTTTATATAAACTTGTACCAAATCTGATTCAAAGAAACTCAATCGTGGCTTCAGTAAATCTAGGTTAAAACTATAACATATGTAATAAACAAACTAAACGATCAATTTGAACGCAAACTCATCATGGTTTCAAAACAAACTGATACGATAAACTGTTTTAAAAATCGTTTATAGATCTGTAACACCATATCTGTTAATTAAAATTTTGTTTACTTAAAAACTGATTTTCTAAAGAAACACAATCTTAGTTTCGGGAGAATACAGTTTGTATAAAAATAAGTTAATTAAATTAATATGATTTTAGCAAAAAAGTGTTTAATTTTGTTACACAGAATCTGTTTTAAGACTGTAGGGAAACTATAACACTTTTATTTATAAATCAAATAAATTAAATTAATTAAATTAACATAAAACAAATAACAGAATATAAATAACAGAAAAATAAATACAGACATAACTATAAACGATAATTAAATAAAACATTAAAATAATAAAAAGACTTACTAAATCACCAGCAAGTCGAGGCACGCGTAAGACACGCTTAGAACTAAAGAGCTAAGGCACGTGTTTGACACGCTTCCGTTAAAACAGATTCGTCGTCTATTTCCCAGGGTACAACAGTCGAAACAGTAAGTTGTACTGTCGGACTTAACCAAACTGACCGGAATTTCATCTTTACAAATGCGTACTCCATATGTTGGAAATCAATAATTATACTTATTGATTTGATGTGTGAAAAAAGCTATGGAATTAGGCCTCTATTTATACACAATAGACTCCCTTCCAGTTTACTCATCCCACTGATGTAGGACAAAAATAAACTATTTTCCTTTTTAAGCATGGTACCAAATGCCTAACTTTGAGACACGATATCTCATTCACGTCACCTTCTTTTTCGACACATAAAGGCTCATTACGAAGCTCTCTTCAAGGAGAACGCGAACCTATAAAGTATCACTAATATATATGACACATACATATACATAATTGTGTCCAAAGTTGGTCAAAAGTTATTTTGCCAACAATATTTTCCAACAATATAGAGATTGCAACAGTCAAACTATCAATCAAAAAAGGGTTTTGCTAATGAAAACCCTTAGGGTTGTCGTTAAGAGAAGAAATTTATTACAATGGTATCAATGAATTATTCTGATTGAATGTCAATTCCGAAAAACATGGACACAACCCCTAAAAATCAGGATGCATAACAAATTTTTGATTATGATTGGTTGATTTTATTTCTTACATTTAGTTGTAATAAAAAGATCCCCTTTAAAAGCAACCCTAAGGGTTGCCATTAGCAAAACCCATCAAAAAATTAAGTCTTTATCAATTCACTACTTTATTCCCGTTATAATTGTTTTGTATCATGTGCTATTCTGCTTTATTCGCAAACCAAACACCCAAACATCTCCTCGTTTCAAAGATGGTAAATACCAACACACTGTTTGAAGGTCGTTATAAAAATCGGTACGGTACCAAAACGAGAACTCCCAAGTTTGGTACCGAAATAAATAGGTCTTTGATTTAATAGACGTAAATGCATGTCTTTTTACATGAATGGATGATTTCATCATGATTATACTTATTATAGGAATACTCTTTCCGTCTCAAAATTATTGTTACCAAAAAAGAATCACATAATTAAAAAAAATATAATTATTATAATTTGTTCTCTCTTACTTTTTGTAAAATGACAGTTTTAACCTTAATTAATTAATTTAAAACTACTTTAATATTTGTAATAATAATCACAAAAGAGGGTAATATGATAAACTCAAACTAAATTATATATCTATTTTTAGAAGTGGACAATAATTTTGGGACAAAAGAAAAAAGAAAGATGGATAATAATTTTAAGACGGAAAGAGTATGAATTTGAGTTGCTATTAGTTGTAATAGACTGTCAGAGTATGTGACACAATATTTCAACGTTTAAACTCCAAACAAACGATACGAGACTGATAGGATATTGTTTTAATGACCCTTTAACTTGTAAGTATGGATTAAGTTCATATTTTATAATTACCTTGGCATCTATTGTAGCCTACTTGAATCTGTTGTCAAAATAAAAGATGTCAAATTATAGAAAATTAGGAAGGACTCATTTATGTGTGTACACAGATGTAATGGGAATAACACGACATCAGTATCATTGAGGGTAAAAGTTATAAAATAGACAACTACTATTCATTTTGTTCCAATATGGCAAATGTACTATTTTATTTACTCATTTGCCCATTGAACTTGTTAGTTTGCCACAATATCACCAATATGGATAGCTTGTTACCGGCTATACCGGTTTTTTACGGTTTAGTCATGATTAACTATTTCTTTTTATTTCCTGTCAAAAACAATTTCTTTTTACTCACATTATCATATGATCCACTTTACGGTTATGATGGAAAATATTGTAGGGCCTAAAAGTCGTGAGGCAGTTTTTTTTTATGTGAGACGTTTTTTTTAATTACGAAAATATTCCCATTTTTTATTATAGTTATAATTAGTCATGAAATAACTAATTTACCCTTATCCCCTTCATTCCTTGATCCTTGTCAGAAATCCGGCAAGACATTAGCAGATTCCGACGACTGCTTCCCTCCGTACACATTTCATAACAACAACCCGTGAAAGAATCATTTTCTACACCACGATGATTACTTTCGCCGGAGTTGAAGATACTCCTGTATCAAGTCACCACTCGATTCAATTGATAGATGTGTGTGTCCCTTCAATCCTCAATCATCAACGCCCACCTCCTCAATCATCAACGCCCACCTGATCACATACTCATTCTCAGCTTCCTCATCAGCGTTATCCAACGACAGACCTTCATCAAAATTCAAAGTGTAAGTCAACGGATCATACTAAAACTTACCACCACCTTTACCACTTTTGTTCCTGTTTAATCTCCTGATGAAAGTTTTCCATTTTGGACAGGCGACTATCTCAGACCATTCTCGAAGCTTCTTCAAAGCGGTTACGCCACGTATCCACAGAGAGGTGTTGTTGTGTGTTTGATGATCTGGGTTGTAGGTAGAGGGGATTTTTTGCCCCGTGTATGGGATGCAGAATCACCAACGGTGGAATGAGGTAAATTCTGTTGACGCCATTAATGGGTGTTACATGTGAATTGTGTGAGTGAGGGTTTTGGTTGTGTAAAAAGGTGAGTGGGAGAAGGGGATAAGGGTAAATTAGTCATTTCGCGTAATAAAAAATGGCATGGAAATAGATCCGGTCATATAGGTGATATTGTGACAAACTAACAAGTTCAATGGGTAAATGAGTACATAAAATAGTACATTTGCCATATTGGAACAAAATGAAGAGTACGTGTCTGTTTTATAGCTTTTACCCTATCATTGACTTATTAAACTTGTAGATGCTCATAATTTCAGTACAAACGATAAAACTTTATACCTATCATATATTGTTATATGGATGAAATGAAAAAGGATTACCTTAAAGAAATATTGATGTGGAAAGCAAATTTCCCGGACTAAAAGAGTCAAATTGAGTATATCTTTTTTACTAAACGGTACTAGTATCGGTCTTGTACCGTTTTACCCAGTAACCGATACCGATATTAGTACCGGTATACTATTCGGTTCTGGGATCGGTAAATAATACGGTACTTCATAAACGATGTCGGTACGGTACCAAAACGGTACCGTGCTCATCCTTAACCTATGAAGTTGGAGAAGTAGTGGTAAAAAATGGTGGTTAATGATATCTCATACGAGGAGTTCACTATGCACCTGAAGTCACCCTAAATGTACTTTCTATAGAATTATTTGAAAGACAATGTATTGAGATTATATATGAAAGTAGGGATGGCATCCATGGATAGTGGGCACGGGTATTTTAAACCCATCACCCACTAAGGTATATATTTTCACACCTACCATCCACCTCTCATCGACTAGTAGGTATAATTTTTTACCTATGCCCATACTCGTAGGTAAACCCATGAGTTAATGTAATGAAACAAAATCACAAAACCTTATATGTAAAGTAACTATAAACGCGTGTTTCAATAAACCCAATTAAACATGATATCTATAAAACTACGAAACTAGAATAAGTAAATAACTATTTAGATATGTTAGAGCGGTAGAGGTGTGTCGTGTACCTGGTAGAGTGAGTAAGATATGATATAAGTGTAAAGTAATAGTAGCATATATGTATTATTATGAATGAATTGAAGTTTTTCTAGAAAAATAAGAGACGAACTAGATTATCGATGTATATATATTTGATGATTTGTTCTTTCTTCTCTATTTTTTAGTCTAGAAAATTGAACATTCTTTCTTAGTTTAATTTGTTTTTTAGTAGTGGTAGCTATTAAAATTTATAGCAAAACCTCACAAGTGACAACTATATAAGTACAACTATTTAAGATGTATAATTAATCATATTTCTTTTAAATGGGTTTATGGGCACATACTGATAGGTACACTTGTAGATATATCAAATAGGTGACATGGGTTTAACCATAACTGGTATACCATACCTGTCACCCACCCACCACACGTCTATAGGTTTAAATTTGTACCCACAACCCACCCATGGGTGAAAAATGACAGAAATACCCATCCATTTATGTTTGGGTACCCATAGCTGAAAAGGGAGACATTAGTGATAAGTGATAAGAATTTGGATCTTTTAAAAAACAAAGAGATTTTAAAAAGTATAGAAAGCCATCACAACTTGACATGTGTCAGTTTTTCTTTTTTATTTAAAAATCAAGGGTGGTACAGTAATTTTACATGTTTTTTTCACCCATAAACTTCAAACGCAAATTAATCTTAAACAAAAAAATGAGAGAGAGGCCTAATTTGTATGCCTAAAAAGAGGTCTAATCACAGTATTGAGACAAGTGGCGCAATAAAAAGCTGAGATGAAAAAAGAGAAAATATAAAATAATGGGCCCCTTCATTTCACCAATTACAACACGACGTGTAAGCTATGTCTCTTTTTAGGCCTTATTATTAGGTCCAAATATCAATACTCAACAAAAAATATTAGAAAAAACCGATTTCACTGTAGTTTCTACAATTTAATCATCTTTAAAATGGTATACATCTTGTTGAAAATTTCGTAACTTTTTTTTAATTATTCAATATACTTGATGCCTTTGACATTCTCGACCTTACTTTTTGCCATAAAAAATGTCGAATCATAAAAAAATTCAAACAAGAAATTTATACAGTTTGGTCCACTCTTTACCCATAAATTTTAATCACTCGAATCCGATATGATATGAGTGAGATATGGCACGTTAAAGTTGATGTTTTAGTCATATTTATCTCTACTACTTATAATATCTGTATAATTTTCTCTTCATTTCTCTTCATTACTATAAAAAGCAAGTTTTCTCAACACTTCCATATTTATTCTCTAAAACACAACCATAATAAGAAAGCAAAACTATGTCAACGCAATTGAAAAAAAAGCATGTATCTGTCAACGCTAGAAAAAAAAGGTTGTATCTTCATACATTTGGAATGTCAACAAGCTAAATATGGCAACCAGGTTTGGTAACTAAATATGGCGTTTCATCTTTGCAACCCTAAAAAAATACCTGCAGCCTATACAATACCCTATATAAACCTATAATCCTTCATCATTCATCTTTGCAACCCCTCATCATTCATCTTTTCATCCATTCATCATTCATCATTCATCTTTGTAGTTCCTGCAGCATGTCAACACCCAATGACAAAAACGGCAACAATGTAATGCAGCGTTTTATAATTTTATTTTCTGTGATGTAAATGCAGCCATATATAACATTGTTTTGTGTTTCAATGCAGTCTTTCCCACAAACTCCTGCTGCCAACAATGGTGCCAACAATGCTGCCAACAATGCTTTGGAGGTTAGAATTTTTTTTCCTGTAATTCAATAGATAACTTTTTTGTGTGTTTCAATGCATCGATTTCAATGGTTTGTGTTTCAATGCAGCGTTTGCCACAAACTCCTGCTCCACATCCTTGCCCGTTTTTCAACCCAAACTTGGTTAATTGGAACTGGGATTACGTCATTGTCATCTCGAGTGATGATGAGTCTGATGAAGAAGAGGAAGAAATAACAATGCCACCAGTGACATTGGTTGGTCGAAAAAGTGTCTTTTCCAAGTGTGATGAAAGTGAGAGTGACAAAGATGAACCGTAGTTCATAATCTCATGGCAAGAATGTGCTCATGCCTTATCATTCTTGGTTTCATTTACTTTATTTCCTACTTGTATTTGTAATGTGTTTTTGTTTTAGTAGTGTGTTCTTCTTTCTTATTTGTTTCTGGTTAAACCATCTTGTTTAACTAGAATTTTATGTATTACTCTTAAAGAATGAATGAAAGGCCACGTTTCTTTTTAATGTTATTTTTAATGTTCTTTTAAATGTTTCTTTTTAATGTTCAACAACGACTGTAACTTATCAATCATCGTTTAGCACCGAGAATTTTTTACAACCATAGTATGGCGGTATGAAACACTATGACAATTCATGGCGGTATGATACACTGACAATTCAGAACATAACTAATAGCACAACTTACTACAAAACTTGATTTGTCTAATAAACCTATAAACTTTGTGCAAAACTTAGACTTATCTCCTTTTAAGATTGGCAATTATGTACTCAACTCAGTTGTATTTGCAATATATCAACATAAAAAACTTTAGTGTCTGTATAACAACATTATTTGTACCACTTATGCTAATCAAATTAACTTATTTTTTCCCACTGTTCACTCTTCTCTTCCCACCGTCTGTAGTTCTTCCCACCGTCTCTTTTTTAAATTTAAGCAACTTGTAAAAAACATATCCGTACACATTTTTTAAAATTGAATTACATAATTTTTATCTACACATTTTTTAAAGCTGTTACCTTTTCACATAAGATTGACCAAATCACAATTGATTATTGTTGTTTTTATCAATTATCACTTCCTAAATTATATAAGTGATAAGAATGACATTTAATATAAAAATTATATCATATAATAGAATATTCTTTCTTAAAATAATATTCAAACTTTCTTAAAATATTCAACTTTCTTATAAATATTATTCCAAGTTGCTTTAATCTATATATTACGTAACTCTCTTATTCTTATTTGTTATAACAAAAAAGCAAATAAGCCATGGACACTGGGATGAATGATTCAAACATGGTGTACCAACCAACTATGGATGATACCGAAGCTCGCATAATCGATTTGCTTGAAACACAGGTTATCTCACCTACTGTTATATTTTTTACTCTCAAAATAAGTGTTGTGAAAATTATGTTATTTGTACACAGGTTTATATGATGTTATTTTTTAACAGTTATCCGGTATAAAACTTGCTCCTGCATACACCTACACAGCAGATTCGTCCATGACTCAAGTCGGTTCGAAACACATAAATATTGCTTTTGTTACTAATGATATCTAATATTCATGTCAAATACACCAATGCTAAACGTTCATTTACAGGAAAATGACAATTGTGAAGCAATAAAAACGTTCTCATTGCTCATCGAACCACATTTGGTGTACAAATGCAAAACAGTTCGTATAGAGTTTGTTTGGATGGACAATAAAGAAAACAACTTGTGGCTGTTTTTACTAGACAAATTTGTAAGTGAACAAAATACACATCTATGTTTATAACAATCAATTGCAACATGTATATTTATTAGTTTTTTTTATTACGTGTTTTCTCCTTTAATTTGTAGAGTTAAAAAATGGCTGCTCTAATCCCTCAACAATTGATTCCCTCTTATCTTGGAAGAAATTTGGAACGTGGGATTTTTTCATTGAACTATTTCTAGAATTCCCTCTTATCTTGGAAGAAAGTTGGCCACCAAAGTTCCACTAAGTGGTTTCTTTGGGAGAGGTTTTCTGGAGGTCTTGGGTTCAAGACCTGCCCAGGGCCCTTTCAGGTGAAGCGGATAAGGAGTCTAACATAACTAGGCGAGGGTTCGAAGAAGATATTCTACCGCTTGGATGTCATTGCATGACTCGACCCACTAACCACTAACATTTTCCGTTCTAAAAAAAAAATAACTACACCTTTGTCCGTAGTGTCTGGACAATAATGATTAATAACAATACTGAGCTTGTACCCATAACGAATGTCTGTAAAGATGCATGTTTTGCCACATATCCGGACGTATGTTCAATTAAGCTACTTCTTGACGAACATAGTAACCGCCAAATGATGATTGGTATATCTTAAATACTTGATTCACTTTTTAATCCTAATGTAATTTTTATCTTCTAACAATATATACTTTGAATGCAGATGTTGTTGGCAAGATGAAAGAAGTGGCTTTAAAAACCTACCTCAATGTAATAAATAACCGAGGTCCTTGCGAGCTCTTTCTTGAGGATTGTAGGTAATGTTTTTAAAAATTTCTTGAGGATTGTAGGTAATTGTTTTAATAATTTCGTGTGACGATTCTATATAATTATACTAACCGACCTTGTTAAAATAACTAAAACAGGGGCCGTGAAATTAAACTTATCTTGCATCAAATTCCACGAGCTCTACCATCGATGATTGCAAAAGCAAGTGTTGAATGTGTTAGCATATATGCAGCTCGAGTTAAAATAACTCGTACACCAACAGGTAAATATCAAGCAAACAAAAAGAATACCATGATTTACCTATCTTATATAATCAGGGATTAACAAAATTTACTTGTTTTTCGAAGGTAACATCTTGGAATCAACGATGCTGACAAAGATTGAGTTTAACCCGTTGGCGTATGAATCCCGCGAGCTAAAACGTTTGCTGAATATGTATTGAAAAATTTACATATTCTATTGAAGCTAAAACATTTGACTCGTGTCGAGCAAGAAGCTTTTGTTACCTGCATTTTAATGTTGAGACTTTTATCTTTTGTTTTAATGATTTGATGGTATGCTGTGTTTTGAATAACGCAAAAATGCGATGGAGACTATTGAATAATATGTTATTAACATTAAAGTTTCATATTTCCTTGGTATTTTATTTGGTTTCTTTACCATTATTCAAGTGTGATTGGGTTTTTGTGCAGTCTTTGCAAAGATTAATTTCATTTCTTTTGTTATTGAGTTCACATTGTCTTTCGATGTATCCATATTAAACAAAAAAAATTCAGAACAGCTTCTTGTAAGACGCTTATTTAGCAATACACTCAGCTAGGATGAAAACTTATTAAAGGTGACATACAGCCCCTAATATGAACTATCTAGAACACTAAACCTTACAACCTGAATCGATGTGACCACAAAGTTATGAAGTTTTGAAATCTCCTGTTTCGACGAACATGCAACCCAAAGTATTTTAGTGTCAGTTGCCTTTTTGGCATATAACCTTTGAATCCAATGTATCACACAAGATGACAACAACCAAATCTTTAATCTCTATACTACATACTATGCAAAACACTATATGTATTTAATTTCATAAATGTTTTAAAACTAAATAGACATTAAACACTAAAATTAGACTAAACTTAACAAGTAACTACCAATGATGCTACAAATGCATAAAATTGAAATTCAGTGATCACCAAAGGCACCAGTGGTTCCGACATTTGCATCTAAACGTGGCCTTTAGGGTAACAATATAAACTACTATGTTGTTAGGCCAAAATAATAAAGGCCACCTCAGAACATTTGTGCATAATAATCCACAATCAATTCCTAAAAAAAACAAATAATGAAATTGCCTACTACTATAAAACCAAACCAATAATTCACAGAATTCTACATAAAAACAACGGTGAACACAAAATCCCCCAAGTTTGAATTTAACCAGGGAAAAAAAGAAGATAACATTAACACAACAGAACACAATTCTGTTTGTGTTGAAGATGTATCAAATGAAGAAGTTGGGCCACTGATATTCAAACTAAATAACAAAATTGCAGCCTCCAACCCTTCTTATGAAGCAACAAAAGATATCCCTGCTATGACAGATGCTGTAGTAGGTCCGGTTACAAGTAAACTTCGTCGTTTGACGAAACATGGAAAACCGGTATGTTTTTATAAGCCAAACAAGTTTTTTTTTCTCAATCAATGATTTTGAACTAACTTAATTCATATAACCATTGTTTTTTTTTTCTGTCTAAACATAGGTTTTCAAAGATGACTCCGCAACCAATTTCAAATGTGATGAGAGACAAACAAAAGATATAGTATATCCTTGCCAAGAATACAACCTTATTGATGATACTACTGAAGAAGATGTTCAATGCTACAATATTACTGATGATAGCAATGACCAAGAAGATGTACAATGTGGTATTGATATACAACATTCTGAAAGTGTTGGGGATGAAGATGAGGATGATGAAAAAGATAGTTTGGACGATTTCATCGATGACACAAATGCTCACGATGATGCTACTGATGATGATTATGAACATGAGGATACCAGTGACGATACGGATGATGACTTTTAATTATGCAATAAAAAATATGTTTTAGCTATTTCTCATTTGCGTTGCAATTTTGTTCTTTTATTCGATCACAAAACATGTCGTGTTCTGTTTTATAAACTTATTTCAGCTCTATTGCAATTTCGTTCCTTATTTCATACTTGCAAAATTCAAATTATTAGTATATCAACAGTGATTATATACACTACTTATTCATCTCTTTGTAGTCTGATATCGGATAACAAACATATAAAACCTTGAATTCGAATAACTGGTTAGTATGTTGGAATATTATGCGTTTTTAAATTTCTTAAATAACTATTATATGATAAACACCACAAAATTCAGATTAATTGCAATATAAATTCATTCAACAGAATTTTGTGAATAAAACTATGACTTACCTTTTAAAAAATTGTAACTTATCAAATATCCATAAAAATATACCTGATTTTTTCAATAAATGTCTAAAACTTACCTTTTAAAATGTCATTACTTATCAAGTATCTATAAAAAAATATACAAGATTTTTTCAATAAATGTCTAAAACTTACCTTTTTAACATATTGTAACTTAACAAAAATCTATAAAAAAAATACAGGATTGCAATAATAAATGTCTATAAGTTGCCTTTTTAAATTACATAACTTATAAATAATCTATAAAAAATAGATGATTTTTTCAATAAATGCATATAATTACCTTTTAAAAAAATTCTATGACAAGTAATATATATAACTCATCCCCCCATCACCAAACGTGGAGTCATAAACACAAAACACAGTGGTGGTTATGGATACACCAATGAAGGATACAGAGTCTGATGAGCCACAAGAGTTTGTTGAATCACCCATTTCGAATACTGTGTAACCACAGGTGTACACTAACATTATTAATGTTTTTAACGTGACGTTTTACTTATCTAAACCATTCTAATATGTCTTTCTTGTGCTAATTACAAGGTTCACTCCGAGATTATCCTAGCTTTTGCACCTATGGAAATCGATACAGTCTTCAAGCCTCCTACACATGATCTTGAAGTTAAGGTAAACAACACACTCTTTTTAATTTCGTATATTTTGCACTTCAATTGTTTGTTATGTCTTAATTCAACCTATATCCTAATTCAATATTCCAAATGCGATTTAACATATTTCATATCAATTCTATGTTAAATGTACGTATTACTACTATTTCATGTGCATTAATTTTACACATAATCATCTGTTTTGCATAGCCATGGGATCCATACTTTACACTTGAAGATTTTTCATCCTTGAAAAACCCAAAAGCCTGGTATAAGATCAACAAAGTGCGAGTCAACTTTGTTTGGAAGGATGATAAGAGAAACAAAAAATTCATTCTAATGCACGACAAAAATGTAAGCAGGGTTAATTATATATAAACGAGTTTACAATAAATATATATAACAACCATCTAAGTATAATATTTTTTTACTTATCTAACGTAAATACCAGGGACTAAAGATGGCGGCAGAAGTCCCGCAAAACCTGATGGATATTTATAAAAACGCGGAAATGAAACAAACTTTCGTATCTATCCACCATTTTCAGATTGGATACGTTGACCCCACTGAATATCCCAGGTTTCAAAACTATAGCTTGTGTCAAAACGACTGGGTCATACTGTTTAACAGTAAGACAGTGATCACCAAACTTTTGTTTGAGGATGAAACTGACTTTAAAGTCCATGGGTGGATTTCTTCCATTCGGGCTCTTCCTGATGACAAAACTCTGAGAAAAATGATGATCGGTACACATAATTTACTTGGCTACAATATATCCGTCGAGCTTAACTCATAACACGTATTCATAATCAAATAATGTTATTTTCAAAATAGATACTGTTGGACGAGTGGTTAGAGGAGGGTTTGAAAAACACGGAGGTTATTCCACGTGTGTACTTTGGATGATGGATTTGACGTAAGTATCATATGATTATTAATTATTTCTTATACTAAAAAACCGTATAATAACTGACAACTATTGACCTATTATAGAGGAGCTGAAATTAAGTTTGTAGTGTATTACACATTGCAAGATAGACCTGGAAGGATTGCACGGGTTCTGAAAGAAAAAGGCACTTTATTCTTATCCCGAGTTAAGCTCATCAAATCAGGAAAAAGTATGAAGTTAATTCTATTAAATACTTAGCATTTTCAAACGCTATTGCGTTTTGTATGTTCGTTTTTTCTAATCTTGCGTTATATCCGTCTATTCACAGTGAACTTGTAACACCCCTTTTGATAAATGGAATGTCACGCGTAATTATGGCGTGTCATCAAAGCAAGCTAGGATAAATGTATAAAACATTACATGACCATAGGGATAACCGGAATCAAACATCGGTTCCCAAACATAAGCCCAAAACATAATAAAGCAAAAGAAATGAATGAAAGACTAAACAAGCATAAATATATGAAGGCAACAGGAAAAGAAGTCTCTAGCAGCTTCCATCCGATGCACGTCCTCCAAATGCTCGAGTCTTTCCTAGGGTACCTGCCGTTTTGGGACATGGAAAGGAAAGTAACGGCTGAGCAAAACGCTCAGTGCACGGATATAGACATAGTATAAGTGACTAAAACATAATAGAGACTTAATAGCAGCGGAAATGTATAAGTCCTGGAAAACCTGGAACATGTTCATAAAACTGGTTTTATAGTTTGAAAAGCCTTATGTTTATCTTATGAAAACTGTTTAACATATTTTACCATTAGCCAATATAGGTCATGAATATCCACCGTGCATGAATAATTGGAGGGGTGACCTAATCATGCAAATTAGAGGGGCTGCCTCTAATTTAATATACTGGTTTTATGGGTAGGAGGGATCATCTCCTTGTGAAGGATGCAAGACACACACCACATTCACCATGTAATCCTGAATAAAAACGTGTAACTAGGATGCACCCATACGCCCCACATGATAAATATAAATAAATGGCCAAAAGCTGAAGGGACGCCACGAGCAATCACTCCGCCGTGGTGAAGTCATAACATCAGTGCCTCTAATGTTATGGTTATGGTACCTCCATAACTAGGTGAAACTGGTCATGCATGTATATGGCTATAGGTAATCATATTTAAACATAAGCAATCAAACTCATACTTATACTACGGGAAAACAGTTGGCTGCATACGGGGAAATCCTAATAAGGAAAGAATGTCCATACTAAAAGGACGGGAATCCGTACCTTATGTCCAGTGAACGAGAACGATGAACTGCGAGAATCCTACTTCCGAAACACTAGTGCTAAATAAATACGTACATGAAATAAGTATCTGCTTACTACATACATAGCTGATTTTATATCATGTCTTAGCTTATTTTATGTGTTCTTACTATTTACACTGTTTATAGTCCTAAACTGTGTTAAATCCTATATTTTGTTCATTCTGTTTAAGTATTTCTGATATTTCATGTGTTATTATACTTACTGTGTAATAATAAGTAACTTTCCAAAAATAGCAGGTTTCCTTAAATAGAAAGTTTCCAAAAATAGAAAGTTTCCAAAAATAGAAAGTTTCCAAAAATAGAAAGTTTCCAAAAATAGAAAGTTACTAAAAATAGAACGTTTCCAAAAATAGAAAGTTTCCAAAATATAAAGTTTCCAAAAATAGAAAGTTTCTAAAAATAGATTTACTGCTTAAAATAGATAAGTTTCTAAAAATAGAAAGTTTCCATAAATAGATGAGCTGCCTTAATTAAATAAGTTTCTAAAAATAGCTGGTTTCCATAAATAAAATAGCTGCCTTATTTAATTAAGTTTCTAAAAATAAAAAGTTTCCATAATTAGAAATAAGCTGGTTAAATAAGCTAAGTAAATAAGCCTAAGTATTTTCATGATTATTTTCTAAGTCATATGATATATTATATAGTTTAATAATTATTTCATGTAATTTAATTAAACTATAGGTTATAATATTTAATTAAAGTATGACATGTTTTAATTAAATATATTAAATACTTAGGTTAAAATATGTATTATTAAATACTAATAATATAACCTAAGTCGTGTTTAATTAATTAATTATATCCATGGTTTTAAAATAATTAATTAATTATAAGTCTTAATAATATAAATACTTAGGTTAAAATAATTCATGTTTATTAATAATTAGTTAACCTAAGTCATGTTATTAAATTAATTACATCTTTATTAATTTAATTCTTAACATAAGTTTATAACATAAACAACTAACAATCATGATCCGGATCTAAGCTTAAAAACATGCACCGGATATGAACAAACACCGTACCCCGAACCAAATCGGGTAGGGTGGCGGCACAAAAGACAAGGAAGGAGGACGTTTTAGGGTTTTTTTTCTAAAATCTTCTATGAATGAAAAATGAGTAGTGAAAAACCCTTTTAGTGAAAAATTGATGGGCTAAGCCCATCCTCCCTCCTAATTTTCGTGGGAATGGGGCCCACAAGGGGTAACCCGATCATTTTCCTTGTCTAATTAATAAGTGTGTTCTCGTGTTCGTGTTTTACATGTTTGTTCGTGTTTATTTGTGTTCGCGTTTTGTGTGTTCTCGTTAAATAATTACCGTGACCTAATATATTTAATTACGCTCGTAATAAATATATATACGTAATTAATAATAGTTCGTGTTTTAGTTACGTTCATGATTTCATGATCGCATGTTCGTGATTAATTATCGTTAAATAATTATTACGTGATCGTGCGTAGTAAATACTTATCGTGTTCTAACACGTACGTAATACGTAAAATCCTAATACGTAATCGTAATCATGCTATATTAGGAAAGTTTTTAACTAGTACGTACGATCCTAAGGGTACTATGCATGGTAAAAGCATGCGGGTTTTACAACTCTTCCCCCCTAAAAAAAATAATTCGTCCCCAAATTATAGATAACGTAACTGGAAGCAAAACATACCCGAATCAGACTGGAAAGGTATGTAAAATAACGGAAATGAAGGTGACATGGTAGAAGGGAACGTGGAACGTGACATGTCTTGAAAAGACATGGAACGTGACGTGACTGAAAGGACATATCTAATTGATACGAGAAAAACGGATAAAGTTCGGATGAACTTGTCCGTTTCCAAGTGGCTTCCCTCTTGGAACGGTTCCTTCATAAGATCTTGACACGAATGATAAGTCTTGGTCCTCCTGACCTTGAGTTGGAATACGAAGAAGTTCTTGGTTATTAACGTAATGTAGATCCCCTAAATTCGATCGAGGGAATAAGAGTTAATCGTGTAAGAGTAACTGAAACGTTACGATGAAAGACAATCTGACTTAACTGTTAACTAGAAACGATGCGCGAGACATAAAGAAACGCAGTACGTGAAAATTTTTGAACGTGATACGTGAAAAATTTTGAACGTGCTACGTGGAGATATGGCGAGTGTAGTATGAGTAAACATATCGTGATCCATGATACATGTAACATATCTTGATCATGATATGAGAAACGTGGAATGAACATGATATGTGAAACATATCATGAACATAGAATATAATGGCGGTATCACCAAACGCTACAAGGTGAGACGTGGAATATGACGTGAAACGTCAATCTGATGATGGAGAGTTATACTAAACTTGGGTTTGGTCTCTCAAGTTCTTGCAAAACTTCCCAGATGAGAAAAATGAACGTAAAATCGTAAGCCAAGATACGATCATGAACGTAAATAGTGTCATGAACGCGAGCGCGAAAACAAGTCGTGAACTTAGAACAAGGACGTGGACGTAAACAAGGAGCACAATTGCGAATCTTTGTCTGACCCGATAACTGAGGGATTACCAAGTGGTCGGATGATCCTTGGCTGGAACATGTCCGATAAATCTGTTTGTTCTGAAATCCTTACGGATGTAAGGATTCTGCAGACATGATCAAACTGTTTGCAATAACCCAGATAGCATCATGCCTCATCTGAGTTTGCGTTAAACTGGTAACCAAAATCCGTGGAGATCTTGTCCCATTTCAATTCACCATTTCAGATGATGAAAACATCCCAGTGTGTTGGTGTCCTATCTTAGCCTGTTTGTATGACAGGTATAAAGATATGAATGTAACTGTATCTTGCTTCATCGAACTTGATACATAGGAGTTTGCGAAACCCTGAGTCTCTAAATCTAGACTTCTCCTAGCGTAGGATTTTCTAGAACACCTAATGTAGTGTAGGGTTCTCTCCTTTACGCATAAGCTGAGTCATGGTAAGATTAACCATAAAACCCATGTGATTCAGTGTGTTAATGTAATCAAACAGAATTGATATTGGAAAAATTTCCAGGGTAGAATTTCTCTTGTCATAGAGTTAGACTTAGAGGAAATCAGGTTATCCTCAATGAAAACGCTGATGACTTTGTTTAGGAGTTCATGGAAACTCAATTATTAAGTCCATAATGCTGTTGGAGCATTGATGAGACTAAATCAAAATTATAAATCTAGCATGACCGAGTCGTGTACGAATAGCAGTCATGGACATGTCCTGCTGTTTCATTCGTCACTGTTGGCAGCATGATCATGAGTTCGATCTTGGAAAAGTGATTAACACCATACGGTTGATTGGACATGTTGTCAATATGTGGAGGAGAATAACGGTCATGAATGGTGATTTGTTTAAGTCGACGGTAGTCGACACATAATCTCATGGTACCATCCTTCTCCTTGTAGGTTCTTCTGGAATGTATAGGAAGATTTTGGAATAAATCAACTGGCTATGCGTAAAAGACTTTAGTGGTCGTGTCTTACTGACAGCTAGAAAATTTTAGCGACCATGGCTAACAACGCACATGCTCGTAAGCATAAATAATTTGTACAGATTTTCCCGATGGAAAATCAAGCTGAATGTATTCAGGAGCCTGAACATTACTGTACATAATAATGAATCGCAGCATGGTGTGCTGTTCATAGTACATAATTAGGATAAAATTCATCTCGTGTATGTCCGAGGAAATGCGTTGGCAACTTGGATCTCATCATTAAGCTGAAGGAAAACCCTCGTATACATGGGAATACGAAAGGCGTCCTTCATGGTCATGAATCAATGATTTATGGTTACAAGAATGAAAGTGACATCGGCAACATGACAGTTCTCATTGATGCGCCGGTAATGGTATTGAAATTCTTGTGGCCTGCTTAATACATGGCACAACAAAATGGATATACCCTTGGAGGGTACCCTGAATTTCTTAGAAATGTTCCATAGTTGGATGTGAGTCATGTGTCTTGACTCGTTTCTTGGAACTATAAGCATGACATATGTCTTGACTGGTGTCTTGACATGTGTCTTCAGGAGGTATACGTGAGACATGTGCCTTGACTGATGTCTTGACATGTGACTCGAGACGTAATTCAATAGAACTACAATATTAGGTTATTATGCCAGAATTGGCGGATCGGTTGGACTACTGATCATTTGTATGTCTGATCACGTCCGCGGTCGGAGCCTCGGTTGCGATTTCTAGGATAGTTTCTGTCATAGTAGTGGTTACTATCGTCCTGTCTGTCAGTTCCAAGACGGTCATTCTCATGACCGTGCTTCATGTAACAATTCAGCTGAGTGGCCGGCTGGTACCGGTTTGCACTCATATGGCTGAAATGACAGCTGAATGACGTATGACATGTAACCAAGAATAAGGGACAATGATTGATGGAAATCATCTGATGGTGAAGCATCTTCTCGTCCAATTGCTTTGCTCCGACGCCTTTGTCTTCGTCTTGTAAGATTTCCAGGTTGTGAATAGCATCCACATCTCGTAGCGTCTCCGAACGTCAGCAGCATCAACCTTTAGTAACATCTCCCAGTTATGAGCGGCATCAGCAATCTTCTAGAATATCAGCAATTGAAAATACGCCTAAGGTGATTCAGAATCGACTAGCGAATACTCGTGAAGTATTGCAAGTGAAATACACATGAATTAAGGTACGTGTAATACACATGAAATACGGTACGTGGAGTACACGTGGAATGCACATGAAATGATCGGTATGGGGTCGACCATTTATCATGATTTAAGGAAAGTACATCGGTTAAACGGTTAGGAAAACCATTATGATAACCTGGCAATGTCCGTATATACCTCATTCTGGTTGCATAGAGAAACGCTAAAGTGTGGTTACACAAAATTCAACGATGATTTGCCTGACAGCATGATCAATGAAAACCAACCATGACTATCATGAAAGCAGAATTCAATGAAATCCAACAATGTCTTGCGGGACAACATAAATAACAAAAGAGGCGTAAAACATAATCAACATGAAGACGGAATTATCATGAAGAAACATGAAACCATCTATCAAGAAGAAGTGTATAACATAATCAGCATGAAACTGAAGTTAACCATGACAGTATGAAAACATAATTGACATAAAAACATAACTTATGAGAGGACATGAAAAAAATTTATGCCAATTTAATTCATGAAAAAAAAAATTATGCATGAAAAACAGTGCATGAATGTGTAATGTAGTTTATAAAAACCTTTATATGTGCGAGGGGACGCCTATGGGTCGGTCCCAAAACAAAAGACATTGCGAGGGGACGCCTATGGGTCGGTCCCAAAATTAAAAGTTTCGATAAAAGGACATGCGACTAAATAGGGCCAGTCCTGTACCAACCATTACTTAGTCATAATCCCTGCAACAATGATACATGAAACATAAATAAATGAAACTCATATGTCAAAACTTATCAGAATTTTTTTTTTATGTGACTAATTATGAACTACTGGGGTTCAGTCCACATAGCCACAGTTCACGAGGAACATTATGCATGAAACAATGACACATAACTAAATATGAATGACGGTTGTCCATCCATATTAGCAAAACAATATCGATGAAAACATAAAGGTTAAAACCTCAAGGTGCTGGAAACATCATGGTTAAAACAACAATGCGCTGAAAACATCAATACGTAGAATAACAGACGTTGGCTTAGGAAGCTCCTGGTGACTACCCACTAGTCACAGGTCGAGTTTTAGATCCTACAAGTCGAAGCCTTGGCTCTGATACCATAATTGTAACACCCCGTTTTGATAAATGGAATGTCACGCGTAATTATGGCGTGTCATCAAAGCATGCTAGGATAAATGTATAAAACATTACATGACCATAGGGATAACCGGAATCAAACATCGGTTCCCAAACATAAGCCCAAAACATAATAAAGCAAAAGAAATGAATGAAAGACTAAACAAGCATAAATATATGAAGGCAACAGGAAAAGAAGTCTCTAGCAGCTTCCATCCGATGCACGTCCTCCAAATGCTCGAGTATTTCCTAGGGTACCTGCCGTTTTGGGACATGGAAAGGAAAGTAACGGCTGAGCAAAACGCTCAGTGCACGGATATAGACATAGTATAAGTGACTAAAACATAATAGAGACTTAATAGCAGTGGAAATGTATAAGTCCTGGAAAACCTGGAACATGTTCATAAAACTGGTTTTATAGTTTGAAAAGCCTTATGTTTATCTTATGAAAACTGTTTAACATATTTTACCATTAGCCAATATAGGTCATGAATATCCACCGTGCATGAATAATTGGAGGGGTGACCTCATCATGCAAATTAGAGGGGCTGCCTCTAATTTAATATACTGGTTTTATGGGTAGGAGGGATCAGCTCCTTGTGAAGGATGCAAGGCACACACCACATTCACCATGTAATCCTGAATAAAAACGTGTAACTAGGATGCACCCATACGCCCCACATGATAAATATAAATAAATGGCCAAAAGCTGAAGGGACGCCACGAGCAATCACTCCGCCGTGGTGAAGTCATAACATCAGTGCCTCTAATGTTATGGTTATGGTACCTCCATAACGAGGTGAAACTGGTCATGCATGTATATGGCTATAGGTAATCATATTTAAACATAAGCAATCAAACTCATACTTATACTACGGGAAAACAGTTGGCTGCATACGGGGAAATCCTAATAAGGAAAGAATGTCCATACTGAAAGGACGGGAATCCGTACCTTATGTCCAGTGAACGAGAACGATGAACTGCGAGAATCCTACTTCCGAAACACTAGTGCTACATAAATACGTACATGAAATAAGTATCTGCTTACTACATACATAACTGGTTTTATATCATGTCTTAGCTTATTTTATGTGTACTTACTATTTACACTGTTTATAGTCTTAAACTGTGTTAAATCCTATATTCTGTTCATTCTGTTTAAGTATTTCTGATATTTCATGTGTTATTATACTTACTGTGTAATAATAAGTAACTTTCCAAAAATAGCAGGTTTCCTTAAATAGAAAGTTTCCAAAAATAGAAAGTTTCCAAAAATAGAAAGTTTCCAAAAATAGAAAGTTTCCAAAAATAGAAAGTTACCAAAAATATAAAGTTTCCAAAAATAGAAAGTTTCCAAAAATAGATTTACTGCTTAAAATAGATAAGTTTCTAAAAATAGAAAGTTTCCATAAATAGATTAGCTGCCTTAATTAAATAAGTTTCTAAAAGTAGTTGGTTTCCATAAATAAAATAGCTGCCTTATTTATTTAAGTTTCTAAAAATAGAAAGTTTCCATAATTAGAAATAAGTTGGTTAAATAAGCTAAGTAAATAAGCCTAAGTATTTTCATGATTATTTTCTAAGTCATATGATATATTATATAGTTTAATAATTATTTCATGTAATTTAATTAAACTATAGGTTATAATATTTAATTTAAGTATGACATGTTTTAATTAAATATATTAAATACTTAGGTTAAAATATGTATTATTAAATACTAATAATATAACCTAAGTCATGTTTAATTAATTAGTTATATCCATGGTTTTAAAATAATTAATTAATTATAAGTCTTAATAATATAAATACTTAGGTTAAAATAATTCATGTTTATTAATAATTAGTTAACCTAAGTCATGTTATTAAATTAATTACATCTTTATTAATTTAATTCTTAACATAAGTTTATAACATAAACAACTAACATAATCATGATCCGGATCTAAGCTTAAAAACATGCACCGGATATGAACAAACACCGTACCCCGAACCAAATCGGGGTACCCCCTTGCTGCCGTGGGACCCACACGCACCAACCAAGACCAAAAAGGTCTTGGTGGTGGTCGGCTAAGAACAAACCGAACCCCCTTGGGGTCGGTTATACCTTGCGGCCCAAAAACAAACACCCTTAGATCGACCCTTTTGATTAATTAATGATCAAAACATGTTAGATCTAGGTTTAATTAATGTGTTTTTATAAAAACATCACGTGTTCTTAATTAATAAAAGATTCATTAAAAAGAAAACATGTTAAAAAGGTTTTACCGTATTCGTGGATCAAGAGGGTGAAGAACAAACACGAACAATCATTAAAACTTCAAGATCCAAGATCACAAATCTCCTTCCATGGTGGTTGTAGGATGGCGGCACAAAAGACAAGGAAGGAGGAGGTTTTAGGGTTTTTTTTCCTAAAATCTTCTGTGAATGAAAAATGAGTAGTGAAAAACCCTTTTAGTGAAAAATTGATGGACTAAGCCCATCCTCCCTCCTAATTTTCGTGGGAATGGGGCCCACAAGGGGTAACCCGATCATTTTCCTTGTCTAATTAATAAGTGTGTTCTCGTGTTCGTGTTTTACATGTTTGTTCGTGTTTATTTGTGTTCGCGTTTTGTGTGTTCTCGTTAAATAATTACCGTGACCTAATATATTTAATTACGCTCGTAATAAATATATATATACGTAATTAATAATAGTTCGTGTTTTAGTTACGTTTATGATTTCATGATCGCATGTTCGTGATTAATTATCGTTAAATAATTATTACGTGATCGTGCGTAGTTAATACTTATCGTGTTCTAACACGTACGTAATACGTAAAATCCTAATACGTAATCATAATCATGCTATATTAGGAAAGTTTTTAACTAGTACGCACGATCCTAAGGGTACTATGCATGGTAAAAGCATGCGGGTTTTACAGAACTTCTTGTGCGACACGGCGTTGACTCGTGTCGAGTATGACCCCGACATGAGAGAAGCCAAATTGATGATGAAAAAGAAAATATGAAGCTTTTGTTTCCTGCTTTTAAACAGTCAGACTTTTGGCTTTATTTTTAATTTTTAATTATTTCATGGTATGCTGTTTTTTGAATAACGCAAAATGCGATGGAGGATATTGAATAATTTGTTATGAACATCAAAGTTTCGTATTTCATGATATTTTCTTTTGTTTTATTTTATTTTATGTTATGAAATACGCGAACACGCTTATTGTCCATTACTTATTAAATCTGCTCAAACATTAAACACTGAAAATAGATGAAACTTAACTAACAGCTAGCAATGATACTACAAATGCATAAAATTAAATTAAAAAAGAGGGACTACCTTAATACAAGCCCTCCGTTGATACGTTTCTTATGATTGATTTCTTTTTAAGCCATATAATCCTATTATACGAACATTGATCAAAAGTAACGGTATCAAATCTCGATATCACCCTTGCTGCAAATCAGTTACCAACGCATCATTCCCTCCAAAACTAAATTTTAACAAATCTAAACCAATACTATAATTAATAGCTACGATCTATCATATCCAGCTCAAAATATTAACAGAAACTCAATTAAAATTCAAATACATGGAACATATAACTTATATTAGAAACATCCTTGATTACATTCCATATATCTTACTGCAACCATAATACAAAAACTGAAACATCCAAAACTCTGAAATATGGTTGTAGTTTGACATAAACTACATGTACTTGAACCATAATCCTAGATAATAAAAGCATAAACGTTACTTACAAACATCCTAATAAACCAAGTACACGGTTGATTTAAAAAAATATAACCGACAATTCCATACTTAAATTCGTTAGCTTACTTTTGACAAGTTACCAAAAGACCATAAACTAGTAAATACTTTATGAAACATCCACTAACCTTATTAGGTTTAACATATATGGAAGCACGGATAATGATCAGGTTCACCTTCTTCCGCTTCTAGGTCATGCACATAATACTGCAAATTGAATCTGATCATCTTTGAATGAGTGAACCTACATTCATCCGCAAACAAACACAACCTCAAATTATTAAACCACTGCAGCCAATTTGCATATGAACCAATAGGAGACCAATCAATATTCCAAAAACAACATATCAATCTAGCAACATCTGTGGACACAACACACTTGAAAAAAACATGAGACATGTCCTCTAACGCCAAAGAACAGACTGGGCAAAGATCACTCAGAACATTCACACCACAATGCAACAAGTTGGCACGAGTGGGTAAACGATCCAAGAAAAGTTTCCAAGCAAAAATGTTGACCTTAATGGGAATAAATTTAACCCATCTGGTAGCAACATCTACCTTAGGGAGAAAGAAAGCATCTAAGCATGAACGCACATCCTTAACCCTAAAAGAACCGTCCCCACTCAAATCCCACGTCCACCTAACCGCCATATTAGACAGAGAAACAGTGCCTAACATATCATGAAGACACTGAAGTTGAGACGTCTCTATACCTCCTCTCACCGGCCGCCGCAAAGAGGATACACCTGACTGCAATTTAATGAACACTGAACAGTCTTTCAAACCCTCGAGAGCATAAATACGTGGAAAAAGCTCACATAAAAGAGTATCACCTATCCATAAGTCCGTCCAAAATTTAGTACATAGACTATTACCCACACGTCTATGGCAGTGAGACAGTAGATCACCCCTCGTCTTTAATCTTATAAATTTCATGAACAATTGATACCCAATTTGAAGCCCCAAACTTTGACTTAATAGAGATAGTATTACCATGCATAGCTTTAATGAAGTGACACCATAAGGAGTCATCTTCAGAAGTGAACCTCCATACCCACTTAAACAAGAGAGCCCTATTTAACGCATAAAAGCTCGAGATAGCCAAACCACCATATTTCTTAGCCGCAAGAATTTTAGACCATTTTACCCACGTAATTTTCCTCTCCACGCCCTGAGTTCCATAAAAAAATTCCTATTCAAAGCTTCCAACACTTGTAACATCGCCAAAGGAACCTTATAAATCGACATGTTATAAATAGGCATCGATCCAAGGACATATCTAAGAAGAGTAAATCTACCTCCCACCGAGAGAGCTTTGAGCTTCCAATTAGATAGACAGGCTTTTATCATAGCGATTATGTCATTCCACGCAAGCCTCGTAGAACAATTAACCCCAACCCTAACACCTAGATAAGAAAACGGAGTCTTCAATGACGAATAACCAAGAGTAACAACGGCTCCTTTAACAACCTCACTTGAAAGACCAACTCTGAGAACTTGACTTTTCTTCAAATTAATCCTAAGACCAGATGATAACGAAAAATAGTGCAAAATATTAGTAATACCCGCAAGATTAGAGTTAGACCATTCTCGAATAAACAACACGTCATTTGCATAAAAAAGATGAGAGATCGACAAGGATGAGCCAATATCAAAACCCTTGAAAATACCCCTTTTAATAGACCGGCATAATACTAGATGTAATGACTCCATCACCAGAATGAATAAGAAAGGAGCTAACATATCTCCCTTCTTAAGCCTACTGATGTAGTGGTTTTCACACCTCTTTAGGAAAAGAGAGCAAAATAGGGAAAGTATTAAGTGTCGGTTTAGGAAAACCAAGCACTAATGACCAATGTGGTTCAAGTTCGTTTCCCAAGGAGGCAAGTGCGTTGTGTTAAGAGATGATTAATGATGTGATTATGATTATGAGAAAAAAGAAAATAGAAATGAGATTAGAAGAGAATGACGGTTACGATGAAGAATCTTTTGCTTTACACTATGTCCGACAGAATCTTTTGCTTTACATTATTTTCTTCAATCCGTGTAAACATTGCATGATTCTTTGCAAAAACCTGCACATTTCCTAAACTAGGTTATCTAAATTCATTATTCACCTAAAATGATTTTAACCCATTACTAGTTTGGATCATCCCGTCACCCATTTAAACCCACCTTGTTAGTTATGTTCTTCACACATCAAAACATCCTTCCCTAACCCTTAAACCACCTTTATCAACCGTAGTTTCTACAAAAACCTCAAACACTTCCAAAACCTCCACCCCAAGGAAAACACTTAAGATTAGGATTAAGGTACCCAAGCCTAACTCCTCACCCTTTCACACACCCAAAAATGAGGTGGTTCCAATCCTCATTTCCTCATCACCTTCACCACCCCTTGTACCATGCAAGACAACCTCCACCCATGGTACTAACCACTCTATTGGTTCTACCTCCTCTTCATTCCACTCAAGAATGAATAAGCTCTCTTCACCCTTCACTCCAAGTGCACCCTTGGATGTGACTACACAACCACAACCAATCTAAAGCATTCCTTTTGTGAATGACTTTGATGACACCTTGGTGACTTCACCATTTACCCCTCCAAACACACCCATTTCACCAACCTTGGAGAACATACCTCCACACTCACCCATTTCTCCTTTGGATAACTTGCCTCCACACTCACCCATATCACCCTCGGAGAACATGCCTCCTCCACCAACAATCACACTCAAACATTCCAATTTTGGGTGTCCCACTTTCCCTCCTCTTGGGTGATCCTTACTATGGGTTTCAAGAGACTCATGGTCCTAATTGTCCATGTTGCCTCTACAACCACTACATCATCCATAACCTTAGGATGGAAATGTTTGGACTACATAGGAGGTTGCAAGAGTTCTTGCTTGCCTTGTTCTCCATGCCTCCTCCTAGGAGATGAATGATGAGTTTTCTAAATAAATATTTTTCAACAAAACCAAGCCAAAGAAGACTACTCATCTAGATTTAATGTTAAGCTAGCTTTGTATTAGTTAGTTGTTTTTTCTTTTCATTTGTCATTGTATTTGCTTCCTTCATGAGTGTTTCATGAAGTTGATCTATGGATTTGTCTTTATGTGTTTCTATCTTTATGTGCACATTAATCAACTTTAATTTGAAATTAAAATTAAACCTAAATCTATCACAACCTCTAAAAACTTGACTAAAATTGGTTCAAAAATGATATCTAAATATTTTGTCACCCTTTGTCAAGACATTCTTTGTGAATGTGTTGCTTTTATGCAACCCTAGCATAATTTAGTGCTAATAGAGGTAAAACTACAAGATTTGCAACTTTTTGAAAAAGTCTTAGTTTTTCTCAAAACCCTGGAAAAACTTGGTTTCAAGTCCACTGCATGCGGCTCCTTAAAGTCGCGCGGTTCCTTAAGTGATAAGGAACCGTCGGTCCTTATAAGGTACCGCAGACAGCAACTAGCTTTTGACTCGTTTTTGGTAAAAAAAAAATCAAAACCCTATACCCTGTCAAGATTCCTTGTTTACTCAATTTGGCTAAACATTCCTTGACACTTCACATTTTGTATTCAAATTTTTACCTTGATTACATTCTACTTATACCCCAACCTTGAGATTTCATTCTCACACCTTCACAATGCCTAACTCCTCCATTCATAACCTTGACATTTCTTTGTCACAACCCCACTCACCCAAAGCTTCCTCATCCAAGCTTTCAGAGAAACTGAAAATCTCGGTTCGACCTATTTGGATTAAGAAGAATGAACCATCTTCTTCCAAACCACCCAAAAACCCTACCTTCTCTCCAATCAAGTATTGGAATGAGACTTATACCATTAACCCCATCACCGGAGCAAAAGAAAATGTTCCCCCACCACCACAATCCTTCAACACCCCTCAACTCAATGACCTTTCAACCTTCCCAAATCTCACAAGGCATTGTGAAAACATTCCCTACCCTATTACCCCACCACCACCAAACCATAGGTTTGATGCCCTACCCCCATTAACCGATTTTGTGTTGCATCATGGATCCTCGTGTGCTTGTTGTCGATTTCAACAAATTGAACTTGCTCATGTATATGAGAAGTTAAATTTCCTTGAATTCCTCCTCACTCGACCTCCTCTCCAAGTTTTCGTTCCGGTGGACAAAACTTCGAATGATGCATCGTCGTCTTATTTTTCCAACTAAAGGACTAACTACTCTTAGAGTCTTTATTACTTTAGTTGTTTTAGAGTCTTTTATTTTTTTTAAGCAATATTTTTTTTGCTTTAGATACTCGTATTGTGTGTATGACTATCTACCTTGTTGTGTCTTTTCTTTTATGTAACCTTTGTCTTGATTATGTGTTATTTCCTTAGTTCTCTTTTGAGTTGATCATGGTTAATTTTTACAATTGCTTATGGGTGATTCCATCAATTCTAAACTTTAACCCCTTGACAAGTTTATCATCTTCATTGGATTGAAGTTTGATTTTGTCAATTACCTTTTTGGACATACTTAGCAAAATACTTGCTTCTAATTTGAGATTTCTTCTCTCTCTCCCTCTCAAGTTACTTAGTAGGTAGTGATCATATATACATTGGTGTTTCTTTTCTTTCTACTAACCATTGTGTATCATGTCACCTTAGCTCATTTACTTGGTGCCCCAAGCAAGGGGGAGCAACCACCAAGGGGGAGCTACTAGCAAAGTCCGGTTTTCTTCAAAGACTTGTGTTAAACTTTTTGCTACGACAAAGGGGGATAAATGATAGTGATAAACTCGTTAATAATTCGATATTTTGTGTTTATACGTAAATAAGTTTATCGTTTGTCGTAATAAAAAAGGGGGAGATTGTTAATGCAAGTGATGCCTAAAAACATTATTAGTGTTAACTAATCTTTCTTAGTTTTGATCACAACAAACTATACAACACATTTAGTGTAAAACATAAAACGAATTATTTAACTAACACTATCATCAAGGTAATAATCATATCATTAACCTTTCTTAATCATACTTAGTGATCATCAAAATGATAATCCTTAAAACTCACTTTTGTTAATATGACAAAAGACTTTTTAATAAACTTTCTTTTTTAGAAAATGTTTTATTAAAATGGAAAATGTAAATTTGAAAATAGCATATTCCATATGCTATTAGAATATCCTTTGAAGGCTTAAAATACCTCAGATATTCCTGCCCCACTAACAGACAAAAAACGGAGCGTAGTCTATGGGCGGAACCTTAAGTAGGTAGGCGGTTCCCTAGCGATAAGGAACCGCCGTGCTAGATAAGGTACCGCGCCCAGATAGCCGTTGTATATTGTCTCCTTTAAATAGTGGATCAAATTTCATTTTCCAACAAGCCTCTCTGGACGTTTTTCCTCAGCCCCTTTCTCTTTTCTATAGCATAATCATTAGTAAATGATCACTTAATATGTTAAGTATGTTTACATATGATTATCCTCTTGATCCCCTCCTTTACCTTGTCCAAAGAGAAGATCACTCACTCACTAGTGTTGTGATAAAGATGAATCCATGAGCTAGTCATATTCATCATGATACCCTTTTTGTTTTATGTTAATCCATTGTATTTATGAATACTTGGACTAGTTGTGTTCATCCAAGTTATTTGTGAATACTTGGATTTGTTGTGTGCATCCATTGCATATGTGTTTGCTTGGATTTATGTTGTGTAGATCCAAGCTACATGTGCGTACTTGGATATGTTTAGTTGAGTTGTAATAGATTGATTAGAAGTTCTCACTAAACTATAAAGTGATGTGGTTGTGTCTTGTAAGTTCTCACTTAACTTGAAAGTGATTAGTAGTTGTGTTGTGTGAAGTTCTCACTTAGCTTCAAAGTGAAGAGTCGTGAAGATTGGTTCTAGCTTTGGATTAGAACTTGACATCTAGCCTTGTGTCGTAAAATGGTGAAGTAGGCAATGTCGTGAAGATTGGTTCTACCTTGAGATTAGAACTCGACATCTATTTGTGTCGTTAAATTGTGAAGTAGGAAACGTTGTGTAGATTGGTCCTAGCTAAAGATTAGGTCTCGACATTTAGCTTAGTGTCGGAAAATAATGTAAGCGACGATGTAAGGTTTTCTCCGCCAAGAAGGGAGCTTGTGGATATAGTGGAAATCTCGAGTAAGTGTACTCGAGGAGTGGAGTAGAAACGAGGATAGAGCCTCGTTGTCGAACCACTATAAATCTTGGTGTCTTCCCACTAGGTTGTCTCCTTCCTTACTCTTTACTTATTTCATTATCATTACACTTACCTATTATCTTTGCTAGTGCATTTGAATTGAACCTAATCATTATGCAACATAACTTCAAGTAAAAGATAGTTTTGATACAAACCAAATTGAAAGTAATTTTAATTTGGTTGCCAATCGAAGAAAAACTATTAACCCCCCCCCCCCCCCCCCCCCTTCTAGTTTCTACACTAATAAACACAGAAATGAAGCTGAAATTACCTAAATACCCCTAATGGGCCTAGAATGGGCCAAAAGTCCAAACAGTTAGCTTAATGGGCTTATTAAGGCCCAATAAGAAAAATGTTGTCCAAATAAGCCCAAAAACTCCTATCTGACTCAAAATTTGATTTTAAAGACAAAACCTTGAAGGCCCATGAACTGAAAATGAGTATAAGCTAGCTTATTTCAAAGCAGCTTATTCTTAATGAGTTTTTTGGCCCATTAAGCTATAAGTTGATGCCATAAGCTCAAATTAGACACACAAGCTTCTTTTGAGTTACTTAAGAGTTCTGTAAAAAGAAATTTGAAATAAGCACAAGGATTAAGCCTGAAAAAGCAATAAGCTATCTTTACAAAACGACAAAATAGTCGTTTTCAAGTTCTAGGCCACCCCAAGAGCTGATTCAAGTTTCAAAAGCTTTTAAATGACTTAACTAAGCTTAATCAACAAAAAGTTTTCAAATAAGCCCACTCAATAAGCTGTAATAAGCAAATAAGCACTTATTTAAAAGTCAACTTTATGAGTTTTCTAGCAAAAAGTCAAAGTCAAGGTCTGATAAGCTCCAGTTCAAACAAATAGGTCAAATGAGGAAGATTGATCACAAAAAGCAAGTTGTTGCAGGTCTGGATAAGCCAATATGGCTTATTAATAAGCTGAATGCAAAATTACACTAGAAGGGGCTGGTTTTGGTGTCTGAGCAGTGGAAACTTTTTCCACTGCTTGACTTTTTTTCTTTAGTGACTTTTTTGTGGTTTTCAGTTTCACAAAGGTACCCAAATGATCAGTTAATCATAAGGAGTCAATAACAACAAAGAAATCACAATCTCAAACAGCCAATTAGTACAATTAATTCAAAACATCACCAGATCTAGCCCAGAGATGAACAAATAAGCAGTTATGGTTCAACAAGCACTTTAAGCAAAATTCAGGCAACCAAATTGCACCAAAAGCATACACAAGCTATAATAAACTTAAATGAACAAGTTTAAACAGGTTTCATGCAATAGTGCAAGGCGTAAATCAAGATTCAAGCACAATAAGGTTACTGATGAACACTAACACAAGCAGATTTTTACTTTGCTGATGTACTTGACCAACAAGTCAAATTCAAACACTCAAATATTCAAACCAGGTTATATTAACTATGATTTAACACCTTTTAGCCATAAGCATGCATATACTCTACGTATTTCCAAAATCTTAGGTCAAAATCAGTCAAATCCAATGAGATATAGCACAATCTTTGATTCAAGGTTTTAAGGCTAATAACTTGCAGGTTTTAGTACTCAACCAAGTAGATAAAAGATACAAAGCCCAAACAACACTTTTCAACAACACAATAACACTCAAAGATCTTAAACAGATAATCCCAAACACCCCTTATCTTTTTCAAATCCAATTTAAACAATTATAAGTGTATTCCAAGACTACCCAAGCCCACTCAAACACATTAACAAGTATAATATGCAATATTGAACAAGATTAGACCACAAAATCAGCAAGAACACAAGCAACACACAAAATCACCAAAAATCAAGATTTTAAGCAGATTTTAGGTAGAATGGTGCAAACCTCATGGATGTACATCCACACCCACGAATTTTGAGCTTATGTGCTAGCAAGAACAAGCACAAGCTTCCACAAACAACCCTGCTAAGATTCAACAAGGTTAGAAGCACAAATATCAAAATAGAAAAGTGAAAAATCCTTGATTAATACAACCTTAGTTCCCCACACTTGATTATCCACAAGTTATAAGCTTCACAACACCTTGATATCACAATATCAGGATGCTATGATCAGCTTTATAGCCCAAGAATTCCAAGGTTTGAACAAGACTTAGCAAAATATCAAGATTCAAGGAAAATATGCAAACTTTTGCACACTCCTTTGAAAACAGGTTTTAGGATTCAAGAACAGTTAACAAGCAATAATAATAAGCAAATATAATGATTGGCACTTGAGTTTTCTTCACAATTTCAAACACATTTCATTAAACTGAATATATGATTTACAGAAAAGTGAACAAGGAAAATTCAAGAGCAGGGCTCAAAGTGAAACCCTAAGGCCTTTATATAGGCTACAAACTAATGCTAAGAAGCTAAAAAACGTGAACCATAAAGCTGTGAAGTCCCCAATTTTCCCTTTGAGATTTTGAATATATGCTTGACCATGTGACTGAATTTGGCATGTAGTTGAGGTGGAGCTGTTGGAATAGCATCAAAGGCTTAAAACAAGCTTAAGTTTCAAGCTTCAATCTTGAACGTTGGATGTCTGGTGGTTTTTGGCAGTATCTTCAACCTTTGTAGCAGGGGAATCTCTTGTGGGGCTGCTGAGTGATGTGGCAAGAGTTTTTAAGTTTGGGTTATGATTAAAACACCATTAATCATTAATTTGGATAATATGGAGGCTTAATTTTTGCTTAAACAAAAATCCCTAATCCTTGTTCTTGAGTGAATAGGAGTGGTTTTGATCCAGATTAATATTTGAAATTGTTTTTTGCGCGTGTTTTAGCTTAATATTTAATTAAGCTAACGGTTTAGGGTGAGTGGATTGATGAGGTGGAAGCAGGGTGAGAGTGGTGATTGGTTAGTTTTGGTGAGTGGGCTACGTGTCAAGTGGTGGTTGGTCTAGGTTACTATGGCTATCTGCCCAATTTAGCCCCTCATATCTTCCTTGTTTGCTACTTTGGTTTAAACATGCACAAATCCGGATTTCCTTTGTATTTGAAGTTTTGATTTTCATACTTTTGCCCCAAATGCTTTTCCAAAGTATTTTTAGGGGTATTTCTTGCCAATTCTTGATTCTTGAAGGGCTGTTTTGGCATTTTCTTCATTGATAACGGTCTTGACTTGTCTTGTTGACTTCTTGGAGGACGAAAATTGCCAAGTCGAGATTTATGAGGGACCATTTTTGCCAATTCTTCATAGTTAAGGGTCCTTTTGGTAATTTGACATATTTAAAGGACCAAACTTGTAATTTATTGAAACTTGAAGTCCTTCATGATATGTTTGACTTTGATGAGGACTAATATTGACAATTTATTTTGTTGAGGGACTTAATTTGCCAATTCTTCAAAGTGGAGGGCCCTTTTTGTAATATTGACAAACTTTAGGGACCAATATTGTAATTATGAGGATATAAGCATATATTTGGACATTTTCATGATATTTGATGCATTTAAAGCCCTCTTTGGACGATGATACTATGTATAAAAGCAGTCTCATCACTCCCCCCTACTAAACCATTGTCGTGCCCTCACGCAATTCTAGAATAAAGTATCGGAGCACCTCCAAAATTCATTTTTATTCACTTTATTGAATGATAAACTAGCTACACTACTACTATTATTACTACTACTTGCGTTTTAGACATAATGTATGATTTTCATCGCAAAATGGGACGTTTAGGTTCATAGAATAAGAACACGTGAATGCTTCGTTAGAAATAATTTCATCGTCCTCGATTTTCACCCCAAATCCATGCCAAGCGTGCAACGAGATCATTGTCATTATAATTAGTAATGCTAACACTACTCATATGCCCTAATCACGTACTTATCCTCCCATTATCCTAAATTGTATCTCTTATATTTTATTTTGTCTTGAATGTTTCACGAGGATACATTGTTTGACTTATGCGATGATAGAGATTTAGGTCTAAAAATAGAGTCCTAACGGTGTAACCAAGACCATCAAATTAATAACCCCTCCTAATAGACAACGATGTCAAAAAACTAAGTCAACAAGAAGGATCGATAAACACGGTTTTATAACGGGTTTGAACATGAGACTTATTACCAAGACTTTTATACGCACCCTAACGGAAGGGCCTTATTATCATAGGTTTACCTCCTTCTTTTATTCAACTTCACCATGAAGCTTTTATTATGACTTCGGTCTTGCCTTGCCTTTTATTATCCACCTCATCGGTGGTTTTATTAGCCGAAGACGTATATCCTCACGCTAAGGCGAATTTTGTATCTTTAAAGCTTCAAAGATTAAGGCTTGATTCACTTTCAATTTGGCATAGATTTTTCGGCCTTGTGAGATTCAAATTGTTTGCTTGATTTAGGTGAGCACTTGAAATCTTATTATTAGGTGGAGCTTTCGATTATTCGGGTGCCAATACTTCAAAACCGTGACGCTGGCGATACCTTAATGTCTTCGCAATTTAATTACATGGAAGCTAATAGAAAAGACTATTAACCAACAATCAAGACTAAACCGCTAAGTCAATATTTATTAAGCAAAAAATATTTATAAGCGAAGGGAGAATAAGCAAACAACGAGAACACATGAGTTTTTGAAAGAATACGAGTACTCTACGTTTAGCATAGTAACTTATAATTAACTCTATCATTTCTCGTCCTCATTTATGAGACTTAGCCTAATGTGAAGTTAAAGAATCAAAGCTAAGTGCTCAACACGCACGGTCGAGTCAAAAATTACTCTTATTCTCGCCATCGGAAAATCTACATTCGTGTCTTCAAACACTTATAAAACATGAGAAATTTTTTAAAATTTGGCCATTTTTAGCCTTATTTTTGCAACAAAACGATAAACAAAAAGATAAACTTTGGAAAGCGTGAAGGTTTGGCAAGGCAAGTATCTATTCACCCCCCCCATACTAAAGTTAAACATTGTCCTCAATGTTTCGAGTCTAGGGGTGCAAACACCCCCATACTAAAGACGTAGTCGAATGCCTAATCTAGCATGGAAAGGGTGTAACCGTTAAATTTAAAGCTGTTTATGAAGTGTGTTATAAACCTAAGGTTAGAACATCAAAGGATATATCATAGATATTGAGAAAGTCTTCAAAGCAAACGATCGAGTGCTCCCATAAAATGAACACGAGAGGCTCCAATCGTGAAGATAATGATCATCTAAAATCCACAATTCACAAACAACCACGGAACAAAGGTTGGAAGGGCACAAATCCCCACACGTTACTACATTAGAAAGCGATAATATGTACATAGGATAAGCATGGGTCTCCCCCACGAGGCACCTTGTTTTTGATAACCGAGTCAAAAGCTCGACTCGAATCCCCCATTAATGTGATCATTTAGGGATTATCATGGTATGGTCAATTTTTGGTGGGGCTTACATGATAAACAAGGCCAAAAAACAACCGGTATTAAGGACTAAGTCCTTTGATGGTGCAAAATACCGGGATCGAAGATGGCGTTCTCGTTTTCATTGGATAAACAAATCAACGCCACTTCATCATGTGACAACATAAACCCAAAGGGTTTAAAGAAAATAGATGAGAAGAAATAGAAGGGTGGGAAAATGGGTAAGTCACAAAAACCATGAGCTACTCGAGGTAGACTCGCACCAATCAATTAGAAAGATTTTCCATTTATTGCATCGGTGGAAGACCGAGATGTCCCTTTATAAGCAATTCTTGGATCAAATATCTCGTCCTCGGTGGAGAAAGGGGAGGGAACATAAGGGGCTTCCCCCACACTAGGTCCACACAAAGCATCGTCAAAAGGAGAAGACGATCTTGTAGCACTCAAAACACGAGGTGATGACGGAGTTAGCATTGTAGAAAAATCTTTTAAATCCAATTCAAAAATTTTTCCTTTTTCATCTTTTAAGCTCTCCTTATGAAAACCCGACTTGATTATGTCAAAAATATTTGGTGTTTCTAAAACAATTTTAGTCACACTAAAAATTCTCACATTTGAAAACCGTTTTGGCTTTGGTGGTGGTAAGTTCTCAAAACGTTTGTCAACAAAGAAAACTTCCCCATTGGAGTCAACATATTCATCATCCAAAGAATCATTCGTGATTGGAGACGTAGGCTTAACACTCTTAACCTCCACCGGCGGAGGGGATGGAAAATCGTTTTTATCATCAACTCCTAACACTCTTTTTGAAATCCTTTTGCAAATGTTTTTGATGGGATTAACATTGTTCAAAGACGTGATAGAATACACACGAGAAAGTGTAGAGTTTTGAGTTGCATTTATGACGAGTTCTTCCTCATTGAATCGTAGAGTGATTTTCCTAGCATGCACATCGATAAGTGCTCTTGAAGTATCAAAAAATGATCGACCTAAAATTAGAGGAACTTAAGGATCGATGGGAATGTCAACAACGATAAAGTCCACGGGATAGTAGAATTTTCCAACTTTCACGAAGACGTCTTCGGCTACTCCACAAGCTAGAATCATAGAATGATCGGCCATCTCGATTGACATTCTTGAAGGAGTGAGATTAGGAAGATTGAGCGACTTAAAAATCTCAAGAGGCATCAAATTTATACTAGCACCAAGATCGGCCAAGGCGTAGCATTCCTCCATATCTTGTATTGCACATGGGATTAAAAATTTACCGGGATCACCGACTTTTTGAGGTATGCGGCTAAGAAAAACCGATGAACAACTAGACGAATTTTGCAATTTTTCTTTGTTATTCAACATAATTTTGAAGTTTGCGGCAAATCGAGGCATCATGACCAAGGCGTCGGCAAAACTTATATTAAAATGCAAGTCACGAAATATTTTCATAAAAAGTTCAAATTGATAATTATTTCGTTCTTGTGCCTTTTCCTTGTTTCGTCTTGAAGGGTAAGGTAAGGGTGATGTGGGTTGGGGCATAGGCAACGGCCTTGGAATCTCGGGTTCCACTATTGGTATTGGTTCAACCGTAGGTGTGATTTGAGCGGTACTTCGTGGGCTTGGAATTTGCTCCTTTTCAACCACCACCTCGGGTTCTTTCTCTTTTTCCTTCTCCGTAGAAGTACTTGGACAAGAAATGGGTTCTTTGAAAGTTTTACCACTACGAGTAGTAATAACCTTTAATTCTCCTTTCGGGTTTACAATGGTATCACTAGGAAGACCACCCGAAGAAGAAGGTTTACACATGATAGCTTCAAAATTTTTTCCCATTCGATCTTCAAACTTAGATTGCCTAGCATCCGCTTTTAACAACTCTTGCTTAATTTCATGTTGACCTTGCTCTATTTTTTGTTGGTTTTGTTGTAACCTAGTTACATTTCCTTCCATTTTATTAGCATGATTTTTCATTTCATTAGCAAGTTCGTTTTAAGCTCATTTTTCAACTCGGATCTTAAGCTAACCATCTCACGTTGCATATTATCAAACTTAGCATCGTTTGCTTTAGCATAATTCAAAAATTCTCCTTGAAGATTTTTGGTGTGATCATTTTGAAAACCTTGGGTAGTATTTTGAAAATCACGGTTTTGGTTTTCGTTTGAAATTTTCCCATTTCCACTTTGATAGTTACCCTTGTTGTAGTTACGTTGAGCACCATTTTGATTGTTACGATAGTTGTTAGCATTTTGATTTTGTGGAGCTTGATTTTGGCGGGAACCTTGACCGTTTTGGTTATAAGTTCTCGTGGCTACATAAGCATTCGAAGTGTTACCATCCGCGGTAATGCACTCGGAAAAATCTTGAGCTCCACCACACGAAATACAACTCTTGGCAACCGCTTTAACCGAAGCGGAATTGAAAGCATCTTGTGCTTTCCAATGAGTCATAAGAGTCGAAAACCTATCGAAAAACCGATTCTCCTCATTTGCTTCATCTTGCAAGGCACTCATGTTACGAGACGACGATGACGAACCCATAGTGGCAACACTCGGTGTGTTATGAGGGCTATAAACTTTAGACCTATTCTCAATGATTTTCAAAGCCTCATCGGTCGTTTTGCACAAAAAATTACCACTCGCGGTGGCATTTAAGTAATCTCGCTCATGATCATTAAGCCCATTATAAAAAGTGTCAATTTGATGCAATTCGAAAAAATCATGGTGTGGACATTCATGTAACATTTCTTTAAACATTTCCCAAGCCATTGAAAAACTTTCATTAGACCTTTGAGTAAATCGTGAAATCTCGTTTTTCAAATGTGTTGTTTTAGATGGTGGAAAAAATTGATTCACAAACTTGGAAACGAGATCACCCCACGTCAAAATCGAATTTGGGGGTTCATTCTTGAGCCATATCATGGCGGGTCCATCTAACAAGTATGGAAACAAAATCATCTTAATGGCATCGTGGGGTACATCCTTAAACTTGCTTGTTGCGGTGAGACGATTAAATTTCCTAATGTGATAATGTGGGTTGTCTTTTTCATGTCCGCGAAACTTGTTGGCTTGAAGCATAGACATTAAACCCGTCTTGATCTCGAAGTTCTCCGCAAGGATGGCGGGAATCACAATGGTCTCTCCAAAACCCTCGGTGGGTGCTTGAAGCAACTTCATCATAGTACGATTAGCCATGATAGCTTCTTGTTCTACAATAGGTTCCTCACTTGGAGTCTCTTCACTAGAAGGTGTTGGTGTGTTTTCCTTTCGATTACGACGTTTACGTGCACGTCTTGCTTGGTTGCGGGTTTGCATAAACGTCACATACAACGTGGGGATAAGCAAAGAAGATTCTTTTTGGTGTTTTGTATTTTTCCAATTTTTTGTGGTTTTTGATTGTTTTTACTTTTTTTTGGATTTTTGTGATTGTATTAAGTAGACCAAAATCTACAAATCTCCTCCTTAATCAAATCTCTTGATTAATAAAGCCTCAAGGAATGAAAACGATCACGTGAAGTGAACGCCTTCGATGACTTTAGAACGTTGGTGGAACACAAAAACGTTCAAGAGGGTTTAACCAAATGAAACCAAGAAAGTATATATGATACTTAGTAATACTTTGGGCGGCAAAACCCTCGATTAGCCGTCAATCTCAAAATACTCACAAGCAAGCGGGGAAACGAGGTGGCGCGAGGCACTTAAGAGCCTTTTTCCTTAGGGTATATTTTATAATACCCGCCTTATACCCACCTTATAGTTTGTATTTTTCAAAATCGAGCTTCACGAAAGTATTCATCTATTTTTGCCTTTTCTTTCTTGTTTGAGATTCGAATACAATGATTGGGTAATGACCTCCCAAGTCAAGGTTGTGTTTTCACACTTTTGGAGTACTTGTGAATTTATTGTTCTACGTATACAATATATTAATAATATTCACACAAAAAACAAAAAACCGATAATACGTATTAGTAGAGTGCTACTAATACAAATAGATATTATGGCTATATATAAAAACAACAATTGCCAAATAAAAACACAACACGCCTCCCTGGCAGCGGCGCCAAAATTGATGTAGTGGTTTTCACACCTCTTTAGGAAAAGAGAGCAAAATAGGGAAAGTATTAAGTGTCGGTTTAGGAAAACCAAGCACTAATGACCAATGTGGTTCAAGTTTGTTTCCCAAGGAGGCAAGTGCGTTGTGTTAAGAGATGATTAATGATGTGATTATGATTATGAGAAAAAAGAAAATAGAAATGAGACTAGAAGAGAATGACGGTTACGATGACGAATTAAACTAAGACGATAAGTCGTACACGTAAAACCGTAAAAAGTGACAAAATTAAAATTTTAACCTAAAAATTCCTAGAAAAAATGCAATAAATCCTAAATAATGTAATTAGAGTTTACAAAAAATAAAAAATCACTCAAACCTTTTATTTAATTAAATAATAATTTTTAATGCTAATTAACCCCAAAAAATCAATTTAATTAACAAAAAGCCTAAAATGAGATTTTTTTTCAATTGTAAACCTCTAAAATGACTTGACTTAATTTAAAACTATTTTTGAAAATTTTAAAATTAATAAAAACTATTTAAAAACAATTAAAAACTATTTAAACTTAAAATAATTATAAAAATTAATCTAATGATAATAAAATTATTCTAAAAGTTGTAAAATTCCTAACTTAATGTATTTAACCTAAGAAAAATATAAAAACTTGAAAAATCTAAATTTTAATTTTTAATAATAAGATAATAATAAAATAATAATAAAATAATAATAAAATAATATTAAAAATCCAAAATTTATAAATAATTCTAAAAAGTTGCAAACTAGCTTATTTTAATCTAATAAACACATAAATGAAGTTGAAATTACCTAAATACCCCTAATGGGCCTAGAATGGGCCAAAAGTCCAAACAGTTAGCTTAATGGGCTTATTAAGGCCCAATAAGAAAAATGCTGTCCAAATAAGCCCAAAAACTCCTATCTGATTCAAAATTTGATTTTAAAGACAAAACTATGAAGGCCCAAAAGCTGAAAATGAGTATAAGCTAACTTATTTCAAAGCAGCTTATTCATAATGGGCTTTTTGGCCCATTAAGCTATAAGTTGATGCCATAAGCTCAAATTAGACACAGAAGCTTCTTTTGAGTTACTTAAGAGTTCTGTAAAAAGAAATTTTAAATAAGCACAAGGAATAAGCCTGAAAAAGCAATAAGCTATCTTCAAAAACGACAAAATAGTCGTTTTCGAGTTCTTGGCCACCCCAAGAGCTGATTCAAGTTTCAAAAGCTTTTAAATGACTTAACTAAGCTTAATCAACAAAAAGTTTTCAAATAAGCCCACTCAATAAGCTGGAATAAGCAAATAAGCACTTAATTAAAAGTCAACTTTATGAGTTTTCTAGCAAAAAGTCAAAGTCAAGGTCTGATAAGCTCGTGTTCAAACAAATAGGTCAAATGAGGAAGATTGATCACAAAAAGTATGTTGTTGCAGGTCTGGATAAGACAATATGGCTTATTAATAAGCTAAATGCAAAATTACACTAGCAGGGGCTAGTTTTGGTGTCTGAGCAGTGGAAACTTTTTCTACTGCTTGACTTAATTGACTTTTTGTCTTTAGTGACTTTTTTGTGGATTCAAGTTTCACAAAGGCACCTAAATGATCAGTTAATCATAAGGAGTCAATAAAAACAAAGAAATCACAATCTCAAACAGCCAATTAGTATAGTTAATTCAAAACATCACCAGATCTAGCCTAGACATGAACAAATAAGCAGTTATGGTTCAATAAGCACTTTAAGCAAAATTCAGCCAACCAAATTGCACCAAAAGCATACACAAGCTATAATAAACTTAAATGAACAAGTTTAAACAGGTTTCATGCAATGATACAAGGCCTAAATCAAGATTCAAGCACAATAAGGTTACTGATGAACACTAACACAAGCAGATTTTTACTTTACTAATATACTTGACCAACAAGTCAAATGCAAACACTCAAATCTTCAAACCAGGTTATACTAACTATGATTTAACACCTTTTAGCCCTAATCATGCATATACTCGAGGTATTTCCAAAATCTTAGGTCAAAATCAGTCAAATCCAATGAGATATAGCACAATCTCTGACTCAAGGTTTTAAATCCAATAACTTGCAGGTTTTAGTACTCAACCAAGTAGATAACAGATACAAAGCACAAACAACACTTTTCAACAACACAATAACACTCAATGATCTTAAACAGATAATCCCAAACACCCTTTATCTTTTTTGAATCCAATTTAAACAAGTATAAGTGTATTCCAAGACTACCCAAGCCCAATCAAACACATTAACAAGTATAATATGCAGTATTGAACAAGATTAGACCACAAAATCAGCAAGAACACAAGCAACACACAAAATCACCAAAAATCAAGATTTTAAGCAGATTTTAGGTAGAATGGTGCAAACCTCATGGATGTACATCCACACCCACGAATTTTGAGCTTATGTGCTAGCAAGAACAAGCACAAGCTTCCACAAACAACCCTGCTAAGATTCAACAAGGTTAGAAGCACAAATATCAAAATAGAAAAGTGAAAAATCCTTGATTAATGCAACCTTAGTTCCCCACACTTGATTATCCCCAAGTTATAAGCTTCACAACACCTTGATATCACAATATCAGGATGCTATGATCAACTTTATAGCCCTAGAATTCCAAGGTTTGAACAAGACTTAGCAAAATATCAAGATTCAAGGAAAATATGCAAAATTTTGCACACTCCTTTGAAAACAGGTTTTAGGATTCAAGAACAGTTAACAAGCAACAATAATAAGCAGATATAATGATTGGCACTTGAGTTTTCTTCACAATTTCAAACACATTTCATTAAACTGAATATATGATTTACAAAAAAGTGAACAAGGAAAATTCAAGAGTAGGGCTCAAAGTGAAACCCTAAGGCCTTTATATAGGCTACAAACTAATGCTAAGAAGCTAAAAAACGTGAACCCTAAAGCTCTGAAGTCCCCAATTTTCCCTTTGAGATTTTGAATATATGCTTGATCACGGGACTAAATTTGGCATGTAGTTGAGGTGTGAGCTGTTGGAATAGCATCAAAGGCTTAAAACAAGCTTAAGTTTCAAGCTTCAATCTTGAACGTTGGATGTCTGGTGGTTTTTGGAAGTATCTTCAACCTTTGTAGCAGGGGAATTTCTTGTGGGGTTGCTGAGTGATGTGGCAAGAGTTTTTAAGGTTGGGTTATGATTAAAACACCATTAATCATTAATCTGGATAATATGGAGGCTTAATTTTTGCTTAAACAAAAATCCCTAATCCTTGTTCTTGAGTGAATAGTAGTGGTTTTGATCCAGATTAATATTTGAAATTGTGTTTTGCGCGTGTTTTAGCTTAATATTTAATTAAGCTAACGGTTTAGGGTGAGTGGATTGATGAGGTGGAAGCAGGGTGAGTGGTGATTGGTTAGTTTTGGTGAGTGGGCTACGTGTCAAGTGGTGGTTGGTCTAGGTTACTATGGCTGTCTGCCCAATTTAGCCCCTCATATCTTCCTTGTTTGCTACATTGGTTTAAACATGCACAAATCCGGATTTCCTTTGTATTTGAAGTTTTGATTTTCATACTTTTGCCCCCAAATACTTTTCCAAAGTATTTTCAAGGGTATTTCTTGCCAATTCTTGATTCTTGAAGGGCTGTTTTGGCATTTTCTTCATTGATAATGGTCTTGACTTGTCTTGTTGACTTCTTGGAGGACTGAAATCACCAAGTCATGATTTATGAGGGACCATTTTTGCCAATTCTTCATAGTTAAGGGTCCTTTTGGTAATTTGACATATTTAAAGGACCAAACTTGTAATTTCTTGAAACTTGAAGTCCTTCATGATATGTTTGACTTTGATGAGGACTAATATTGACAATTTAGTTTTGTTGAGGGACTAAATTTGCCAATTCTTCAAAGTAGAGGGCCCTTTTTTGTAATATTGACAAACTTTAGGGACCAATCTTGTAATTATGAGGATACAAGGGTATAAAGTGTCAGTTCTTCAATATTGGAGGACCCTTCTTGCATAATCTTCAAATCTTCAAGGGTTTGTCTTGGAAAATTCTTCATTAGGGCTTGGTTTATTGTACGGCTTCGTTTCCCGTGTTCGTTTTTGCATGATTCTTGTGATCTTTTGTCATTTTCTCAATATTCGTACCTAAAATACACAAGCAACAAACACAAGCATATATTTGGCCATTTTCATGATATTTGATGCATTTAAAGCCCTTTTGGACGATGAGACTATGTATAAAAGCAGTCTCATCACCCACGTTGAATTTGAAATTCCGAAGTAGGACTCCTATTTAGAAGAACCGGCGCCAAGGCAGAACGCAAGCACTCTTGAATCCAGGAGCACCATTTCTGACCAAAAAACTGAGTAAGAATTTCATGTAGAAAATCCCACCTAACCGAATCATAGGCCTTGGCAAAGTCAACCTTAAAGACCATGGCTTGCTGTTTTTTATACTTGCACCATGATAATAACTCATTAAGTATGAGCCAACCGCCTAAAATCTGCCTATTAGGCAGAAAGGCAGATTTCACATCTGAAATAATACTTAGAAGGACAGGTGAAAGACGATTGGCGAGAATTTTAGTGGCAACCTTGTATATACCACCAATCAAACTAATAGGCCGATAGTCGCTAACGAACTTTGGATCATGAGTCTTCGGAATAAGAGTAATAAAAGAGGTATTACACCCTCTAGCAAACGCACTATGGTCAAAAAACCAAGCCACTGCTTCGAAGAAATCCAACCCAAGAATGTCCCAAAACTTACGAAAGAACTCGAAGGTGAAGTCATCTGGACCAGGCGATTTGTTTTCCCCACAATCCCAAACATCCTTTCGCACTTCCTCAAAAGAGACCGGACTCTCCAACTCATCAGTTTGGGCAGAATCTAATTGTTTGGGAAACGGGAATTCAAACCGACATCTGCTGCTGGACGGGGCTTGAAAGCTACCCTCAAAAGGAGATCAAAATTCGTCCTTAACACGGTTAGGGTCGTCCACCCATTCCCCATCCACCATCACACCTTTAACCGCCAGATTTGCACGCTTATGATTAATGATGCCATGAAAGAATTTGGATTTTTCATCTCCCTCTATCACCCACTTAATCTTAGCCTTTTGAATACCTTCCTTAGCAACCGAAGCTTGAATATCCTGCACTTCTTTTATCAAATTAAGACGCGACAAAAGAAGATCATCATCGGCACCCCCACTATCAATAACTTTATCAATTTCTCTTAATTGAACTTGGAGAGCATCGATGCGACCCCTATTAGACTGTTTATACCCAATGATCCAGGACCTAATTTCCTTTTTCAGACCTTGAAGTTTCTTCTGAAACTAAATCATAGTGTTACGAGCATCCAACACCATCTTCTTCCAAGTCTCTTTAACCATTTGATCAAAACCCTCTAGATTAAACCATGAATGATAGAAACGAAACGAAACGGACCATAATCAGTGTAAAGTTCCCTAAGAAGAATGGGCCGATGGTCCGATAAATGACGATCCAAACACACTCCTGATAAATGAGGAAAAGATGCAAGAATCCCATCATTAACAAAAAACCGGTCAAGCTTACTCATTTTCTTAGACGATGGATGCGCCCAAGTAAATGCAAAACCTTCCAACTGAACTTCTACAAGATCAGAGTTTGAAATAAAGCAACTAAATTCATTCGCCCCTTGAACATTAAAGTGTGATCCTGACCCATCTTCTTCACGCCCAACTTCATTAAAATCACCCATAACCACACACAAACCATTCCACCTGCAAACTAACGTGGAAATATAATCCCACAACAAGAGTTTACCAGTAATAGATTGAGGAGCATAAATTGAGATGAAAAAGACTTTCTCCTGTGTCGGAACCCACGTACCGTAAAGACCAACAAAGTTATCAGACACAATATGCTGCTCCTTGTGAAACAAATGCGGATCCTAGACACATAAAATGCCACCTGATGATCCTACAGCTTCACTGAAAATAAACTCAAACCTATAATTACCCCATATAGCTTTAACTTCCATGTCCGAAATACACTCCAATTTTGTTTCTTGAATCGTCAAAAATGACACCTTATCAATATTATTCAGCCCCCTAATCCACTCCTTCTTGGACTTAGCACCAAGGCCTTGAACATTAATAGATAAAAATTCATTTAAACCCCTCTCGATCTCCTTGAGCACCAATGGTACTCTCCATGTCGTTAATACACCCGTCCATATTAAAACCAATCGCTTGACCAACCTTGATTAAACCATCAAGTATATCCAAAACAGAACCTCCCTTCTGATTCACATTGTTTCCTCCAGAAGTAGCATGCACATTAATCCCCTGAGCTTCCTCCATAACTCGCGAACTTACACCTTTAGAACCACTTTGAGAAATCTAAACAACCTCCCTTTTGTTACTTGTAAACGGATTATCCGGTGTAAAGCTTGGGGGATTAGGAATGCTAGACTCTGTCTCCACAGACGTAGCGCCTTTGCCAGACTTCTTAATCAGCTCATCTAAAATGAAGGGGTCACTAGGGACCTCCTTATCCGCCCCAACTTCTTGACTATCATTCCAATGAGACTCCACAGCCTCCTCCTTATCATGAATCTCGTCACCAAAAATGGTTTCCGAAACACCCTCAATGTCATCATCTCCATTTAAATCCTCATCGTCTTCATCCCCATTTGATTCCTGACTAGCAACATTCTGATGATCAAAATCATCATGACAGGACTCATCCGTAGAACAATACTCCGCGTCATTGGGTTCCTTAAAAACTGGGGACCAAACAAACAACTCCTTAGCCCGAATAACAAAGACTTTACCACGGATGATTATCTTAAACTTATCAAGAATGTTATCCTTGGAGAGTTTTAATACAGATACACTTACGAGCAAAACAATTATCCTTTCCATCTTCCACATCCATCACCTCACCCCAATCTTAACAAAAGTCTGACGTGACCATACATGTAATGGTACACCCTCAATATCAACCCACACAATCCTATCTTTTGATACGAATCATGCTCCGAATTATGAATTACTCGAAACCAAGATGCAACACCAATGTGAGATAGAAATTTCTCTTTAGCTTTGATCGAATGAAGGCCAATCATAACCCACAAACCTCCCAAATATGCAGCGTTCACCTGAGAAAAGCCTTCATTGGACAACAAAACATACAAATTATTGATAGAGGAAAAATCTTTAACTTCACCCATCACAGCAAGATAGAGGTTGTGATCAATCACACACTCATCATCTAAAACCAGCGCAGGACCCATGGTGTAATGGTATGAGGCACACTAGAACCTTTGGTGACAGCCGCAAAAGAAGCCCCATTAGCAGCAGCATTCAAGCCGGCTGAATTACTAAAAGATTTAAGAGGAACTTGGGTGTTCGTAATTGGTCTCTCAAAACGAACAACATTGGCATGTAAATGAAAACTCCAGTTCCAGAGCGTACACAAATTACCCACAAGACGCTCAACATTTTAAAGCTTAATAAATCAAACAAAAGCGAACCTTTTCCCAGCTTTAGATAACATGTTCAGAATGTATACATCAACAACAGTCCCGTACCCCTGACAGAGCTCCCAAAGATCTTTGGCAGTGGTATTCGTTGGAAAATTGGTGAAGAAAATGGATTTAGAAATGGAACGAATGTTATCCGAATTAGACCGAACCCCAGGCGCCATAAAGAACAACACTTTGGATTGAAGGGAGATCTAAAAAATAACTAAAAATGAAACTGATGAACACACCACACCTTAAAAAATCCGCCAGAAGAAATAATCTATCAAAACCAATCAGATCGCATTAACCCCAAAAACCGACTAAACCTCAAATCTAAAGGACATGTCGAATCGATTAATAAAACATACGAAACTCGAATCAATGATCCATCCCAGTATCCGGTAAACTAACTGATCATAGAAAAATATAGGAGGATCGGAATCACAACCTATACCTCCTCACAATTAATCAGCAGCAAGATCAAGACATCACAATGAATGAATCTCGATATATGTTGTTAATAGATGAATGATGCCTAACAGATAAGGATATAACGATGTAAAAGGAGGGGAGGAGTTTGAACCCGTCGTGGATCGCCGATTAATCGCCGGTCAAAGAGGAGGCATTTAAAGTTTTTTGGTTAGTATCAAAACGTTGTTAGTTAAAATGAATGATCATTTGAGATATATACTTCAAATCTTTTTTGTATGCAAAAAATGTTAATTCCTTTTAGAATATATCTTACAAATCTTCTTACTCATATGATACTAATAAATGTCGAAATAGACGGTTTGGATGTAGAGATGGTGAGTGGAGAAAAAAACATAAAATATTATTATGTATGTAAAAAGCAAGGTTCTGAAAAACTCACAAAGGCATCGCAAAAGCGTAAGGCTTGACCTTCACGCCACGTAATAAGTCAAGGCATGAGCTTAAGGTTGATGTGAAACGAGAAAGGAAAAAAATATGATATGACGCGATAAGTTAGGTAAAATAAGTTTTTTCATATGAAAATATAGTTTTTTACTTGTACAACACTTTTTTATAAATTAAATATATTTAAAATATGATATAAACATGATAATTTTTAATCATTTTCATATTTTTTACCGTTTTAAGTTGCACCTTAAAAACACCGTGTTACTAACTTTCGTGCAAGAGCTCAAGGCTGGGTCATGCCTTCTTGTCACGCCTCTCGCTATCTATAACATTGGTCAAAAGATAAAAGGTATATAACAATATACAGTAATGTAGAAGAATATAGCAAAACGTTTTGTATAGTGGGACTCAAAAGCTGAGAAAATAATACTCTCTTCCTTCTTAAAATTTTAGTCTCATTTTGACTTTTTTAATCTTTCTTTTTCAACTTTAACATTAAATATTTGTGTTTGTATTATACAATATTTGATAAAAAAATATACTAGTAACAATGAAAATACATGTAAAAACTAATTAATTCATATATTTTTCATTAAATATTATATAAGAAAAAGTTCAACATAGACACTCTTTTTAGCATAAACTCAACCAACCAATCACAATCATTCATTCTTTTTATCTAACAAAAAAAATCTATTTTTAAAAAATTAAATATCTCACAAACCGTTAATCGTTACGCAAAACGAAACATACCGTCTTGACGAGAATTAAATCATCTTTCTAACGAGAGGCATATGTATATACATTCGACGATTTTTTTTAATTTTTTTTTCTCAATCACGTCAGTGAAAATCATATATGATTCGTATCACAAATCATATATGATTTTCAGAAATCACTATGATTCGTGATACGAATCATATATGATTTCAGAAAATCATATATGATTTTCTCAGACGTGACTTAAGAAAAAAAATCAAAGAAAAAGTTCGTCAAAAGTATATACATGTGCTCCTCCATAGAAAGATGATTTAGTTCTCGTTCCAATGGTGTATTTTTTTTCGTTTGACGATTTAACGTTTGTGAGATATTTAATTTTTAAAAAAATGGTGGGAAGTGGGTTTTTTTAATTGGTGATTGTGATTAGTTGAATGAGTTTTAGAGGTATACATGGATCTTAACTCGTATTATATACTCCATCCGTCCTAAATTAATAGTCCTCCGAAAAAACACATTGTTTTAGAAAACATCAATATCGTTTTATTCTGTCTCTTATTTTTTTGTAAAATGACACTCTTACCCTTATGCAATTAATTAAAACTTTATATTTACTTTGTAATTTCTAGTACCACTAGGTGCAATATTGTAAATGTAGAAACTAGAAGGGGGGTTGAATAGTTTCTAGTTAGTTTTCAAAACATTTCGGCTTAATCCACTGTGCGCGGTTCCTTATGTGTACCCGCGGTTCCTTATCAATAAAGAACCGCCGGTCCATTTATGGAACCGCCGACAGTGGACGAAACCGTTTATTACATGTTTAAACTTTGACAATCCTTTGTATGAAATTCTCGATCAAGCTTGACTAGATATGAGATGTGTTTGATTGAAAGATAAATACTACAAGTAGGTAAACACACAAACACATCAAATCAAGAGTACATCAAGAAATAGTCTAAACACTAAGCACACACGTACTAAGCATAAGCTTTTCCGCAACTAGGATGTTTAGACTAAGTGATGTACACTTGACCATAATCTAAACACGAAGCACACACGTACTAAGCCATAGCTTTTCCGCAACTTAGATGTTTAGATTATGAGATGCACACAACACACAACACAAGTATGCAACTATAAATACATCTATAAAAGTAAAGACATAAATGTAAAGGAAAGTACCGACACGATGATTTATAGTGGTTCGGTCACGAAGCTCCTCTTCGCCCTACTCCACTCCTCGAGTACACCTTACTCGAGAGTTACTTCACTAGTCAACAAACTCCTTAAGGTGGAGAAACCATACACAACGTCGCTTATCCAATTTCTGACTCTAAGCTAAAAGTCGAGTCCTAATCTTAGGTAGGACCATTCTACACAACGTCGCCACCTTCACCATTTAATGACACAAGGCTAGATGTCGAGTTCTAATCGAAAGCTAGAACCAATCTTCACGACTCTTCACTTTGAAGCTAAGTGAGAACTTCACACAACACAACTACTAATCACTTTCAAGTTAAGTGAGAACTCACAAGACACAACCACATCACTTTATAGTTTAGTGAGAACTACCAAGACACAACCTAATCTACCCAATAGTTATGTTTTATGGCCCAACATAACAAACCTTGTGTTTTATGGGCTAAACACATAAACCATATAGATCTAAGCACACAACACTTAGATCTATAACTCTAATACTATATCCAAGTACTAACAAGACTTGGATCTACACAACTAACACCTAATCTAAGGATACCCATCACTTGGATATTCTACCCTTACAAACACATCCAAGTGTACCCAACACTTGGATCTTCTACATATACATAGTAGGAAGACTAAAAACATAACTTAGATCTATAGAAGGAAAGATCTTCTTCATGTAGTGAACCCAACACATCATGGTAATGATAGTGTTCTTCTCTTTGCACTTGAGAGGATGAGGAGATTGAAGATTGAATCACATCTTAAACAAGATTAATCAAAACTAACTAATCAAGGATCTAAGATGGTTTTTGAAAGAAACTGTGCAAAAAGGGTTGAAAGAAAATCTGGAAATGATCCACTATTTATAGGGCAACATTGCAACGGTCAAAAACACCCGCGGTTCTTTATCTCTACCCGCGGTACCTTATCAATAAGGAACTGCGGGTTCCTTTAAGGAACCTCCGCGTCAGAGTCCGTGCAAATTTGTCCTTTAGTGGGGATATGCCATCTGGGGTAGTTTATACCCTCAAAGGATATTCCTTTGGCATATGGAATATGCCAAATTCAAATTTCCATTTTCTTTTTAATAAAACATTTTCTTAAAAATAAAGTTAATTAAAATCTTTTATCACATTTAACTAAAATGTGAGTTTTAAGAAAATATTAATCCTTGATCACTTAGTTAGGTTAATGACATGTTTGTACATACCTTGAGTGATTCATGCCGAATACGGTCTTGGAGGTGTCGAGAGAAGTATACAAATGTATTCTTGAGTGATTACGAGTACCTTAACATTTTACATAATGTATTGCGAATTATACGTTTGTCATCAACAAAACACAAAGAGATTATATCGACAAAGCATCGTAATGTTTGCACTAACAATCTCCCCCTTTTTGATGATGACAAACAAGTAAACCGCAACACATATTAAAATGCATAAGTTACTCGTTTACACTTACTTCTCCCCCTTTTGTCGAATCAAAAAGGTAGTCAATGTCTTGAAGAAGAGAAGAATCAACGTCGAGAGAGCACACGTCCAAAGTGGTAGACATCGATAGCACGTCCTTTGAAGAGGAGAAGAATTAACGTCACACGAGCTTGCATCCAAAAGGTAGATCATCACTAGTGGTCGTCGGTTAAGAGGCGAGAATCTAAACTATAAACCCATCATCCAAGAATATTGAGCTTGCGTCATCCTAGTGAAGTCTTAAATCACCATAGGTTAACTAACTCCATGCATAATAAAATGCTTATCTTCAAGATTCCAAAATTCATTACTAGCAAGATATTCGATGAATGATCGCAAATGTAATGACTTGAACTCTTTCAAATGCTCCCCTTGATATGAGCTCCCCCTTACTTGAGACACCAGCAAAGCAAGAATAGTGACGAGCTACAAAAATGGGTTAGAAGTGTCCTACAAAACAAGGTTAGTAGACAAGAGCATATATAAAAAGAGGATGATAAACAAGTCGTTTGCACAAACAATGACAAGCATTGATGAAAGAAGTGTGCACGCGATGCTATCAACCAAAAAAAATAAAGGAGAGGATCGTGACAAGATCAATTCACAATTGTTGGAATAGAGATAGAAAAGAAACATCCATACCAATTGTAATGATAATATGTCAAAGGGTAAAAAGCTTAGAATTTTTGGAATCATCCAAGAAAATTCAAGATTTAACCATCGACTCTCAAAGAAAAAACAAGGAGAGGATTTTGAGGAAATCAATTTAAAATGGTTGGAATAGAGGTAGAAAAGAAACATCCAAGAATTTGAAGATATCATATCAAGGGGTTAAAAACTTAGAACTGATGGAATCACCCATACTAATTGTAAATTTTAACCGCAATCAACTCTCAAAAATAGGAACAAAAATATCTCAACCTAGAGACATTTTTGACAAAAATAAAAAAAATAAAGGAAAATCAAAAGCGGATAAATCGACACTTTAAGAAAAATTCGAGATATAGGACATTATAGGCAAAAATGCGTATGAATGTCGACAACAAATGGTGCTTAGCATACGATAAACTACATGCTCCAAGTTTCGTAGCTCTTCTCAATCATTATGGATGTTCAAAGAACAATCACATGATGAGGAAAGGGTAAGGCTCGACTCAACTTATTTTAGAAAGACTAGAAGAAAGAGACTCGACTTATAATAGCATGATTAAAATGAATTAAGAGAGACTCAACAAAGAAGTTAAGGATAACTTCACAAATTGATTCATGAATACTATACCTTACGCTGTGTTCTCGAGTTTATTTTTAAAGGAATGGAAGAGGATGGGAATGGAAATTAAAAATAATGATGTTCTTGAGTTTTTTTTAGGATGGAAAGGTAGGGGACTGGAAGGTGAGAGGAAGGGAAATTATAGACTTTTGTGTACAGATTCGTTCCGTCCATTTTTGGGCGGATTAGGAAGGGAAACGAGTATGTAACATTATGGCCTTGTGTAAAATTACAATCTTATCCCCAATTATATGCAGGTTCTATACCTAGTTATCACATATCACAGCTGCTATACAGTTTTTTTTCTCTCATCAATCAAGAAAACAATTGTAAGTTTACCCTTTGAATTATAGTTTCAACGTGGGGAATATCTATATATGATCATATAATTGTGGAACCACAAATATAATGGAGATTAGAAGTTTGATTTCAAGTTTTGATTTAATTTTGATAAGAAGTTTGATTGAGATATAGAGATTAGCATATGTAAAAGAAAAACCAAATAATGGAGGTTAGTAGATGACTGTAGTGATCACGCTCAACCACATATGATATGTTTTGTTTTTTTTTGATAATATTGATTTTAAGTTTGACGTAATTAATGATTTTGATTTCACCTCACAAAATTTGTTTAAGCAATTCAACAACAAATAGTTTTTTTTCAGCCTCTAGCTTAACTAACACTAACCCCATCTGCATCTGTGTAATAAATATAGATATATTTTTCGTGTCTTTGTTTTGTTGTTTTCTGAATAAGATAGATTATCAAGATCATGTTGATAACAATAATGATCTTGGAACAACCAAGTACTCAGCGCGTGTATATTTACAACTCGACATGCTCTGCTAAGAAGTGAAGGCGTTTACGAGTGGTAAATATTAGAACAGTCAAGTGTGCTAATATAATTTTATGGACAGTTGATGTTGCAAGTGCTTCATATTACAGCTTGAACAAAAATATAAGTTGGGTTTATGCATTTGTAAAGTGTGATTACATCGAGAGGTTGATTGTGAATATTAATTGTTGGTAATCAGTATAAAAAAGGGATATTTTGAGGCTAACTTAGTAACTATGTTAGGTTTCTTTTCCTTTCTTCACTAACTGAACAGTAAACTCAAGAACATGAATCAATACACTTGCTTTCTTCCTCATATGATCCCTTCCTCTTCCCTTCCTATCCCATCCCTTTCTATTCCTTAATTTTTAAACTTGAGAACAGAGTGTTAGAAAGTGATAGTGAAATCTCGAAAGAAAATGAGAGAAGAAACTCAAAAGAAGCTCAAGAATTCATGAAGAGTTAGTACAAAATCTAACACATAATCAAGTAATCACATAGGATAATTCATGCAATGCCTAATGAAGTCTATAATAAACCAATGTAGAGAAGGTGCGCAATTAACACATATGGCATGCAAGAAACATGATTACTTAAAAAGAGAAGACTAAGTAAAACATGTTAGCACGTAGCATATAAGGACATGCATGAGTTAGACACATCTAAGAGATATTATATCGGAATTGCTTGACAAAGACAAAACCTTTATAATAAGCATGCATTCATTAACTAATCAATTAAGAATATAGCATACAAATAAGCAAGAAGATATATTAGTAAGTCATCTATCTAGATATTAAAAATCAAGCTACAAGTAGTGTAAATCTCCAAGAAGATTCCTAATTCTTATTAGTTTAAGAAAAGGACTCAAAATAAGAGAAAAGAAAGAAACATAATAACAATAAGATCTAAGACTCAAAGAAAAATCATGTTGAAAAACATGAAAGGAAATATAAGAGAATAAAGATCATACAAAGATGTATAAAAAAAACTTAAAACTTAAGCATAATTTTAATCTTAGTTACACTAGAATCCTAAGATTTGCTTAAGTTAGATGTCTTAGCAATAAGCAATCCACATGCTTAAATGAAAGACAAGGGTGGTGGCGTAATTTTGGTGGGGTGAAAGGTGAAGTCACCAAGGGTTCAACAAAGTCATTCACAATGGGAATGCTTTGGATGGGTTGAGGTTGGGTAGTCACATCCAAGAGAGTACTTGGAGTGAAGGTTGAGGTTAGCTCATTCATTCTAGATTGGAATGAAGAGGAGGTAGAACCATGAGAATGGTTGGTACCATGAGTTAAGGTAGTCTTGCATGGAGCAAGAGGTGGTGAGGGTGATGAAGAGATGAGAATGGGCACAATCTCATTCTTAGGTGTGGCAAAAGGGTGAAGAGTTAAGTTTGGGTAACTTAATCTTAATTTTGAGGTGCCTCTTTGAAGAGGAGGTTTTGGATGAATTGGAGGTTCTTGTAGAAACCATGGTAGTAATGGGTGGTTTAAGGGGTAAGGATGAATGGTTTGAGGTGTGAAGAACATGGCTAACAAGAAGGGTTTAAAAGGGTGAGGGGATGATCCAAACTAGTAAAGGGTTAAAAAGGGAAAGCCCAAGATATTTTGGGAGTGATCAAAGGTTTGAAACAAAGATTCCAAAGGGTGTTGGAACTATTGGGAAGTTTCAGAAAACCCGAATTTGAGAGCTTCTGCCCGCGGTTCTTTATCTCCACCAGCGGTTCCATATTGATATGGAGCCGCGGTCTATTTAAAAAACCGCCTACAGAGGCTTGATATAGGCTTGGTTTTGGTGAAGGAGGATTTTCTAATTCAGCAAATCCTAATTTTCTAGTCTAACTTATCATAAAGTCATGCTTAAGAGCAATAAAAACTAGAACACACATAAAGGAAAGACACATAGGTTCAATTAGCACGTAAGAAGAAATCTAAGAAAAACCTAATGGCAACAAAAGAAAAAGACTCCTAATGACGTACAAAGTTCATCAAAGTAAACTATCATTAATCATATATAGGAAGAGCCATTTAGCCAATTTAGAGAATGAGTATGAGACTATCACTAGAGGTGCTCAATTAAGGCTAAACACGACCATTTTTACGAGTTATACACCAACTCAACTTCCCACATGGAAGTAATTCAATCGTTAGGTCAAATTAAGATCCTAGTGCATAAATTCTCTAGTAGTCATTCTCAAGTTAGACAAGATGTAATTCCAACATTTTCCTAATAAAGTTTAGCAAGGATGAAACTTGCATGGCGACACAATGCGTGACCTAATGAGGGTTAAGAATGCACCATTGCATATCTTGTCAAACAAGTCTAGTTAAGGTTAATTACATTAATAGAACTTGAGGCCAATAACATTGAAGTGTATAAACAAAGTTTACACAAACCAAAGGAACACTCTTGATTGGTCTTTCGGAAATGACACATTTATAAATTGCATAGCAATGTAAATTACTTGAGTATTTCGGATGAAACATCCAAGTTATCAAACCGACTCTATTGTGCATTATAAGTAATTATTAAACAAAATATGTCTAACAATTTGAACAAGTAGATTCAATATAACACCATCAACACAAGTGTGAGTTATGATCCGATGTATATTATTAATAAACCACATTCATGTCTACACTAAAAACATGTCAATTAGATTCGATAATGATACCAATCATAGTTTGAATAATGCATTGATATTTAATCGAAATCTTTCTTGATTCCCACAAACACACTTTTAAGAGAAAATAGCTAAGATTTTCAAAGGGTGTTTCATGTTTTATAGTGAGACAATTATCTACTTGAACTAATAACACAATGATCGAGTAAGATGACCCAAATCAATAGATTTGATAAGCTCCCAAAGCTCTCAAACCTAAGAGTGTTAATAAACATAACGAGGTGTACATGATGTTTATATAACATATATAAACTTAGAGATGTTGATCCTATATGCAATGCACAAATAATGTTGCAACCAAAATGCAAGAAATCTAGCATACATCCTAATTAGGAAGAACTAGATACTAACAAATACCAAGCAAGGCACAAGAGATTAGACATATAAGTAATACTACTACAAATAGCAAGGAACACTTAATAATGTCTACATATAATAATAACACACAAAGAAACACACACAAACAATTAGCTTAACACATAAAAGCATTCGTCCATGTTTTGAGTGTTAGATATACCAACGTATACATAGCTTGATCTTATTTGAAAATAGTTTTTGACACATTACAAAATTTAATTAAGTTGAACACTTTATAAATATATCAATTTACAAAGATCTATCAACAAGAGATGTCTAACTTAATATAAAAGAGTAAAACACAAGTTTTACGACAAACCGAGACTCAATACTTTGGACAAAGTATAGAACTTATAAAACATTCAAATTTTAAAGTTTGAATGAAGGTTTGGAAGCATTTTTAATTGAAAGAAAACTCAATTACGTTCGAAACTCCGGGTGGCACGACTTCTACGGACTTACGGTTGATTTTATATGATTTTTCAAAGTTTGCAAAAATCTGAGTCAGACTGGCTGCGGTTCCTTATTGATAAGGATCCGCGGAGAACAATAAAGAACCGCAGTCAGAGGACAAAAAATGAGTTTTTGACCAAAATCATTTAGAAACAATTTGGAAGGACTTAGGACTCTAAAAAATCATTTTAGACACACAAAACTCATATATTATAGTTAATTATGACACAAAAGATTTTTATACTTCCAAACAAGAAAAGATTTTATTCAAGCTATTATACAAAGTTTATTTAACACCAAAACTTGTACGAATGAAACAACAAAACAAATTTCATAAGTAATCACTCTTCATGAAATATTTGATACAAAGATCGTCTCTATTTTTAAAAACCGTTTTCATTTTAAAAACCATTTGTTTTGAAAAAGAGAGTAAAGATCGATCCAAGCTTTAAAGTACAATATACTTCAAAGATCTTGAATAACCTCGCTCTGATACCAATTGTAGAAACTAGAAGGGGGTTGAATAGTTTCTAGTTAGTTTTCAAAACATTTCGGCTTAATCCACTGTGCGAGGTTCCTTATGTGTACCCGCGGTTCCTTATCAATAAAGAACCGCCGGTCTATTTATGGAACCGCCGACAGTGGACGAAACCGTTTATTACATGTTTAAACTTTGACAATCCTTTGTATGAAATTCTCGATCAAGCTTGACTAGATATGAGATGTGTTTGATTGAAAGATAAATACTACAAGTAGGTAAACACACAAACACATCAAATCAAGAGTACATCAAGCAATAGTCTAAACACTAAGCACACACGTACTAAGCATAAGCTTTTCCGCAACTAGGATGTTTAGACTAAGTGATGTACACTTGACCATAATCTAGACACGAAGCACACACGTACTAAGCCATAGCTTTTCCGCAACTTAGATGTTTAGATTATGAGATGCACACAACACACAACACAAGTATGCAACTATAAATACATCTACAAAAGTAAAGACATAAATGTAAAGGAAAGTACCGACACGATGATTTATAGTGGTTCGGTCACGAAGCTCCTCTTCGCCCTACTCCACTCCTCGAGTACACCTTACTCGAGAGTTACTTCACTAGTCAACAAACTCCTTAAGGTGGAGAAACCATACACAACGTCGCTTATCCAATTTCCGACTCTAAGCTAAAAGTCGAGTCCTAATCTTAGGTAGGACCAATCTACACAACGTCGCCCACTTCACCATTTAACGACACAAGGCTAGATGTCGAGTTCTAATCTAAAGCTAGAACCAATCTTCACGACTCTTCACTTTGAAGCTAAGTGAGAACTTCACACAACACAACTACTAATCACTTTCAAGTTAAGTGAGAACTCACAAGACACAACCACATCACTTTATAGTTTAGTGAGAACTACCAAGACACAACCTAATCTACCCAATAGTTATGTTTTATGGCCCAACATAACAAACCTTGTGTTTTATGGGCTAAACACATAAACCATATAGATCTAAGCACACAACACTTAGATCTATAACTCTAATACTATATCCATGTACTAACAAGACTTGGATCTACACAACTAACACCTAATCTAAGGATACCCATCACTTGGATATTCTACCCTTACAAACACATCCAAGTGTACCCAACACTTGGATCTTCTACATATACATAGTAGGAAGACTAAAAACATAACTTAGATCTATAGAAGGAAAGATCTTCATCATGTAGTGAACCTAACACATCATGGTAATGATAGTGTTCTTCTCTTTGCACTTGAGAGGATGATGAGATTGAAGATTGAATCAACAAGATTAATCAAAACTAACTAATCAAGGATCTAAGATGGTTTTTGAAAGAAACTGTGCAAAAAGGGTTGAAAGAAAATCTGGAAATGATCCACTATTTATAGGGAAACATTGCAACGGTAAAAAACACCCGCGGTTCCTTATCTCTACCTGCGGTACCTTATCAATAAGGAACCGCGGGTTCCTTTAAGGAACCTCCGCGTCGGAGTCCGTGCAAATTTGTCCTTTAGTGGGGATATGCCATCTGGGGTAGTTTATACCCTCAAAGGATATTCCTTTGGCATATGGAATATGCCAAATTCAAATTTCCATTTTCTTTTTAATAAAACATTTTCTTAAAAATAAAGTTAATTAAAATCTTTTGTCACATTTGATTAAAATGTAAGTTTTAAGAAAATATTAATCCTTGATCACTTATTTAGGTTAATGACATGTTTGTACATACCTTGAGTGATTCATGCCGAATACGGTCTTGGGGGTGTCGAGAGAAGTATACAAATGTATTCTTGAGTGATTACGAGTACCTTAACATTTTACATAATGTATTGCGAATTATACGTTTGTCATCAACAAAACACAAAGAGATTATATCGACAAAGCATCGTAATGTTTGCACTAACAGTAAACTTGTTACATTACTTACATCTATTTTTGGAAAGAGACTATAATTTGGGGACGTCTCGAAATGGTATATAGGACTATAAATTTGAGACGGAGATAGTAACACAAATAAAAATATTAAAAGTCAAAGTTGAAAAAAAAGACCGAAAATGTCAAAATGAGACTACTCCCTTCGTCCCATAATTATAGTCCATCGATAAAAGCATGCAGTTTATTAAAAACATTACTTTTTCTCTTTCTTACTTTTGACACAATAACAATTTTACCCTCAACTAATTAATTTACAACTTCTTTATTTTTTGTAATAATACCTTCAAGTAAGGGTAATATAGTAACTTAATTTACATTCTTTATTTACTTTTGGAAATGGACTATTAATTTGACACGTCTAAAAATAATAATTTGAACTATAATCACGGAATGAAGAGAGTATTATTTTGAGACGGAATGAGTATTAATAATAATAATTCTTCAAAAGACATGGAAATTATGGGATTTTAGTGGACCTAATGGGCTTAAGCAACATAGACTGTCGATTACCCATGATTTATGAACGACCTTATAAGATAATTGGTGATAAAATCTTGTTAGCACATACGTACAATACTAGTGGCTCATTACTTGATGCAAAAAAGCACACGCGACAGTAGGGCTGTAATCAAGCCAAGCTTTTATCAAGCAACTCGAGCTCGAGTTCGAGCTTAGCTCGATCAAGCCAAGTTTTTGTCAAGCTCAAGCCCAAGCTCAAGCTCTAAAAATAGCTTGAAAAATATATCAAGCTCAAGCTCAAGTTTTTGATAGTTTGGCTCGAGATCTTATCAAGCTTTTTCAAGCATTATTAAAAATGTATTTTTATGATAAAATCATATAAGTAAGTTATGGTTAATTTGAGTATTAACATAATTATAAGGACTTATTTCACAAATAATAATATATTTTCTAAAAGAATTTTTAATTTTCGTTTACTTTATAATTTTGCTAATCGTATTCTAAATATTTTTTTTCTTACTTTTATAAATTTATTACATTTACTTGGTACTTGATAGAATATAATATGTATAAATATTTTTTGTCCTCTTTTTAATACAAAGGTACGTGTCGTAATTGCGTTCGCAATCATATCACGCAATGACACTTGCTTAATCGCATTGGATCGCAAAACCATATTGAAACCAAGACTGGCTGTACGATGATGTTATTTCGGTTTTATTAATATTAAATGAATCGAATTTGGTGTTGAGTTATGATTTTGTTTGTTTTGCTTTATACATATGTTTTTTATTGATGAGTTTATTATAAAAAAAAATTAATTATACACACATTCAAGCTTTTCAAACCAAGCTCAAGCTTTTATCTAGCCTTATCAAGCCAAGCTCAAGCCTAGATTGTTAAAGCTTGACAAGCTATCAAGCCAAGCTCAAGCCTACAATTGTTTTACCAAGCCAATCTCAAGCCTACAATTGTTTTATCCAGCCAAGCTTAAGCCCTGTAAAGCTTAAGCTTTGCTCGACTCGATTACACCCCTACGCGGCAGTTTAAATAAGAGTGTGTCAATACCTGATAGCGTAAAATTGGGGTGTAGCGCCGAAAAAGTGCACAAAGTGATATAATAGGTCAATAAATATCACTTTATTACAAAAAATAGGTGAAAAGTTACCAGCTCGGCTGGTCCGGTTAGCGCGACTTAAGACCGGTACGCTAACGATGGTATGCGCCAAAGGGCTACCAGCCATGCGGTTTACGACCGCTCTCCCTACTCTTAGAGAGTTAGGAACGGTTAGGGCCCAAAAGTGATGCTAAAGGAAAAAGTGAGTGCCATGTATGAAAAAAGGGCTTTGGTACTATAACTTCTTTGACGTCACATTTTTAAGGAGTTGTTGGCACGAGAAAAATTTATGCCAAAGTGGTATAATGGGTCCACAAATACCACTTTATTACAAAAACAAATTAAAAACTTACCATCTCGACTCGACGGGATAACGTGACTGTGGAAACCTTGGTTTCCTCGATCTTTTAGCTACTAGGAATGATCATTGTTCATGTGATCATACAATCACAGCGGAATAGAACAACAACCATTAAACAAGGTGTTTGGGGAACAAGACACATGAACTAAAACAAACGGATTGCTCATTATATTAATAACAAACAATCACTAGGTGTGTATACATTGAATCCCACACCTAGTCGACACACGCTTTAGGTTTACATTGTATATCAAAGTTATGAATAAACCTAATACCCTTGGTTCCTTTTATAGTGTAAGGAATAGGGTTTATAAGAGATAAGAATGAATAAACATGTAAATCTTCTATTCAAATAAACTAATACAGAATATATTCTGCATACTTATCTAAATAGAAGCTTCCAACAACACTTGTCAATGTTTCTGTCAATGCTTGGATTGCATGTGACAATGCTTGTCAATGTTGACTTCTGTCAACGCCTGATTTGCTCTTGACAACGCCTGGATTACACTTGTCAACGCTTAGACAAATGCCTTCATGTTTTCTTCGTTTTTGAGTTTCTGCCACATCAACTTTTTGACCCAACAATCTTCCCCTAGTTGATGTCGGCAAAACTCTTTGTGTATCTCTTGTAAGTTGTACATCATCTTCAAATTGCTTCCCCTTAATTGTAGCATGTATGTCTTCCCCTTTTTGTCACATCAACAGGGAAGTAAACAATCTATGAAATCTTGAAGATTCTCCAAATGTAGGCTCTGTGTAATGATTTTGAAGAAAAACAAATATAATATTCTTGATGTAGAAGTAGAGTAACCCAACCTTATGTTCCATGTCTTGTACTATCCATGTGATAAAGAACTTATACTCATGGTACAAAGTATAAGTAGACCTCGATCCGTTTGTCAAAAATCCTCATCCTTTGTGAGACACTGAGCACGATAATGTAACTCCTTCAAGTGATAGCATCTTCAACTGCTAGATTTTGACAAGTCTTCATCACCAACCATTAAAAGCACAAACAAGTTACCTTTAAAGTCCATGACTGGAAGTGCACGACTTTAAGATATGATAGAACACAAACTCGCGAAAATCTTCTTCAAACATCAAACTTACCATAAGAATTCTTCCCCTTAAGCCAACACCTCTTCATGACAAGTCTTAATGAACCAATATCTTCATATGTAAAAGCTGTTAGCGAATAAATCTTTCACAAGGCTATCCCGATTACATAATAAACATTACTCCAATAATACTTTGCTAATTGGTGCTAACTTAAAAAAATCATTGACCCCTTTAAAAATATCTGAGCCATTAATATCAAATTGATATTCTGTATAAAAACGGAGATTCCATGTACCTTTGCGTGTAAATACCTCTTTTTCCGTGCCAAAATCGTATCAATTTTCTCAAACAGCAGCTATTCCTTTGTTATCCAAGAACCTTAATTGTCCAATATCTCTGTCATGTATATTGCCCAATATCGGACAAAGCGTATCAACGCTTGAACTAACCTTTCTCGGACAACACGTGTCAACGCTCTCTGTCAGCGTTAACCTTATTCTTGTCAACGTCGAATACATACCTGTCAGCGTCTACTTCATTCTTGTCAGCGCATCTTTCACATACTGACAACATCTGTGGATACTTAGAATAACTTTCCTTTTCTGTCTATATCCCACGTTTTAATGCCTTCAAAGGATCCACAAAACACGTCCTAAATATTCTCTCAAAAAGGAAACACAAAATCATGATACCTATTATTCAGCAAGCAGAAAAAGTGTATCATAATACTGAGAATGAGATATTTAGTGAATCCCATAAAAGTAGCAACCATCTTCACATGAGCTTGCTCACGTCATGTCTATACCAGCCCAATGTGACCCACGTAAATCACAGCAAATATCAAGCAAGATATAATCCCTGATAACTAGGTAATCAAATATATAAGAGATATATTGATATCCCTAAAAATCAGCCAAACCAAACCGTGTCCTCCACAACTGTCTTTAAAGAAAGAAAACTCTTAAAAATAGTCAGAGATCCAACAATCACGTACCAATGATGTAACCCAATGGATCACAAAAGTCAGACACTACTTTTGACTTTTCCTTAATATGATGGTGTCCCACGTCTTCTTTATTTTGTGTAACACATACGAATATAACAATTGAACAATTGTATCCTTTTCTTTGTCAACAAGTCACGAGACCACAAGTAATATTATTACTCATGCTATTTGTTTTAATAACAAGTGATCATGTGTATGAAAATAGCCAGTATCAATCGTATATGGCAATGATAAAAAATCATGTCACCATCATCAGCCTTTATCTTGTACTAGACGTCCTTGTCTGTTCTATACCCACGTAATATGAACAACAGATTCCGTGGCATCATCAATATGTCCAACGAACAAAAACAAGCAACATCCTGGACCACGACACTTTCTTGGCTTCATACATGTACGGTTCAGAAGAGTGAAACAGTACGTCCACTTCATGGCAGCATCATCTATTCACTTTTAGCACCATCTGCTAATACAAACCCTAGAATCTAGATGAATTTAAACCGAAACCCTAATTAGGGTTATGAGAAAAACATACTAGGGTTTGAATCTTATGAACCACCATGTATTATAACAGCCATCAACCTCAAACCTTTCTGCTATAAGTCGATTTAGGGTTTATAGAAACCCTAATCATGATTTTATGTAAAAGCAGAAAACTGAATACCTCACTATGCAATCAACTTCGACCTCGAATAACTTCATCATGAGAGCTTAGATTGAAGATCCCTTCGGTGAGATTCTAGACACAAGTGCCAAGAATCTATAGTTCAAGAATCACGATGATCCAACGGTTAACGAAGGAGAAATCGTGTTTTGAACATGGTTGTCCACATAAAACTGCATACATCCTGTTGCTTACTTTGACGCTTAATAACTTTTTCTTGGGGATAAAACTCGACAATCCCTCAGGTGGATGTCTAGATATATGTGTATAGAACACACACAAAAATTTTCGTGATGATCCAACGGTCCAATCAAAAGTTATGACCTTCTGAATACTGTTGTGCACATAAAAACGTCCAGAAAAAACCTAGACGGATTTTTCTTCTTCTTCACAATACACGAACACCTTGTTGGTCCTAGCAACACGAGCCACGAGGCTCTGATACCAACTGTGGAAACCTTGGTTTCCTCGATCTTTTAGCTACTAGGAATGATCATTATTCATGTGATCATACAATCACAGCGGAATAGAACAACAACCATTAAACAAGGTGTTTGGGGAACAAGACACATGAATTAAAACAAACGGATTGCTCATTATATTAATAACAAACAATCACTAGGTGTGTATACATTGAATCCCACACCTAGTCGTCACACGCTTTAGGTTTACATTGTATATGAAAGTTATGAATAAACCTAATACCCTTGGTTCCTTTTATAGTGTAAGGAATAGGGTTTACAAGAGATAAGAATGAATAAACATGTAAATCTTCTATTCAAATAAACTAATACAGAATATATTCGGTATACTTATCTAAATAGAAGCTTCCAACAACGCTTGTCAATGTTTCTGTCAATGCTTGGATTGCATGTGACAATGCTTGTCAATGTTGACTTCTGTCAACGCCTGATTTGCTCTTGACAACGCCTGGATTACACTTGTCAACGCTTAGACAAATGCCTTCATGTTTTCTTCACTTTTGAGTTTCTGCCACATCAACTTTTTGACCCAACAGTGACATGCTTTGACATAAACACTAGAGCGATTCGCCAACCACTATTACGTCAACAGACTAACAGCCAAGTGGTTAACCACTACTCCTCCCACTCTTGAAGTTTGAATTTTGTCTATGCATCAAATTGGTATTAGCCCAATTTTTTATGGCTGAATGATCAAAAGCATGACATCTGCCTATAAGAAAGGAAGGTACCACGACATAGGTACCTTTCAAAATTTTGCCCAGTCAGCTGCCAACTCAGCGCCAGACCACACCAACACAACTCACAAAAATACCTTCTCACTCACAACACACCCAACCCCTCATCACTTGGGCCCCACCACCATCTTTTATTTTTCTTTTTTTTTCATTTTTACAGAAATTAAAATTCATTTCATTAAAACTAAAATTACAAACTTAAATAAAAATACACTTACAAAAATAAAAATACAATCTTAAACTAAAATATTTTAAAAATTACTAAAATTAAAACCTTAGTTAACTTAAACTCTGAGTCCAAATATATCAAAATCTAAGTCCAAAAATAATCCTAAACAAAAAGATCGGGTCAAGCCCAAGTGGAAGTAAAAACTTGGCTGTTGCTATGTTTTTATTTGGTCAAAAAGAGAAAAAAATATTGGATAAAAAGAAATGGTTGCCCATCTTCTTCTTCACCCTCACAAAACACACACACACACACACTGTGAAATTGAAAGAAAAAAAAAGAAAAAGAAAGCAAAATTATATCACACCCAAACCCAACGACTATTTTTTCTGAGGTGTCTCGTCGTTCAGATTTCGCAAATCCGAAATTTCTTCGACGAAGAGGAGGTGGGTGTGGCAAAGAGCGTCGGCGAGGCTACACGTCGGATCAACGAAGGTGGGTTCACCGTGATACCTTCCTTTCTAAGGATGTTCATATGCTCTTCATTTGATGATACAGAGTGGTCAGTCGGGTTATTTGATCCGACTCAAGTATATTATTCATTCCTGATTTACCACGAATGCGTCTATTCACCATAAAAAGTTACTCCCTTCGTCCTATAATAATAGTCTGTCGACAAAAAACACACAGTGTAATAAAACAACATTTTTTCAGTTTTCTCTCTTTTGTTTTTTATACAATGACAATTTTAACCTTAACCAATTAATTTACAACTTTTTATTATTTATAATAATACTATTAAATGAGGGTAATATAGTAAAATTAATCTACATTTCTTATTTATTTTTGGAAGTAGACTATTAATTTGTAATAATACTGTTAAGTGAGGGTAATATGAAACAAATTGTTAGATATTTTTTTCACGTTATATATCATGACCTTTTTATAACAATTTATTAAAATAATATTTTAAATTTTATATTAAAATATCTTTTTATCAATTTATTAATTTTATAATCTAAATTCATCATATTTTTAAAAATTTTATCTTTTTTAATGTAATATTTATTTCAATAAATTTTATTAACTTTTAGTTTTTTAATAGATTTATTTTAATTTTACTTTTATACTATTTAATATCACTGTTGAGTATATCACTTGAGATAAGAGAATAACATTTGTTCGTTTCGAAAAACGTAGCCAAGTATTCACCATCTTACCAAGTATTTATCGTTATATTATACGGGCACAACGATGCTAAATTTCTTTATAAACGTATAAAAAACAAAAGTCAAAACCCAAGAATCTATCCTAGCCCCTAGCAGCAAACTGTTGCAGGACTGTTGTAGACTTTTTGTATGGGGGCATGGCATTGGCACATGATTAGGGCCCTGTAGAAGAAGTTTATAAATTCCCTATCACATATCTAAAATCCGTCTTAAACGTGTCAAATTAGTTATTATTGTACATTACCTTTATTTGAAAATTTTCATGCATGGTTCATGAAATATTATTAATAATATTACAATAATAAAATTATATTAATAAAATAATATTAATAATAATAATAAAATAATATTAATAATTATTATTATTACTCAATCCGTCCCAAATTAATTGACCTCCAACAAAAAACACATAATTTTTTAGAACATTATTATATCTGCATTATCTCTCTTACTTTTTCGCAAAATAACACTTTTACCCTTATGCAATTAATTAAAACTTTGTATATAGTTTTAATTTTTAATACTAATAGGTGTAATATGGTAAACTTGCTAACTTACTTACATCTATATTTGAAAGGGGACTATAATTTTAGTACATCCGAATATGGTTAGAAGACTATAAATTTTGGACGGAGGAAGTAATTGTTCTTATTCTTATTATTAATAATATTGTTGATTGTTATAATAATAATTTATTAATTATTTATGTAATATTAATATTTATTATTTATAATCTTTTAATTATATTTTTATACTTAAATATGTTTATTATTATTATTATTATTGATTATAATTTTTTTATTAATAATATTTTATTTTTAATTATTGTTGTTTATTTAATTTTTTTAATAAAAATTACATTATATTACAATACCAATCAAACGCCATGATAAAAAAACACAAATTACAACACACCCCGCCCCCTTTTTATTCCCGCCAAAAAGAAAAGTATTTCATAGTTAGTTAATCCCGTCACCACCATGTGACCATCATCCTGATGATGATGATGATGACGTGTCACCTTCGAAAATCTCCTATAACAATATCTCAAGGTCTTTTTCTTCTTTTTTATATAAAGAAAGATACTATTGTACTTGGTTCATCGTTGCCTGCCGACAGCGCGAGAATACCCACAATGCGAGGCACGGTACAGTGTCTCCACTGTGGGCTTGTGTGGTCGCCCACGGCTTGGAGGCCGAAAACACGACCCACGGTACAGTGGCTCGTGCCGTGGTGGCCAGCCGAACGCCAGCCATTGTCGTGCCCTGTTACCTGTGTGATTTAGAGTATTTTGTTAATTACTAGCTTAAGACCGTGTATTACACGGGATACATATTTAACTTTACATTTAGTCTATCATATAACCATCATATAATAATAAATGATTTTAATTTGTTCGAACCGATTCAACACTACTAAAGCCAAATTAAGCTTCCAATAAGATCTCCCAAATATAATCCAAACCGTACCTCTCATCATTTGTTGTATAAAACATTAAAACTTATAAAACCTCCTTTCTTGAATGCAAAAACAAATAAATCACCATTGATCTGGCCGTTCAAAAAAAAATCACCATTGATCTGAACCCTTCCATCATCAACGTTCTAAATTAACATCTATAAAACACTGAGCTTGAAAAAGCTTTGTAGACTCCATAACTTGATAAATCAACCAAAATTGCTACTGCAACACCTAAGATTAAAGAAGCCTACAAAGTGTACAGAAAAGCACATTAGAATGTGCTCAACATGATTCAAAAACAAACTATGAACAGAGATATTGCATTGCCTTATGTTAAAGTTTACTCAACTACTATATAATACACTTTTCTAAAGACTGAGAATACCTTTTAAAGGTTTGTCCATAAGTTAAAAATTTTTAGCACAGTAGTGTGAATGCAAATGAAATAGTCTCACTTAGGTCACTTAGATTATGATCACTTTTCTAATTCACCATTAGATGTGGCACGATGGGTGAGTCAAGTGATGGGTAAGTTTAATAGGTCAGAACATGTCTCATAAGATTCATGGTATCACTTTCATATTTATCTAGTTTACCACAACCTACGAATACTCTCAATTATCATTTTATGATTAAATACTTGCGACATACTCCATGAATACCCAGTTTAAAAATTATCCTTACAACGAAATATTATACTTGTCATTTTTTTGTAATACATTCTGCTCGGTATCATTTCTCAAAAGGTTTAAATCGGTGGGGAAACCACATATAACTAAACAAAGGATGTACCAAGAAATTAGTAGAATGTCACAAAATTAAGGTCTCCAGTTGCTACAAAAATAACCTTTTTTTAGATCGTTCACTATCCCTATCAAGAAAACTGATTTTTAACATTAAGGCTGGTAACCACTTCATATAGCCTAATTATTTATAAAACTCAGCTAAACACTAACATATATGTAGGAGCAAACAACCTTCATCACCAACGTTGTAACGTAGACGATTCTATAAAACGATTCCAGTACCAATGTTCGTTGAGACATCCACACCGATTGAGTCCAAGACTAACTGAGTCGTCGGAGTGTCATAGAATATACGTATTAATTACATGAAAAAAGGTATTCAATAATGTAAATGGCATAAGATCTAGATGAGTGATGTTTAGAATATTTTAGATGTTCGCATAGACGGACCTTTATAGGGACCCGGTGGTCCTCCCAAGATTCGGTGTTCATAGTGTAATTATACTAAAACTTAGGGGTATTTTTGGAAAAATTTGTATTTGGCCCTCCCAAAAAGTATTGTCGGCCCTCCCACTAAAATTGTTCAAGTTCCGTCTATGGATGTTCGACTTTGATAATTAGCAACTTTTTGACTAATTTCAATAAGCATGAAAAAAGATTTACCTTTTATCAAGAACTATCTCTCCACCACATGAGCTCCAAATAAAAGCCTAGAGTAGCATGATAAAAACAAAAGTTAGCATACATACATAAACTGTTATAAGTAATTTCCAGACACCCAATTCACATATATAAACAGTTCTACCAAACACACCGAAAGGTGAGAAAATTTCTTATCGTCTGAAAATAAAGTGGCCTTTTAGATTGCTTATTATGAACTGCATATTGCTAAAACAATGAGCAGCTATGGACTTGCTCATGGTTAACCCATACCCCGCCCGACGGCATTGGGTATGTTGTTGTTGTGAACTTGCTCATTGTTAAGTGCTTGATTAGGAGGTGTTTAGGATTGTGTACCCATACATATGAAATTCATAATTTTTTAACGTAAGAGTATACGATTGTCAACTTTGGGGTAGTAGAAATACTTGATTACCTGTTTATGTTCAATAAGAAAAAATATTGCTACATGAATTTTGAGTAGCTACTTTAAAATCGAGCCACAACTACTACAGCCTAAAATCATAAATCAAAAGATTATACACTAAAATTCTACCGAAGTACATAAAAATTTTAGCTTAAGCTTTACTTTCACCATGTCAAGTCTGTTGTGCAGAACGATGCTTCTTCCAAACACAAAAATTAGCTTTAAATGGTAATAAGTTAAAAAGTGAGCGTTCACTCAAAGACTAATATCACATCTTGACTTGTAAATATTGCCAATCGATAAAATCAACAACTTGAAGATTAGAGAAGAACCCATACCTCGCCTTTACAATTGAGATAGTAATTTTTTTTCTATAATGATGCATTTGAACCTGTTATAATTAAGATCTGCAAAATTTCAAAAACTATACGCGATAAGTAGTCGAAAATGAAAGAATAAGCACGACTTTCACTAAAGAGTAGCTCAAAATCATTAATTATACATTTAGGAATATTCCACATAAGTAATAAAAGGAATATATAAAGATCAAATACTTATAACAATTGTATTAAAAAACAATCACTTCTACATCAACAAAAAGGTAGAACAATGCCTTAAGTATACACCTTGTTTTAATAGGTATAACGACGACTTATTATTCATGATCTCATTTGATGTATTTTACTTAAAATCATATATAAGAAACTTCACCTCTCGACTACTAACATCATAAAAAAAATATAGAAAGATCTAAGTACACGACCATCTAGTAATCAATTTCTTATGAAAAATCTACATGTGGGTAAGCTTGTCTTATATATACCTCGTTCTTAACTCAAGCTTAAAGTTAGTAAAAACATTCATCCTTGCCTAACAGTTACTTATGTACAAAAGTAACATAAATCCCTATATTGGCGATCCATCAAACATGTATATGCATGTAAGTATAACAAAAATAGAATGCAATCCAAGTTTGTGCTAAATCTAACAGAAAAAACACAACTGAAGAAAAAGAATAGCTCAATAGATGTTGGAGAACATCCTAATGAGAGTTTTAATTTGTTCTTTTGGGCTGTTGAATGAATCAATAAGAAGTAAACACAGTTTTTAGCAGTATAGCTTACTGAATTCCATAAAGCTTACAACAAACTATATCGCCATATTCGAACCTCAATCAGCTTTATCTTTAAAATATCTGTCAATAATAGAAATAAAACGGATTGGTGTTTCACAAAAGGAAGTTAACCATGAATACATAAATAACCATCATTATTCTGGTCGCTGTAAAGCTCTAATAGCCCAAGCTAAACAACACTTTTATGAACTTCACTAATATATAAAGACAAAATCGATACCCCATGATGATAACGGTTCTAACAGTCTTTTGAAAATAAAATTGCTCCTCTAATTAAGAAGATGAGTCTATTATAATCCAAAAAAATATTATTTGAACCCAAATAAAAAGCAAGGACAGCCTATATCAAAATTAACACCTTTACACCATCAATCGAATAAATTCATCCTCCTCCTCAGTGACTAATTAGTAAAAAAATGTAACCCGCTACATTATGTACATAGCTCTTAATGTAGCAACATAATTGTATTTCTAAGATAAGAATAGTGACAATACAAATCCACAAAATCGACCAGAAAAATCTAGAAAGCATAATCCACATAATTTGTCGAACAAAAATATTATAGACAACATAATCCAATGCTAAGTAATAGACCAGCAAGTAAACTTTAGAAAAGCATTGAATCAAACACCTGCGGGCAGAAACTTAGGAAATTTGACATTAAACCAACAAAGTATGAATTATTGCTTACTGGTAGGAGAAAAGGAATTAGCGACAGAAGCCTAATGACCATTTGTTTCATGTTTAATCAGCATAATCACTTATGCATCGAGATTTTTCGAAGTCGGGAATCAACTACTACTTTAGAATTGATAGACATGCAGATTCATTTCCATTTTTCTAGTAAATTGCCACCATATCTCTTCTGGCCCATGGATATGTCAAAATAGCTCTTAACTATTGTATTGCATTATCCTCAAGTTACATTACCACATCAAGTGAAATTGAGAAGCATACAAAATCATCAATTTTAACTTAAAATGTTTGTTTGAAAGCGTAAAACAAAGGTAATCATTCATGATCATAAGTGAATGTATCTTGTTTTACCTAATCGCAAGAGAGTATCGGTTCTCTAAGGCAAAGCAACCAATTTTTTGCAACACCAATGTATTCATTTCATCAAACACATTGAGTAAAAAATAGATTCGCAATTCAAGAATAATTAAGGTACTAATCTATTTTAAGCTCAATCGCATAATTTAAAATCAGAATTTGCAACAAAATGTCCAAGCCACAAGCAAAATACATTAAAATAGAAACATAATGTGAAGAGATGTGTGTGGAAATATATAATGAACATACTGTGAAGAGATGTGTGTGGAAATATATAATGAACATAATGTGAGAAAATTAAAAAAAACAACGGCAAAGAGAATGTTGTGGTTACTTAAAAAAAGTAAGACATTGTGCAACGACTAAAACACACTCCATAGATCTTAACTTTAGGTTGTTTGAAAGCAACTATATCTTCAAAATCATCAGTGATGAAGACCTTGCTAACAAAACTTAAGATAACTACAAAAACGTTGTACTAATTGAACACATTGAAACAAAAGCAAAAAGAAAATCTAATTGATAACCGTTTTTCGTTTAGGCATTTCATCAAGCATTTGATGGGCACTAACCAAATATTTTCCCAAATTTCATAGCAGATATGAAATGCAATATATATCATAAATAGGTTAAATTAAACTACAAAAAGGAAACTTAGATTCAATCGAAGGACATAATTTAAATCAAACACTTGTGAAAATAAAGAATCAAAATGAAGATTGTAAAGTAAAAGATAAATGAAGCACCTTCATTTTTATTTTAAGGATTCACACCTTAAAGATGCAGATGAAGAACCAAAAATTGATAAGCTACCTATTAATAACAAAAACAAAACACCACATCAATCGAACTTTATAAATCATAACAATCAAAACCTTATGTAAACAGAAAAATGATTGTTAAGAATACACTGGTTGTTGAATAGTCGGATGTAGAGACGAATGGGGAAGACGAAAATGCAGAAGAATCAATCTAAATTCCAATGCGTGTTTGGTTGTAAAAAAAACAGGATACCTGCACCACCTCTGTTTTCACCAATGATGAACACGCATGATCACTTTTCTCAATGGACGGGTTTATAAATGTGCTTCTAAAGTTTTTAAACATGGGCTAATATATGCAGGTTCAAATTATAAAATTAAATTTTATGTATTGACATCAGCACTTAGTAAGAGCATCAACAACGCATGTTTTTCCATAAGGATTTTCACTGTTTGAACAAGTCATTCAAATGACTTTATGCATTACTAGCAAAGGCTTTTTAGAACATTTCAAACACCAAGCGTTTGATGTATAACTTGAAGCTTTTATTCAGCATTAAATTTCCAGTTTCAATCCTTTCACATTTATTAAAAAGTTTTTGCTATTACTTGATGCATTGGAGCTATTTTTTAACAAGACTTTTCATTTAATGAAAGTAACATAAATAAATGCTCTGTAAGAAGGAAAAAGTCATTAATGACTTTTAGCGCTGCATATGCTCTAATATTTAATTGAATTAACCACTAATAAAATTACATCTAGTGAAAAATGACATCATCATAAACCTTGTTTTAATACTAGTATGTATAGATTGGCATTTTTTTAACTTTTTTTACAAGTATGGAATACTTTTTGCCCATTAATATTATTGATGATGAGCTCAATTAACAAATATGTAAGAAAACTAAATGGGCTCTAAAAGGCGTATGTAAACGACCATATTAATTATTTGGTAGATCTTTTATATTTAATGTTTTTTTCCGACTTTTAAATAAGTACTACTACTCCGTATTATTTTTTGTTTTTACATTTTTATATCTTTTTTGCCCGTTTTAGCCCGCGCCCATTTTGCCACCATAAATGTGTATTCAAATCGCGCGGATTACGTGGTTTTTTTTTTGATAAATCTTTATATGCATTAAACATCTTCTTTTGAAAAACCACAATTTTTGCTCATTCTGGTTTGAGATTATACACCGGCCTTATGGCTTATGTGTTTACAACTTATATAACCCAAAACTTTTAATATAACCTGCAAAAATGAAACATAACCCCAAAAACCACTGTTGTTTTTGGGACCGGACCAAGGACCGAAATGGTCCAGTCCGGTCTTGTTAGGCATAATCGACGAGATTTTTGGTAAGACCGGACCGGACCGAGATGGTCCGAAACCCCAAACTGAGACCGGATCGAAATGGTCCGGTCCGGCCCTATTAGGCATAATCGACGAGATTTTTGGTAAGACCGAACCGGACCGACGACAATCCCGGACCGAGGACCGGACCGAAATTGTTCGATCCGGTCCGGCTCGATTTTGGGTCTGCCATGCTTATCCCTAAAACCACATAACCAGGGGCGGGTGTACTTGGAAAGGGCGGGGGCGGCGGCCCCTATGGCTCGCCAAAAAAATCAAATTTCAAGTAAAAAAAAAATTTAGGATCATTTTATTAAAGTACACCCTATTGTATAATCAAATTGCCCCCCACTCGAAAACAAAACAATGTAAAAACATTCAAATTGCCCCCCAAAAGAAAAAAAAGCAACGTAAAAATCATATATTTGTATCTTTACTTTGGCGTATACAATGGATTTTGTCCAAAAAAATTGCCTCCACTCCGCTAACTTCGTGGTTCCGCCACTGCACATGACCCATAAGCTCGCTACATAAGCTGAAACAAACACCTTACAGCTTATTTTGAAAGTTTTCGGCTTCTATTATGGTCAGCTTATATAAATTTTTTAAAGCTTATTATGACATATTAAACTTATAACACGGAAAATTTCAAAAATAAGCCTCAAAAGGTGACCTTTTGAAACATAAGCCATAAACCAAATAAGCTATAAGGTGGTTATACAAGCTGAAAGAAACTTCCCTGAATCTATACAGATAGCAGTAAGTTAAAGAAGGTTTATATAGTTCATAACAATTATTTCAAACCCTAATATGGATCAAAGCACACACAGCGGAAGCAAATTAACAAGATCATAATTGACACAATTATAATTAACCGAGGTTAGGGTTACATACATTTATCCTAGAAAGATCCACAAGACAAGTAACAATCACCGGTAAAGACAAATCACGAACACCACCAGGATATAGTCTAAAGCAAGACTATATCAGGATCTTGTACACACGTAATACGGCGAGTTAATCGTGAGTCTAGCACGAACAAACCGAGCTTCCACGCTTATGGAGTATCTACCCCAACAACCCTAGAGAGGGGCTAGGACTAGATCTATTAAATAGAAAAGTTGAAAACCAAAACCCTAATTTAGGGGTGTTTTGGTCGGCGGTTTAAGAGAAAGAGAAAGAGGCATGGAGTAAAAATTATGAAAGCCTTGGGTTTGTTTATATAGCCCTTGGAAAACTTTTCCTCCAAGTTTAAACAAAATTAGGAAACAAAATCTTTTTCCCTTTCTTTCTTGTCTATCTTGGTCGTAGGTTAACAAGCCCACAAGGAGGCTTCCGGAACTTTTCCGACTCCTTCTTTTAGCTTCTATTTAATTTCCATAACAGTCGTTTAATATTTAACTTTTAATTATTAAAGATCGTTAGTTAAAGCTTTGGTTTGATTTAATAAATATAATAACTATATTTAATAAATAAATTAACCCTTTACGTAATGTGTGCAATCCCGTGATCTCGAGTTCGATCCTATCACACGACTATCGATTTTAAGTCCATAAACTTTCAGCTCCCACTTGGACAAAATTTGAATATCTTGATCACATTGATTAGCGTCTAGTTACACTAACAATGTCACTAGTACAACTCGAGTAAGGTCTCCTGAACAAGAACCTTTTAATGATTATATCATTATTATTATCCTTTCATTTCAAATACAACATTAATAAGAATATGGATCTCAGTCATTCCTTTCATTAACTATTCTGTTTCTCGTTTACGGATATAGCAAGATTACCAAAACACATTTTGGTGTGGCCACACAAACATCTTACTACTTCCCCGAGGGGCCCAGCTGTATTTATACATCAAAATAATTTGAAGAAAACAAATCCCATTTTGACTACAAGCAAAACACATGAACTTTGCAACACTTCTGAAATTAACCCTTATAGCTACCAGTTACGTTTAGCGTTAGGTTACCTTACAGAAATGCACTACATTCAATGCAGTTTTCTGGTATCTCAGGTCTAAGGATAACTATTTATGATTTACTTAATGACAAAGATCCATAAAGTAAAATCATATAGTTGGGATAAGTGCAATATTTGATCCATCAAATATCATCCAAAATTGACCAATATACTTTCAAGTATACTCTGTCACTATTTTGAATTGTCTTAGTTTAATAATACTCACATATTATTAATCGACAACTGACATTTAGAAACATCATAATGCTCATGGATTAAAACATGTAAAATAGGATACAAAATCAAATAACAGAAAAATAAATGAAATCCAATCTTTATTTCATCAATTTAATAATGTCTTACATCCTTTATCCAAATACTAATCAACAGATTTATTGCATGAATTCACTAGATAGTTGCAGCCCAATTGCCTTGGCATGCTTAACTACCTTTGGCCTAGATAAAGCCTTAGTATAAGGATCAACTACGTTATCATCTGTGTGAACTTTTATTAATTTTATTTCTCGAGCTTCCACTTATTCTCGAACGTAGTGATATCTACGTTTAAAGTGTCGCGCCTTTCATAACTTCAGGGTCGTTGGCGAATATTATTGCAGCAGAATTGTCGTAATATATATCAATAGGTTCTTTAATTGAAGGCATCACTCCAAGATCTCCAATAAACTTCCTAATCCAAACAGCTTTCATTGCAGCTTCTGAAGCGGCCATGTACTCCGATTGAGTTGCATGCATAGCAATGGTTTTCTGCTTACTGCTCTTCCAGTCAACTGCTCCTCCATTGATGACAAACACGTAACCCGTCTGAGACTTCGTATCGTCTTTATCACATTGCCAGGACGTATCACAGAACCCTGTTACATTCAATTATGTCTCTGGTTTACCCCCGAATACCAAAAACATATCTTTCGTACTCCTCAAATACTTTAGAATATGCTTAACAGCAGTCCAATGGAACTTTCCTGGATTCTGTTGGTACCTACTGACCAAGTTCTGAGCAAACGCCACATCAGGCCTTTTGCATCTTACAACATACATAATAGATCCCACAGCCGAAGCATAAGGCACCTTTTGCATGTAAGCCACCTATTCGGGTGTTGATGCATCTTTCTCGTGAATTAATTCATGCTTAACCTCCATCGGTTGAAAACCTTTCTTAGAGTTATGCATGTTATACTTCTTCAATATCTTATCTATATAAGCATCTTGTCTAAGACCAATTAACCGTCTACTTTTATCTCGATAGATTTTAATTCCCAGACTATATGCAGCATCTCCCAAATCCTTCCTAGAAAAACATTTACCAAGATAATCCTTAACTTCCTTAAGTCTTGGAATGTTACTTCCCATGATTAATATGTCATCGACATATAAAATTAGGAACACTAAATTACTGCCACTAGCTTTGTGATATACACATGGCTCATCACGATTTTGAATAAATCCGAACTTTTTGATTTCTTCATCAAATCGCTTATTCCATTGACATGATGCTTGCTTCAAACCATAAATAGATCATTGACGTTTGCACACGCGCTTTGGATATTTAGGATCAACGTACCCTTTCGGTTTTTGCATATAGATGTCTTCATCTAAGCGACCGTTCAAGAAGGCAGTTTTAACATCCATTTTCCATATCTCATAGTCATAGTATGCTGCTATAGCTATGAGAATCCTAATAGCTCGTAAGTCTGCTACAGGAGAAAATGTCTCCTCGTAGTCTATGCCAAAAGTTTGAGTAAAACCTTTAGCTACTAAACGTGCTTTATAGGATTGTATTTCACCATCCATGTCGGTTTTCTTCTTGTAGATCCACCTATTTTTCACTACTTTAGCATTTTTAGGTGCATCCACAAGAATCCAAACATCGTTAATTTCCATGGATTTTATTTCTTCATTCATCGCAACTATCCATTTTGATTTTTCTGGATCAAGCATTGCGGATAGATAGTTAGAAGGTTCACCAAGATCCCCTACTTCCTCCTCATCATCCTCTATGTAAAGACATAGTTTGCTTGGCGCACGTATGGTTCTTTTAGACCTACATGGAGGAATTAATTCCAGTGTAACTCCCAGACTTTCTAGTTCTACAGGAATTTCTTCGCTAGTATTTTTAGAAGGCAATGTATCTTCTTGAATATCTTCAAGATCATAATTTCTCCCACTGAATTCTTGATTTATAAGATCACTTTCAAGGAAGTCTCCATACCGAGCCACAACTACTTTGTTCTCAGCCGGATAATAAAAGTAGTAACCCATAGTTTCCTTAGGGTAACCTACAAAGATACATTTAACTGAGCGTTGTTGGAGTTTATCTCCAGAGTCACGTTTCACATACGCCTCACAACCTCAGATTTTCAAATAAGACAAACATGGCTTCTTGCCATGCCATAGTTCATATGGTGTCTTATGAACCTTCTTTGTGGGAACCATATTCAGAATAAGAACAGCAGATTCAAGAGCATAATCCCAAAAAGGATAATGGTAAAGTTGTAAGATTAAACATAGATCGCACCATATCTAATAATGTACGATTTCTCCTTTCAGATACACCATTTTGTTGTGGAGTATATGGAGAAGTAAGTTTCTGAACAATTCCATTCTCACTTAAATAATCTATAAACTCTTGACTTAAATATTCACCACCTCGATCAGAACGAAGAGCTTTAATCTTCTTTCTTAGTTGTAACTCTACTTCCGCTTTAAAAATTTTGAATGTTTAAAATACCTCATGTTTATGTTTAAGTAAATAAACATAACCATAACGGCTATAATCATCCGTAAACCGTTAGGAAGTAGCTAGCACCTTTCCTTGAGACATGTCTAAGTGGTCCACACACATCAGTATGTATCAAACCAAGTAGTTCAGTAGCCCTTTCAATATTGTTATTAAAAGGTTTCTTGGTCATCTTTCCAGAGATACAAGACTCACATTTATCAAATGATTCATCATTGATATTTTCCAAAAGACCATCACATTGAAGCTTTTGTATGCGAGTCTTCCCAATATGGTCAAGTCTACAATGCCAAAGATAAGAAGAGTTCTTGTATAACTTTCTCTTCTTATTCATGCTAAAAACATAATTATTTTTCCTCTTGGAATTATTATCATGCATGTTAATTTCAAAAACACCATTCACAGAAATTGCATCAAAATAGAATAAACCATCTTTGAAAACAGAAATTCTATTATTATCAATCGTGTGATTAAATCCAATATCTAACATACAAGAAAAGGAAATAACACCTCTAACAATTGTAGGTGCATAATGACAATTATTTAAAAACAGTACTAAACCCAAAGGTAAAACTAGTTTAAATATTCCTATAGCTTCAACCGCTGCTTGTGCGCCATTGCCCACTTGCAGAAATTATTCCCCGTAGGAAAGCTTCCTCTTCAACTCAAATCCCTACAGGGTATTACAAATTTTAATACCACATCCTGTATCATATACCCTAGAGTTTGATTTGTATGTAAGATTAAATAACTCTATCATAAATAAGTTACCTGAAGATGCTGTAGTAGCTAGCTTAGCCTTCTTCTTATGTTCTTGTAACTCATGTAGGTAGAGAGAGAAATTCCTCTTCCAGTGTCCAGTCATTTTGCAGTGGTGACAAGTCTCATCTCTCTGAGATTGACTCTTCTTGACAAAGTTCTGCTTTGGTTTTGATGGAGTCGCAACTTGTTTGCTCTTATCAACCTTGCTTTTGCCTTTCTGCTTCTTATTCACTTGCGGTTTTGGTTTATTCACTCTACCCTTTTGCACATAAAGTACTTGAGGAGTAGCAATGGATGCCTTATCTTTTAACCCATTTTAAAAGTCATTGAGCATTGCATACAGATCATTAACCGTCTTCCCCGTGCAATGCATATTATAGTTACGAACGAAATCATTGAAGTCCTTATTAAGGGACCTATTGATCAAGTTGATAGCCATATTATGATCATAGGGTTGTCCTAGTGTGATGAGTTGTTCCATATAACCCCTCATCTCCATATAATGGGCACTTACAGACTTTCCAGGAGCTTGCTTGCAACTATGTAGAGCATCAACCAAATCATAGATCTCTACAGCTTGTGGCGTTTCATACACATCCTTGAGTTAATCAAGCATTCGCTGAGGTGAAAATAGCTCATACTTCCTTTGAAGTGATGAAGCCATTCTCCCTAACATTACAGCAGCCACCTCATGGTGCTTCTTAACATTAGCAGCGTGTTGAAGCCTTTCCGCATCAGATGCTCCTTCAGCAAGATCCTCCGGAAAAGAAGTAGTCAAGATATCAATAGTACCGACTGCTCTCAGAACAATTCTTAGTGAGCGATACCAGTCATTGAAGTTAGGGCCAGTAAGTTCAGGCCGTTCAAAGAAAGATTTGAACGTCGAACTTATTGTCAGATTGTTTTCAGGTTGAGCCATTTCTACAGAAATAAGTTCAAACATTAGTATTTTTGATAATACAATTCAAGAAAATAAAATTACCACGGTAATAAAACCATAGTATTTTCCTTGAAACTAGAATCCATATTGACATAGATTCATCACATCAGTTGATCTGCTAGTGACAAATGTATTCAACTCAGTAAATTGTCGAACGATAATTGACAAACAAATTTGCAATTTCTAGATATGTTAGGGATTTACATTGCCAAAATCATTTGCATTGTAAACATGTTTCATCCCTACTTTACGCCTTAAGTTTCCAGTTCTTACTGAGTAACTTAATTAAGTCGACTAATCTAAAGAACGTAAAACCTTCATGTGCAATCTTATTCAGTCATGAAGTTTTCTCTCCATTACAACATCGTCCAAAATCTCATAATACGACAATTGTAACTTCAAGTGTTCGTCAATTAGATGGCATATGACTTAAATTTTTAGGGTATAGATTTTGGTGTCAAAATCATGTATGGAGAAGCATGCATACATCTCCATAACATAAGTTTAATAAAAAATGTTTAGCAAACTTTTTGGTGAGACTAAAGTTTCATCATATATTTGCAAGTTGAGGTATTGGTTAAACCAATTAAAGATTTTACACATAACTAAATTCACACCGTACTTTTTCTAGAACTCAGCTAAAGCACAAAGCAATAACCTTATTCATTGTGTTTCGGATGTGAATTAATGCAGTTAAATCAACCTTAAAGAATTATACAAATAACAACCGTAGGTAATTCCAATTCTGACGCACAGGCGAGCCGGGAATTTGGTCAGCGCTGAAGCATAACACCTCCTTCCTTAACCGGGTACATGACCAGCGGTGCGTTATATCTACTTTGTAGTTTACCAAAATTGAGTAGGCCGTTAAGTTGCTATTGCAATTCTAATCAACGCAAATCATATGTAATTTAGATCTCAAAACAATTCATTAATTTTGATAAGATTTAGTCCATATTATTTTTATTAAAAAATTACCCTTATTTAACATACAATATAGAACGCATGAAAACAAGTAGTACAAAAAAAACTAAATCAAATAGCCACATGCATAAAAATTTATTCAAAGAACATCAAATCTAGGGTTTTTATAAACATAAAAAGTCTTCCCTAATTTTAAAACTTTGAATCAAATAAAGCAAATAGCATAAAAAATTATATCCGTAAAAAAAATGCATGTTTATTGCGGATCTCCCACATTCTCTTAACAATTAAAAAACTATGGATCGTAACCACACATGACATAGCAAATAATTCATGCAATCATCTAAAGCTAATTACCATGTAAATTTAGGGTTTACAATTTTTTTTATTTTTTTTAATAAAATTTCGGCATAGCCGACTTTTAAAAAAAATAAAAACAAAACCCTAATTTTTATAAAACCTAAAAAACAACATGTAATCTTTAACACAAATCAATATTAGTTAAAAAAACTTTAGATCTCTATAATTATAATCGTGTTAAAACGGCTCTCGATGCCACTGAAGGTTTATATAGTTCATAACAATTATTTAAAACCCTAATATGAATCAAAGCACACACAACGGAAGCAAATCAACAAGATCATAATTAACACAATTATAATTAACCGAGGTTAGGGTTACATACCTTTATCCTAGCAAGATCCACGAGACAACGGAACAATCACCGGTAAAGATAAATCACGAACACCACCAGGATATTGTCTAAAGCAAGACTATATCACGATCTTGTTCACACGTAATACGGCGAGTTAATCGTGAGTCTAGCACGAACACACCGAGCTTCCACGCTTATGGAGTATCTACCCAACAACCCTAGAGAGGGGCTAGGACTAGATCTATTAAATAGAAAAGTTGAAAACCAAAACCCTAATTTAGGGGTGTTTTGGTCGGCGGTTTAAGAGCAAGAGAAAGAGGGATGGAGTAAAAATTATGAAAGCCTTGGGTTTGTTTATATAGCCCTTGGAAAAACTTTTCCTCCAAGTTTAAAAAAAATTAGGAAACAAAATCTTTTTCCATTTCTTTCTTGTCTCTCTTGGCCGGAAGTTAACAAGCCCACAAAGAGGCTTCCGGAACTTTTCCGACTCCTTCTTTTAGCTTCTATTTAATTTCCATAACGGTCGTTTAATATTTAACTTTTAATTATTAACGATCGTTAGTTAAAGCTTTGGTTTGATTTAATAAATATAATAAATAAATTTAATAAATAAATTAACCCTTTACGTAATGTGTGCAATCGCGTGATCTCGAGTTCGATCCTATCACACGACTATCGATTTCAAGTCCATAAACTTTCATTTAAGGTTAATTTGCCCGCGTCATTGCCTACTAGTGATGAAGGTGAAATGTTGGATCATCAGTTGCACGACAACTCGAGAATGGAGATTTTTCACAATGCTTGGGTGAAAATTGAACCGACCATTAAGGTTACCGTCTTCGCTTCTCTTTTGTAGGATTAAAAGTATTTACCAAGTCTTTTTCGTACAATTATACTTAATTTTACCAAAAAAAGAGAGCCTAAATGATGTATGTTAGTCTACAGAAAAAAAAGCTACCAACAGGCGTGTATTTGTTTTTAAAAAACTTTCAAGGCTATCACTACTACACAACAGGGCAAATGCTACGAAAATTTGCAACGGAAGTTTTCGGTAGCAAATTTGCAACGGGGTTGCAACAGATTAGTAATGGCACAGATTACCATTGCAAATCCGTTGCAAAAATCAAAGTATTTTCTTTTATTTTTATTTTAAAACTTTCCATTGAAAATCCATTAAACTTATTTGAAATTTGTAACGGATTTGCAACGGAGTATTGAAAAATAAATTATTAATAGCTTCCATTGCAAATCCGTTGCAAATTTTTAATAAATGTTACAGATTTACAACGGAATAATTATAATAATTTAATTTTAATTTATTTTTAATTGTTCATGGCAAATCCATTGGAAAAATTTTAATGTATTTGAGTATAATAATTTGATTTTGAGTTTATTTTTAGTTGTCTGTTGTAAATCCATTGCAAAATCGTTAATAAATTTGAAACAAAATTTTTTTTAAGTAAATATAAATAAAAGATTTTGCAACTAAACATGATCGCGATTCATTTTTTTATTATCAATATTTTATTTCAGCCTTTTTTATGATTTAAAAATAATTGTTACGGATCTACAACGGTAGTCAATAATTTCTATATATATATGTTTTCTATATATAACTCCACTTGAAATTTCTAAATACTTTGTTATGGATTTTTAACGGATTTTGCATGTTTAATTATTATATATTTTAGTTTAAATAGTGTAGTGCCTTATAATTATTAAATTTAAAAGTCTTTTGGACCTTTGGATTCACTATTCTGATTAAGATGGCATTAATATCATTAAAAGAAAATGGAAAGTGAAAAGAACTATTTTGTACACAATTAGTTGCATTTTAGTAGTCATCGATCCATTGTATTCTCATAATTACTTTGTAAAAGAAACATTTCCTAGTTGCTTTCATCTTTCTTTTTCATGTTTCTCTAACCTTGAAACTGACGCCCTTTCTTTTTCACTCTCGATATTCCTGAAACAAATGTCACCCTCGACGTCACTATATATCATGGTTATCACATTTATAAGCAAAAGAAATGACCGTTAAGCAAGTAGAAGACGTCGATGTCGTCGCAATCAAAACTAGATGCCAAGGTGAGGACGTTGATGTTTTGACAATCGCAAACAGAAATGGATCTAAGGTCACAAACGACCATCTATCAAATGGTTTATACATTTCCGGTTGTGTACTTGTGTATAGAAGGATCTTTTTTGGTGGTTGATAGATTTTGGGCAGTGCATATGATAAAAAGGGTGTCGTATGTATGATGACCATGGTGTACGAGTTGGTGATGTATGAGTTGGTAGTTCACGTGTCGTGTGTACTGAGACACGAGTTCACCTTGGTGTAACGATTCATAGTGTACTAGTTGATGGTACATGAGTTAGTGGTTTACGACTCCGTGGTGAGGCTCGAGATGACCATGGTGTACGAGTTTATGGTGTACAAGGTTGGTGTATGAGTTACAACTAGTAGACGTCAAAACAGGTTCTTTTGTTTTACGCACTCGTTGCTGCTACCTGATCAAAACTGATTGATGTTCGACTTACCGTTTAAAAAAGGGAAAGAAACTCCAATGCATTGGTCTGGCTCTATTTTCTTCATTATTTATACCAGTTATTGTTATGATCATATGATACACCGCACCGAATCCCCTAGATATAGCCCAAAAAAACTCCTTTTGATACGGTTTTTGAAGTGATGTAGCAAAAGTCACGAGATTGTTTGTACTAATTAACAAGATCGCTGCTACACTTCCAAAACCCCCAATTGATTGATATGTATTTATTTTACACTTTATGACTAATCTTGGCAATAGTGGGTTAGCGATAATGATGAGAGTCTGTGAAAATAAAGAAATGCAAATCGAAATTAGTGGGTTAGTTATTAACATATAAAGCGTACACATTCCATTCTAAACCAATATAGGTCCAAGCCAAAAGACGCGTATGATAATAAATATTTATGAGCCGAACTTCACACACTAGACACTTGAGGCCCCTTTAGTTTTTCTTGTGTGGCTCAAGGCGGGGCCCATTAAGTCATTTTTTTAGACCTGTCATATCCCAGTTCCCCACATGCTGCCACATCAACCATGATTGCCATTTGGTTTACACATTTGTTATTTACCTAATTGATTGTGCTCTTGTATACTACGCCGTGTGTTGTTTTGCGAGTTATTGGAGGAAACTTTAATATGTACGACACAGTCGTATATGTTATTTTATTGCTAATAATCTATTGGTCACGACTACGACCGTAACTACTAGACTGAGGGGACATGATGACGAATAGTCCATAGTCGGGCTATGAGTCCGACTAACGTGTACTATCCGTATATAACCTATCACGAATGGGCTAAAATACAATGGCATTAGTCTAAAAGGCCCATTGGGAAGTTGTCGCATGCTGTATTACGTGGACCACACGCGGTTAGGGTCAATCAAAATCATAGTCTGATTAAGATTATGATTCACGCAAGTTGAAGGGATATACATTATCCTCATTTAGATGATGAGGATCTTTGTATATATGTAATTATCCTCTCCTCGGGCCGTAAGATTCAAGATGCCCTACTTGGGCTTCATCGGCTATAAAAGGAACCCCTAGGTTCCAGAAAGGTACGAGTCTCACGATCACCAAACCTTCTTGATTTTAGAAAATATAGCTTGCCTTCTTGATTTTAGTTTGACCATCGGTTCAACCCGGTCGAGTCACCCGGGTCAGGGGTTCGACCATTGAGTAAACATCGTTGAGTCACCAGGTTATGGGCTCGACCACTGGTTCAACCTGGTCGAGTCACCAGTTCATGATTTCGACCATCGTGTCAACCTGGCGAGCCACCAGGTCAACCGGTTGAGACAATGAGTCACGTGTTTGACCGTCGGGTCAACCCGGTAGAGTCACCCATTCACTGATTCGACCACCGGGTCATAAGACCGACCATCGGGTCAACCTGGTCTAGTCACCGGTTCATTAACTCGAGTAACAAGTCAACTCGATCGAGTCATCGGTTTCCGATTCGACCACCGGATCAAATAACATATCGTTAACTATTTGTTGCTAGGTAATTTCCGCAGCTATGCACGATACACGTCTAGTTTAAATGAGCTCACATTTATGCTCGATCACATTTAGGCTCCGTTTGTTCAAATTTTTCTAACAATCCGGTCCCGATGGTTCACTAGTAGCTCGATTGATTTTTCCTCTCCTTGTAAAAAAACATTTGGGAAAACATATCTTAGATGAAAAAAATCTACTTTTATTATGAATAATTATGGATGTCTGGAATAAGGCCCATGGCCCATGTAGTAACTAGGGTTTACCCTAGTATTTATCTTATAAATACTCATTGTATCTACCCTCTGTAATAGATCAATTGAAGAATACGTTTATTCTTTATCTTTATTCACAACACAAAAAAAAGTACATAATTCCTTTATACTCTCGGGGATGTTGCCTCGTTAAAAACCTTGCAGGAAAACCCTGCGGGGACAAAACCATGGTCAAGGGAAAAAGAGTACAACACATATATTCTCCTCCTGATGATCACATTATTTAAGCTCACTGAGTCACTAAAATACACATTAAGGTGTATTAATAAAATCATATGTATGAACACTATTTACACATATTATTTGTATAATAATACGTCATACATCTCGTTCAAGTTTATCATCAAACTTTGCAAGTTATTCATTTCCATCAAGTATGACCCTTAGCAAAAATTGAATTGTTCAGTTTCAAATGACATATCTCAATCGATATTGTGATCATCAACTCTATAAATCAAGAGAGTCTTTCTAACATCATGTGACTTCATAAATATGAGTGTTGTTTATCCACATAAAGATACAATTTATCTTTAGTTTTCATGATGCATACATATTTCATCATTAAGATGTTCAATTCTGGAATTAAGACAAACTTTGTCTTTTGTTTCAAATTCAACTTCTATGCACTTAGTCGCCTTTATAACCATAACTCTTTATTTGGCACAATACTACACACTAAGGCGATTATAACATATATGCTCAAATCATGATTAGTTCAATACAATCAATATTGTTCTCGAGAACGTTTCTTATATGCCTTAAGCATTAATTATCTCTAGCATGCTCCATGCATATTACATGCAATAATGAAATATCAATATCACTTGAGCTTTATTCATATATATCTTTTAGATGCATATCATTTATTATCACATTGCCAGACTTATACAATATTTATTGGATCCACCACATGTGAACATGTATCCACATGATCATTTTCAAGTCTTTGAGAAATATACGTGTGCCATCATTTGCACCTTATGCATATTTTAATTTCGCTCTCTCATAAAGACTATTGTGTATCCAATAAGTTTCATAAATAGATTGTAAGCTTCAACCATATGTCTCATCACAAGAGACCTACATTATTCATTATATTCTTGCGTCATTAACATTTTGGATATTCATCTATCCATGATCCTCACATTCACTTTAGCGCTATATCATTCACATTATAAACATTTCTCTATCGACGTTGATTTATTTCTTTTCGATTCCACATTGTACTAGACATTTCATTTTATCATTTATTGAGATCTCATAGTATTTCATGTACCCGGGGTTTTCTCAATTACCTTCATGTCTAGTGTCTCTTTAAGAGACTATCAAGGGGTCTTCATTACCTCGATAAGACCATCTTAATTTTCTTGCTCCATATTATCTCTTCAATTAAGGATTTTTATTTGGAATCGAATAGTCTATCACGTTGTAGCCGTGCCATAGACTTACTACCAATCATTGGTTTTATTGTTGGGACACTCATTTTAATTGGAGCCTTAGTAGCGTTTGTGATCTATTCACTTTATTTAGGTCACTAACCTTGTCTGGCAATTACTAGATCTGGAATATAAATTGTCCCATGAACTTTATGTTCATATTCATTACTTGTGAGGATCAACTTTTCGTTATCATAATTCATTCCAAATTTATTGCTGCTCATTTTCCCCCTGAATGAATTATCATTCTCAACATCCCATTTTGTGCGTTGTGGTGGGCTTACTATGATATATATCGCACATTTCAATATCTCTTATGTGAACTATATGGTTTGTGACCAAAAACCATTATAACGGGGAAGATTCATTATTAAATGTTGGCAAGATGCGAATTAATAAGTTATAAATTGCCCCATAACCAAAAATTTTGTTCTCATAATTATTTTCTTTGCAATTATCTGAACACGTTTTATAAACGTTTCAACAAAAGCAATTCACATATGAATATGTGCTAGCTTTAAGTTCACATATATACCAATAATCACCCAATACGTTATTCACCACTATTCTTAATAGTTTGTTTGGAAAATCATGCTCACATCGAGCCACTAATTACGTCAACTTTAAGTTACGTATTTGATGATCGTTTTGACGATGCATCGATTTTATAACTCAAAATGACCATATGAGACATGTATAGGCCCATACATGCTCTTTTTGTCTTTTCCAACATTTCAAGGAATGAGTCCTTATTTATATTTAGTGGTGACAATTAATGAACTTTCATTGAGAACAATAAAGATAATCAAAATCATCTCCGAAGAAACTCATAGTTCTATAATTTTCGCATCATCATTGATCCGGAATGGTTCAACCGTTCATGCCAATTACTGTAATAATCTTGGCTCATTAACTCATACTTTATGGCCACACATGCTTCAATTGCACCGTTGATATATAAAAACGAAATGATATGAAGAGCACACTTTTTAAATTAGCTCTTTTATATCTTACGCACACCGTTTAATATAATATTCACATTGACGTATAATATTATATATATATGAAATTACGTGTTAGTCAATAAATGTAATGCATTGCATGCAAACACATAATATAACGAGTCAAATATCATATACCAAACGAAATACTCATAATTCTACAAGGTATATCGAATAATCAAACTCAAACACAATTTCAAAGTTGTAACCAAGCACATATCACGTGAAATTCTTAGAATAATAATGAAAATGAAAGAAGCAATGCCATGAACAACGCCTATTTTCGTATGTTGCGGTTTTAGCATTTAAACTTTAAAATTTAATCTGTTTTAGATGTTCACAAACTCGCATAAGAAAAATTCACATAAGTGTAAGACCACTATATGTTGTGATATTATATAGATATTCTTTACAAAATTTCAACAAACAATTTAAAATAGTTTTATGTCCATAAGCCAACCGAACATGTCAAGATCTTAATGATGTCAGATGACAAAGTATATGTAATAATAGGCATGGTAATTATTATCTAAATAGGAAAATGCCAAATATATTAACACAAATATAATTGATTAAAAATCATCCACTTCAGTAACTATTATTCTCTATCCAATATGAACATATGTATGATATATATAACTTTACAAATGTCACTTAACTTTTTATACGGTATCTCATTAAAATTTCATAAAAATGCCCATTAAGTCCTTTACTATACTAGAACATGGATTCAGTTCTTCTATTAATTTTCATATATATGATGCTCTAACATGTTCTTAGGAGAGATTTTACAAGTTAAACTATTAAATCGTACAAAAGATAAGTTGAGGAGGCCTAAAAAAATAAAAATTCAATGTACGATGAAGCTTGTTAATACACGATATCCTTTCTTTTTCCAAGAAGCTTTAAAAATCTTAAAAATGTGTACTTCCATATTAAATAATGTGATCATCAGGAGGAGAATATATGTGTTGTACTCTTTTTTCCTTGACCATGGTTTTGTCCCCGCAGGGTTTTTCGGCAAGGTTTTTAACGAGGCAAGGTTTTTAACGAGGCAACATCCCCGAGAGTATAAAGGAATTATGTACTCTTTTTCCTTCACTAGACTTTTGTCCCACTGGGTTTTGTCTAGCAAGGTTTTAACGAGGCATAATCCTCATATGAAAATACAAGAAGGATTGTTATTGATAAATATGGATGCATGTCCATATCTTTTATTTTAGATGTTATCTGAATCATGAATTTTTTTCCTTCACTAGATTTTTCCTAATGGGTTTTGTCTAGTAAGGTTTTTAAGGTGACATATTCTTCAAGTGTAATCATTATTAAGACTACTTCATCAACCATACAAATATTCTGAGAAGAAGACAACAGTTTATGAAGACAATAAAGCATGCAAAAGCGGTTGCATCAAAGACGACAAGACGAGACATTTAGTTCAAGCGATAATTTGGAGGATTATTTATCAAGACTCTTCCTACCTCAACATTAGGAAGTTAACCTACTACAACGGAATGTGTCGACTCAAAGATCTAACGTGATGTAGTCATCAGAGGGAGATAATATGCGTTGCACTCTTTTCTTTCGTCATGGTTTTGTCCCACTGGGTTTTCCTGAGAAGGTTTTTAATGAGGCAACATTCTTAAAGTGTATTATCTATAGAGACTTCCAAGAGGGAGTATTATGAATAATTATGAATGTCTGGCCCATGTTGTAACTAGGGTTTACCCTAGTATTTATTTTATAAATACTCATTGTATCTACCTCTGTAATAGATCAATTGAAGAATACGTTTATTTTTTATCTTTATTCACAACAACTTTCACTTCCCGCTTACAATTCATTTTTTCACTTTCAATAATTCAATCTCCCGCTTACACTTCCCACCCAAATTTCATCTTTTTTTTCCAAATAGGAGGATAATATATCACTTTAGTTTCCATCCACTTATTTCTAAAGCAGATCTTACTCTTCCTCATCTACTTTCAAGACCTCCCGAAACCATTGCCACACCCCTTGTTCATCACTGCTCGTTCTCTAAAGTGACAAAACATCACTTGAAGCAACTGGAGCGGAAACACTACTCATCCTCTCTGTTGGGTAAATTTCTTATTTATTTGTACTTATCTAAATATGTTTAATTAATCTATTTCTATTTTTTGGATTCAAATTATTCTAATCCGGTGTAAACTTATATGTGTCTGATTTGAATATCATACTATATTATAAAGCATTTAGGACTTTTCCTTTAATGGAAAGTCTGAATTTTCAGACACCCTTACTTTCTTCTTATGGTAATATCTGTGATAAATTTGATATAAACTCAATAGTGTTAAATGCTAACTACCTTTCCTTCAACTGCCACAACAACATTCGTCGACGACACCTTCACCCCGGCCACAACCACCACGTTCTCCGCCGCAACTATAACGGTTTTGTTGTGTTTGGGATAGATCTGGTTGTTCTTGTGGTTTCAGTTGTGTTTCCGATTTAGTTCGATTTTAGTGGTTCATGTTGTTATGTTGTTAGATCAATCTGAAAACTAAAACGGGATCAAGTTGGTTTGCATCGCTTTATGTGTGACATATAATAAAGAACATGAGGAAGAAGATGAATGATAGAAACATGTTAAGTGGAATAAAAAAACGGCTACATATAAAACCCTATATTACTTAGGGCCCGTTTAGTTTATTTGATCTTGATATTCTGTGTTAAAGCCCATTTGAACTAAAGAAGAATTCAGCATTTTTGTTACTAAAACATAAAAGTAACAATAGACTTTTCTTGATATAACGTTTTCGTTAATACAGCCTTTTGGCAACAAATTACTCTTTTTTCTAAATAATTTTATACCACCTAAAATGTTAAGTTAAAATTAATATTACTATGTACGCATGTCTATTTTGACAATTAAGGGACGTAAATGTGTTTTTTATACCATATAATTTTATTTTTTTTGAACATATACCATATAATTTACTATCGCAAAAAATTACATTTTACTGTCAAATATAGACTATCATTGTATGCCGCTTAAAAATAAAGATACGATGAAAGTGCGTTGAGCGGGCACTAAGACTTTTAGACTCGACTTTTATAGATATACTCAATTTTTTAATTTTTTTTTCATAACGGCACCTCAATCTCACTGAAATCCGACTCTCGAGTTATACCATCCATAACGGGCAGGCACTAAGACCCGAACCACTAGGGAAACCCCTGGAACTCACGACTTCACACTAAGGATGGAAATCATGGATTTTTGTCTCTTGCTATACTTGAACAAAAGTTATTTTTATCTTTAAAATTGAAATTTGTATCTAATTATTTTTTTATTAATTTCACCGTATTTTCTAAAATATACATTCTTTAATTCAATATTCATTTTAATAAATTTTAAATAATTTTTAGTTTTTCTCATTTTTTCAAGGTTTATTTTTTATGTTTTTTTCCTTCAACTTTAATTATTGAATACGAATTTAACGGAAAGAGTAATAACATTTGTTACCTCAAAGTCCTCACCGATTACCCGCCGCCGCATTGCGCGGGTACCATACTAGTGTATAGTATAACTGATTGTATGATATCATGTACACGACGTGCCATCAGTTGTGAGACTAGATGAGTTTGTTTATTGACTCACTTTTTTTTTTGAAACATAGTTTATTGACTCACTTAAAATTGAAATATCTTGAACGAAGTTTCCTTTTCTCTTTGATGGTCATTGTTCCCCTAATAAAGTTAAATAATTGGTGGTTATTAGAGCACACGGTGCAGTTGAGCCGTCGTGCTCGTGTCGTGGGCAAAAAGTGATGCCACGTCACTTTTTACTCCCACGACACCAAAACACCCCACGATGGCTCAACCCCCCTCCCTGGTTAACACGAGAATTCTCGTGTCGTCGTCACCCAACTTCTTTTTTTTTTTTTTTTCAACAATTTATTAACATAAACTTAAATTTTCATTAATAAAAAAAAATACAATTACTAATAGAAAAAAAAAACAACACGAAAAAAAAAATTACCCAAAAAAAAAAACACAAATACGAAAATAAACTTAAAAATTAAAATATTTGGCACGCGCCTCGTCTTTGAGCTTCTCGATCCTCGCCGCGTCTTGTGGACTTAATCCGGTAGTGTCGAATCGAAGGATTTGCAAATCCTCGTTCCTTTTTTGAAGTGCAACCACTTCTAGTCTAGCCGCCACCTCTCGGTCCAATCGCTCCTTTTTAGTTTCACGATCGGATAACATTTGTTGTTGTAGCATATCCACCAATTGTTCTTTTTGAGACCCCGAAGTGGCGGATGAGCTTGTCGAGCGTTGAACCTTGGCCTTTCTTGGAGCACCGGATGGACGAGGGATGTCATCGTCATTGAAAAGATCCGGATCTTGATCGGCTATCTTCCCTCGTGCCCGGCGTGTTCGAGTTGAATCGGGATTTTTCCATTTATACTTGTCTTTCAAAACAAGCCAAGCACTTTTGTGTGGAAACTCCTTGTTCCCGTTTTCATCTCGATACAAACTCATCACACGAGTCATCAAATCGTCTTGATTTTCGCCACTTAAAAGTTTGGCGCTTTCATAAAACGAATTAAACCTATGAACCTCGCGGTTCAAATTCGTCCACTTCCCGGTCAACATATTTTTGTTTCGAGTTTTAAAACCCTCATCCTTAAGCCGATCATTATACAAATCCATAACTTGGTACCAAAACGTATCGTGTGGTTGATCGGTCCCGACCTTCGGGTCTTCGGATACTTCAATCCAACACTCGGCCAAAACTTCTTCCTCACGTTGGCTCCAAAAAGAACGGTCCGACTTCGGAGGTGGTTGTGTAGCCGCGGCCACGCCTTTGTTTTTTGGGTTTTTTTTAGCAATACTTTTCTTCCTCGAACATTTCTTCGCTTGTGCATCGACTTGTTCTTCGGGTTCTTCGGGTGCATTGTTTTGTTCGGGTTCTTCGGGTTCTTGTGAAGAGTGTTGAGGAAAGGTTTGGAATTGTTGTGATTGTTGGAAGATTTGTGATTGTTGGGATTGTTGGAACCACATATTAAATTGCTCGGGTGTACAATTAAGAAATGGGTTTTGTTGTGATTGTGGGAAGGTAGTGAATAGATTTGGGAGTTGATTATAGTTGGCGAATGTTCGTGAAGTGCCCGAAGTTGCGGATGAGGGAGTATTCGGGTTAGACGAAGAAGACGAATTCGGTAGTTGAGTTGAGGGAATTTGATTTTGAGGATCGGAAAAGTAATTGTTTAACCATTGATTCGGGTATTGGTTTGGGTTAGGATTTTGACTCATGGTGGATAGAAAAATTAGAGAAATTAGATGTAGAAGAAGGTGTGAGTTGTGGGTAATTTGGGGTAGAATTTATAGGAAAAAAAGATGAAAAAAGGGGGTTTTTTTTAACCTCAAACGGTCAAAAAAACGGGCAAAAAAAAAAAATCCGTTTCCCAACGGTAAAAAACGGCTATTTTTTCAAATTTTCAAAAAAAAAAAAAAAAAAAAAAAAAAAAAATTTATAAAACCCGACGACGCGAGCCACGGTGTGGTTGGCGCCGCCGTGGACTCGCGCCGTCACCACGGCGTCGGCTGGTAGGTACCAGCCCAAAACCGACGGCGCGAGCCACGGTGTGGTTGGCGCCGCCGTGGCCTCGCGCCGTGGTGGCCAGCTCCCCACCAGCCCACCGTACCCTCTCCTCTTAGCATGACGCCTGCAATTTGTTCGATGAAACGTTGATACACTTATTATGAATGGAATTTGGAGAAAACTTCAAACTAAGCTAGAATTAAAAATCTTGAAATAAGATGTTAAAAGACAATTGAAACCGTATCACAATAAATTGATTGAGATTATACCAAAGTTACATGTTAAAAATATTATAAGAAACTTCTATATATTAAATTCCAGCTTTGCTAGTGGAGTAAGATATTGTATAGATGTTCATTAATTTTTATGTATATATGTTCATTTTATATCTCATATCAAATTTTCTTTCAGGTTACGACATCCATAGACAACTTTATTTTTAGGAAACTGTATTGCGACCACTATGGCATGATGTGTATACAAGGGAATCAGAAAGTTAAAATTTAAGGAGCACTCACTCATAGAACACAGCCCATATCAGATTTTTCACTTTTTCTTATTTATCATAGAATGCAACCAACATTGCTTTATCACTAAACATGAATTTAATACTCAATTTTTTATTCAGGTACAAAGTGTTGTTAAGAATAAAGGTGGAAAGAGGGCACCAAGAGAAAAAGAGGCAAAACATTCAGGTATAAAGTATTTGTTACATGGTTCAACTCTTACTGATACAATTTTATTCTCTTGCTCATGCAATTCTTTTCATACTAATACTCATACAGTTTGTTTTGTTCACCTACTAGTATTTTATTGTAATTTCCAAAGGTAACTTATATATTGAGGTTATTGTTATGTATTGTTTTATTTTTCTAATCTTACAGTAGGTATATATATGCATTACGATGAGTTATAATTGGTGTAAATGTGACTTGTTTAGGTTGAATTGTTGAAGTACTAGAAAAACCAATTAAGGACTTGGAGCAAGCGAGAAAGAAAGATAAAGAGCTTTTCGAGGAAGCTATAACAGAAGAAAGACAACTTAGCGAAGAAAAACTAAAGACATTTAAGGAAGGCATGATCAAAGATACGAGTGTGAAGCTTGCCGAGGTGTTGACACAATTTAATTGCTTAATTAGGTATACATCATGTTTTATACACATTTTGTTTAAAAGTTGTATATTTTGGGTAGATTCGGCACATTGGTGGATACACTATCTAGTACTACGTATGATATTTGAATGAATGTTTTATTATTAATTTGGGGTTCAATTGTGCGTTCATATTTATTTAGCTTTTGCCATTTGTATATTATGAGAAAATGGCAATTTTTGTGCTGAATTTTTTTTAGAAAATGCAGTTTTTTGTTAAAGGAAATTGTTACCAAAACCATTGCGGTTCGACTCCGTTGCAAAGTTGTGCAATTTTATACCGTTGCATATCCGTTGCATTTACTTACCGTTGCAAAACTTTGTCCATTGCAATTTCCTTGTGATATTATGTTGTAGCAAAACAGTTGGAAAACCATTGGAATATGATCCATTGCAAAACTGACTTAATTTACAATGGATTTTGTTTGGTTGGAAAACTGTTGCAATTTCTTCCCGTTATAAATCCATTGCAAATAAATTTCCATGGAGCATTAATGCTACGGTAGGAATCTGTTGCAAATCCGTTGCAAATAGCCCTCTTGTGTAGTAGTGTATCTCGTAATTCAGCTTTATCGGTCTTGGTTGACGAAACCAAATACATATTCTGGTGCCCTATAGTGTAGTTTTAATTGTTAGGTCTTCTGCATAGAAGCATAAAGAAACGACATCAATGCTGATGTATTCATTTTGCAATGCGAGGATGTTTTGCACAACATTAATGCTGATGTATTCAATGAGGTAGATAGCTGGGTGAACAAATCCTTCGATGCCATTTGTTCACATGGCAAGCCCGATGCCAACACAGGCACTTTTCATATCCTATTGTAAACCGATGTTACAGCTGAACAAAATTTCACAGGCCTAGTGGGAATGAGTAAGTTGCATGACGAGGTTATTGTGATGTGCATCATCTTTCACTTTTTATAATCAGTATTCGCCCTTTGAAATGAAATTTAAGATGTATTACTGTGGAATTCAGTGTTAGATAATACGTTTTGTTCTATGAAGCAGGGATCATATGCAGCCCATTGAGTGTTTTACATTTCACGAGATTGTTTGCTTCAAGAATGTTGACAAACTACACGCCGTAAGTCATTTAACAGTTCCGTTGTCAATAGTTAATTGCGTCAGTTATGATTTGACATGTCCTCTTCTAGCATTTCTCTATTAATTGTTACAAACTTTTGTCCATATCGCTAACTTACTAAGACCCTTGTGGTCTTTCTCTTTGAATTTGTTCTTGAGTTTATTTCAATGGAAACACATTAGCTTCAGATTTTGTACTCAATGGTCAATGGGACTCTTGGAAAAACTACACTCTGCTGTTTCATCTGATGAAGCTAATTTCATTTCATCAAGGACGGGGTCACCAGACAAGATTGTTTGGCATTACGAAGCTAAAGGTAATTACACGGTTAAGTCAGGGTACCGATTAGCGCTGCAACATCGCGACTCTACCTCTCAAACCACAGCTTCTTCATCTTCCTCGCCTGATAAACGTTTTTGGAGGCAAGTGTGGCATCTTAAAACTCTACCAAAAATTAAAAACTTTTGGTGGAAAGTGTGCTCCAATGCTCTATCCACTCAGGAGAATCTGTTTCGAAGAAACTGCTCTTCTTCACCTTTATGTCCTATCTGTTTTTCTCAGGTTGAAACGGTTATTTGAATGCACATGGACAAAATTGGTGTGGTTCAGATCTCATATATGTCTTTGAGTTGGTTTTAGAAACGGGTCTATAGTCTCACGGGTTCAAGCTCTCATTAGAATGGTGCAAGCTAAGTCGGATAAACTGAAATTGCACACATTCATTGCCGTTATTGCATGGCAGATCTGGAAATCTAGGAACAGATTTATTTTTTAGCATACACCATTAGTTCCTCTTCGAACAATACAACTGTGCACCTGTATTGATGATGATTTCGCTTCAGTTTCTTTGATGGCATCGAATGATTCTATTTATGTGGCTCCCCATGACGAATCCCAAACTGTGCACCCGTATTGATGATGATTTCGCTTCAGTTTCTTTGATGGCATCGACTGATTCTATTTATGTGGCTCCCCATGACGAATCCCAAACAAGTTCACTTAGGTGGATCCATTTCCCTCCCCCTCCCTTCTTGGAACTTCTATAGCTGAGTCAGATTCTAAGTTGGCAATCTCTCTTGCTTCAACGGGAATGGTACCTCCTTGGAAGTTCGCTGTTATAGTGGATGATATTAGGACATGGGCATCCCAACAAGACATTTCCTTTTGTTGGGTTAGTCGTAATTGCAATGTTGAAGCCCACGTGGTCGCAAAAAAGTCTTTTGATTCTCATGATTCTTACTTTTGGGATGTAACGTTTCCGGAACAAATTAGCTCCATCGTGAGGAGTGATATATATAATCTAATTTTAGTTGGCCACTCGCCTGATTTTTCTCCTGATTTTGGTTTTGTCAGGCGTTGTGTGGAGATAGAAGAAGGATCCAACTTGATCTACTGGAATGCCTTAACTTCTTGAAGTGTAGTTGCTGGCTTGCTGCACCCAAAGTAGCAGCAATGCTCCAAGTTCATCAATGCACGATACAACACTAATGTAAGACTCTTTTTCAATTTTCTTATGATTAAAATAGTATCTTAACTGCATTCGTGATTTTCCACAACTTCGTTCGCGCATGAGATGTGGAAATTAGAGGTCGTAGTTTTGACCTGTGCTCTTTTGAAAAAAGTTTTTTCTGGTAAATGACATTCATTGTGTTACTTTATGTAACAAGGATTTTTCTTTCTTATTCTAGTGACTAATTTGTTACAAGAACTCTAAAACAGTTTGAATTAGAAAAACAACAAGGTCGGTTATTGAAATTTACTCTAACATGGTGTGTGATTACTGGTTTATTAGTATCTTGATGGATACGTGTTAAGGATAATCAGAGCTTATAGGAAGTTCTATTTTTAATGCAGTTTTCGCTTTTCAATGAAACTGGCAAGTAAGCACTTTTAAGTCCACGGTTCTAAGTGTTTGGACGAAACTACTTATTCCTTTTTAGTAAATAAGCAGTTTTGAGTATTTGGATGACACTGTTTATCTGCTTCTTTAGTAAATAAGCACTCGAAATTTAGAGTATGGTTGATATTTGCATACTAGTGGTTTCCAAGTTTTGACAACAACTTGGTCTTTCATACGAGATTTACAAAATGTTTCTTTTTACCAATGTATTGAAAAATAACCAATGTGAATTTCAATGTTGCATTGGTTGATAGATGTTCGATTAAATATTGTCTTGTTTCAAAGTTGTAGTTTTTTGGATGTCTGTTATTGTTTCTAGTCTTTGATAGAGAATCGGGATGCAAGTGAAGAAATGCTGAGGCAATTTGACATGAACATGGCGTACGGGGCCGTGTGTTGAGATGAGAAGAATGGATCGTTGGAACAGGGCTTCGTCCTTGGGGTTGAACCCCCCTCAACACATCCACCATCTCCTGACATCTGCCGCCAATGAGGTTTCTGCAGACTCCTAGTGGGGTGGTCGCGTTTGAACTGTAAAACAAGGATCTGTGTGTACGTGTAGGCTTTGTTGTTAAAATCAGTGGAACGTCTTTGTTGCCATGTGCAGCCTCTATCTGACTTGGGTTGTTTCATGTTTAATTGTTATGCTGTAAGCTAAGTATTACAGTACTATTAATGCTTTTGAACTTAAACTTGATTTAATGCAATCAGTTCTCTGTTTTATAATCTATAGTTGTTTGTATTATTATTATGCACCCACAACTGCATTGTTTTATTACTACTAATTTAACCGATATGGTTCTGCAAATGCCTGATGATGGCATTGTACGAGATTATCAAACATCTAATCTGGAAAACCATGAAACTAGTATCTGTACTTACATACTATTAGTCGAAGATCAAATAATAAGTATATAAATGTACAAATTAGTCATTAATGGATAATAGAACTAAGCCCCAAAGACAAGCCCTTGGGTTAGGTTGACCGTAACTCGTCCCTATTAACGCCAGAACCGATTCTAACCAGTTCTCAGGCGTTGGGTCGTTTGCGCATCTCATTGTAGTTAATCTAAAACATTTGCATCCGATGCCATTAAAACCGCCATTGTTAACTGAATACAGGAAATTAGTTAATCTACTCGAGAACACGACATTTTCTGTCTCCTTTTCAGAGTCTTTTAGCTTTCGTTCTTAACTCTAACTCGAACAGTCTAATATTAGTAAGGTTTGAACGCACGTGCTTAAAACTATTAAGGTATGATTAAGGCTTAGTGTATGTGTTTCAAAGAGATTTAAAATGTATACTGTAACGTTTAACTTTGTAGTGTAGTACTATTACCATATGAAACCAGAATTTGTATTACTGCCATGTCCTAATGAAGCCCAACTATGGCGGCTAATTTCTGTTGTAAATATGAACTAAATATGTTTTAAAGAAGCCAAGCTTTTTGATGCAGTAAGAGGTTTATCAAGTTTAGAAAAAGATTCCGGTTGCGAAGGACAAGACAGGAGAACTATATGTCCTTCGACGCCTCTTGTTTTAAATATGGTACTTTTTCCGTATTTACTGATGATCGTCAGGGAGCATAGTGAGGTGAAGTATAGAGCAAATGAAGAGGAGGTTAGCGCGCATATGCAACGTAAGAGTCAATCGAAGAAAGATGGAAGTGGATGATGATGATTATGCAAGAGCTACATACGCAAAGAGTGAAATACAAAACGAGCTGTTCATAACTAAAATCATACAAACTAGTGAAACAAGAACATTGCATTACGCCCCTTACAGTATCAAGGCAAAATCCACACCAAAACTCAAGTCTCAGAGGCGTTACATAGTAGAAATGAAAAATATATCAAAAACTCAAGTCTCATAGGCGTTACATAGCAGAAATAGAGATAAAAAAAAGCAAGTAACTAATAACCGACGTAGGATTCACGTGTTCATAGGCATGGTAATAAAGCATCATTCATTGTTAGCATCTGGGACATGATCCTTATTCGCCTCATGCCTTTCAACCCTCCCCTTAAGCCCTAGCCAAAAACCTATATTACGCCAATTTTTTGCTGCATCGAGCAGTTCATGCCAAAAAAAACCTCCCTCCCGCTTAGTTCGAGCAGCTTCTTTGTTAGCTTCTTTTCTGGCTTTCCTGGCCTTGTCAATCTCCTCTCTAGTCTTCTTTTTCAGCTCCCGTTCATCATCAGCCTTGTGCAAACGCTCGCTTTCCTCTTTATTAGCCCCATAGTCTCCTCCAAACTTGTTTGATTCTCTTAGCTTTTTCGCGTTATTTGCGATCATGTCAAAGAATTTCATGTGTGCATAAATGAGGAACAAAATTTAACCCATAGCTTATAGAAAATGGTCTGCGAAAGCTAAGTCAAAATAACTAACCAAGACTATCCTAGTATGGAAACTGTTTGATTGAATTGAGACTCAAAAATGATTTAACACTACCTTAAACCATATGCACACCTAAATCCAGCCTATGTTCTCTACCTCTAAACACTTTGAATTACTAAATCCTTACTTTGCAGATTACAAGCAGCAGCTTATTTATTATGAATCCATTAAACTCAATTTTTCAATTCTACACTAAATCTGATCTAAATTAAAGCAAGATTAACACTAATCATAATAAGCCTTACTAACTCGTGCAATCCTATATATCCAATCAATTTACTAAAATTACCACATTAGTCCTAACCAAATACTCCTATAACTCTGATTTCAAAATTTTCAGTTTAATATTTGCCACAAAACACTAGTATTTCACAAGCAACAGTACTGGATAATGCAGATTCTCGAATTCACATGAACTCAGGTCAAATCTAGCTAACTTCCAATTTAATAACTACTAGACATTTTAATTATCAAACAGGTTTAAAACCTCTCTCATAGACAAACTATCCCTATGTTAAAATATTCTAAAAATGAACCACACTAATCTATATACACTGGTCAACAAAACTCGTTTGAACAAAGTAATAAAAAGTTAAAAACTATTTCACATACATAAAAACAAATAAAAAATACTAGTAGAAAAAGTAGAGTCGTTACCTCCTCGAAGCACTGCAATCACAAACTGTAAAACAAGAAATATTAAAAAAATATTAGTAAAAACTTATAAAATATACAAAAAATATTTAAAAAGTTAGGAAAAAAAAGTTAAGAAATATATTAAAAATAGAAAAACTAAAGAAATATATAAAAAATATATAAAAAAACTTTAGAAATATATATAAAAAAAATTAAAAACTATAAAAAAAGTCAAGAATAGTATATAAAAAATAGAAAAAATTAGGAAATATAACAAAAACTATTTAAAAAGCTAGAAAAAGTTATGAAATATATAAAATAATATTTAAAAACTTTAGAAATATACAAAAAAAAGTATTTAAAATGATAGAAAAAAATGTTAAGAAAAGTATAAAAAATAGAAATAGTTAAGAAAAATAACAAAAAATATTAAAAATACTAGAAAATATTTACGAAATATGTAAAATAATAGTTAAAAACTTTAGAAATATAAAAAAAATTATTCAAAAAGATAGAAAAAGATGTTAAGAAAAGTATAAAAATAATATAAATACTAGAAAAAATATTAAAAATACTAGAAAAAATTTACGAAATGTATAAAATAATATTTAAAAACTTTAGAAATATACAAAAAAAAAGTATTTAAAATGATAGAAAATAATCTTAAGAAAAGTATAAAAAATGGAAATAGTTAACAAAAAATAACAAAAAATATTAAAAATACTAGAAAAAATTTACGGAAATATATAAAATAATATTTAAAAACTTTAGAAATATAAAAAAAAAGTTAAAAATCTAGAAAAAAAAAGTTAAGAACTATTAAAAAAATATTTGAAAACTTTAGAAATATATAAAAAAAAGTATTCAAAAAGCTTAGAAAAAGAAGTTACGAAATATATACACAAAAGTATTTGAAAACTTTAGAAATATATAAAAAAAGTATTTATAAAGGTAGAAAAAAAGTTAAGAAAAGTATAAAAAATAGAAAAACTTAAGAATAATAACTAAAAATATTAAAAATACTAGAAAAAGTTTACGAAATATATAAAACGATATTTAAAAAATTTAGAAATACAAAAAAGAATTAAAAATCTACAAAAAAAAGTTAGTAACTATTTAAAAAGATATTTGAAAACTTTAGAATTATATAAACAAAGTATTTAAAAAGCTAAAAAAAAAGTTACGAAATATATAGAAAATATATGAAAAAAGGTATTTAAAAAGGTAGAAAAAATTAACGAAATATATAAAATAAATATTTAAAAACTCTAAATATATATAAAAAAATTAGAAAAAAATTTAAAAATATGATAAAATGTTTTTGATGCAGATAAAAAATTTATTTACATCAAAATAATTTTATTATATTTCTTAAATATTTATACACACACTAAAAACACACAATAAAACACACAGTAGAAAAAACACATAGGCACACAGATTCCGGCGATCTCATTTTCATCAAACAAACATACATTTGCATACATGTTTATGATAAATATGTATGTTTGTTTGATGAAAATGAAATCGCCGGAATCCGTACACCGTGTTTTTTCTACTGTGTGTTTTTAGTGTGTGTTTTTGTGTGTGTTTTAAGTGTGTGTTTTAGTGTCTATTTTATGTGTGTGTAAGTGTTTTTGGTGTGTGTAGCTACCTGATGGTGTGTGTGTGTGTAATGGAGATATGGAAGGAAGTGTCTTTTCTTTCCTTAATATGGAGAAGCCTTTTTCATTTTTACACTAACACCCCTTATACTTTCTTACTTGTTTCCTTTTTTGTCTATTTCTTTTAGCAGCATGCCAAAACCTTGCTATTTACTCGTGAAAATGATAGAAAAAAATGAAAAATACTATTTAAAAACTTTAGAAATAGAAATAGTTAAGAAAAAAGTATTTAAAATGATAGAAAAAAATGTTAAGAAAAGTATAAAAAATAGAAATAGTTAAGAAAAATAACAAAAAATATTAAAAATACTAGAAAATATTTACGAAATATATAAAATAATATTTAAAAACTTTAGAAATATAAAAAAAATTATTCAAAAAGATAGAAAAAGATGTTAAGAAAAGTATAAAAATAATATAAATACTAGAAAAAATATTAAAAATACTAGAAAAAATTTACGAAATGTATAAAATAATATTTAAAAACTTTAGAAATATACAAAAAAAAGTATTTAAAATGATAGAAAATAATCTTAAGAAAAGTATAAAAAATGGAAATAGTTAAGAAAAATAACAAAAAATATTAAAAATACTAGAAAAAATTTACGGAAATATATAAAATAATATTTAAAAACTTTAGAAATATAAAAAAAAAGTTAAAAATCTAGAAAAAAAAAGTTAAGAACTATTAAAAAAACATATTTGAAAACTTTAGAAATATATAAAAAAAGTATTTAAAAAGCTTAGAAAAAGAAGTTACGAAATATATAAACAAAAGTATTTGAAAACTTTAGAAATATATAAAAAAAGTATTTATAAAGGTAGAAAAAAAGTTAAGAAAAGTATAAAAAATAGAAAAACTTAAGAATAATAACTAAAAATATTAAAAATACTAGAAAAAGTTTACGAAATATATAAAACGAGATTTAAAAAATTTAGAAATACAAAAAAGAATTAAAAATCTACAAAAAAAAGTTAGGAACTATTTAAAAAGATATTTGAAAACTTTAGAATTATATAAACAAAGTATTTAAAAAGCTAGAAAAAAAGAGTTACGAAATATATAGAAAATATATGAAAAAAGGTATTTAAAAAGGTAGAAAAAATTAACGAAATATATAAAATAAATATTTAAAAACTCTAAATATATATAAAAAAATTAGAAAAAAATTAAAAAATATGATAAAATGTTTTTGATGCAGATAAAAAATTTATTTACATCAAAATAATTTTATTATATTTCTTAAATATTTATACACACACTAAAAACACACAATAAAACACACAGTAGAAAAAACACATAGGCACACAGATTCCGGCGATCTCATTTTCATCAAACAAACATACATTTGCATACATGTTTATGATAAATATGTATGTTTGTTTGATGAAAATGAAATCGCCGGAATCCGTACACCGTGTTTTTTCTACTGTGTGTTTTTAGTGTATGTTTTTGTGTGTGTTTTAAGTGTGTGTTTTAGTGTCTGTTTTATGTGTGTGTTCAGTGGTGGCTCAAGGGTAAGGCAAGTAAAGCTAGAGCTTTAGGCCCCAAAATTATTAAGGCCCTGAATTTTGTAAGACATTGTATATATATATAACGTTAGTCACATGTTATGATTATTCAAGGCCCCTATTAATCGCCAAGTGTTTAATAATCAAAGTATTGGGCTTTTTAGTTTCGGCGTTTCTTTTTAGTCCTACGAATTGTAAACAGTTACGCCAAAATATATTAAGTATATAAACTGAAACCTAATGGCGATTTACTTCTTAATTTCGGATATCCAAAATTTCCTTCTGTATATTTAAAACTTCGGATAAAAGGTTTATATATCCGCATACCGAAAATTTGAAACATGTAACATTTACGCGACACAAAAGAATTTCAATTAGTTGCCCGAAATTTCGGATAAAAGTTTTATATATCCGGACACCAAAAATTAAGTATTTCTGTAGAATATTTATATGACACAAAATTTTGGAACTAGTTTCATTATAAAACAGAAGGGGAATTTTTACAAAATAAAATACATTACTCCATAAACATCCATCTAGATCCCGTGAACTTCAAGAAACCTCCTAGGTCCGCTAGTGTGTTTGGGTATAAACGATATAGATTTATTTTTGAAACTAGAGTTTTTAGAGAAAGTATATAAGAAATGCTACATCGATAATCAATTAAATTAGTTAATCGAATTATATTTATTAACTCTTTCCGTGATACTTATGTTTAATATAGAATAATGCTAACAAGTTCAAAAATAGTTACTTTAACATATTTTAGGAGTAAAGTTAATAAAAGTTATCAGTGATCGAAAGTGTCCAAGACCTTATATATTGGCTCATTTATTAATTGATAAATAAAATATTATATTAGTTTGGTATAATAACTTGAAAAGGTAATTTTTAATTATGTAAACGATTTCGACAAATCACTTTTATAAAAAAAAGTCTTTAATTAAAGCATCGCTAGCTTTAGGCCTCCGAATAGGTTGAGCCGCCCCTGGGAGTGTTTTTTGTGTGTGTAGCTACCTGATGGTGTGTGTGTGTAATGGAGATATGGAAGGAAGTGTCTTTTCTTTCCTTAATATGGAGAAGCCTTTTTCATTTTTACACTAACACCCCTTATACTTTCTTACTTGTTTCCTTTTTTTGTCTATTTCTTTTAGCAGCATGCCAAAACCTTGCTATTTACTCGTGAAAATGTGTGACCCAAATCTAACCGACCATTTGTCACTCGGTTTTTGATTTTGTATAATTATCAAAGTTTTACTCGGATTGGTTCGATTTCAGGTTAAAAAACAAAAATAATACGCTTAAAGTATATATTTGGTTTGGTCATTTTTCATTTCAGTTTGGTTTTCGGTTTGATTTTCGGTTTCGTTTTTGGTTTAATTTTCGGTTTGATTTTTGGTTTGGTTTTCGGTTTGTGTTTTTCTCAAATTTAGTTTCCGGTTTGATTTGATTTGATTTTGAACTGATGCTCATCCCTATTTGACGTTCAATTTTTTCCCTTAATTTATTCGCAGGTGTGTTATCATTTGTGGGTTTATTAAAATAATAGTAACATGTAGTTGTTTTTTTTGTTTTGCTAAATATTATTTACGAAATGTGTTGATTGTCGGGAACACTTTGATCGTGATGCTTTTAGCACCTACCTTTATTCACCCCACTAGAAACAAATCTGGAAACTTTTCTGGACCAACGAGGCATTAACTAGAGTATAGCTCGGAGTCGAGACTCAAACTTTTTACCTTTTGTCTATAAAATCTCTCCAATAAACTCATATTTATTTGATAGAATTATGTACGAACTAAGCGAAAGCCTTTTTGTTTCTCCTCAATATTACATAAAGAGTCATGTCATTTTTGTGACCATGTTAGAGTGAAAGGAAAGCAAATATGGAATATTTAGGTTTTATTAAATGCAACTTTTACTAAAATAGATCTTTTAATGTTTGTGAAATACATGATACCTTAACTCGTACTCGTCGAACACATATTAGCAAAACATTTTGAAAAAATTTCACGTTTGGTCCCTGTCGTTTACCCCAAATATCAAGTTTACTCCCTATCTCAAACTAAATGCACAGATAGTCCCTATCGTTTACACTTTGGATCAGAATTGGTCCCTATCTCAAACGGGAGTTACTTTTGCTCGTTAAGTCTTGTAAGTGGAAGGGTATTTTGGGGCATTCATTTTTTTCCCATGCATTAATTATCACCAAACCCAATCTTAACACACACACACACAATACACGAACACCTCAGACACAATCACACCTACCTTTTCATCAATCCAGTATCAAAACCCTAAAATCAAAAAGAAGAAATGGTTTTCTGCTCATGTGGTCGCGTTGCTACAGTCAAGACTTCTTGGTCAGATCGTCATCTAGGTCGTCGTTTCTATGCTTGCGAATTCCAAGGACCAGCATGTAGGTGGATTGATTGGTTTGATCCACCAATGTGTCCTCGAGCTGTTCAAATCATACCTGGGTTGCTTAGGGCTAGAAATAGGCATGAAGATTCCATCAAAAAACTTAGTAATGAAGTTTGTTTTCTAAAAAAATACTTGTTGATTAGTTGGCTAGGGTTTGGTTTAGTTTTATTTTTTTCCAGATTTGCCTAAGAAAAATGTAAAGGCTAATCTGATGAACATGTAAGATGGATTTTGGGGTTATCAATGAAAAATCTTTTCCATCTCTTCTAGATTTTTGTTTTGTCTTGTTCATTTACTAAGTTCTGTTACTAACTCTGTTTTGCAGACTCATTTACTAACTCTGTTTTTGCAGATAAGTAGTTAAGGAGTTGAGGGGTTGAGGGCATTGAATGGTTAAGAGTAAATACCCACCCCCCTTTATCTACTTGCTTATAAAACCCAACGCCACACACATCACTTCTCCATCACCATTTCTATCTTTCTAATCCTATCTGAAATTCAAAAAATGTCAAAAAAAAGAGGTCATTGTGTTGAGTGACACTAGCAGTGAGGCTGTCTATTGTCCAAGTGGTGATGCTGAGTGGAAAGATGATGATAAGGGCTGTGAAGGATCATCTAGGCACAAAGCACTTCCTCTTCCTCCCATTGGATCCAGTTCAAGGCCTAGGACTTATGTTACCAACGGTGTTGCAGAAAGGTTCAGGAATGGGTCAATCACACTTAAAGCCCTACAAATCTATGGCTATGTGGATGAGGCTGAGTATCATGCTGATAAGGGTTACTGGGATACATGGGATGAGGATTTTGGTAGCCCTTTTGTTGATTCTGAGGATACTGATGATGATGAAAGCTCTGAGTCACTAGAGTTTTATGAGGACACTTTGAAAGGCAAAGAAGTCATCCAGAAAAAGCAAGGCCCTGATGTCACCTATGTTGCCACAAACATCATCAAAAGCCCAACTCCTATCTATAATGTTGTGCTAGGACTTCCCAACAAGGCCACTTGGGAGCACATTGTCATTAAGATGGGAAAGAGATGGGCTGCTGGTAACCAAGGGAAGGGCAAGGGGGAGGCTGTTGTTTGAAGCTTGTGGTGTTGATGGTTGGTTGTTGTCTTCATGGTTGTTAGTTCTTTCATGTATTGTGTTATTTTCATCTGCTTTCTTGTTATGTGATCCTTGAATATCAAATTGACCACAGATGATGGTGTGGTCAATTAATTTTGGCTAATGGAATGGAGTTCACGTTTAGTATGTTATTTGTTTACATTGTTCAGATGAAGCATACATGAAACACAAGAAGTTAACAAAAGCACTAAATCATTGAAGCATTAATGAAACTTGTTCAGATTACCAACATAGATTACAAACATAGATCAGATGACTAAAGTAGTAGAACATACATGATACTTGTTCAGATTACAAACATTGCTTAAAAAACATGGCATTAGTTCTTCTTGGAGTTTGTAGCATGTTTCTTCTTTGCATGTGCACTTGACCCTGCTGCATCAGATTTTCTTTTCTTCTTTGCTGTTGCAGGTGCACTTGATCCTGCTGCATCAGATGGTGTTTTCTTATTTGCTCTTGTAGGTGTACTTAATCCTGTTGCAGCAGATGCATTTGATCTTGAGCCTGTTGCAGGTGCACTTGATCCTGCTGCACTTGATCCTCTAGCAGTATTTGGGTCCTCTTGCCCTTTGCAAGACCTTTTGTTGTGCCCTTTATTTCCACAAGATACACATGTCACTGTCTTATAGGCCCCTGGCAACCTTCCATCCTTCACCATTTGAGCCTTCTCATCCCTTGTTTTTCTCCTATTTTTCCTTGGCCTACCAACTGGAGTATTATGCTTTGGTGGGGTGAGTGTTGTAGTTATTTAACTTTTCTGCCACATGACCTTACCATTCAAACAACCTAGAGTGTAACTGTATGTTTTTTCCCAAGTAGCTAACCAATAACACTTATCCACCCATTCTTTTTGGATATTAACATGATGTCCATTAAGTGACATGGTGAAGCTGGCTGCTATAGCATGTGCACAAGGGATTCCTGTTAACTCCCACTTCCTACAACTACATACCTTTTTAACTACATTAACCACACACTGAGTACCATAACTGCTCTTAACCTCATACTCCTCACCACCATTATACCCAACTGTGTACCTATTTGCCCTTTCAATGGCTACACTCAATAACTTAGTAGCAGCAGGGGTAAGTGGCCCATCAGACTTCTTAATCACAGCAATAACATTAACCATTCTTCTAATTAAGTACTCCCTAATGTATTCTAAGGCTGTGATTATTGGTGCATCCCTAGCATCTAAAATCTTACCATTAAAGCACTCACATAAATTGTTCAACAAGATGTCTGATTTTGCTCTACCTGTTATCATTATAATGGGAGTAATTAGTGTCTGTTTAACTACAAATTAAGCTGAAAGAATATTAAACAACATGGCTTTTAACCTGAAAAATGTGATCTAGCCCAACTGTGAGCTGGTATTTTAGCTAACCATTCAAAAGCTTCTTTGTCAAACTCTTTCAATGCTTCCATTGCAGTATCAAAGTATGGAACAGTTGTTGCAGAAGCACATCTCCACAAATGCTCTTTATAAGCTAGTCCACTCCACTGTTTTTTCATGTTTTCATGGATATGCCTAAGGCAATATCTATGCTCTGCACAAGGAAAAACATTTGCAATAGCAATAGATAAACCCTGTAGAAAAAAGATAAAGTATTGGTGAGTTAAAATCTTAGGGACCACAAGATTAAATAAAAAAGTCAAATGTAGTAAAATGACAAAATACCTTTTGTCTATCACTGATAAAGGTGAAATTTGATTCCTTTATCAACCCAAGATCATCACCTAGGCATTCTAAAAACCATGTCCAAGAACATGTTATTTCTTTCTCAACAATGGCATATGCAAGTGGATAAATGCCATTGTTTGCATCTAACCCAATAGCAGTGAGTAGAGGTACAAATGAGCCGAGCTTTTTTCGAGCTATTCGAGCTCGAGCTCAAGCTCGACTCGATCGAGCCGAGCTTTTATCGAGCTCAAGCCCGAGCTCAAGCCCAATAATAGGGCTCGAAACATATAATGAGCCGAGCTCGAGCTTTTGATAGCACGGCTCGAGCTCTTATCGAGCTTTTCGAGCCTTAATAAAAAAATATTTTTATATAAGTAAATCAACGTTGATTTGAATATTAACCTTATTATAAAGGATAACTCTATAAAATATTGAATAATTTATTGATAGTCGTTATCATAATTTAATAAAAACATAAAATTTGTGGTGGTGTGTTAATATTAGTGATGTATTTGTTTTATATATAAAATTTCGAGCTTTTCTAGCTAAGCTCGAGCTTTGCTCGAGTCCTTATCAAGCCGAGCTCAAGCCTTAACGGTTAAAGCTCGACGAGCTATCTAGCCGAGCTCGAGCCCACCTTTTATTTTTCGAGCCCGAGCCCGAGCCCTGTTAAGCTCGGGCTCAGCTCGGCTCGTTTGCACCCCTAGCAGTGAGTAGTTGGCCTGGATATGGTCCCTTCATAAATGCACCATCTAGTCCCAACAACTCTCTACCACAAGATCTGAAACCTTTCTTTAAGGGGCCTAGACAAACATAGATCCTCTTGAAAATTCTTGTGTTATCATCAGTAGTTGCATCTCTTTCAACTTCAATCCTTACTGTTGTATCTGGATTAGCCCTTCTTAATTCTAGACAGTAATCCCCCAACATGGTATACTGGTGCTTATAATCACCTTTGACTTGATTTACAGCTGATGTTTTAGCTCTACCTGCTTTTTGAATAGACACACCTAACTGTGGAAAACTTTTCATAATTTTCTGCTTCTAAATTTCTAGAGAAGGAAAAAGTTTTCTTTTCTAGAGTAGAGTTAAAAATATTTAACACCTGTTTAGATGGTATTTTTCATTTTCTAAAAAAAATGAACAGTGTTTAGACGAAATCATTTTCAATCGTTTTTTTTCCTGATCAATTTTTTTCACGTTTTTGCTGATTTTTTTACGTTTCATTTGTTTTCTCCCGTGTTCTTTTTTCAAGTTTTCGTAAGTTCTTTTACGTTTTCATCAGATTTTTTATGTTCTCATAAGTTTTCTTTATGTTTTCATCATTATTATTACGTTTCCTACGATTTATTAGGGTTTCATCAAGTTTTTTACGTTTTAGCCCAACTTTTTAAGTTTTCGGCCGATTTTTAGGGTTTCGTCAGCGTTTTTACGTTTTCGTCAGTGTTTTTACGTTTTCGCCAGCATTTTTATGTTTTCATCAGTGATATTAAGTTTTCGTCAGTAATTTTAAGTTTTCGTCAGTATTTTTACGTTTTCTCGGTATTTATACGTTTTCGTCAATATTTTTACGTTTCCGTCAGTATTTTTATATTTTTGTCTGTATTTTTACGTTTTCGTTCGTTTTTTTTTACGTTTTCATCAGCGTTTTTACGTTTTGCTCATATTCTTTTGCACATTTTGGACGAAAAAGTAGAAATACTGATAAAAATGTAAAAACGCTGACGAAAACGTATAAACTTAGACTAAAACGTAACAGACGAAAACGTAAAAACCTTACTTAAACGTAAAAAATCGGACGAAGACATAAAAAAGCTGAATAAAACGTAAAAAATCAGAAAAAACGTAAAAAAATCGGATAATAACGTAAAAAGATCAGACGAAAACGTAATAATTCGGACTAAAACGTAGATATTTTTGCGAAAACATAAAATATTTGACGGAAATGTAAAAATACTGACGAAAACGTAAAATTATTGATGAAAACGTAAAATACTGAGAAAAACTGACTAAATCGAAGAAAAAAATTAAAAATACTGAGGAAAACGTAAATATGCTGACGAAAACGTACACATATTGACGAAAACGTAAACAACACATAAAAAATTGACAAAAACATTTAAAAAATGGCAAAAACGTGAAAAATGAAGAAACGTAAAGAAAACTGACAAAAACATGAGAAACTGTCGAAACGTAAATTTTTTTGAAAAAAATAAAGAAGTGACGAAAACTTAAAATAGAGTTAGAATCGATATGTGAACATCTTTTATTTTTATTTTGGAAAAAAAACAGAAAGGGTAATATGGGTTTTTCTAGTTTCTATTTAAAATTAGAATATAAAAATTTCATGATTTTTGGAAAATATTTAAAAAAGTTGAAATAAACATGTTTTTAATCCGAAATTTAGAAAATAAAAAAATTTGAAACTTAAAAAGAAAACTAATAAAATATTTCAAAAATTAAAAACAAAAAATAAAGGTATTCAATTTTAATGAGTTTAAGTATTTGGGTTAGTAACATTTAAACAAAAACCTTATCATAGCAAGTTGGTAAGTTTGATTAACCCTAAACGAAAGGTCCCGTGTTCAATTCTTGCAAATGTCATATTTTTTTTATAAAGAATACGGAAATAATCAAAATTGCGTTTCCAAAACGCAAATTTCAAAATTGCGTTTCTAATCAAAACTGCGTTTCGAAAACGCAATTTTCATAACTGCGTTTCGAAAACGCATGTTTCAAAACTGGGTTGTTTCGAAAACGCAATTTCCGAAACAGCGTTTCCAAAACGCACTTTCAGAAAAGTTCCAAAACAGCGTTTCCAAAACGCAGTTTCAAAAGAGTGTGATTTCAAATCACAAAAAACTTGGAAAATGGAGATTTTCTAAGAATTTCTCAAGTCCTATTGGTTTAAAGATGTGACTGGGATATGACTGGATTAAAAAGTGTGGTTTCAAATCATAATTATACCTATATATAATATAAATATATATATATCGGGGCCTTAACAGTAGCTTTAAAGTTGGGGCAAAAGGGAGGGGTTAGCTGACATATGTAAGGGAATAGGGTTTCCTTTACAGAGATCATGGGTATGGTTAGGTGGGCGTTTGGCTTATAGTTTGGAGACCTAAAAACCAGGACTGTTTTGGGTAAAATGTTAACGAGACGGGTTATGAAGTAAACTAAGTTAAGGGCTTTATAGAGTGGTGTAATGAGATGCTTAGAGCATATAAGTGAGGTATATATATGGGAGAAGGTTAGATGTCCCTCATGGGTTGATGAGCCATCTTAGTGTTTGGTTCATGTTTTGATTGTGTGCTTTTGTTTGTTAGCTTTTTGCTAGTGCGCGTATTTTTGGAGAAGCTCAATCAGGTGAGTTTCATAGTCCCATATCTTTTAATGATTTTCACTTCCAGATGGGATAGAAGAGACACTGTATGGTTTTGTAACTAATGCTGTGAATGTTTTTATGGTTTGTGATGGACTTGTGTGTGCACTTATGTGATTAACTGCTATGTGATTCTTGATTGTGTTTATGATTTGGATCGGGGGACACGTACCGTCTCAGTTATTGTGGTTTGACTTGGTACCAAGGGGATGTTGACAAGGTGGGGCCTTGGGGAGGTACATAGATGTGTGAGCATCTATGGGACCAATGGATAATGACAAGCCGGGGCCTTGGGATTGGTACATAGGTGTATGGACGCCTATGGTACCATGGTGTTTGGTAAGGCTGGGAGCCTTGAATTTGGTTTGGAATGATTGGTCTTGAATGTTAGTTGTTAATGCATACTTGTAGCACATTGTCCATATGTTTAGTGGTTTATGGTTGTTCACAGCTTATTATAATCTATTTTCGGTTGGAGTCTAAACCTATGACTCTCACCAACATTATGTTGACGTGTTTTAGTGTCTCTTTCAAGTGATAAAGTGGTTAAGCGTGAGAACATATGTGGCTGGGATTGGAGTCGCGTAGGAATGCATTTAGAAGGAGATCCCCGTTCCTTCTTAGTTTATTTTTCTGTTTGTTTCAATAAGTGATACTATGAACCTATATGTTGATTTGTTTGTGTTATTTGTTTGTCTTGGGTAAGAGGTAGGGCTGTTACCTACTTACCTAGACTCCTGCATTGATGAGATATTGTCATGACATTTGTGTCACCTTTTATGAGATTTCTAATTCATATAGTTCTCTCTATGGACACGCTATTGTTGTGATGATATCCATGTGTCGTGTCCCATATTCCGCCATGGTGGGGTGTGACAGAATGGTATCAGAGCGCCAATGGTTATAGAGAATTAGGTTGCCTAGTCTAGTAACCTAGTCTATAGCTTAAGGGTCCCTACATATAGGCGTCATAGGAGTATGTGTGCATTTTATATTAATTAAAGTTTTCAGGATGTTATTGGTTTTTACTTGCGATGTTTGTTAAGTTTTGACTAGTATGGGTTGAACCATAGTAGTTCATACTTAGCCACATGTTATTTTCTTTTCGGGGTGTGACTAGTGCTGGTTGAACCATAATCATCCACGCTAGTCATTGTTGTATTTTGCTTAAATTGTACATTATAGTACATAATTTGGTACATGGAGTTTCTATCTTTTGTTGGGTTATTTTATGTACCTGAGGTATAGTATTTTTCTTTTGATGTTTAAGTCATGTTCCCTAAGAATCATGTGGTGGTTCGAGTTATTAGGAGTAGGTGGATATGAAGGATTTTAAGCTGTTTCCACTCTTATGGGCGACATGACTTATAACTGATTATGTTTTCGTTTTGGATTTAGTCTATGTTGTTTTAGCTAGACTATGGATTTATGTATTTTAAGAGTTTGACTATGTTATTTTAATGGATGGAGTTTTGGACTTTTTTTGGTTATGTGGTTATGAGCTTATGTGAGTAGATGGATATATGTGTTATGTGTTGTATTAATTCTTATAAGTGTCATCATAGGAAGGAGTGCATTGGGGAAGGGTAATTGTATAAGTATGGTGGCCAACATAGTTATACAAGTACCACAACTTCAATGGATTCCTAAGTATGATTGCATGAAAGAGGGTTAGTACATGCTTGTATAGTAGATGTTAGACGGATTTAAGTATATGTATCCCGATATGCCTATATATGTATGATCCCCTACAATTATCGATTGTATCCTTAGGAGGGTGGCTAGCTCGCTTTTTTTATATTAAACCTCCGTTGTAGCGTATTCTTTGAGTTTCGTATTTCACGTGTACGTTTTAAGATGGTGTTCTTGGTTTTAAGTCTATTCAAATACTTGGGATTTCTTTAGAGATAATGAAATCTTTTGTGTTGGGTCATACATTTCTTTTGGTCGGTATATATTAAAAAAGGGACTTGGAAATCTACTATAGAGTTAGATAGTTGGTTGTATTCGGTAAAATAAGGGTAAGGTGTTGGAGTCGTGTTTGAAACAAGATGTAACATAAGATTTTTTTAATCAACACTTATTTATTTCAAATTCTAAAAGACTTTCTTTAAAATAAAGCAAAATAAAATTTCTTTCTACTAAAATAGTTTATATAAGTGAGCTTAATCAATATACATCATTTATAATTATTTATGCAAGACTAAGAGCACGCGGTACAGTTGAGCCGTCGTGCTCGTGTCGTGGGCAAAAAGTGATGCCACGTCACTTTTTACTCCCACGACATCAAAACACCCCACGATGGCTCAACCCCCCTCCCTGGTTAACACGAGAATTTTGGTGTCGTCGTCACGCAACTTTTTTTTTTCAACAATTAATTTTAAACTAAAAACACATTTCATTCATAATAAAAATACAAATACAAATTTTTTTAAAATTTTCAAAAAAAAAAAAAAAAAAAAAATTAAAAAAACCCGACGACGCGAGCCACGGTGTGGTTGGCGCGCCGCCGTGGCCTCGCGCCGTCACCATGGCGTCGGCTGGTAGGTACCAGCCCAAAACCGACGACGCGAGCCACGGTGTGGTTGGCGCCGCCGTGGCCTCGCGCCGTCGTGGCCAGCCAGCCACCAGCCCACTGTACCGAGCCCTCTAAACAAAGTTCATGAAAATTTCACATACATTTATTTCTTTTCATTTAAAAAGGATTACGTTAATTACTAAGAGGATTCTTTAGTTTTTTTAAAAAAACAACTAGTATAAAACTGTTTTGGTCATAACTTGTTCGTTTTTAAAGCTTTTTGGGTGATTCAAAAGCCTAAAATTATGTACTCGGAATGTACTTTTCAAATATTTGGTATGTATAGTCATGGGGTGTCAGTAGCTTGATCGAAATTTTGGTACAAGTGATGGGTTCAAGGTTGAGTTTTGAATAGTAGTTTTTTTTATGATTTGGGATGCACGGGATACCTAGTCTTTGAGTTGAGTTTTAAGATCGTCTAGAAGGTTGTTTGTAGATTGTTTGAGTCACATAGATGTGGTGAGGAAAGAAAAAAATATTCTTTTGGAAAAGTCGATCTTGTGCACGGTTTAAATAATATGTCGCGGGGCATAAGATGTTTTGGTTGCCATTAAGTGTTTCTTGGATCATTTTTCGTTGTCATGAGTCATTTGAATTGGTACATGTTTGAGTTTTCCTTTTGAGTTTTCGTGGTTTTGGTCTGTTTTAACTCGTGCACGTGAAATGTCGTTAGTTATCCGTGGGTTTGATTCGTTGATCGTATCTAGTGGATTCAGGATGTAGTTTTGGGTTCGTATTGATTGGGAGCGTTGAGGTAGACATATGAAAGACTTGGTCGCGCCTACACGATTAAGTAGGTGGCCCTGAGAGAATGGTCGGAATGCCCTTAGTGGGGATGAAAGAGTTAAAAGTTCGTAGACAAACTAATGTGGTCATGAGGTCTCTTAGGAGTGCCAATGGAGATGAATAGAGATTTGTATAATGTATGGATATTGGCACAAGTAACGCGCCATAGAGAGTGTTGGAAGGGGATATAATACCTCAAAGGTATTTATGATTGTTCGTAAGGCATGTAAGTTTTCCGAAAATTTCCTGAGATTTAGTAGGTTTGCCTATTACTGTGAGGTAGAACCATAAATAGAGCAAGTAGGAGAAGTGAGAGGATTTGTAGTTAGTGCCTTTCCAAGGAAATTATTGATGGAATGATTTTAAGAGCAAGAGTTGTTAGAAATTGCAACGGATGCAAGGTAAAATTTGAGTTGCTTAGTAGTATATTTGGCTGTGAAAAGCGGTTGAGTGGTCTGATAAGAGGAAGTATTGTTCGTTTAGAATACACGTAGATTTTTGCGAGTAGAACGAGGTAGAAATTTATTCGTATTGCTTCTAAGAGAGGGTGCAAGGAGGACGTAGTTGAAACTGCTAAGGATGTTGTATGAACGCTTTGGGTTTACGGTTATGATTTTGGCTTCGCCGAGGCGCTAGCAGTTTTCAAGGAGTCAATGAACCGGGGGTGCATGACAATATATAAACGAGTTGTCATCGGGAGCATCGACGACATCTTGATCTACTCAAATCTAATAAGGAGAGTGAGGCGAATTATGAGTTGGTTTTGGAGTTGTTAGGAAAGGGAATTATACGTGAGATTTTCAAGTGTGAGTTTTAGGATTAAGTTGGCCAGGACGAGTAGTCAGAGATGATGGCATATCGTGGAACCAGCAAGGGGCAAAGTGAAGAAGAGTGAGGAAGCGTTTTGGAGGCTGAAGAGGTGGATTGTATAATGAGCAGATCTTGGAATTATCGGAAGGACTGGATGAATTCGCGAAGCATGACGATACGTGGAGCGAGGATTTGGATGTATACGAGAACGACAAAGAAAGGCGGTTGTTTATACGTTGTGGGAACTAAAGATCTGGAAGAACTAGATAGACTTAGTTAGTGGAGCTGGATTGTTATATCTGCCTAGAATGCTAGAGGCATTTGGGGTACGAGACGTAGAGAATGATCTATACAGATCATGAACGTCTCCAACACATATTTAATCATCTTGATTGAATATTTGGAAAAGGTGATGGGTGGAGTTAAGTGATGAAAGAAAATTGCAAGGCCAAGTACCATCTGGGAAAGGCAAGCATGGTTGATGAGACATGGAATAAGAAGAATGAAGTGAAGCTGAGACGAACTTGAACTATATGGATGACGTATTAGGGTGGTTTGGATGAAGGATGTAGGTTGCACGAGTTGAGTTGTCTAAAGCAGAGAACGCGTCAACATGTATGTTATGTGGCTTGGACAATCATATAGAGAAAAGGGACGTAGACTATACTTCCTACATAGATAAGAGTAGCTTAGAAAGGGCGATGTAAGGACGAAGTTGGTGAAAGGGATACATAATAGGGTGTAGGAATAAGTACGACGAGAGTTGGGTGATAGTCGATAGAATGACTAATTCATCTCATATTTCAAGAGGAACGAGAAGTCACGTAGTTGAGAAGTTGGAAGGATTGCGTACGGATGTGATGGAATAAAAGGTTTTGCGTAAAAGTTAGCCTAATATGTATGGAATGCCTTATGAAGGATTATGGCAAGGGAAGAAACGATGGGAAGCAAGCGTAGTATACCGTTGATAGACTAATGTTTGGTATGAGTATACTATATGGGTAATTGAGAAAGACGCCTAGAGCATTGGCGTGAGATTTGGAGATAGTTGGAGAACGCATTATATTAGGAAGAATTTTCCTACAAAGAGAGAGTCACCGGTGAGAGGGGCATATTCCCCATTGATGAGGATGTAAGGAATAAAGGAGGAAACACCTAAATTATAGGCTGAAGACGGGATATAAGATGGTATGGAAATTAAGATTGTGGAGAGACAAGCGAAAAGTAGTATGGAGGAAGAATGATTCGAGGGAGCAAGAGGTTGTGAAGATAGTGGGGTGATACTGAAGAGAAACCGTTAGAGCAAGAGGTTAGTAGTCACGAACAATGGAACGTCCACCTAGAGAAAAGATGTAACACATGTTAGTATGAAGGATGGCTAGTTACTTGGTGCCGAGCATGGGAAAGCAAGGATGAGGTGGTGGTTATGACATGTTTCTTGTGAATATTATGGGAAGCTTTTGGTTATGCAATCCTGCATATACCATTGGATGTGTTTAAGGTTGGGAGAACTTCCGAATGATAGAAAATCCATAGAGGATAGAAGCCGTTATGTATGGTGATAGGAATTGTAGTAGAAATTGCTGGAGTTAATTCATAGGAGATGAGGTGGATCACCGTTACAGTGGGATGAAGTTAGAAGCGGCCAACGTATTGGACCGGAGGTGGATCGGAAAACTATGGAGGTGATGGCAGTGACTAAGTAGAGGTTGAAAATAGCAAAGAACCGACAAGAGAGCTATGCGGACAAGAGGCTTAAGCCGTTGAGATTTGAGATAAAGTTATGCTAAAGGTTTCACCATGGAAAGGGGTGATGCGGTTTGGAAATAAAAGGAAGTTAGCACCTAGATTTGTGGGTCCATTTGAAATCCTTGAAAGGATTGGGCTAGTGGCGTATAGGTTGAGATTACCAGAGGAATTGAGTAGTGTGCATGACGTATTTCATGTATCAAACTTGAGGAAATGCTTAGCAAGAACTGACTTGCAAGTACCGTTAGATTATATTAGTATGGATACGAGTCTTCGTTTTATCGAAGAGCCGATAGAGATTTTGGGTCGTGAAGATAGGACGTTGGATAAAAAGGGTAATATACCGTAGATATGGGTAGATGGAATTTGGAACGTGGACTAGAGTTCACGTGGGAACGGGAAGGATTTATGAGGAGCAAGTATCCTCAGCTAACTGATAATGACGATCCTAAGGAGTAAATCTCGGGACGAGATTTCTATTAGGAGGTATTGATGTGACAACCGTGGTTTTGAGGTTCGTCACTTGGTCTTATTTTAAGGTTAATTTATGTGTGACTATGTGATTTGCGTGTTTACATGTTATTTTGCGTGAACGAGGTTGGTGTGGATATCGTTTATGGGTATAAAGTACTCATAAGTAAATCGAGGAACGGTTATTTCATGTTCATGAGCTCACAAATTAGTGACTATGAAATGAAATGGTGTTATTTTGGTGTTTTACGTATACGTATAAGTATTATAGTAAATCGTATTTTTTTTTACGATTTGGGGTTTAGCATCTAGAGGTCTTGGGTAAGGTGTTTAGTCATGTGAGTATTTTTCGGGATGGTTTTAAGTCATTTAGGATTTAGTTATAAAGTTTATTTCAAAATTTGATTTTTTTTTAAACTGTATATTTTACGGGTTTTTTCGGTATACGCATAAAATTGACTAGTTTTACGGTTTTAAGGTTTCGGAGGCTTTAGGAGCTGAAATAAATTAAGGTAAATTAAGGTATTATTAATAACATAATAATAAGTAATAAAAAGAAAAAAAATAAAAAAATATATGTTAAAGTCGGTTTAGGCCGATTAAAAGAAAGAAAAGGGAAAAAAAGAAAAAAAAAGAACCGGGCTTTTGTAATGGGCCAAGGACTTGTTAGGAAATTATATAAAGACTTTTTATTAACTAAAAACACATCATAATCCCCTGGAGATCAAGCTTAAGTCGAAATCAATGGAGTCTATTTAGGGTTCTTCATTAATTTTTCTTCTTTCAAAAATTATAAAGTAAAATCTTCAATACACTTTTTAATTAAATTGTTTTTAATTCTCTTACAATCAATACATGATGGATCTAGGGTTAAGTTAATTATGAATTCTGTATTATAATGGTATAAACATGATTAGATTAATTAGAGATAATAATTATACATGGTGATGGTAATTAATTAAGCTAATTGTGTTAAATTCGTTTTTAAAAACTGGCCAAAATTTTATGTCACTTGTTTTGATCATATCTAGAGTTCTACAAGCCCTTATTTTGAGATCCAAGCATCCCTGAATAGATGGCTTTCAAATGCAAGAAACGAGAACTAAATTGGAGGTAGGGAGGTGTGTCAAATACAGGTTAAACAGTCGGAGGTCAAAACAGTTTTGAAATCAGTCAGGTTTAATTTAATGATTTAAGGTGATTGGGGTACTTAGGAGTACACTTGAGCCCTCTAATGAGCATGGTAGTAGGTTTATATATTAAATAAGAGACCTGAAGGGTGGCTAAACAAATGGGTTAGGGTAAGACCCCCTAATTATAACAAACTTTTTGTATGTTCAAAATCGGTAATAGGTGGATATATATATATATATATATATATATATATATATATATATATATATATATATATATATATATATATATATATATATATATATATATATATATATATCGGGGCCTTAACAATAGCTTTAAGGTTGGGGCAAAAGGGAGGAGTTATCTGACATATGTAAGGGAATAGGGTTTCCTTTACAGAGATCATGGGTATGGTTAGGTGGGCGTTTGGCTTATAGTTTGGAGACCTAAAAACCGGGACTGTTTTGGGTAAAATGTTAACGAGACGGGTTATGAAGTAAACTAAGTTAAGGGCTTTATAGAGGGGTGTAATGAGATGCTTAGAGCATATAAATAAGGTATATATATGGGAGAATGTTAGATGTCCATCATGGGTTGATGAGCCATCTTAGTGTTTGGTTCATGTTTTGATTGTGTGCTTTTGTTTGTTACCTTTTTGCTAGTGCACGGATTTTTGGAGAAGCTCAATCAGGTGAGTTTCATATTCCCATATCTTTTAATGATTTTCACTTCCAGATGGGATGGAAGAGACACTGTATGGTTTTGTAACTAATGATGTGAATGTTTTTATGGTTTGTGATGGACTTGTGTGTGCACTTATGTGATTAACTGCTATGTGATTCTTGATTGTGTTTATGATTTGGATCGGGGGACACGTACCGTCTCAGTTATTGTGGTTTGACTTGGTACCAAGGGGATGTTGACAAGTCGGGGCCTTGGGGAGGTACATAGATGTGTGAGCATCTATGGGACCAATGGATAATGACAAGCCGGGGCCTTGGGATTGGTACATAGGTGTACGGGCGCCTATGGTACCATGGTGTTTGGTAAGGCTGTGAGCCTTGGATTTGGTTTGGAATGATTGATCTTGAATGTTAGTTGTTAATGCATACTTGTAGCACATTGTCCATATGTTTAGTGGTTTATGGTTGTTCACAACTTATTATAATCTATTTTCGGTTGGAGTCTAAACCTATGACTCTCACCAACATTATGTTGACGTGTTTTAATGTCTCTTTCAGGCGATAAAGTGGTTAAGCGTGAGAACATATGTGGCTAGGATTGGAGTCGCGTAGGAATGCATTTAGAAGGAGATCCCCGTTCCTTCTTAGTTTATTTTTCTGTTTGTTTCAATAAGTGATACTATGAACCTATATGTTGATTTGTTTGTGTTATTTGTTTGTCTTTGGTAAGAGGTAGGACTGTTACCTACTTACCTAGACTCCTGCATTGATGAGATATTGTCATGACATTTGTGTCACCTTTTATGACATTTCTTATTCATATAGTTCTCTCTATGGACACGCTATTGTTGTGATGATATCCATGCGCCGCGTCCCATATTCCGCCATGGTGGGGTGTGACACGCCGGTTTAAATGTTCACCTGGTACATATGTGGTGTAAAAAGATTAAGGGAGGGGAATAAGTTTTTGCACTATATCCTATAAACAATAAATGATAAAATAGACAGATAGATTTTTATGAGCATTAGAACATGTCGTTAACCCCAATTCAATAATCTTTTTTTAACAACAATTCAATAATCACACGTCCTACGTTGCTAGCAAATAAAATAAACTCACATCACGCTCATAACGTATCTTTTAAAAATGAACCTTTTTAGCCTCAAATTGTCTAGTACAATATTACTACTCGTAATGTCATAGTCAGTTTTCGGTTGGTCGTCCTACGAGATGTTTCCCACCCCACTACGAGAGACCACCATTTTCTTGAAAAAAATTGAAGATTTGGTCGGGTAGTCGACCGGATGGTTTGTGTGAACGGATTTTTAATTGATTTTTGTGTGGTGCATGCATTTCGTCTCAGGGGCGGAATTACAAACGTATCAAATGTGGCACGGGACGCATTTGTTTAAAAATTATTTAAAAGATATAAAACTTACTTTTATAAAATTTAAGAAAGTTTTTAAGCATAAAATACGTTTAGAAAAAATAAATAAAGAAATAACAAAAATAAGCATCACAAGTCTCGAACTCGTGACCTCCATTTTATAGGTATTGGTTTTGTTTGTTGTTAAATGTTTTGTTACGACATGTTAGACTGCAATTACCATATATGTACTAATTAGGATTCACTATTAGCACTTTGTTGCATGTAGGGATGGGAACCGGTTCGGCTTATTTGAGTCGGGTCGAAGTCGGATTAAGACTATATTTTTTTACCCGAACTTGATTTGATTTCAACACGGGTCAGTCGGGTTCGGGTCTAGTTAGGTCGGGTCTATTCGGGTTTGGGTTAATTCGAATTTGAATTAAAAAAAATATATATTCTTTTCTAATAGAAGTTTTACTAAATTCAAATTAAAAAAAAAAATTTATTCGGGTCAATCGAGTTGACCTGAACCTGAACTAGATATAATATTTATACCCGATGTCTGACCCGATTTTGAATTCGGGTTAGTCGGGTTAACCCTATTAAATCGAATTGAAATTTGAATCCGAATAACTCGAACAGTGATGGAGGAGCATAAGAATAAACTTCTTATTTTGTTTTATTTTGTGACATCTTTTGTTTAGTTTTCTTATTTTGTGTATCTTTTATTTAATGTTTTTATTTTGTGTTTCCTGAGAATAATATTGTTTTCTTTTTCCCTAAGTTTAGTTTTCCTATAAAATTAGGACTTTGATTCATTGTAAGGATTATGAAGTTATGAATAAAAAAACAGACTTTTAGTCTTTGTTAATTGACTTGAATCCAAGTTAGGGTTTATTGTTCAATTTTCTCTTAATAATCGGGTATTCATTGAATCAACGATTGTTAGAGTTTGCCTGATTATCGGTATTCTTTTGAATCAACGATAGTTGGAAGGATTGTGTCTGGTATTCTTTGGAATCAACAGATTCAATTATCTATCTTTGTTACTTTGTTTTTCCGCTACATCAGTTGGTATCAGAGCCTGGTTAATCTTTTGGTATCAAGAGCCGAATTTCCTGATGAAGATGTTAAGATATCCGTTTTTTGAGAGTGATGGTTTATCTTTTGATAAATGGAATGATTATGGTGAGGCTAGTGATGATTATGAAGGACCTCCAATATTTGATGATGATCAATATGAAGAAGAATATATGCTAGTTTATGATATTGATGTTGAAGATGTCATTAGGGAAGAAGAAGGATTTATCGGGAAAGAAGAATTTAGTGGGGAAGAAGACAACATTGAAGACACTGTAGTTGTTGCTAATAATATTTATTCTTCAATGATCCAAACTACCATGGTTGACAAGTTGGGTTTTAAGACGATCAAGGTTAGAGGTCGATTCATTTTAAAAAAAAGGTAATTTGATACAAAGGATACAAATTTGGATGCTACGAGTACAAGAGACGAGTGAGACAAACTCGAGGACGAGTTTTTTGAAGTGAGGGAGAATGATGGAGGAGCATAAGAATAAACTTCTTATTTTGTTTTATTTTGTGACATCTTTTGTTTAGTTTTCTTATTTTGTGTATCTTTTATTTAATGTTTTTATTTTGTGTTTCCTGAGAATAATATTGTTTTCTTTTTCCCTAAGTTTAGTTTTCCTATAAAATTAGGACTTTGATTCATTGTAAGGATTATGAAGTTATGAATAAAAAAACAGACTTTTAGTCTTTGTTAATTGACTTGAATCCAGGTTAGGGTTTATTGTCCAATTTTTTCTTAATAATCGGGTATTCATTGAATCAACGATTGTTAGAGTTTGCCTGATTATCGGTATTCTTTTGAATCAACGATAGTTGGAAGGATTGTGTCTGGTATTCTTTGGAATCAACAGATTCAATTATCTATCTTTGTTACTTTGTTTTTCCGCTACATCAAACAGCCGACCCGAATATGCTCGGTTCTTGTCGGAAAAATTGACACCCTAGTTGCATGCATGTTCTCACGTTTATAGTTTACAGATTTTTTCACGTCATGTTAAAATCGTCAGTGTTTTCATTTGTCAAAATCTTGTGTGTACAAAGATTGATAGGAAGCTTTTGAAATGTTTTTTTAGCATTTTTGTTTTTGAAATAGCATATATGATAGAAAGTAAATTTCAAATTATTTAATGAGTAAAGCATTTTTTTTGCCTCTATATTAACGCCAATAACATCATTGGTGGTGTTATAGGTATCATTTCGTTATGTTGGTAAAACATGTTATCCGATGTCTTTTTTTTAGTATCGGTTTTTAATGTTTTAGAACCGATTTCACATGGTTAAAATGTTCTTGAACTGGTTTTTAATTATATTGGTCAAGCTGTCAAGTCACGATTCAATCAATTTTTGCTCAAAATTGACATCTGATCACCTGGGTCATACTTCAGTCAGTTTTAACGCCGAGCAAATGACTAACGTAATGAACATCGGGTCGAAATCGACCGAAATCGAATTTGTAGAAAACCCAAACCAAGAACCGAACCGATATGCACTTATAAAAACTAAAACTGAACCGATTTGGTTCAGTTCGGTTCCGTTTAGGTGGTTTGAACCAATTTGTGTCGGTTTTGAGTCGAACCGAACCGAGCTATATATTAAAATCAAAAATTAAACCAAATTTATTCGGTTCAATTCAGTTTGCCGGTTTGATTCGATTTTTTGGTTTATTTACTCAGCTTTAGACCAAAGTCATCTATGTGTTTATGTGCGTTAATTAAAGAAGTATTGCATGCATGAAAGAAAATTACCCTTTTCATTATTTCACAAACTTCTAGTACCAAGTATTATTGTTTGTTAAAATTGTATACTGAGAGCAAACGCAAAAGATTAGACATTACTACTATAATTTATTAGTAGGTAACCCGATCCAAACTTTTGACATAAGTGTTTTTATTCTAACTTTGTTATTGGCGCGTTGCTGTTGCGGGTAATTTGAAAATATTTTATAAGCGTAATATTTTTTGAGATTACATATTTTTCAATAATAACTTTAAAATAAATGATGATAGTTTTAAGTTGAAATAAGTTTAAACAATAATAAACCAATTCATATAAAAATAACATTACGAAATTGTGATGATTGATAATGAAAGGTATTTGCTAATATGTGTAATATTCGTCATTATATTATATAACGTGTAAATATATAAAATATTTGTTGTTTATATGTTTACATATTTTTATATGTTATAATAACCTTGAAATTTACATATTTTGTTATGTGTGATTTAATGGAATTAATTAACAAAGTGATTAGTATTTCATTAAATTTACACTAAAATAAATACATAGACCATATATGTTTTGAGTATGTAAATTTATAAAAAAATTGAATAGTTCGAAATCAAACACAAAGTTAGTATTAAATTTACATTAATAAACAATTTAAATAATTATATGTAGAAAATTATATTTTATAGTAATAATCATTTGTACTTGTTGCATATTCATTTGTATTTACTTTGCCAATTAATGTGTATTACTCATCGGTTAATACAAAAATACATTTACGAAAATTTTGTGTTGTAAAGGTTTGTACAAAAAGCGTATAAGGAGGTATTATTTTAAATTTTTAGAGAGAGAATAATCTAGTTTATAAGTAGTACAAAATTTATATGCCTTTAGAAAATAGTACATTTTTATGTATGGGGTTGTTTTATCGGTTTTGACGGGCCTTTCCGGTTCGTATTCTACAGCTTTTTGACTGCCAAACCGATTATGATTTCGGTTCTCTGTTTGTGCAATGCCGATAAAAGGTTGCAAATTTCATATATATATATTAACAGTTTTTTCAAAAGCATTTTTATCAATTAACATTCTTTCCCTGATACAGGTGTCGTTCTTTTTCATTTATGAATAGAATTGATAAGTGTCTTGATTTTTTGTAAATATGCAAATGTAATGATAATGATGATGGTTTAATAAAAAAAATTTTACGAATTTATGAGAAAAATGTATATCTTAGATGTGTTAGTAAAATATTCATTTGGTAAAAGGTCGAAGGACTACATGTGTAAGTCATTGTCAACAGAAGGGACTATCATTGTAATTATGTCTCATGTAAATTTGAAAAAGCTTTTAAGCTTTTACGTTTTGCATACGCATGAGCTTATGAAGTTGACAAGCTTATATAAGCTTTTCAAAATCCATAATAACACATTATTAATAAGTAGCTTAATGCATTCTCTCCTTGATTTCAAAGTGTCCAAAAAACAAGTTAAATAAAAGTTTATGGAACGTTTGAATATGCCCTGTTGTTACTGTAACAAAGCTGTAAATTTCAGTTTTCAGAATCAGAAATGACTTTATTTATAAATGAGGAATGGTGAAAAGTTTGTGATAATAAATTAATGCATTTGTTAGTTTTTGGCTACTTCTTTTGAATAAAAAAAGTGTTTCTCATGTCCCTATATTTAAAAAGTTAGTTGGTCAAAGGAAAAGTTATACATTACCTTAATAACAATCATTAGTTGCAACCATTTGTTCTCCCACATGCATGCTTAATCTTAACTATAATTAATTAATTATAAATGTCAACATGTTACAAAACCTATATGGATTTTTGTGTAACAAATTAGCCAGGCAGCCACGGAAAAAAATCTACTGCAAATAAACATGGCGACGTGGGTTTGTACCCCCCACTAACATACAGTGGCGGAGCTAAAAATTTAGGTCGCGGAAAGGTAAAAATTTTTTACCAATACAATACTACTTACTTAAGAAAACTTCATTAAAACATGCTAGAACTATCTAATGAGTAACAAAATTATGCAAACCCCAAGCATTCTTGGACAATAACTGAATACCGGCCTTGATTAATAAACCCGAACAAAACACTACTAGTTTTAATTGAAAGGTAACAGGTTACAGGCGTATAAACTAGTTCAAAAAATTTGTAAGTTATACTATAAACAATGTTCAAGAAATCTGGATTTATTATGGGCCATGACAAATATACGTTTCGGCTACTATGGCCCGTTAAGGTATAACTTTTGGTTTGACTAACTTTTTAGATTAGGTTTTATGGGACAACGAAAAAGACTTTTTTATCCGGGGTATTAAACGTTGATAGCAGGGGCGGAGCCATTCCCAATTTCCCATCAAAGTGGTTATGTAAACCCGAACAATATACTTTTATAAAAATAAAAATTAGGAAAGTTTTTAAGCATAGAATAAACGTTTAGAAATAGTAAATGAAAAATTAACAATAAAAGGCATTAAAAGACGAACTCATGACATACCTTTCAAATCAAACATAACTTACCATCAGTGCCAGCAGATTGGTTTTGTTTATTTGTTAAATGTTTTGCTTTTAGTAACTGTTACGACATGTTAGACTACAATTACCTATATGCACTAATTTAATTTGGGATTCACCATTGCATGTAGGGGTGGGAATTCGTTCGGCTTATTCGAGTCGGGTCGAAGCAGTGGCGGAGCCAGAAAAAATTGTCAAAGGGGGCATCGATCTATAAAAAGGTTTTTATTGTAACGTGAGACAAATGAGGTCGGGTTGAATCGGAAATTTGGTTTTAAATACATACAACAAAAACGCTCTATTTTAAAGCACATTAACACATGTTATTGACTACAAATAGACGGAAAAACTAATCATAGGCCATTTACTGAGATTAACTTATGAAAATCATAACATTTTTTATAAACCTAAATTATCAATTAAGTATATTGCAATTAAAAAACTGCCATGTTAACAAAAAGCATATCCAAAAGTTGTCACATAACTCAACATGCTCCAGTGTACTAATAAATACTGCACTAATGACTACTATTTGAAATAAAATATTAGACATAGTACTATAATTAATAAACTGATTTTTTTTCCTACTATCACATAAGTGGCCCACAACCCCCACAGAACCCATTTCCCTATCACTTTCACCTTCTCTCTTCCAACCTCTTCATTTATCATCCATTTTTTCCGACGGATTATGCGCAGTGAAAAACAATTCCCACATCAGAAAGGTCTGTTTTTTTTATAACCATGAGAGTGTAGAGGGCACTTTCAGAATTTGGCTGAGGGCACCAGTCATATTTGTTACCAGTATCAATTTTTTCCTATGTATTTTCTGTATTCGTAAAAACTTGGTTGGGGGCAACGCCCCCCACTATCTTACATATGGCTCCGCCCCTGGGTCGAAGTCAGAATATGATTAAATTTTTTATATTAAAACTCGATTCGATTTCAACTTAAGTTAGTCGAGTTCGGGTCGGGTCTATTCAGTTTGGGTCTATTTGTGTTCGGGTTAATTCGAATTTGAATAAAATTAAAAATTAAAAAAAATTATTCTTTTTTAATAGAAGTTATACTAAACTAAAATTTTTAGAAAATTATAAAAATTCTTATTCGGATCAATCGAGTTGACCTGAACCCGAATTAGATATAGTATTTATACCCGATGTCCGACCTGATTTTGAATTCAAGTTAGTCGGGTTGACCTTATTAACCCGAATTGAAATTTGAACCCGAATAACCTGACCAACCGACCCAAATATGCTCGGTTCTGGTCAGAAAAATTGACACCCCTAGTTGCATGCATGTTCCCACGTTTGTAGTTCACAGATTAGGATATGATCACTAGCTTGTTTAAATTGTCAGTTTTTTCATTTGTCAGAATTTTGTATGTAGTATGTTTGGTACCAAGCGTTTAAAAGTATTTTGAAGCAACTAGCAGTAAGCGACTAGTAATTTAAATATAATATTTGTTTGGTAACGAGCGACTAACGGTTGAATTATGCGTAACTGCTCTTATTCAAAATGTTTTATCAACAAGCATTTAGATCTAGCCGCTAGCGTTTTGATTTTCAAATTACATATATACCCCTTCTCTTTATTTAAAGAACCTTTATGTTAATGTGCACATGTCCTTCTAAGTAATTTTTTACAGTGTATAATTAATGCTACTGCTACGTTTATCAAACATTTTATTTAACAAACAGCTACCGATTACTGCTACCGATTAATGCTTATTACTTCTGCTTACTGCTACGTGTTGTCAAACATAGCCTAAAAGATTTTACAGGAAGCTTTTAAAAAAGAATTTAGCATTTTTGTTTTTGAAATAGCATATATGATATACAGTAAATTTCAAATTATTTAATGAGTAAATGTTAATTTATAAGTTTATGTTGGATATATGAAACGTCCGTGCACATGTATAAGAGTGGAGGAACGATTGGCTAGAGGTTAGGCTGGTAACTTTTGGCTTCACTCTGTCTTTGGCGCCACCACTTCCATTCTCGCGCCAAGCACGCTCGCGTCAACCTCACCAGCAGTGGCGCCAACAATGTTCACTTTGTTTTTTTTTTGTTTTGAAAATTCAAAAAACATAGTCGTTCTAGGGGGACTTTTTTGCAAAAAAATTTTAAAAACTTAATCAGAAATAACCGTTTGAAGGGGCTAAATTGCAAAAGATTTAAAAAGAAAAATCAAAAGTAGTCGTGCGGTTTAAAAGAGTTTAGAAAGGTGCTAGACTAGATATCGAACGCGCTTTCGGTGTCTTACAAGGTCATTCGAGAACTATACGACAACCCGCTCGTGCTTATGAAATTAACCACTTGAAACGAATCATGTATTGTTGTAACATGTTACATAACATGATATTGGAAGACGAAGGATTCACATTGAATCCTAGAGATGTTTATGTTGAACCTCAACCGAATATTGTTCGAAGTTGGGTCAAAAGAGGTGAAATACATGAGACGAAAAGAAAAGAAATTCGAGACCGAAAAGTACATAACGAGCTTCGAGCCGATCATGTGGAGCATTTGAGCCGTAATCATTAAATTGTAACGGTTTTTTATTGTAATGTTTTTTTAATTGTAAGGTTTTTTTATTGTTATGTTTTTTCAATTGTAACGTTTTTTTAATGTAATATTTTTTTTAATTTAATGAAGTTTTTATTTAAGTTATTTTGTGTTTAAAAAAAGATAAAAATAAATTATTTTCTTTGGCACCAGATTTTCTGGTGTCAACTGTTACCCCTAAAATGTGGTGTCAAAGCCCCAAAATCCTACCTGACGGCTTTGACACTAAATTCTAGTGTCACCCGCTCCCAGCACTCTAAGACATTTTTTATTGTAATGTTTTTTCAATCCGATGTTTATTTTTAGTACTGGTTTTTAATGTTTTAAAACCGGTTTCACATGGTTAAAATGTTTTTGAACCAGTTTTTAATTGTATTGGTCAAGTCGTCGAGTCACGATTTAATCAGTTTTTTCTCAAAATCGACATGTGGTCTCCTGACTGTGTCACACTACAATCAGTTGGGTCAATTCGCGTGGGTAATGGGTATGGATATCTCAAACCTGTCACCCACCTTCGTGGTTTTATCCAGGAGACCTTACTCAAGTTGTACTAGAGGCATTGGCAGTGTAACTAGACGCTAGTCAATGTGATCACACTATATAAATTTGTCCAAGTGGGAGCTGAAAGTTTATGGACATAAATTTAGTAGTCTTGTATTAGGATCGAACTTGAGATTACGGGATTGCACACAATACGTAAATAGTTAATTATTTAATAGATGTATTTATTATATTTATTAAATTAAATCGAGCTATAAAATGTAACGAACGTTATTTATTAAAAGTTAAGTATAAACGTTCGTTACGGAATAAAAATGAAGGAAAAGAAAAATTACGGAACACCCCCTTAGGGTGTGCCGCATAGTCGGCTACAAGGGGAAGGGGAAAAGGGAAACATTGTTTACTTGGGCTTCAAGTTTAAGTGCCTATATAAACAACTCTTATACCTCATAATTTTTCTACACCAATTTTTTTCTTCTCTTTTCTTTTGGCCGATCGACACAAAGAAACCCAAAGGGTTTTTCGTTTGGTTTTGTTTGGTTAAAAGTATAATATAGTCCTAGCCCCTCTCTAGGGTTGTTGGGTAGATTTTCCACAAGGCATAGTAGCTCGATTTACACGTACTAGACTTACGGTTAGCTCGTTGTATTACGTGCGTACAAGATCGTAATATAGTCTTATCGTAGACTATATCTCGGAGATCTTACGTAAACCCTACTTTGGAGAAATAGGTTTTGTTCGAGGGAATCGCATTAGCTAAAAGGTACATAACTCTAATTCAATTAATTATAATTGTGTCAATTAATGATCTTGTTAAATCTATTCCGCTATATGTGCTTTGATCTCATTTAAGGTTTTAATAATCTCGTTTGAGGTTTTCATAATAATTGTTATAAAAAGTGAAAAAAATGATGCACGTCACAATAACCTCGTCATGCAACTAATCAATGCAGTAACTTTATCATTCAAAGTTTTGGTAAATCTATCCAAATTTCGCTATTCTGGATTGTTTGTCTCCTGTCATAAGAACAAGTTAACGCTAAAGTCATGAGTATATAACATCATCTAGAATTAGAGTAGAATTTGATTAGTATTACCGAAATTTGTTTGTCGGATCTTTAAAACTATCATCATCAATTTTTTCTTACAACCAGAGTTCCTTCACTTTCTCATGGATCTAAAACCAACAAGAAAGTCTACTGGTCAACAGGAATGCGCGCTAACAAGTAACATGTTCAGATAAAATTACTTTGATAGTCGACTGGTTAGCTAGCCATACCTCAATAATACCGTTTGGTTGTTTACTCCACTTCTCAACCAGCTGAAGCAATGCAACTGATGAAAGGTCCCTGAGTGGTAACAAGAATGTGTTATGAATTTTATAAATGTAATAAAAGCTTTCTTGGGCCATGCCTCTGCCACAGAAGTAGCTTCCCCTCTTTGTACAATACGAGTATTTTTATTTAAGTTTATAATAATCAAGAACAAGAAAAAAGGAAGAACAATAATAAAAACTAACCTCTTCATCAAGTAAGCCAATCACAATGAAGCTTAAAGGCTCGATAACAAAATATTGGACTACAGCCATCTGTCAAAACATTGTTACCAGTATTGTAAGTCACTAAGCAGATAATGATAATTGCGATAGTGCTTTTGACAGATGGCAAAATGGGAGTATTAAGTAACAACGATTTCAAAGACGAATTTAGATAAATAAAAAAACATAGAAACAAATCTTACATCAATGCTACTGCTCAAAATCTGCCTAACAAACTTCTCAAACGACTACCTATTCCACTCTTGATAGAAAATTCTACTAATGAAAGGTTAGCCATGTGGCAACCATGGGATTACAAATGTGAACCTAGATCTGCGAATGTCGTAGGTCATCAACAAATTCCATGTTGTCTGCAAATCAGCGAGTGGTAATATTAGTCCATATATACCAAGAGAGAAATCAAATCACCAAGATCATTAACCTATTTGGTCTCATTGTTCTAATTGTGGACCTACTTTTTTTATACGCAGATTCATAGATGAAGGCAGAAATTTGTAACAAACTTGATAACTTAAAACACCTTGATGTTAGAAGAAACTTACTCATTACCACTAGGGCTGTGAAAATTTGTTTAACAGTAACATCGATTACAATGGGGTATAAACAGGTGCCTTTGTTGGCATCAGACTTTCCATGTGAACAAATGGTGTCAAATGATTCGTTCACGCAGCTATCTATCTTATTCAATACATTAGCATTGGTGTCGTTTCTTTATGCTTCTATGCAGAAGACCTGTTAAATTTATAGACCTAATCTATCACCCATACTTAACCTCAGGGACTAATTATGTCAATGTTTAATCTTTCAGTTAGTGTTGTGGACTTGGTGAGGAAGTTTCTATGCTATGGAGGGACTATTGTTGCTTCATGTGGATACTTCTGGCTGGACTCTAAAGCCCATGACATAAAGCCTATTTACTTCTAACGGCACTAAAGCCCATCTTGTGTTTATTACTTCTATCTAGGTTTTCTCTCATAGTTTCATTATCGCAGTTGCTTTGTGTGTGGGTTTTACACATAGTTGTTATATCTCTTGTTCTTGATCTTAGAAACTTAGTTTGATCTTTACTTTTATTGTTTTGATTGTAAAACTATTATCATGTAGATAATAGAGCTACACGTGAGTAGCACTGGTAGCTTTTTATTTAATTTTTATTCTGTCGTTCTTGAATCTTGTTTAATAAAGTTAAAAGTGTTTTGAGGTCATTCGATACATGTTTTTCTACATGGTATCAGAGACTGGTTATTAAAAATCAATGAAAAGTTTTTTAGGGTTTCATAAAAATTTGGGGTTTTCTTTACAATACATACATTTTTGAGAAGATCTGCCATTGAGATAGCTGGATCTGTTAATATTACTTATAGATTCAAATTTTTGATACCTCAATTTTTATTTTTAAAAATTAGGGTTTTTGAGATCTGGATACTTATATCATTTGGTTGCTATTTTGAACGATTGGTGCTTTTATCTTTTATTTGAGGTGATTTTCCCTAATTTTCCTTGGGAAAAAAATTAGGGTTTCACTTTTTTCTTAAAAGATTCTTTGATTAGTGGTGGTTTCATAAGTGGGTTGTGTGTTTCTATTGCTGGTTCGTTGTTTTGGCCATTTTCCCTATTTTTTCCTTTGAAGGAAAATTAGGGTTTGTGACTAAGGGTTCTGTTACATCCTAGACTAAGTGAATCTAGGAGTAACAGTTCGATTGTGCTTTTGTTGACTCGGTAACACCTCTCATACTCTCTCTTTAACTATTACTTGTTGTTTTTGCTTCTATTATTTCTTGTTCTTGTTGGGATTGGTGGTTATTTTATTTTACCCTTTTATTGGATCCTCACCCTTTTCCTTGCCCTTGACCTGCCACCCTTGAGTGGTTTGGAAGCCTGGGAACTTTGTTGGCATTGGACTGAGTTATTTTTTGACCATTGTTGACCAGTCACCATGTCTGAGCATGGTGACACTGATATTGAAAGTGTAACTGACCCAGTTACACTTATCAGTAAGCTTGACTTAAGTGACCCATTACATTTGCACCCTAATGATTCAGTTGTCTTGACTGTTGTTACTGTTAAGCTTAAGGGGACTGAGAGTTATCAGATTTGGGCTAATGCTATGTTACTTGCCTTGGAAGGTAAAAATAAAACTGGTTTTAATTATGGGTCTTGTAAGAGATCTATTACAAATGAAGTTTTGGAAAAACAGTGGGAAAGGGTGAATGCTGTTGTATTGGGGTGGATTCTTAACTCTATATCTGAGGAACTTTTCCTTGGTCAGATTTTTTCTAAAAAGGAAAAACATGTTTGTAAGGAATTAAAAGAAACTTCTCATAAGGTTGAAGGTTCTGTGATTTTTAACTTGCATCACAAGATTAATACTTTGAAACAAAATGGCTCCAATCTTTCTGATTATTATCATAAGTTGAATGCTTTGTGGAAACAATATGATGCCATGATTGAATTACCTACTTGTGTGTGTTCTGCTTCTAATGATTTTAAAAAGCATAATCAATTGTTGAAACTTATGCAATTTTTTATGGGTTTGGATGATTCTTATATGAGTATTAGAAGTTATATCTTGTCTAGAGAGAATCTCCCTGATGTTAAAGGAGCTTATGCCATCATTTCCAGTGAGTAATCTCACAGGGTGGCTTCTAGTAGTAGTTCTGGGTCATCTCAAAGGGCTCAAACTTCTGCTTTTCTTTCTAATGGGTCTGCTAGAAACAATGTTCAAAGACCTCAGAATGCTCATACTAGTAATTTCAGACCAAATTTTGGAAACAATGGTAACTTTAGACCTAGTTCTGGCACCACTAGATTTAGACCTAATACACCTAACAACAATGTGTATAGACCTAATGGTAATACTAATGCTGAAATTGTGTGTGAGAATTGGGGTTATAATGGCCACACCATTGATAGGTGTTTTAAGATCATTGGATACCCTAGTGACTTTGGAAAAAGAAAGGGGGGGGGGGGGGGGGTAAAATTTCAAAGGGAAAATGTGTCTAACAATTTAGTTGGGACACCCTGTTCATCTGGATTTACTGATGCACAATTGACCACTTTGCTCTCTCTCATTAAGGATAACAAGAATTCTGCTAATGATTCTTAAAAGGGGGTTCATTCCAACATGGCGGGTATTTACTTTAATAACAGCAAAGTTTTTAATGATAATTTTGAGAAGTTCTTTTGTTCTAACACGAACATCAAATCAAAACTAGCTTATAACGGGAAGGTTGTTGATTCTGTGGCAAATCAACATATGACCAATAATGTAACTAAGTTGGATAATGTGTTTGATATTTCTCATCTAAATATTAAAGTAGCTCATCCCAATGGGACTGAGGCTATTATTTCTAAAATTGGCAATCTCAAACTTTCAAATGGTCTAGTTTTATTTGATGTTCTTGTTATACCTGATTATTGTGTTACTCTAATATCTGTTCATAAACTTGCTAAGGATAATAAGGTCTTGGTCATTTTTTATGAGAACAAATGTTTTTTTTGTGAGTCAGGATTTGAATCCCCAAACTGTTTTAGGGACTGGTAGACAATGTGGTGGTCTTTACTATTTAGATATAGAAGGTACTAAGACTGTGAACAACTTTAATGTGCCTACTTGCTCTTTGTCTAAACATGATTGGAATCGTAGATTAGGTCACCCTGCTGACCCTGCTCTAAGTGTTCTTAAGAATCATTTGAACATTACTAATTTTGATCAAACAAATTTCTGTGAAGTATGTCAAAAGGCTAAACAAACTAGAGAACCATTTCTTTTAAGTGATCATAAAACTAAAGTACTTGGTGATATTGTTCATTTAGATCTGTGGGGTCCTTATAGGGTGACCAGTCACACTGGTCATATGTATTTTTTGACTGTTGTGGATGATTTCACAAGGGCTGTGTGGGTATACTCGATTAAAAGTAAAGATGAAGTTGGCACTTCTATTGAAATCTTTTTCAATCTATTACAAAATCAATTCAAAAGGACTGTCAAAATTTTCAGAAGTGACATTGGGACTAAATTTGTTAATCATAGCTTTCAAATTTTTTGTCATGATAAAGGGATTATACACCAGACCTCTTGTGCCTACACTCCACAACAAAATGGGGTGGCTGAAAGGAAACATAGACATCTGTTAAATGTTACTAGATGCCTTATTTTCAGGGGGAATACCTTTGAGATTCTGGATTGAATGCATTCTAACTGCTACTTATCTTATTAACAAATCACCTTCTTCTGTGCTAAATGGTAGATCTCCTTATGAGATGATTTACAATTCATCCCCAAATCTCTCTCATATTAGAACTTTTGGATGCCTTTGTTTTGCTACTATTTCTAAACATGATAAACTGTCCAGTAGGTCTGAAAAATGTGTGATGATGGGTTTCTCTAATTATCAAAAGGGTTACAAGCTTTATAGTCTTGACAAACATCAATTTTTTGTTTCTAGAGATGTTAAATTTTTTGAACCTATATTTCCCTTTAAAGATGGTAGTTTGAATAAAAAGAATGATAATGAAAAATTTGATGTTTTCCAAAATGATAAAGCTTTGAACTTTTTTGACTTAGATAACCATGAGATTCCCTATGATGATGAGAGAGTAACAAAAGAACATAATGGTGACCATGGGTCACCAAGTGCTAGCAGCCCACCCTTGAGTCTTGGTGACAGTGGAGACATTGCCACAGGCAATGATACAACAGATGCCAGATCAAATGGGATTGAGGCAGCCACACTTGATGATAATAACATATCTGAGGGAACTTTAGAATTCAACCCAAGTCTTTCTCCTCATGTTCAAGACATGGGAGAAAACTTGGGTGACACTTCTAATACTAATGCTCAGGGAAATCAAGGGTTGAGAAGGTCTTCTAGACCTTCTGTTTTTCCAAAAAACTATAATGATTTTGTTGTTAATTCAAAAGTTAAATATGGGATTGAAACATTTGTGAGATATTCTAGGATCAAAGGTGATGCTTTGTGTTTTGTGACCCAATTGAATAAGAATAGTGAACCTATGAACTACTCTGAAGCCTCTCAAAGCCCATAGTGGGTGGATGCTATGAATTTAGAATTTGTTGCCTTACTTGAAAATGATACTCGGGATTTAGTTGAATTGCCACCTGGTATAACTGTTTTGAATTCTAAATGGGTGTCAAAACTTAAAGTTTAAATCCAGTGGTGAATTAGAAAGGTATAAAGCTAGGATTGTTGCTATGGGTTGTGGTCAAAAGGAAGGAATTGATTATGAGGAAACTTTCTCTCCTGTTGTTAAAATGGTTACTGTTAGATGTTTGATTAACTTAGATGTTAACCAGTCTTGGCTTATATACCAACTTGATATCAACAATGCCTTCTTATATGGTGAGTTAGACGAAACTGTCTACATGAAACCTCCACAAGGTTTTTATACTGGTAATAAAAACCTTGTGTGTAGATTAAAAAAATCTATTTATGGTCTTAAACAATCCCCAAGACAGTGGAACTCTAAGCTAACCTCTGTGCTTACTGAAAATGGATTTGTTCAAAGCAAATCTTATTACTCTCTTTACACTAAGAGAAATTAGTAGTTGTTTGTTGGTGTTCTTGTGTATGTTGATGATATTATTGTCACTGGTAATGATCAAAAGGAGATTGACAACTTTAAAGATTTTTTGAAAGGAAAATTCAAAATCAAAGACTTGGGGAAACTTCAAATTTTTTTGGGAATTGAAGTTATTTATACTAATTCAGGGATTTTTTTAAATCAAAGAAAATATGTGTTGGACCTTTTGTATGAATATAGTATGCTTACCTGCAAACCATCTAAGACACCTTTAATGTCAAAACTGTCAATCTCTAATGAGGCATCTGAAAATGACCCTTTGCTTGATAATATTGTTGATTATCAAAAACTTATGGGTAAATTAATCTACCTGACCAACACTAGACCTGACACATCTTATGTTGTGTATTGTTTAAGTCAGTTTATGCATTCTTCTTTAAGGTCTCATTTAAAAATTGCTTTTAGAATCCTGAAATATTTAAAGGGTAGTCCTGGTCTTAGGATTCAAGTTGCCAAAGGTTCAGGTATGTCCCTCAAAGCCTTTTCTGATGCTGACTGGGCTAAGTGCATTGCAACAAGAAGGTCTGTTATTGTTTACTGTGTTTTTCTAAATGATAATTTGATATCATGTAAGAGTAAGAAACAACTCACTCTCTCTAAATCTTCTACAGAAGCTGAGTATAGAGCTCTGGCTTCTGTAACAAGTGAAATCATTTGGATTCTTAAAATCTTGAAAGATTTAAATTACTATAATCTTTTGCATGTGAATCTTTTCTATGACAGTAATTCTGCTATTAAGATAGCAGCCAACCCAATTTTCATGAAAGGACTAAACACCTTGAAATTGACCTTTATTTTGTTAGAGAAAAAAATCTTAATGGTGTTGTTAAAACTGTGAAAGTGGATTCTGCAAATCAAATTGCATACATCCTAACTAAGGGGTTGGAAACAGCTTTGCACCAAAGGCTTGTTAACAAGCTTGGGATGATTAATTTGTATGGGTTGTTAGATTAAGGGGGATGTTAAATTTATAGACCTAATTTGTCACTCATACTTAACCTAAGGGACTAATTATGTCAATGTTTAATCTTTCAGTTAGTGATGTGGACTTGGTGAGGAAGTTGCTATGCCATAGACGACTATTATTGCTTCATGTGGATACTTCTGGCTGGACTATAAAGCCCATGACATAAAGCCCATTTACTTCCAACGACACTAAATCCCATCTTGTGTTTATTACTTCTATCCAGGTTTTCTCTCATAGTTTCATTATCGCAGCTGCTTTGTGTGTGGGTTTTACACATAGTTGATCTCTCTCTTGTTCTTGATCTCAGAAACTAAGTTTGATCTTTACTTTTATTGTTTTGATTGTAAAACTATTATCATGTAGATAATAGAGCTACACGTGAGTAGCACTGGTAGTTTTTTATTTATTTTTCATTATGTCATTCTTCAATCTTGTTTAATAAATTTAAAAGTGTTTTGAGGTCATTTGATACATGTATTTCTACAAGACCCAACTATTAAAACTACACTATAGGGAACCAGAATGTGTATTTGGTTTCGTCAACACCGATAGCTAAATTATGAGATAGCCTTGAAAGTTTTTTAAAAACGAATACACGCCTGTTGGTAGCTTTTTCTATTAGATAGACTAAAATACATCATGTAGGCTCTCTTTTCTTGGTGAAATTTAGTATAGTTGTATGAACCAGACTTGATAAATACTTTTAATCCCTACAAAAGAGAAGCGAAGACGGCAACCTTAACGGTCGATTCAATTTTCACCTAAGCATTGTGAAAAATCTCCATTATCGAGTTGTCGTGCAACTGATGATCCAACATTTCACCTTCATCACTAGTAGGCAACGACGCGGACAAATTAACCTTAACTTACTGCTATCTGTATATATTCAGGGAAGTTTCTTTCAGCTTGTATAACCACCTTATAGCTTATTTGGTTTCAACAAGTGAAGATAAGTTACTCCGTATATTACAAACATGGGCGGATTGATGGTTTATATAGTTCATAACAATTATTTAAAACACTAATATGGATCAATGAACGCATAGCGGAAGCAATTAACAAGATCATTAATTTAACACAATTATATTAATCAAGATTAGGGTTACATACCTTTATCCTAGCAAGATCCACAAGACGACGAAACGAACGGCAACTAGGTTTTATCACGAACACCACCAAGAATATAGTCTAAAGCAAGACTATATCACGCTCTTGTACACACGTAATACGGCGAGTTAACCGTGAGTCTAGCATGAACAAACCGAGCTTCAACGCTTATGGAATATCTACCCAAAAACCCTAGAGAGGGGCTAGGACTAGATAAATAAACTTAATCGAAAACCAAACGAAACCCTAATTTGGGTTGGGGGTGGCCGGCGATCAAGGACAAGAAAAAGAAAGAGGGATAAAAATTATGAAGGCCTTGGGGTTGTTTATATAGGCTTGGCAATCCTTGGGCTCCAAGTAAATAAACAAGAATTAGGAAACAAAAGTTTCCCTTTGCCCCCTCTCTCCTTTGGCCGACGGACGCAAGCCCCCAAGGGGGTGTTTGCGTAATTTTTTTGTTTTCCTTCTTTTACCTTCTATTAGTTTCCATAACTGTCGTTAAAACTTAACTATTATTTATTAACGATCGTTAGTTAAGCTTTGGTTTGATTTAAATAATATATATATAATATATTTAATAAATAAATTAACCCTTTACGTTATGTGTGCAATCCCGTGATCCCGAGTTCGATCCTATCTCACGACTATTAATTTTAAGTCCATAAACTTTCAGCTCCCACTTGGACAAAATTCTAATATCGTGATCACATTGACTAGCGTCTAGTTACACTAGCAATGTCACTAGTACAAACCGGGTAAGGCCTCCTGGACAAGAACCTTTTAATGATTATATCATTATTATTATCCTTTCATTTCAAATACATCGTTAATAAGGATATGGATCTCAGTCATTCCTTTCATTAACTATTATGTTTCTCGTTTATGGATATATCAAGATTACCAAAAGACATTTGGGTGTGGCCACACAAACATCTTACTACTCCCCCGAGGGGCCCAGTTGTATTTATACTTCAAAATAATTTGAAGGAAACAAATCCCATTTTGACTACAAGCAAAACACAGAACTTTGCAACACTTCTGAAAATAACCCTTATAACTACCAGTTACGTTTAGCGTTAGGTTACCTTACAGAAATGCACTACATTCAATGTAGTTTTCTGGTATCTCAGGTCTAAGGATAACTATTTATGATTTACTTAATGACAAAGATCCATAAAGTAAAATCACATAGTTGGGATAAGTCCAATATTTGATCCATCAAATATCATCCAAAATTGACCAATATACTTTCAAGTATACTCTGTCACTATTTTGAATTGTCTTAGTTTAATAATATTCCCATATTATTAATCGACAACGGACATTTAGAAACATCATAATGCTCATGGATTAAAACATGTAAAATAGGATACAAAATCAAATAACAGAAAAATAAACGAAATCCAATCTTTATTTCATCAATTCAATAATGTCTTACTTCCTTTATCCAAATACTAATCAACAGATTTATTGCATGATATCGCTAGCTAGTTGCAGCCCAATTGCCTTGGCATGCTTAACTACCTTTGGCCTAGATAAAGCCTTAGTTAAAGGATCATCTACGTTATCCTCTGTGTGAACTTTTATTAATTTTATTTCTCGAGCTTCCCGTACTTCTTCTCGAACGTAGTGATATCTACGTTTAAAGTTTCTGGCGCCTTTCATAACTCCAGGGTCATTGGCGAATATTATTACAGCAGAGTTGTCGCAATATATATCAATAGGTTCTTTAATTGAAGGCATTACTCCAAGATCTCCAATAAACTTCCTAATCCAAACAGCTTCCATTGCTGCTTCTGAAGTGGCCATGTACTCAGATTGAGTCGCATGCATAGCAATGGTTTTCTGCTTACTGCTCTTCCAGTCAACTGCTCCTCCATTGATGACAAACACGTAACCCGTCTGAGACTTCGTATCATCTTTATCACATTGCCAGGACGTAACACAGAATCCTGTTACATTCAATTCTGTGTCTGGTTTACTCCCGAATACCAAAAACATATCTTTCGTACTCCTCAAATACTTTAGAATATGCTTAACAGCAGTCTAGTGGAACTTTCCTAGATTCTGTTGGTATCTACTGACCAAGTTCTGAGCAAACGCCACATCAGGCCTTGTGCATCTTACATCATACATAATAGATCCTACAGCCGAAGCATAAGGCACCTTCCGCATGTAAGCCACCTCTTCAGGTGATGATGCATCTTTCTCATGACTTAACTCATGCTTAACCTCCATCGGTAGAAAACCTTTCTTAGAGTTATGCATGTTATACTTCTTCAATATCTTATCAATATAAGCATCTTGGCTAAGACCAATTAACCGTCTACTCCTATCTCGATAGATTTTAATTCCCAGAATATATGCAGCATCTCCCAAATCCTTCATAGAAAAACATTTACCAAGATAATCCTTAACTTCCTTAAGTCTTGGAATGTTACTTCCCATGATTAATATGTCATCGACATATAGAATTAGGAACATTACATTACTCCCACTAGCTTTGCGGTATACACATGGCTCATCACGATTTTGAATAAATCCGAACTTTTTGATTTCTTCATCAAATCGTTTATTCCATTGACGTGATGCTGCTTCTAACTATATATAGATCTTTGAAGTTTGCACACGCGCTTTGGAAATTTAGGAACAACGTACCCTTCCGGTTGTTGCATATAGATGTCTTCATCTAAGCGACCGTTCAATAAGGCAGTTTTAACATCCATTTTCCATATCTCATAGTCATAGTATGCTGCTATAGCTACGAGAATCCTAATAGCTCGTAAGTCTGCTATAGGAAAAATGTCTCCTCGTAGTCTATGCCAAAATTTTGAGTAAAACCTTTAGCTACTAAACGTGCTTTATAGGATTGTACATCACCATCCATGTCGATTTTCTTCTTATAGATCCACCTATTTTTCACTACTTTAGCATTTTTAGGCGCGTCTACAAGAATCCAAAAATCATTGATTTCCATGGATTTCATTTCCTCATTCATCGCAACTATCCATTTTGACTTTTCTGGATCAGACATTGCGGATCGATAGTTAGAAGGTTCACCAAGATCCACTACTTCCTCCTCATCATCCTCTATGTAAAGACATAGTTTGTCTGGCGCACGTATGGTCCTTTGAGACCTACGTGGAGGAATTAATTCCGGTGGAACACTCAGACTTTCTGGTTCTACAAGAATTTCTTCGCTAGTATTTTCAGAAGGCAATGTATCTTCTTGAATTTCTTCAAGATCATAATTTCTTCCACTGAATTCTTGATTTACAAGATCATTTTCAAGGAAGTCTCCATACCGAGCCACAACTATTTTGTTCTCAGCCGGATAATAAAAGTAGTAACCCATAGTTTCCTTAGGGTAACCTACAAAGATACATTTTACTGAGCGTTGTTGGAGTTTATCTCCAGAGTCACGTTTCACATACGCCCCACAACCCCAGAATTTCAAATAAGACAAATATGGCTTCTTTCCATGCCATAGTTCATATGGTGTCTTATCAACCTTCTTTGTGGGAACCATATTCAGAATACGAACAACAGACTCAAGAGCATAATCCCAAAAGGATAATGGTAAAGTTGTAAGATTAAACATAGATCGCACCATGTCTAACAATGTACGATTTCTCCTTTCAGATACACCATTTTGTTGTGGAGTATATGGAGAAGTAAGTTTCTAAACAATTCCATTCTCACTTAAATAATCTTTAAACTCTTGACTTAAATATTCACCACCATGATCAGAACGAAGAGCTTTAATCTTCTTTCCTAGTTGTAACTCTACTTCGGCTTTAAACGTCTTGAACGTTTCAAATACCTCATGTTTATGCTTAAGTAAATAAACATAACCATAACGGCTATAATCATCCGTAAACGTCAAGAAGTAGCTAGCACCTTTCCTTGACACATGTCTAAGTGGTCCACACACATCAGTATGTATCAAACCAAGTAGTTCAGTAGCCCTTTCAATATTGCTATTAAAAGGTTTCTTGGTCATCTTTCCAGAGATACAAGATTCGCATTTACCAAATGATTCATCATTGATATTTTCCAAAAGACCATCACGTTGAAGCTTTTGTATACGAGTCTTCCCAATATGGGCTAGCCTACAATGCCAAAGATAAGAAGAGTTCTTGTCTAACTTACTCTTCTTATTCATGCTAAAAACAGAATTATTTATCCTCTTGGAATTTTTATTATGCATGTTAATTTCAAAAACACAATTCACAGAAATTGCATCAAAATAGAATAAACCATCTTTGAAAACAGAAATTCTATTATTATCAATCGTGTGATTAAATCCAAGATCCAACATACAAGAAAAGGAAATAACAACCCTAACAATTGTAGGTGCATAATGACAATTATTTAAAAACAGTACTAAACCCGAAGGTAAAACTAATTTAAATATTCCTATAGCTTCAACCGCTGCTTGTGCGCCATTGCCCACTTGCAGAAATTATTCCCCATAGGTAAGCCTCATCTTCAACTCAAATCCCTGCAGGGTATTACAAATATTAATACCACATCCCGTATCATATACCCAAGAGTTTGATTTGTATGAAAGATTAAATAACTCTATCATAAATAAGTTACCTGAAGATGGTGCTGCAGCAGCTAGCTCAACCTTCTTCTTATGTTCTGCCATTTCATGGAGATAGAGAGAGCAATTCCTCTTCCAGTGTACAGTCATCTTGCAGTAGTGACAAGTCTCATCTTTTTGAGATTTCTTATCAAAATTCTGCTTCGGTTTTGATGTAGTCGCAACTTGCTTGCTCTTATCAACCTTGCCTTTGCCTTTCTGCTTCTTATTCACTTGCGGTTTTAGTTTCGACACTCTACCCTTTTGTACATAAAGTACTTGAGGAGTAGCAGTGGATGCCTTATCTTTCAAACCCTTTTCGAAGTCAATGAGCATTGCATGCAAATCATTAACTGTCTTCCCCGTGCAATGCATATTATAGTTACGAACGAAATCATTGAAGTCCTTATTAAGGGACCTATTGATCAAGTTAATAGCCATATTATGATCAAAGAGTTGTCCTAGTGCGATGAGTTGTTCCATATAACCCCTCATCCCTATATAATGAGCACTTATGGACTTTCCAGGAGCTTGCTTGCAACTATGTAGAGCATCAACCAGATCATAGATCTCTACAGCTTGCGGCGTTTCATACACAGCCTAGAGTTCATCAAGCATTTGCTGAGGTGGAAATAGCTCATACTTCCTTTGAAGTGATGGAGCCATTCTCCCTAACATTACAGCAGCCACCTCATGGTGCTTCTTAACTTTAGCAGCGTGTTGAAGCCTTTCCGCATCAGATGCTCCTTCAGCAAGATCCTCCAGAAAAGGTGTTTCCAAGATATTGATAGTACCCGCTGCTCTCAGAACAATTCTTAGTGAGCGATACTATCATTGAAATTAGGGCCAGTAAGTTCCAGCCGTTCAAAGAAAGCTTTGAACGCCGAGCTTATTGTCAGATTGCTTTCGGGTTGAGCCATTTCTACAGAAATAAGTTCAAACATTAGTATTTTTGATAATACAATTCATGAAAATAAAATTACCCTGGTAATAAAACCATAGTATTTTCCTTGAAACTAGAATCCATATTGACATAGATTCATCACATCAGTTGATCTGCTAGTGACAAATGTATTCAACACAGTAACTTGTCGAACAATAGTTGACAAACAAATTTGCAATTTCTAGATATGTTAGGGATTTACATTGCCAAAATAATTTGCATTGTAAATATGTTTTATCCCTACTTTATGCCTTATGTTTCCAGTTCTCACTGAGTAACTCAATTAAGTCGACTAATCTAAAGAACGTAAAACCTTCATGTGCAATCTTATTTAGTCATGAAGTTTTCTCTCCATTACAACATCGTCCGATATCTTATATGACGACAATTGTAACTTCAAGTGTTCGTCAATTAGGGGACATATGACTTAAATTTTAGGGTATAGATTTTGGTGTCAAAATCATGTATGGAGAAGCATGCATACATCTCCATAACATAAGTTTTATAAAACGTTTAGTAAACTTTTTGGTGAGACTAAAAGTTCATCATATATTTGCAAGTTGAGGTATTGGTTAAACCAATTAAAGATTTTACACACAACTAAATTCACACCGTAATTTTTCTAGAACTTAGCTATAGCACAAAGCAATAACCTTATTCATTGTGTTTCGGATGTGAATTAATGTAGTTAAATCAACCTTAAAGAATTATACCAATAACAACCGTAGGTAATTCCAATTTTTTACGCACAGGCGAGCCGGGAATTTGGTCAGCGCTAAAGCATAACACCTCCTTCCTTAACTGGGTACATGACCAGCGGTGCGTTATACCCACTTTATAGTTTGCCAAAAAATTGAGTAGGCCGTTAAGTTGCTATTGCAATTCTAATCAACGCAAATCATATGTAATTTACATCTCAAAACAATTCATTAATTTTGATAAGATTTAGTCCATATTATTTTTCTTAAAAAAAATTACCCTTTTTTACAACATACAATATAAAAACGCATGAAAACAAGTAGTACAAAAAAAACTAAATCAAATAGCCACATGCATAACAATTTATTCAAAGAACATCAAATCTAGTGTTTTTATGAACATAAAAAGTCTTCCCTAATTTTAAAACTTTGAATCAAATAAAGCAAATAGAAATTAAAATAATACGATCCGTAAGAAACATGCATGTTTATTACGGATCTCCCACATTCTCTTAACAATTAAAAAAGTACGGATCGTAACCACACATGACATAACAATTAATTCATGCAAAACATCTAAAGTTAATTACCATGTAATTTTAGGGTTTACAAAAAAGTTTTTTTTTATAAAAAATTCTGCAATAGCCGATTTTAAAAAACAATAAAAAAACAAAACCCTAATTTTTATAAAACCTAAAAAACAACATGTAATTTTTAACACAAATCAATATTAGTTAAAAAAACTTTAGATCTTGATAATTATAATCATGCTAAAACGGCTCTCGATGCCACTGATGGTTTATAACAATTATTTAAACTCTAATATGGATCAAAGAACGCATAGCGGAATCAATTAACAAGATCATTAATTTAACACAATTATATTAATCAAGATTAGGGTGACATACCTTTATCCTAGCAAGATCCACAAGACGATGGAACGAATGGCAACTAGGGTTTATCACGAACACCACCAAGAATATAGTCTAAAGCAAGACTATATCACGCTCTTGTACACACGTAATACGGCGAGTTGACCGTGAGTCAAGCACGAACAAACCGAGCTTCAACGCTTATGGAATATTTACCCAACAACCCTAGAGAGGGGCTAGAACTAGATAAATAGACTTAATCGAAAACCAAACGAAACCCTAATTTGGGTTGGGGGTGGCCGGCGATCAAGGACAAGAAAATGAAAGAGGGATAAAAATTATGAAGGCCTTGGGGTTGTTTATATAGACTTGGCAATTCTTGGGCTTCAAGTAAATAAACAAGAATTAGGAAACAAAAGTTTCCCTTTGCCCCATCTCTCCTTTGGCCGACGGACGCAAGCCACTAAGTGGGTGTTTGCGTAATTTTTTGTTTTCCTTCTTTTACCTTCTATTAGTTTCCATAACAGTCGTTAAAACTTAACTGTTATTTATTAACGATCGTTAGTTAAGCTTTGGTTTGATTTAATAAATATATATATAATATATTTAATAAATAAATTAACCTTTTACGTTATTTGTGCAATCCTGTGATCCTGAGTTCGATCCTATCTCACGACTATTAATTTTAAGTCCATAAACTTTCACGGATGTACTTGGAAGTGGCGGGGGGCGGCGCCCTCTACCGCCCCCATGGCTCGCTAAAAAAAAAATCAATTTTCAGTGTAATTTTTTATGATCATTTTATTAAAGTGCACCCCATTGTAGAATCAAATTACCCCCACTCGAAAACAAAACAATATAAAAACCTTCAATTTGTCTTCCAAAATAAAAAACAACGTAAAAACCTTATATTTTTATATTTATTTTGGTGTATACAACGACTTTTGTCCAAAAATTTTTTTTTTCCCCCACTCCGCTAACTTCCTGGTTCCGCCACTGATTACAAACCGAATTTGAGAAAAACAGGAAATGAAAATCAAACCGAATTGAAACCGGACCGAACTAATATATATAGTTAGACGTAATTTTTTGTTTTAACCCGAAATCGAATCAAACTTAACCGAGCAAAACCTTAATGAATATACAAACCAAAAAACCGTTTCGAAAATGATTGGTTTGATTTGGGTCACACGTATTTTTAAATGTATGTAACCTTTTAATTAATGTTACAAACTTATCTAAAATATGTTTTATGTTAGATTAATAGTACCATAGCATAAATTTGTATGGGTAAAAACTAAAGAAGTAGTTGTAATGTATGTTATGATAGTTGTAGGGGCATTCGCATGTATCCTCATTGTAACAACCGAGAATTTTCCAGGCTTTAAATAATAATAAATTATATTATTTATTAATCGAAATCCATTTTCGAAAGATATGAAAGTTATTTGATTCGAAAACGGAAGTTTATATATTGTAAAAGACTGCGCAAAAATCTGAGAACTGACACGATACATTAATTTTATATTTAATTTTTCAAAGACATTTGTTAAAAAAATTTACTAAATCAGTTACTAGTTATCCGAAAACCATAGTTATTTAAGCTTTACATTATACGTTTAGCTTAATAAGACATATATCTTAAAATCTTGTTACCAAAAACAAATGCTAAATACCCTTGAAAAATTTCAACCGGCCCCTACCATCTTCTTATTTTTCTTTTGTGTATTAGTACTCACATCATGTTTATATATAATCCAATAACTAAAACCTTAACACACCAATTCTCCATGAAGTCAACTATACTTGAAAACCCCCCTTACACTCTTACATACCCACGTTTTATTCCCCAACCCTTCTCCCCATGGTACCTTATTGTCTCCTAAAACTTTATGATCTAACTAAGTCTTTTACTATTGAACCAAGTTAAACAAACTACTAGTTACTCCAACCTTTTCTCTATAAATAGAACTTCATATTCTTCATTTTCACACACTACATCTTTGTAACCTCACAAAAACTCACATGCTTTTCCTTCTATGATTCATCAAAGCAGAAACAACGACATTTCAAACTTATAAACTCAAACACATGCACAAACCTATTCTATCTCTTTTCCTCTCATGTATTGTTATAGAACCAAATTCACAAGAAATGGAACACTAGAAAACCCTTAATTCGTTTCTCTTGTGTGTTTTACTAGCTGGTCGACGAGTTCAAGTAGTAACCATTAAGTTCTCTCGATAATAGTCACAAGACAAAGGCAGGTGACGGGCTGGAGTTGGATTCACGTCAAACATGGGTCAAGCCTTGAGGTTTAGTTTCCGTTCCTAGCCCATGGTTCCCCTTCCTTCTGGTCACGACATTCCACAGAAAACGACACCAACAGTGGGATCCCTTCCTTGTTGTTCGACGAGTCGAGCAGCCAACCGCACAAGTTGTGGCATCGTTGGTGATCGTGAGTGTGCGAGAGTGAAGTTAAGTCGAGTCGTTGCTTTAGTTCTTTTGGTTCCCATTTGACTCGACGTGGGCAGGACGGAGCAGCAAACAACCCTTAAGTTGGTTCATGCGTGATCATAAGGCGAAGGGCGCAGGCGACTTTTGTTAAGCTTTATTTATATGGTATTGTTGATTATGGTTTCCTGGGATTTGAGCATTGGATATCGTTAGCAGGATGTCTTTTCTATCCGAGCAACTAGATACCCACGTCACACTTTGGTTGTGAGTTCTCAATCTTTTCTATTTTCACTGATTTTATGCATTCTGCCTCCTTAGTAAACTGTGCTTGAGTCATACGTTAAAAACACAAAGTGAATTTTGTTGAAAACAATGTCATAATATGTAGACGACGCAACGAAAATTTCAATGTTCGAGACCCAACAGAAAACACCTAGGCTCGAGTGCCCACGGGTTTTATGGGGCCAAAACATACCCCATAGTTCCGAAATTGTAACACAACTTGAATCACTAAAAACGGTCGAGTAAAGAAGTCGTGGCGTCGAATTGAAAACTGCCCTTTAGGATTGAACTAGTAAACATAAAAATTGATTTTTATGCTATATCATGGTTGCAACTCGAACATTTTACGGCCCATTTTTGACCCCCAAAAAGACCTCTCCCCGAGACGGTTAAACAACGAAAGTTGTAGATGGCTGTGCCGTCTACATGAGACTACTTTTGGTTCGACCCAAAAGTCGTTACCAAGAACCATAGATGAGATCTAAAATTACTCTTTAAACACTTTTCTTTTAAATTGGTTTCACAACCCCTACTTCAAACACGATCTTAACCTATCAAACCACTTCGGTTTATAAAAATCGAAACACCAACTTATAGACCACCCTGTCACGTATCCGTTGGTACTTTCGGCTCGCTCCGCGAGCCATTACTTATTCCGTTATTTAGTTTTAAAAATTTGTAGAAACCATTACTTTATCGAAAACAAAGCAGTAACGTGAATGAAATGTGCAGGCTTTCCACTTCCTTTTCAAAACACATATGATTTGTGTCTCATGTCTCACGACATGAGACATATACTTTTTTTTATATATAAACTAAACTAATAATTAATATATTTATTAATTTAATTTAATATATTTATTTAAAGTATTTTAATAAAATATATTTAGGATATTTGACCCATTAAATGATTTAACTAAATAAACTGCCCGACAACGAAATATCCAATATTGCTAAATATATCCCGATTAAATGACTACACTTTTATTATCACGTTAAACTTTAACAAGTGTTAAAAACTATTGATTTATTTAAAATAAACTCAAGCACATAATAGGAGACTAAATGCTACGTCTATTGTCATTTTGCATGTATAGTGATACATATTTTGTTTAACTTAGACTACGGATTGTTTCGAGCTATTATTTCTCCATGTCTACGATGTGCTATTTTAACTGTCGCCGTTACTTCGAGGTGAGTTCATACCCCACCTTTCTTGCTTTAAATTGATTTATAAATGTTTTATAATCATTTTGGAGGAGGCACATGCTTGGTCATAAAGTGGCTATAAACTTGCTCAGTTGAGTCGTTTATTACGTATCTACTACTCACTTATGAAAATTTCACGTGTTTTGTGGTGGACTCCATTACTTGTTTATTTTTTATGTGCTCATCTGTGAACGCCAGTAACTGCTTATTTGTATATTCATTCTCTACTCTATCAGAGTTTCGTTTTAATATATATGTGGACTCATGCACCAATGAATGCTAACACTTAAGTACTTATGGTATGTTATGGAAGTTACATTTACTATGGTATTATCACGACTTATCAGTTACGGTAAGTAACTTTGTATGCAATAAACTTACAGATTGAGATTTTATAGATAAACTGGATACCAACAGTAGAGGGTCACTCTAAATAATCAGCTATGGAGGGATACTCTGAATATCAGTTATGGAGGGTCACTCTGATCATAAAAAAATTGGAGGGTTACTCCACTCATAATATCAAAAATGAAGGGTTACTACAAACATCAACAATTGAAGGTGTCTGTAAAAGTTCAATCTGTAATGGTTTACACTTATACAGTAATATTGTTTTAGCATGCGATTGTGTATCTGATTATCCATCATCTATGTGTGGAAACATTGTGCGGGATTTCATTTATTATCAGGAATCTTTATTGTTATCAAGAACATCTTATTATTATCGTGACCACCTGTTTTTATCAGTAAACTATATTCATTATCAGGGTACTCTGTTTTATCAGAAAAATTTATTTATATCAATGAACTCTGTTTTATCATAAAACTTTATTTATTTCAGTGAACTATGTTTTATTAGTAAACTATATTCATCATTATCAGTAAACTCTATTTTATCATAAAACTCTATTTATTTCCATTAAACTCTATTTTTATCAGTAAACTATATTTATTATTTGCAAACTTTGTTTTATCAGTAAACTATATTTTTATCAATAAACTGTCTTTATTAATAAATTTTGGAATCATAAAGGAAAGTCTATTTAACATAAGCTTTGATTTTTAAAAACTTACATTTTACTGCAAGGTGCAGTGGTCGGTATAAACTCAAACTTTTCATAAACATTTTAAAACAAACTTATGAACTCACCAACTTTATGTTGACATTTTTAAGCATGTATTTTCAGGTACTTAACTTATTGGACTATTTGGAGTCTAATATGTGGTTTTGGCATATAGAGGTCATTCTCGAATCAAGCTCCCGATTACTCATGAAGTCACAACCTCCCAAAGGCATTCTTCCGCTGCGGTAAATTTGGGGGTGTGAAACTCATGGTTCTAAATAGCGCGCTTTATAGCGGGTTATAGCGTGAAGCGTGGCTTCCCCGTTACGAAACAGATTAAGGCGTCCTCTCTAAGCGTAGAGTGCTAAAAAGCGGCATAAAGCGTGATATAACGCGTAGCGTGACACTTTTTTTGAATCTTTTTGCAGATTTACATAAATTTGGCTTGTTTACTAGTTTTGGGCTATTTAGTAAACTAGAATTTAAGCCCGGGCTTCACCCCGGGTTGTTTAGTGTTTTATTGCAAGCAAACAATAATAATATACAAAAGCTAACTCGGGTCTTTATTTCAAGTAAATAAGCAGAAAGGGCGTTACACGTAACCAAATCCAGTCTGATATACTACATATAATATAAGAGGAAATACATGGCATCGGCACAAAAACATGAGACATAATTGTGACAGTAACCTATACTTATTTTTCCTTTCTTTCTACTAACGTTCCTTTATGCAACCATCACCTCATCACGTTACTGATTCCCAAACTATGTTGCCTCATCATCTGAACTCTGTACCAGGCCATCCCATAGATCTCCCTAACAGTGTAGGCTCTATTAATGTGTGCAACTATTTTACACGTCAATTCCAGAATTCCAGAAGGGTGTTGATGTTAAGATAGCCAGACAAAAAAAACTTGGTAGTTACATATTCAAGTAGCAGAACACATCTACTAATATATATATATATATATATATCTGCATTAATTTATTATGTAGCTTATGTCCATTAGGTATTGTGCTACCTGTTTCAAAATACCATACTTGTTTAAGCTAATTCGTATGATCTAGCCATTCATAGATGCAGATGAGTTGCCAACAAAATGTGTAAAACCCGCATGCTTTTACCATGAATTGTACCCTTAGTAAACTTACGTACAGTTTAAAACTTTCTTTTTTATGGCATGAACACGTGTCACGATTAGTAATTACAGAAGTTATGTACGTATTATAATTACGACAAGTATTAAGTACGTGTTAGTACACGATAATTATTATCAATAATGATTATAATCACGAACATAAAATCATGAACGTAAGAATCACGAACATATAATTATGTATGTACGTATATTATTAATACGATAAACATCGTTACGTACAAGTATTTACAATAACACGAATAATTAATAATAATGTAACACGTAAACACGAACGCACAACACGTAAAAAATAGACACGAGAAAGGCTTCGGGTTTCCCTTGGTGGGCCCTACAAGCCGCGACACAAGAGAAGGGAGGGGCCCAGCCCAGGTTTTGGTTTTATTAAAATAACAAAAAAGGGAATAATTCATTTACAGAGTTTTTCATAAAATCACAAAAACCTAAATCTCTTTTTCTCTCTCTTTGGCCGGCGGCATCACAACACCACAAGGGGTGTTTGTTTGATCTTGATTAAAGAAATCATAGGAGTGTGTTCGTGTAATCATTGTCCATTCATTCCACGTGTTTGGTAATCCGTAAACTCTTTTGTTTTTTTTCTTTTATTTAATTAATTGAAACATGAACTTTAACTAAATAAAAACATGGATAAAAACATGACATAGGATCAAGGGGTAAAGATTAAGGGTGTTTTCGGGTTGGTTGTTTCGGCCGACACACAAACCGAGAGCCCCATGGCTCCCTGCGTGTTATTGTCACGACCACCAACCGAGATCTATGTCTCGGTGGTGTTGGTGTTCGGTCGACAGCAAGGATAAGGCACCCCGACTTGCATCGGGGGTGTCCTTGTGGTTTTATGGGTCTCGGCGGCAGCAGCCACCACCACCGGCACACAGCCGGTCGTAGTTGTGGGTCAATCAGGGGGAACCGCAGGCAGCGCATCAGGGGGCCACCGACACACAGCCGGTGGGAACCCCTTGTGGTCAGCGGCTAGCCGAGAGCAGGGGAAACAAAGACCACCGGCGTAAGCCGGTGGCAGCATAACGAAAACAGGGGCAACTGGCTCATCCAGTTTGCCACTGTTTTTAGGGGTGTTTGGTTCGGACCGGTTCACGGGTTCCACGGGTCCGGTTCACGACATGTTTTAATTAGATAACACACGGGTTCGGCTCATGATTTATTTTTACAAGTTTAATTAATTTTACAAGTATATTATTTTTACAAGATAATTAATTTAATTAATACATGACTTATAATTAATTTAATTAAACATGAAACTTAGGTTATTATTATTATTAAATAGTACATGTTTTAACCTAAGTATTTATTATTTATTTTACACTATAGTATTAATTAATTATTAAACATGACATATAATTAATTAATAATAATGACTTAGGTTATATTAATATAGTATTAATACATGTTTTAACCTAAGTATTTTTATGCACTTTAATTTAATTAAATCATGCTTATATATATATATAAATCGTGTAACCTATAGTTTATTTAATTAACATAATATTATTAATAAACTATACTAAAATCACATGACTTATGATATTAATCCAGCTTAATTCTAAATGTGGAAACTTTCTAATTCTGGAAAATTACTATTTTTAGAAACTTTCTATTTTTTTAGAAACTAATCTATTTTAAGAAGTTAATCTATTTTTGGAAACTTTCTATTTTTAGAAACTTTCTATTTTAGGAAACCTGCTATTTTTAGAAAGTTACTTATTATTACACAACAAGTATAATAATACAAGGAATACAAGTAATACTTAATCAGAATATACAGAATACATGATAAACACAGCATAACGTTAAAATCAATAAAACAAGACATGAACATATAAAACAAGCTAAGACACGATATAAGGTCAGTTACGTACTCAGTAATCAGAATACTTATACAAGTATACTATTTATGTAGCATTAGTGAGATCGAAGTAGGACTCTCTTTCGTTCGTCTTCTTCGTTCACTGGACATAAGGTACGGATTTCCTGTCCCTTTAGTATGGACATACTTTCCTTATTAGGATTCACCGTCTGCAAACAACTGTTCTCCCAGTATTTGTTTTATATGTTTGGTACTTATGTTATAATAAGAGCCTAAGCCATATACATGCATAACCAGTGTCACCTAGTTATGAAGGTACCATAACCATAACACTAGAGGCACCAGTGTTATAACTTCCCCATGGCGAAGTGATTGCTCGTGGCGTCCCTTTTCAGTTTTGGCCATTATATTATATTATATTATCATGTGGGGCATATGGGTGCATCCTAGTTACATGTTTTGTAGTATTATTAGAGTGAATGCGATGTGTGCCTTGCATCCTTCACTAGGAGTTGATCCCTCCTACCCATACTATTTAATTAGAGGCAACCCCTCTAATTGCATGACGAGGTCTCCCCTCCAAGTATTCATGCACGGTAGAACCTCATGACCTATATGGGCTATTTGGATAATTAAACAGATTTTCATAGAAACATAAGTCTTTTCAAACTATAAAACCAATTTTATGAACATCAATCCAGATTTCTTAGAACTTATATTATTCCGCTACTACTAATCTTATTTATGTTTCAGCCATTCATACTATGTCGTATATCCGTACACTGAGCGTTATGCTCAGCCGTTACTTTCTTTTCCATGTCCCAAAACGGCAGGTACCCAAGGACGGAATCGAGCATTTGGAGGAAGTGCATAGGATGGAAGCTAACATAGACTTCTTCTCCTTTTTGCCTATATATTTATGCTTGTCTAGTCTTTCCTAGTTCATTTATTTTATTTATGTTTTGGGCTTGTGTTTGGGAATCGATGTTTGATTCCGGTTTTCCCTATGGTCATGTATGTTTTGCTACATATTACCTTGCATGCTGTGATGCCACGCCATAATTACGCGTAATGGTCCGCTTATAAAAGTGGGGTGTTATAATTATGGTATCAGAGCCAAGGCTTCGACTTGTAGGCTCTAAAACTCGACATGTGACTAGTGGGTAGTCACTAAAAGCTTCCTAAGTCAACGCTTGTTATTCCACGTATTGATGTTTTCAGCACTTTGTTGTTTTAACCATGATGTTTTCATCGGTATTGTTTTACTAATATGGATGAACAATCGTCATCCATACTTAGTTACGTGTCATTGTTTCATGCATGATGTTCCTTGTGAACGGTGGCTAATGTGGACTGAACCGCAGTAGTTCATGATTGGTCACATAAAAAAATTTATGTTATGTTTTGACAGTTGAGTTTCACTCATTTATTCCATGTATCATTGTCACAGGTTTATGACTAAGTAACGGTTGGTACAGGACTGGCCCTATTTAGTAGCATGTGCTTTTATCGAAACTTTTAACTTTGGGACCGACCCATAGGCGTCCCCTCGCTATGTCTTTTGTTTTAGGTAAACTGACCATAGGCATTTACCCTCGCGCATACAAAGGTTTTCATAAACTGCATCATGCATTTACGCATTGTTTACATGCATAAAATTTTTATCACGATTTATTTGGCATTTTTTTTTCATGTCCCCTCATAAGTTACTATGTCTTTATGTCAAGTATGTTTTCATACTATCATGGTTAACTTCATTTTCATGCTGATTATGTTATATACTCCTTCATGTTAAGTTGTTTCATGTTTCTTCATGATGATTTCGTCTTCATGATCGATTACGTCTTACGTCTCTTTTGTTGTTTATGCTTTCATGCAAGACATTGTTGGATTTCATTTAATCCTGCTTTCATGATAGTCATGGTTGGTTTTCATTAAACATGCTTTCAGGAAAATCACCGTTGAATTTCGTTTAACCACACTTTAGCGTTTCTCTATGCAACCAGAATAATGTCTATACTGGCATTGCCAGGTTATCATGATGGTTTTTTAACCGTTTAACCAATTATTTCCTTTAAAATAATGACAGATTATCGACCCTATACCGATCATTCATGTACATTCCATGTGTACTCTATGTACCGTATTCCATGTGTATTACACGTACCTTAATACATGTGTATTTCACTTACAATACTTCACGAGTATTCGCTAGTCGATTCTGAATCATCTTAGGCGTATTTCCACTTGCTAATATTCTACAAGATTGATGATGCCGCTCATAACTTGGAGATGTTACTAAAGGTTGCTGCTGCTGATTTGTTTCGAGACGCTACGAGATGTTGATGTTGTTCACAACCTGGAGATCTTACAAGACGAGGACAAAGGCGTTAGATCAAAGCGATCGGACGAGAAGATGCTTCACCACCATGAGATTCCCATCAATCATTTCCCTAATTCTTAGTTACACGTCACACATCATTCAGTCGTCATTTCAGTCATATGAGTGAGAACCGGTACCTGCCGGCCACTCAGCTGAATAGTTACATGAATCACAGTCATGAAAATGACTATCATGAAACTGACAGACAAGATGATAGTAACCACTACTGTGACAACTACTATCCTAGCAATCGCAACAGAAGCTCTGGCCATGGACGTGATCAGAAATACAAGGGTCAGCCGTCCAACCGATCCGCCAATTCTGGCATAATAACCTAATATTTGTAGTTCTATTTGTTTCACACCTCGAGACACATGTCAAGACATCAGTCAAGACACATGTATCACGTATATTTCTAAAGATACATGTCAAGACACCAGTCAAGATACATGTCATACGTATATTTCCCAAGACACGAGTCAGGACACATGATTCACGTCTATTTTTGGAACATCCCTAAGAAATTTAGGATACCTTCCAAAGGGCATATCCATTTTGTTGTGCCATGTACTAATCTGGCCACAAGGATTTCAGTACCATCACCGGCATATTACTCGCGTTTGGACACGCGGGGTTCGTTCTGTGTGAGACAGGCAAAACACATCCAGTGTGATCTGTCACGTTTGCTCCATGACACTTACATTTCTTGAACCCATATTTTATATATTCATGACCATAAAAGGACGTCATTCGTATCACCCATGTATACAAAGGTTTTCTTTTAGTCTAATGATAAGATCAAATCTGCTAACGCACTACCTCGGACATATGCGAGTTAAATATGATTTGATTAGGGACTAAGAACAACACCCCATGCTACGGTTAGTCACCATACACATCAGATTATGTACAGTGATGTTCAGGCTCCTGAATACATTCAGCAAGGTTTTCCATAAGGAAACTCTGTACAAATATTAATGCTTTACAAGCACGTGGTTTTTGTTCCATGGCTGCGAAGATTCCAGCTATTATTGATGACACGATTTCTGAAGTCCCTTACTCATAACTATCCGATTATTCCATAATCTTACCACATGTATTCCAAAGTAACTTCCTAGGAGAGGGACGGAAACATGAGATTATGTGTCGACTACCGTCGATTTAAACAAATCACCCTTCATAACCGTTATCCTCCTCCACGCATTGAAAATTGTGTGTGAGCGACTATAGAGTGCTAACTCATGATCATGTTGCCATCAGTGACGAGTGAAAGAGCAGGACATTTCCATGACTGCTATTCGTACACGACTCGGTCATGCTAGATTCATGATTTTGTATTAGTCTCATAAATGCTCCAACAGCATTATGGACTTAATAAATTGAGTTTCCATGAACTCATAAACAAATTCATCAGTGTTTTCATCGAGGACTAGGGGTGTAATCGAGCCGATCCGAGCTCAAGCTTAGTAGGGCTTGAGCTTGGCTTGATACTAAAAATGTAGGCTTGAGCTTGGCTTGATAGCTTGTCAAGCTTTACCAATCCAGGCTTGAGCTTAGCTTGATAAGGCTTGATAAAAGCTTGAGCTTGGCTTGAAAAGCTTGATTGTGTACAAATTTAATTTTTTATAATAAAACTCATCAATAAACATATGTATAAGAATAAAAAAAACAAAAATCATTACTTAAAACAAATTTGATTTATTTAACATTAATAAAACCAATAACAAAATTATCGTACAATCTTGGTTTAAAAATGTGTTTTGCACTCCAATACGATTAAGGTCCCAAAGGCCATTGCATGATGTGAATGCGAGCACAATCTAGAAACGTTGCTTTTAGTATTAAGAAGAGTACAAAAATATTTATACACATATTGTATTTTACCAAGTACCGAGTAAATGCAATAATTAAATTTACAAAAATAAAGAATCGTTTATAATACAAAGAACTAAAATATAAATGTAATCAGAGTTAAAAGCCATTCTAAAATATATTATTTATTTATAAAATTAGCCCTTAAAATTAGGTTAAAACTCAAATTAACAACTTGTTGCATATATAAATTCATCATAAAAACATATTTTTACTAGAGCTTGAAATAGCTTGATAAGAACTCGATCCGAGCTATCAAAAGCTTGAGCTTGAGCTTGATATAGTTTCGAGCTATTTTTTGGGCTTGAGTTTAGGCTTGATCTTGATAAAAGCTTGGCTTGATTGAGCCAAGCTCGAGCTCGAGTTGCTTGATAAAAGCTTGGCTTGATTACACCCCTATCGAGGACAACCTGATTTTCTCTAAGTCTAGAGAAGATCAGGAAGACCATAGTTGCACTATGTTGCAAACTCTATGACAGGAGAAATTTCACCATGAAATTTTCCAATATAAATTATGGTTGATTACAGTGACACGTTGTATCACATGGATTCTCACGGTTAATCTTACCATGACTCAGCTTATGCGTAAAGGTCGGAACCCTACACTATGTTAGGTGTTCCAAGGAAATCTTATGCTAATAAAAGTCAAATTTAGGAGACTCATAGTTTTGCAAACTTCTACGTATCCAGTTTCTATGAAGCATGGTACATCTACGTTCATATATAAGTACCTGTCATACCAACAGGCTTAGATAGAACACCAACAGACTGAGATGTTTTTTTTCTTTCCACCATCAGGCATTGTGAACAGAAATGGGACAAGATCTCCATGGATTTTGGTTACCAGATTAACGCAAACTCAGAAGAAGCATGATGCTATCTGGGTTATTGTCAACATTTTGACCAAGTCTGTAGAATCCTTACATCTGCAAGGATTTCAGAGCCAGCAGATTGATCGGACATGTTCCAGCCAAGGCTCATCCGATCACTTGGTAATCCCTCATCTATCGGGCCAGACAAAGGTTCGCATTTGTGTTCCCTATTTACGTTCACATCCTTGTTCTAATTTCACGACTTGCGTTCATGATCGTATCATGGCTTACGATTTACGTTCATGTTCGTTCTGGTAAGTTTTGCAAGAACTTGAGAGACCAGACTCAAGTTTAGTATAACTCTCTATCCTCAGATAGACGTTTCACGTCACATTCCACGTCTCACCTTATAGCGTTTGGCGTTACCGCCGTCGTATTCCATGTTCACGATATGTTTCACATGTCATGTTCATTCCACGTTTCTCATATCACGTTCACGATATGTTACACGTATCATTGATCACCATATGTTTTCTCATATTACACTCACCATATCTCCATGTATCACGTTCACAATTGTTCACGTATCACGTTCACAATTGTTCACGTACTACGTTTCAGTATGTCTCGCACATCATTGCTAAGACGTTACTATTATCAGTTAGTTTGGGTTATTTTGCATCATAACGTTTCAGTTACCCTTGCACGTTAATCCTTATTCCCTCGATCAAGTTCAGGGGATCTATATTACGTTGATAACCATGAACTCTTACGTATTTTCAAGTCAAGGTCAGGAGGACCAAGATTTATCATTTGTGTCAAGATCTTGTGGAGGAACCGTTCCGAGAGGGAAGCCACTTGGAAATGGACGAGTCCATCCAGATTTAATCCTCTCATCATTTCATAATTCAGTTATGTTCTTTTCAGGCACGTCACGTTCCATGTCCTTGTCAGTCATGTCGCGTTCATGTTCTTTCAGTTTATTTTATCTATAATTCGGGGACGAATTATTATTTTTAGGGGGAAGAGTTGTAAAACCCGCATGCTTTTACCATCAATAGTACCCTTAGTAAACTTACGTACATATTAAAATTTTCTTTTTTAGTATGAACACGTGTCATGATTAGTAATTACAGAATTTATGAACGTATTATAATTACGACAAGTTTTAAGTAAGTGTTAGTACACGATAATTATTATCAATAATAATTATAATCACCAACATGAAATCATGAACGTAAGAATCATGAACGTAAGAATCACGAACATATAATTATGTATTTACGTATATTATTAATACGATAAACATCGTTACGTACAAGTATTTATAGTAACACGAATAATTAATAATAACGTAACACGTAAACACGAACACACGAACACGTAATAAAATAGACACGAGAAAGGCTTCGGGTTTCCCTTGGTGGGCCCTACAAGCCGCGGCACAAGAGAAGGGAGGGGTCTAGCCCATGTTTTGGTTTTATTAAAATAACAAATAAGGGAATAATTCATTTACAGAGTTTTTCATAAAATCACAAAACCCTAAATCTCTTTGTCTCTCTCTTTGGTCGGCGGCATCACAACACCACAAGAGGTGTTTGTTTGATCTTGATTAAATAAATCATAAGAGTGTGTTCGTGTAATCATTGTCCATTCATTCCACGTGTTTGGTAATCCGTAAACCCTTTTGTTTTTTTTCTTTTATTTAATTAATTGAAACATGAACTTTAATTAAATAAAAACATGGATAAAAACATGACATGGGATCAAAGGGTAAAGATTAAGGGTGTTTTCGGGTTGGTTGTTTTGGCTGATACACAAACCGAGAGCCCCATGGATCTCGGCGTGTTATTGTCACGACCACCAACCGAGATCTATGTCTCGGTGGTGTTGGTGTTCGGTCGACAGCAAGGACAAGGCACCATGACTTGCGTCGGGGGTGTCCTTGTGGTTTTATGGGTCTCGACGGCAGCAGCCAACACCACCGGCACACAGTCGGTGGCAGTTGTGGGTTAAGCAGGAGGAACCGCAAGCAGCGCAGCAGGGGGCCACCAGCACACAGCTGGTGGAAACCCCTTGTGGTCAGCGGCTAGCCGAGAGCAGGGGAAACAAAGACCACCGGCTTAAGCCGGTGGCAGCATAACGAAAACAGGGGCAACCGGCTCAGCCGGTTTGCCACTGTTTTTAGGGATGTTTGGTTCGGACCGGTTCACGGGTTCCACGAGTCCAGTTCACGACATGTTTTAATTAGATAACACACGGGTTCGGCTCATGATTTATTTTACAAGTTTAATTAATTTTACAAGTATATTATTTTTACAAGATAATTAAATTAATTAATACATGACTTATAATTAATTTAATTAAACATGAAACTTAGGTTATTATTATTATTAAATAATACATGTTTTAACCTAAGTATTTATTTATTTATTTTACACTATAATATTAATTAATTATTAAGCATGACATATAATTAATTAATAATCATGACTTAGGTTATATTAATATAGTATTAATACATGTTTTAACCTAAGTATTTTTTAATTTAATTTAATCATGCTTATATTTATTTAAATCGTATAACCTATAGTTTATTTAATTAACTGAATATTATTAATAAACTATACTAAAATCACATGACTTATGATATTAATCTAACTTCATTCTAAATATGGAAACTTTCTAATTTAGGAAACTTACTATGTTTGGAAACATTCTATTTTTTAGAAACTAATCTATTTTAAGAAGTTAATCTATTTTTTGAAACTTTCTATTTTTGGAAACTTTCTATTTTTGGAAACTTTCTATTTTAGGAAACCTGTTTTTTTTAGAAAGTTACTTATTATTACACAACAAGTATAATAATACAAGGAATACAAGTAATACTTAATCAGAATATACAGAATACATGATAAACACGACATAACGTTAAAATCAGTAAAACAAGACATGAACATATAAAACAAGCTAAGACACGATATAAAGTCAGTTACGTACTCAATAATCAGAATACTTATACGCGTATACTATTTATGTAGCATTAGTGAGATCGAAGTAGGACTCTCTTCCGTTCATCTTCTTCGTTCACTGAACATAAGGTACGGATTTCCCGTCCCTTCAGTATGGACATACTTTCCTTATTAGGATTCCCCGTCTGCAGCCAACTGTTTTACCAATATTTGTTTTATATGTTTGATACTTATGTTAGAATAAGATCCTAAGCCATATACATGCATGACCAGTGTCACCTAGTTATTGAGGTACCATAACCATAACACTGGAGGCATCAGTGTTATGACTTCCCCACGGCGAAGTGATTGCTCGTGGCCTCCCTTTTCAGTTTTGGCCATTATATTATATTATCATGTGGGGAGTATTGGTGCATCCTAGTTACATGTTTAGGAGTATTATCATAGTGAATGCAATGTGTGCCTTGCATCCTTCACTAGGAGTTGATCCCTCCTACCCAGACTATTTAATTAGAGGCAACCCCTCTAATTGCATGACGAGGTTTCCCCTCCAAGTATTCATGCACGGTAGAACCTCATGACCTATATGGGCTATTTGGCTAATTAAACAGATTTTCATAGAAACATAAGTCTTTTCAAACTATAAAACCAGTTTTATTAACATGAATCCAGATTTCTTAGAACTTATATTATTCCGCTGCTATTAGTATTATTTATGTTTCAGCCATTCATACTATGTCGTATATCCGGGCACTGAGCGTTATGCTCAGCCGTTACTTTCCTTTCCATGTCCCAAAATGGCAGGTACCCAAGGACGGACTCGAACATTTGGAGGAAGTGCATAGGATGGAAGCTACCATAGACTTCTTCTCCTTTTTACCTATATACTTATGCTTGTCTAGTCTTTCCTAGTTCATTTATTTTATTTATGTTTTGGGCTTGTGTTTGGGAACCGATGTTTGATTCCGGTTTTCCCTATGGTCATGTATGTTTTACTACATATTACTTTGTATACTTGATGACACGCCATAATTACGCGTAACGGTCCACTTATAAAAGTGGGGTGTTACAAAATGTTACTCCTCCAACTAACGTCCATCTTCGACCACGCCACCTGGATTGGTGCTACATGATTTCAAGAGTTTACCTGCTCCCGACATCTTGTCAGTTTGAAGATATCTTACTAGAGCTGGTGGGCAGTCTGGCCAACACCAAAAACCGTTATATGGTCGTTGAAACCGCCAATACCAAAAAACGTTCGTATCCAATAAGAAATTAAACCACCGATGGTTGCAACACTTGCATGTTGTAGTTCCAATGTATCTATAACAATCAAAAGTCTAATTTCAAACACCATATATCGAAAAAATATTTGAAAAAAATATAAAAACAAACAATAATTATTAAACAAAGCAACCATTTTCTACCATCTGCTAAACCAATAGCAGCATCATGGTGGTAGATAGTTGCTTATTGATGAGTACCTGCTGGCATGGTAGGATATAACTTGAAAAAAATATTGATAAACAAAATGATTTATAAACAAAAAAATAACACATTCCTGATATTAGACATGTATAAAAATTAGCTTCTGACTCTCAAAGTTAAACCAAAATAATGAAAGCAGGGCATACCGCAAATTCATTGACAATGCGCAACTCCGCCCACCAGTCGCTAAGCCCTACACGATACAATCTGGTTCTACTGTTCATTAATCTTTTCTTAAGATATATATATATATATATATATATATATATATATATATATATATATATATATATATATATATATATATATATATATATATATATATATATATATATATATATATTGCTGATGTTTGCAATTTTAGTGTAAAAAAATGTGTGATTTCAAAGTTCCAGATTTGATGTTTGTAGGGAGCTTATTGTTTCAAGGAGGCAAACGAAAACATAGAGTTTTTCATAATACAACTCTGGTTGCTAAATTAGTAAACCAAATGAAAGTAGTGACCTACATTGTCGAAGGAGCTGGCCATTTTTCCACCTCTATAAATCAAAGTTATCGCCAGATTCCTAACCAAAAAGTGCGAGGGATATCAACCTGCTGGTAACAGGGAGGAGTGGTGAAAGGCTCACGATACGCATTATGGACTATGAGGACTCTACGTATTGAAGATATCAAGAAGAATATTCAAACAAACTAATACGTAATACGACAACCATATATTTTTATTTTAGATATCAAACAATGTTCTTGTATGTTCCTAGCTAAAAGTTGGTGTACCTGATGAAGAGTGTGAGCCACTAATGCTTCCATTACAGGCCTTAAATCAACATTCAGTAGACGTACTTCATCGATAAGAGTTTTACCAGCATCGAGAATGACATGTCACAATTATCTTCCAGCACAGATAAAAAAGGTTATTACTCAAACATCAATCATATTATATCATTTCAAAACTTCATATTAATTGTTAATAACCAGAGTTTTAATGAAGCGGTTTGGAAAAATGTTGCTACTTTTTCACATTACCGGTGCGAGTGAATTTTTGATTGAATCCTTTTAACAAACACCCCCGGCTGTAGCAGCAAGATGTATCAACATCAAATGTAATCTGCGTCCATAGAAACACTGATTTGTTTAAGCGGTAGCAGCAACATTGGGCAGCACCAGGTTGCGTAAGCTAATTTCTTCCTAACGCTGCTCCCATAAGAGATTTATAGTTGTTTACTCTTCGAACGATCCACTCGTAGCTCTTTTGTTAAATATCTTGAATGATCATGTTCGTACCCACATGTTATTTAGAATAAAATATACTACAATTAGCCTCTCGTTTAAAAATGTATTTATTCATAATCAATTAAAAATATGAAGAAATCACAAGTTCGTTCAACAACCAATATTACAGCTAAACAACCTCCCAATTCGAAAATAATCAGGAATTGTGGGAAATCTAAATCCATTTGACACTATATGGTAGATATATTACCTGAATCAACTTTGTTGAAGTGGTTCCCAATGTCAAATGCTCTGTAACAGTATGATCCATATTCAAATCTATTATGTATAGTTTTCCTGCTCCAAAATTACATTAAAACAACCGCTAAGAAAAAAGAAAAGAAGCAAGTTTTAGACACCTTTAACTGTTTGGGACTTGGATTATGTGTGTACGACTGATGGAAATAACACACTATAAATTTACTTATTATACCATTTTGATACATAATACTATTAACCATAGAGAAAAAGGTTAGCTTAAGAGATTAATATGTCCATTCAAATTCTTTTGTTCATCGTCAAATTCAAACCATTTGTCAAGCTTTACAACCATATGATCACCTGTTCCAATGTCTGTATGTGGCAAAGCAGTTATAAGTAATGACGTTATATAATCGCAGGTAATATGGTCTTCATAAACTACATCTAGACCTGACCTTGAGGAAGCACACCGGGATTGTCAAAACACCTTTCAATTCTCTAGTACATATGTCCTTTGTTGTCCTTGAAAATTGGCTCTGATCGCACAGCCTAAACAAATCAACTTATTGAATCCATAGATTAAATTATTTAATCTATCAGATCGCATAAATAAATATCCTACCTTCAAGACCCATTATTTTACATTCAAGCATATCAGTGTGTGCTTCAGTTTCCTTATTCTTGATCTTGGATACAATTTCATCGTCTTCCTTTGTAGTAATAGGAACACCATAGTTTGTAGTTATTTCTTTGGCAACTTCATCCTGAACTTTCTGCTTCAAACTTTTCTCTTATATATTCAGATGCAGAACACGTCAAATGATTAAAACTTAAAGAAAACTGAGAGTTATATCTTAAGAGCAAATAATTTTACACAGGCTAACCGACCTTAAGTTTTGCAGCACAAAGTTTTCCCTTTGCTTCTTTTTTCTTTTCACTAAACTTAGCATTCTCTTCATCAATCCAATTTCTTATTTTTATGTTTAAAATTTCTAATATAAATAACTAAATGAAAATTAGTTTAGCAATTGTGAGAATAAACCTATGGACTCTCATTGAATTGACAAAAAGGGGGCAGATTATTAAAAATATACAAGTTAATAAAAAAACAGCATTGGGTGATCTAAAGGCAAGTTAGTAATTTTAACCAGGAAAAAAAACAGGACAGATTAGTAAAGACAGATTTATAATTGTGCTTTAATAAGTAATGGATTGAAGCATCGGATTTTTTGTCAATGTCCCACCAAGGGAAAATTGCACGTTTGAATTAATAAAGTGTGTAGTAATCTTACTCAGTTCCAAGAACTTCGTCACAGAGGAATATCAAGAGTCCAAGTTTAGTCGAAAGTCTAGATTATCATAACCTGCAGCCGTTGTGTCTATACAGTCCAAATGCTTCATTCGAGATGTAGAGATGCAAACACAAACATAAAAAATCAACAATACAACTCATCAATCTCAAACCCCTAATTTTTATTTAAGCATTAAAACATAAATTTTAATAAAATAAGAAAAAAAAACACAAAACTTATTGATGTATCTTCAACCTTTCTTCTTTTCGCAGCTTATTCATCAACTACAAAAAAGGAACTGTAAATCAAACCCTAATTCATTTCTTTGATTCATAACCACTATCTGCGGATGTTGTGTCACAATAAAAATTAAAAAATTGAATCTTTTAAATTATAAAAAAAGATATTAAACCTTGAGATTTGCTACACCGGGAGTGTGTAACCACGACCTTGATAATCAAACTCAACAAAATCAAAAATGATCTAAATTAAATCCTCTAGATCAAAACCTAACAAAATTAGATCGTTTTTAGATAAAGAGTGTCTGTGTTATTATTGGTGTGTGTTATCAATGACATGGGTGGATTATGTAACACACAATACACATACAACATCTACCCACTACATACAATTCCCAATTTACGGTTGTAAATAGAAGTTGAAGCTAGAAAGTCACCCTGATTAATGGTTACAATGAAAGGAAGCCATAGTATGACTCCATTTTCTACTCAATACACGGCCAAGATCTTCAGCTCCTGAATCGATGGCTGGGAGAGTTTTTAACTTGATGGTGGAGATGGCTTGGAGAGAAAGTAGGTGCCAAATGGACGGAGTAAAATGTATCTCTTACTGTTCTTCTCACAAACTTTTTATTATTGTTGATTATTGAATTTTCACCCCTTAATGGATAAAAGAGTTAATTTGGCCGTAGTAATTTAACTATAGAGATACATCCTTGAGTAACTACTTGTCGATTTTGTTTTAATTTTTAATTGAAGTCTTGCTCTATTTTATAAACTCGCTATATAAATATTAATTTAGAAATATTTTGTGCCGCTAAATATTACGCTTCAGAAAATGGCATATCTTCGCTATAGCTTATTTAGCTTGAAGCTTGACAATACCGCTATGCTACGCTTCACGTTATTTACAACCTTATGTATCCTACAAAAAACTTCTATATTTACATATTTCTTTGAAATATGTTTTAATAATATTATATACTGTGTATTAAAAATTTGTATTTTGAAATACATTCAATACAAAAGTTTCTCTTAGTTGTAATATTATGGGAATATGTGAAATTTACCCTATAAGTTAAAACAAGTCAAATTTACTTCATGAGAATATGTTAATGTTAGTAACATAACTATGAATGATACATCTTCAAGACTTGATGGTAGGGATGAGCATTTGGACCCGATTCTCGGAACCGAACCGGAACCGTACCAGTACCGTACCGAAACGGTACCGATTCCCGGTATACGGTACCGTACCGGTACCACAAAATATGTTAAAAAAAATTCGGTACCTTTCGGGTTCGGTACGGTACCAATTCGGGAAATCCCGATTCGGTACCGGAATACAAAAAGGTTTTTTTTCACAATCCACACTTGAAATGGAGGTAAGTTTATTACGTATGAAAAAAAAAGATTTTTTATTATGCTTTGATAGTCACCGCTAGGGGTGTGATTCGGGTTGACCCGGTCGGGTTCGGGTCAAATCGGGTCGGGTCAAGTCGGGTCAAGAGTAAAAAATATATAACCCGAACCCGAGCCTAATTAGAACTCGGGTCACTCGGGTTCGGGTCAATTCGGGTCGGGTCAACTCGGGTCGGGTCAACTCGGGTTCGGGTCAACCCAAGTTTGAGAAAAAAGTGCAAAAAGTGGCCTAATTTTGTACTAAAACAATGTAAAAAGTCTAATTTTAGTCGGGTCAAGTCGGGTTGGTCGGGTTCGGGTCAACTCGGGTCAAGGGTAAAAATATATAACCCGAACCCGAGCCTATTTAAAACTCGGGTCAATTCGGGTCAACCCGAATTGACCCGAATACGCTTTCGGACCCGAGTGACCCGACCCGAATATGATTATTCGGGTTCGGGTCGGGTTCGGGTCGGGTCAACTTTTTTGACACCACTAGTCACCGCCTCTCATAAACACTTCCAAAAACCAAATCTTAACCTATCATCAATAATTCATAAGTTATCTAAGCCGTCATCTTCACTTGAAATGGACGTAAGTTTATTTTTTTTTCATTTGTTGGTTTCATTGACATAAAAATGGATCATTTTAAGAAATTGATCATGTTTTATAAATCTATTCATATCAATTGTATCATTCATAATGCATTTACATGTTTCATACTGAGGATTAAAGAATTTATTAGATAATAATATCAATATGTTTCTAACCAAAAGTAAGCTACTGATATATGGTTAATTGATTACAAAAAGTCTGTTGTTGTAACAAAAAAAAATTAGTGTTTCATTCCAAAGTGTTTTACTTTATATCTAAGTGATGTATAATGATTTTGTGTAGGGTGATGACACAATTGTTGAAGAAATGCTGGTATTAAATATTGAAGAATCGGATTCGAATGATGGTTGTGAACCATCAGTTGTTGTAACAAAGGCTCATAGGGCTGAAAGTGGCAAAAGAAAAAGGAATGATGACAAAGAAGAAGAAGAGTATGAAATTTATGCAAGAACAAAAAACGAGAGAGCTCCAATTTGGGAAAATTTTATCCAAGCCAGTTTTGATGCTTTGTCCCCCTGCATATCTACTTATTACGTTATGTCTGTTTAATGTTGTGCTGATAGACATATTGGTAAGTTTGCATCATTAGAGAGGGTTTATGTTGTTGTTGTACTCTTTCCCCCTCCAAGGTTTCCCACTGGGTTTTACTTGGTGGGGGTTTTGAGGAGGCAAAACAATGTAAACTGCTTCATTGGCTCCTCTCTATAGTTTTCTGCATTTTCAGATGGCGAGTTATAGCAGGTGTCTTTGCCTGCTGCTTATATTCTTAGCTCAGGTGAAATGTCCCATTGTGATGGATTGAGTGTACCTGGTTCTTTCCCTTTGTGGTCTGAACTAAGGGCATTTCATGGATTCAGAAGTGGGCTTTTACTTGAGCTAAGATATGGTATTTTTTGGTGTGCCATTGACATGCAGAAACCTTGGTCTTTATCAAGTGGGATCAAGTGATTGGGATAGCAGCTTTAACTTTTCTAGTTTAGTTGCTTTGTATTTAGTATGTAATGAGCATGGGTTTTTGTCCATAGCCATTGCCATTTGTTTTTTGCTGCCAAAGCTAATAATATTGGGGGTTTGTCCTAATATTTTAGTCTTTGTGCTTTTGTTTGTTACTTTTTCTTCCAGCTTAATAAAATTTACCTTTAAGCAAAAGGATGAAGAAGGATGGATCAAGAAAGGCGTTGTGCCCGTTTTGCAATAATACTCTAGCGGCCAATGGTGGCAACGGTACTTTCGGTCTTCATAAACATTATCCTTGTCCTTCTAATCCTATATATGTCCCCAAAAACAAAGTTCAACAACAAAGTCATTTAGAGTTTAAAAAAAATCATAATGGTGAAGGTACTAGTAGTTTACAAACTTGGAAACATGATGAAAGTAGAATTAAAAAAGCTTTGATTAACATGTTTGTTGTCGGTGAGATACCTTTCAAGTTTGTTGAGCATGAGGCTTTTGTTGAATTTACTAATGCTTCTAATGGAAAATTTGTGTTGCCGTCTAGACATAAGTTATCTAGGGAGGTTTCAAAGTATTACCTAGATGAAAGAAGCAAATTATTAGCTTATCTAACAAAGCCAACCACCACCGTTCACTTGACTACCGATACATGGACACGTAGTTGTCAAAACACAAACTATATGGTTGTCACGGCCCATTTTATTGACGATGAATGGAATATGCACAAACGGATTATAAACTTTAGGCCTATTGATAGTCATAAAGCGGAGGATATTAGTAGTGATTTTCTTAAGTGCATTGTTGGTTGGGGTATTAAGAATGTGATGACTATGACCGTAAAAAAGGCACCAAGTAATGATAAGGCACTAAGACATTTGATTAAAAAGTTGCCTAATGCTAAGATATATGATGATGGGAAGCATTTTCATATTAGATGTATGGCTCACATTCTAAATCTTATTGTTAAAGAAGGTTTAAAGGAAAAGAATTATCATGTGAAGTGTGTAGTAAATGCGGTTAAATATATTAGGTACTCAACACAAAGGATAACCAAGTTTAAAAGTTGTATGAAAGACGCCAACCTTGATTCAAATAGGTTTTTGTGTGGTGAATGTCCTACTAGATGGAATTCCAAGCATGACATGTTAAAGATCACATGCTCTTTGAGGGAAGTGTTTTTTAAGTATGAACTTGAAGATGATGGTTATTATCGTGATCTCGAGAGATTGCCGGAACATTCGGATTTTGGTGTGTGTGAAGATGTTGTTGAATTTCTAGAAAAATTTAAAGCTAAAACCGAATTAATTTCTCCACATCAAAGCCTTTAGCGCATCTCTTTTATAGAGAAATTATAGATATAGATAAACATCTACGTTTTTGGGCGACTAAACCCGAGTTTTGTCACATGGTTGGTGATATGTTTAAAAAATATAACAAGTATTGGGGCAAATTTGATGAGCTTAATGATTATATGTATTTTATAAGTATTTTGCTACCATATTGGACCCGACTATGAAACTACATCTTGTCTCACATGGGTTCAAAAAGATGTTGGAGTATAACATGTTTAGTGAAAGTCCTTTACATGATGATACTCTTAACGTCATAGTAAGGGAGATGTTGAAAGAAGTTGTGAAAAGAATGGGAAATTTGTTTCAAACATACAAAGCAAGGTTTGACATGGTTGTCTCAAAAAGCATATCTAAGAAGACCAAGAATCAACAATCTTGTAAATCATATGTTGGGGACAGTGACTTTTTGGATGATTTCTTGAATTTGGAAGACTCCGGCTCTATTGAAATGGATACCGAGTTATCAAGGTACCTAAATGAGCTACGAATTAGATTTACTAGTGATTTTGACATTCTCGAGTGGTGGAAATTAAATGCTCCAAGATTTCCAATAGTATCTCGAATGGCTAAAGGTAAATTACTATAATATTTGATGATATAAGTACTTATGTTTTATGTTATTGTTTCTTGACTTACTTCGTAATTTTTTTTAGATATATTGGCAATTCAAATAACCACCGTTGCATCGGAGTCGGCTTTTAGTACCAGAGGCCGTGTTCTTGACCCGTATAGGACTAACTTATCTTATGCCGTAGTTGAGGCGTTGATATGTACACAAGATTGGGTAAGAAAATCCAAAAAAGCTATAATAGACGACATAGACGATCTATTAAATGACGAAGACGTTGCACAAGGTAACAACTTATAAATTTTGTTACATGTTTTTACTAACAACTAGGGATGAGCACGGTACCGTTACCGTACCGAACCGGTACCGAATTGATGGTACCGAGTTTTTCCTGAGCTTAAAACTGGGTACCGGTACCGTACCGAACGGGAGTCGGGATACCGGTACCGGTACTCGGTACCGGGAAATCGGTACCAATTCGGTTATTCCCGTTTTTTGTTAAATAAAAACAAGTTTAATATAAAAAGGAAAAAATGTCTAAATATGGGTTCCAAAAGTTCAAAAACATAAAATTTCAAGTAAGTCGCAACTTACAAACGTTTCAAAATTTATAAAATCCTACCAACATCATCTAAAATCGTTCAAAGTAAATAAACTAAACGAGTTTCAACAAAAGACATTTAGTCTTGTGCGACTCCCTTCCCTTTTTTAGCGTTTTGCTTGGCAATCCCGTCTTCTATATCTACACACACCAAAAAAACAAGTAAAGTTAATAATTGTATGTATAAGACTACTACTGTATGTATAAGGCTAATAACGACAAGACTATATAGCAAGATTAGGCCTAACAAAAGATAGATAGCTAGTGTGTAAGAGTTGGTTATTAGTCTAAGACATCTACAAAATTTAACTAACAAGACTAATAAAATTACATAAGTTGTTACCTGTACGATAGGCTTACTAACAGTAAGTTATAATGTACAGTAGGTTATAATGTACAATGGATTATAATAACAGTAGGCTTACTAACAGTAGGTTATTAGGCTTACTAACACTAGGTTATAATAACAGTAGGCTTACTAACAGTAGGTTATAATGTATAGTGGATTATAATACCATTGCTATATATTTAAGTTACCTACTGTATATACAAAACTATAATTACAAGAGTATATATCAGTAGGTTGTTACGTTGTTTTTTCTTTTGGAACATATTTGATAAACCTCTTACTGCATCAAAAAGCTTGGCTTCTTTAAAACATATTTGGTTCATATTTACAACAGTTGATTAGCCGCCATAGTTGGGTTTCATTAGGACATGGCTTATTCGAGATCAACTCGTAAATTATTCGAAATCCATTTAAAAAAGTCGTGCTCGAGCATGAGCTACTCGAGTATATATTTGAGTTGAATTTGAGCTCCAAAACACTTGGCTCGTGAAACTCGCGATGTCGAGCTTCAATTAAATTACATTTTTACTTTTATATTCATAAATCGAGCCGAAATGAGCTTGATATGCCAAGCATTAATGAAGATCGAGCATGAAATGCGGAAATAATCGAGTTCGAATTTCGAGCTAGAGTTTTATGTGACGAGTCGATCTCGAGTTCAAAATATAAAGCTCGGCCGAGTTCGAGCTAGAGTTTTACTATTCGAGTCAAGCTCGAGCTTAACAGTACTCGGATCGACTCGACTCGTTTACATGCTATATCTAATGTATATCCAGCCCGCCTTAGTGGAGAATTTTGAACCACACATGGGTCGTTAATGGCTATGAAGAATACCTAGTACAATTACAAGCAAAGTGTCTCAATTTACTCCTTGGATAAATATTCAGAGCTGTTTTTACTTTTTGAAATAAATTTTTTCAACTACTGTACTTCTTGAATAAATATTTACACCTACCCAATTTCCAGCAACTCCCTATAATTGAAGTCTCAAATTGTTTCTTCTTTATTATTTTCTCTATCAAATTATTGTTCTCTTTCATTTTCTTTGAATATATTTTTTCTTCTTCTTTCAAGAGTCAAGATCAAACACAAGAAATTTATGGCAGCCATGTCACCTCTTGTGAATGATGTTTCGGGTCTTACCAACACTCAGATCCATTATAAAACAAATAGGTTTCACGTCTATGGTTTCTACTTTTGGTTTTGGTAAGGATTCTTTAGTTATTATAGCTAATTATTTGTTGCTTCAGAAAAACACTTATACTTTGATTATGTTCTTTTTTAGTTCTGTGGATGATGTACATCTTTCTCATGGTCATAATATATACTACGCGATAGTGTTCTCGAGTTTCGGAGCCATGGTAAGTTTTTAAAAACATTTTATTATAATATTTTTTGTCTATGAGTTTTTGCTTTTCTTAGGTTATTGAAGATCTGTTTGAAGTTTCTAAGCTTTAGAATAAGCTTATCTTTTAGTTGACACGATTCTTTGATATATAAGTGATGTTCATACTGGTGTGTTGAATTATGTGATTTTATCATGTTTTAAAACCTGTTTGATATTTAAATGTCTGGTACGAGTGTTTGGTTAGGACTAATGTGGTAATTTTAGTAAATTGATTGGATATATAGGATTGCATCAGATTTTAGTAATGCTTATATTAGTGTTAATCTTACTTTAATTTAGATTATAGTTCAGATTTAGTGTAGAATTGAAAAATTCAGTTATAATGGATTCATAAAAAATAAGCTGCTGCTTATAATCTGCAAAGTAAGGATTAAGTAATTGAAAGTGTTTATATATTTCTAAAGTTTTCAAATACTTTTTTTTTATATATTTCGACATTTCGTAACTTCTTTTTCTAAGCTTTTTAAATACTTTTTTTTATATATTTCTTAAGTTTTCAAATATATTTTTTAAATAGTTCTTAACTTTTTTTTCTAGATTTTTAACTTTTTTTTATATATCTAATGTTTTTAAATATTATTTTATATATTTCCGTAAATTTTTCCTAGTATTTTTAATATTTTTTGTTATTTTTCTTAACTATTTCTATTTTTTTATACTTTTCTTAAGATTCTTTTCTATCATTTTAAATACTTTTTTTTTGTATATTTCTAAAGTTTTTAAATATTAATTTATACATTTCGTAAATTTTTTCTAGTATTTTTAATATTTTTTCTAGTATTTATATTATTTCTATACTTTTCTTAGCATTTTTTTCTATCTTTTTGAATACTTTTTTTTATATTTCTAAAGTTTTTAAATATTATTTTATATATTTCGTAAATATTTTCTAGTATTTTTAATATTTTTTGTTATTTTTCTTAACTATTTATATTTTTTTATACTTTTTTAACATTTTTTTCTATCATTTTAAATACTTTTTTTTTGTATAGTTCTAAAGTTTTTAAATATTAATTTATATATTTCGTAACTTTTTCTAGCTTTTTAAATAGTTTTTGTTGTATTTCCTAATTTTTTCTATTTTTTATATACTATTATTGACTTATTTTTATAGTTTTAAATTTTTTTATATATATTTCTAAAGTTTTCTTATATATTTTTTATATATTTCTTTAGTTTTTCTATTTTTAATATATTTCTTAACTTTTTAAATATTTTTTGTATATTTTATAAGTTTTTACTAATATTTTTTAATATTTCTTGTTTTACAGTTTGTGATTGCAGTGCTTCGAGGAGGTAACGACTCTACTTTTTCTACTAGTATTTTTTATTTGTTTTTATGTATGTGAAATAGTTTTTAACTTTTTATTACTTTGTTCAAATGAGTTTTGCTGACCAGTGTATATAGATTAGTGTGGTTCATTTTTAGAATTAACATAGGGATAGTTTGTCTATCTGAGAGGTTTTAAACCTGTTTGATAATTAAAATGTCTAGTAGTTTTTAAATTGGAAGTTAGCTAGATTTGACCTGAGTTCATGTGAATTCGAGAATCTGCATTATCCAGTACTGTTGCTTATGAAATACTAGTGTTTTGTGGCAAATATTAAACTGAAAATTTTGAAATCAGAGTTATAGGAGTATTTAGTTAGGACTAATTTGGTAATTTTAGTAAATTGATTGGATATATAGGATTGCACGAGTTAGTAAGGCTTATTAGGATTAGTGTTAATCTTGCTTTAATTTAGATTGGAGCTCATCAGATTTAGTGTAGAATTGAAAAATTGCTTAGTGGTAGAGAACATAGGCTGGATTTAGGTGTGCATATGGTTTAAGGTGTTAAAAATTGCTTAGTGGTAGAGAACAGTTTCCATAGTAGTCTTGGTTAGTTATTTTGACTTAGCTTTCGCAGACCATTTTCTATAAGCTGATTATAGGTTAAATTTTGTTCCTCATTTATGCACAGATGACTTTGGGTGATGTGAGTGGAGTGATTATGACACATGTCGCAAGTAACGCGAGAATCTTAAGAGAATCACGAAAGTGTGTAGACAACTGGGACGAGAAAAACAAGATTTTGCAGAAGAATGATGATGAAATTTTGGCAGAGCAGCCAAAGGCTAGACTGGCGAAAACTAGAGAGGGGATTAGGGCTTCTAATAAGAAAGCCAATGATGAGAGAATAGAAGCTCTTAAAAAAGAAGCTACTCGACCTAAGGGGGTGGTAGACTATGTTCTAAGATACCGACTGTACGAGGTAATAACAAAATATGGTGATTTGCTTTATTGGGAAGGGCTTTATAGGAGGGTTATCAGGGATGAGGAGTGAAGGAATGCGGCTCAGTATCCAGATGCTAATTTTGAATGACGGTTTATTACCTTGCTTATGAAGTTATGGTCAAAGTGAATGGTTTCTTAATTTCTGCTATGTAACGCCTATCATTCTTGAGTTTTTGATATATCTTTTCATTTCTGCTATGTAACGCCTGTGAGACTTGAGTTTTGTGAAATAGTCATATTTAATGAGTTTTTAACTTTTTATTACTTTGTTCAAATGAGATTTGCTGACCAGTGTATATAGATTAGTGTGGTTCATTTTTAGAATATTTTAACATAGGTATAGTTTGTCTATGAGAGAGGTTTTAAACATGTTTGATAATTAAAATGTCTAGTAGTTATTAAATTGGAAGTTAGCTAGATTTGACCTGAGTTCATGTGAATTCGAGAATCTGCATTATCCATGTCAAATCTAGCTAACTTCCAATTTAATAACTACTAGACATTTTAATTATCAAACATGTTTAAAACCTCTCTCATAGACAAACTATACCTATGTTAAAATATTCTAAAAATGAACCACACTAATCTATATACACTGGTCAGCAAAACTCATTTGAACAAAGTAATAAAAAGTTAAAAACTCATTAAATATGACTATTTCACAAAACTCAAGTCTCAGAGGCGTTACATAGCAGAAATGAAAAGATATATCAAAAACTCAAGTCTGATAGGCGTTACATAGCAGAAATTAAGAAACCATTCACTTTGACCATAACTTCATAAGCAAGGTAATAAACCGTCATTCGAAATTAGCATCTGGATACTGAGCCGCATTCCTCCACTCCTCATCCCTGATAACCCTCCTATAAAGCCCTTCCCAATAAAGCAAATCACCATATTTTGTTATTACCTCGTACAGTCGATATCTTAGAACATAGTTTACCACCCCCTTAGGTCGAGCAGCTTCTTTTTTAAGAGCTTCCATTCTCTCATCATTGGCTTTCTTATTAGAAGCCCTAATCCCCTCTCTAGTTTTCGCCAGTCTAGCCTTTGGCTGCTCTGCCAAAATTTCATCATCATTCTTCTGCAAAATCTTGTTTTTCTCGTCCAGTTGTCTACACACTTTCGTGATTCTCTTAAGATTCTCGCGTTACTTGCCACATGTGTTATAATCACTCCACTCACATCACCCAAAGTCATCTGTGCATAAATGAGGAACAAAATTTAACCTATAATCAGCTTATAGAAAATGGTCTGCGAAAGCTAAGTCAAAATAACTAACCAAGACTACTATGGAAACTGTTCTCTACCACTAAGCAATTTTTAACACCTTAAACCATATGCACACCTAAATCTTTATGTACGGGTATCAGTATTTTTATGTACGGGTATCAGTATTTTTATGTGGATTGTGATTTTGTAGACTTATTAATAAGTAATGTTTAGCATTATATGATGCGCTCTCGATAAAAATGCATCGACGATACTTAATTAATTATATTTCCAACTTAAACAGATTGCTTTAGAGCAGTTGGTCACATGGGCTCCTTTTGGAGCTTAGGAGGGGATTTGGTCATGGGTTCAAATCTTGTAACAGACAAAAATCAATAATATTCCTCCTTAGTGCAAAGCTGTGAGTTCTAAGGGTTTCCTTTCGTGGGTCTCTCCTAGTGGTTCGGGTCCCGGGGCCTGCCCATTATGGATGGTATAACTCGGGTGTCGGATTTCAGTCGATATTAAGGTGTCATTCTAAAAAATCTATAAACATAATTTTAATAATTTAATAAAGAGTAAACTGCAAAATATATCTTTGTGGTTTGATTTTTTCACACAATACATCCCTTGCTAAAAGTATTGGCACTATACATCACTCGTTAGGCAAATGTTTGCCACAATACATCCCTTAGGACTAACAATGCAAATATTTGTTTGTTACCTTCTGACGAGGGATGTATTTTGCAAAAAAAAGTTTAATTTTTTCGAAAAAAAGTTTTTTTTTTCGTTTTAATTTTTTTTCTAAAAAAGGTTTATTTAAAAAAAAATATGTTTAAATTTATTTTTGAAAAAAGTTTTTAAAATGTTTAAACATTTAAATTTAAATTTCAAGATTTTTTTAACATTTTTTAGAAAACTAAACGTTTAAAGAAAATTGTTTAGAATTTTTATTTTTTCTTAAGATAAAAGTATCTTTTTTTTAAAATAAAAGTTTTAAAATATTTGTATTTTTTGAATTTTATTTTATTTTGAAACTTAAAAAATTTTCATTTATATTAAAAATAGATAAAAATATTTAAACACTTTTAAATATTTTTTAAAAAGAATAACGTCTAGTTTTAAAAAAAATTAACTTTTAAGATAAAATAAAATTTAAAACATATAAATATTTGAAAATTTTTATCGTGAAAAAACTTACTTTTATCTCTAGAAAAGCTAAAAATTTTAAACAACTTTTTTTTTTACTTTTTGAGAAGATAACGTTTATTTTCCTAAAAAGATGTTTAAAAAAAATTTAAAATTATTAAATTCAAACATTTAAACAAGTTTAAAAACTTTTTTCGAAAAGAAATTTAAACTCATTTATTTTTTAAATAATATTTTTTTCAAAAAAATTAAAACAAATTTTTTTCCAAAAAAAATATTTTTTTTGCAAAATACATCTTTCGTCAGTAGATAACAAAAAATATTTGCATCGTTAGTCCTGAGGGATATATTGTGGCAAACGTTTGCCTAAACGAGTGATGTATAGTGCCGATACTTTCAACGAGGGATGTATTGTGTTAAAAAGTTAAAAAATAGAGAGATATATTTTGCAGTTTACTCTTTAATAAATATCAGTGTGTGAATAAATTAATTAATATAGTTTTTAAAATTAATTTCAGAAATTATAAATAACTTTTCAACCACTTTTGAATAGAACTACACGTTAATACTTTTATTAAAAGTAATTCAACAATTATAAATAATTTTAAAACACTTTAAATGAAATATACTTCTAGCAACGGCATATGTTGTTGCTAAAAGAGTTAGACAAAGTTTTTAATAATTAATTAATGGTGTAAAACAAAAATTTAATTAGCTTTTCTTCAAATGCACCTTTTGCCATGACCCGTTAAAAGGGTGGGTCCCAGTACTCAATGTTTGATCATATAAAGTTGAAAACTGTGGGCCCCAATTGGTCTTTTAGCGACGAGTTAGGTTGTCATTAAATTGGCTCCCTAGCAAAAACCTTTTATTGGTGTAGTGTTAATGGATTCATAATAAATAAGCTGTTACTTGTAATCTGCAAAGTAAGGATTAAGTAATTCAAAGTGTTTAGAGGTAGAGAACATAGGCTGGATTTAGGTGTGCATAGTGTTAAATCATTTTTGAGTCTCAATTCAATCAAACAGTTTACATAGTAGGATAGTATTGGTTAGTTATTTTGACTTAGCTTTCGCAGACCATTTTCTATAAGCTATGGGTTAAATTTTGTTCCTCATTTATGCACAGATGACTTTGTTTGAAGTGTTTAGGACACATATGTTACGTAACGAGACCATGGTAATGGAATCACACAAGTATGAATACGATTGGGCAAGAAACAGCAATACGAGGTTTGGAAGAAGCATCAAGATAAAATTTTGGAAGAGCAGCAGAAGGTGAAGGCTAGAGAGGAGCAATACGAGGTTTGGAAGAAGCATCAAGATAAAATTTTGGAAGAGCAACAGAAGGTGAAGGCTAGAGAGGAAGGGACGATGAAGAAGAGGATTGAAACACCCATTGGTGAGAAGCCAAAAAAGGATTCTCGACCTAAGGATTGGCCAGAGTATTTTCTAAGACGTGGCATAGACGGACTCGAGATAGCAAAAAACTATCGTCAACTTAATTTTAGGCTTAACAAGATGAGGGTTGATGAGTGGATGAATTCGCAGCAGTTTCCAGATGCTAATTTTGAATGATGATTATGAAGAAGTGAATCCTAGGTCGGTTATTGGTTTATTGCTTTTTATTTATGCTATGTAACGCGTCTCAGACTTGGAGTTGTTTAATGTCTGTTCCATGTTTGAAATTAAAAGACGATGCGAGCACAAGGTGTGGTTTCTCCATTTTGTCTTGGTAATGTAGGCGTAATGTGATGTTTGTAACTTTGTATGATTTTAGTTATGAACAGCTCGTTTTGCATACAAATATTATAAATTTTAGTTACTGAGTGTTAACCCGAACAATCAAGTTTTTAGCTGCCTCAATCCATGTACATCACAGCAATGCACTTGAGCCAAAAGAGGTCTATAAACTGAAGTAGTGCCGCAGTATAACCATGAATCGATATACACCATAAGTGTGCGACTAGAAACAAAGAAGAAAAACTCTGATATAATTTCTTGATGACTTTCTACTTCTCTTTGCGTATGTAGCTCTTGCATAATCTTCATCATCCACTTCCATTGTGTTTCGATTGACTCTTATGTTGCATATGCACGCTAACCTCCTCTTAATTTGCTTTATTCTTCTCCTCACTATGCTCCCTGACGATCCATGGTTCAAAATACGAACAAGTTCATCAGTAAATACGGAAAAAGTACCATATTTAAAACAAGAGGCGTCGAAGGACATATAGTTCTCCTGTCTTGTCCTTCGCAACCGGAATCTTTTGCTTTTAAATTTCTAAACTTGATAAACCTCGTACTGCATCAAAAAGCTTGGCTTCTTTAAAACATATTTAGTTCATATTTACAACAGTTAGCCGCCATACTTTGGGCTTCATTAGGATATGGCAGTAATACAGATTCTCGTTTCATATGTCAAATTGCCTCAACATTTCTTCATTTGCATCACGATTCTCTATCAAAGACTAGAAACAATAACAGACATCCGAGAAAACAAAACCCTGATACTTCATTTCTACACAGGAAAAACTACAACTTTGAAACAACACAATATTTAATAGAACATCTATCAACCAATGCAACATTGAAATTCACATTGGTTATTTTTCAATACATTGGTAAAAAGAAACATTTTGTAAATCTCGTATGAAAGATCGACCAAGTTGTTGTCAGAAGTCGGAAACCACTAGTATGCAAATATCAACCATACTCTAAATTTCGAGTGCTTATTTACTAAAGAAGCAGATAAACAGTGTCATCCAAATACTCAAAACTGCTTATTTACTAAAAAGGAATAAGTAGTTTCGTCCAAACACTTAGAACCGTGGACTTAAAAGTGCTTACTTGCCAGTTTCATTGAAAAGCGAAAACTGCATTAAAAATAGAACTTCCTATAAGCTCTGATTATCCTTAACACGTATCCATCAAGATACTAATAAACCAGTAATCACACACCATGTTAGAGTAAATTTCAATAACCGACCTTGTTGTTTTTCTAATTCAAACCCAACAGGTTACAAGTGTTTTAGAGTTCTTGTAACAGATTAGTCACTAGAATAAGAAAGAAAAATCCTTGTTACATAAAGTAACACAATGAATGTCATTTACCAGAAAAAACTTTTTTCAAAAGAGCACAGGTCAAAACTACGACCTCTAATTTCCACATCTCAAGCGCGAACGTTATGGAAAATCACGAATGCGGTTAAGATACTATTTTAATCATAAGAAAATTGAAAAAGAGTCTTACATTAGTGTTGTATCGTGCATTGATGAACTTGGAGCATTGCTGCTACTTTGGGTGAAGCAAGCCAGCAACTACACTTCAAGAAGTTGGATCCTTCTTCTACACTAATTGTGATGCCTGCTCTAACTTTAAGTTGGATCCTTCTTCTAGGATCTCCACACGACGCTCTAACTTTACTACACTAATTCATTGGCGCTTTATCGAGTGTATTCGTCATTAAATATCTAATGTGCATATCATTTAATCAAACTTGTTGTTTATTAATTTAATTTTTGCCTTCTAAGTGTGATGCCTGCTCATAAGAGCCTCTAGGTTCATAGATTGGGATTCTGTGTACTTGGGTAGGGTGTTTGTGAGTCGGAAATGTAGCATGAAGAAGGGTTTCTCCATGGTTTCCTAGTGCTTTTCTCGAGCTACACTGGCTCAATGCTAAAGGCTAGAAGAATGGTCCATCAGAAGCTACACGTACTGGCTTGGTGAATTGGACTGCATCAGAGATGTATTTTCTAGTGTTATTAGATATCAGTTGTACAAGACTTATTCTATAAAACCTAATCGATTATTTAAATTTGTAACATTTATTTGTACGGAGGCAATTAACAAGTGGAGAGTTGTACGGAAATAGGCGCAAAGGCATCAACAACACAGGAAATTGCTGGAAAGATTATGAATTCTGTTAAAGAAATAGATGTAAACTTTTTTTTGAGTAAAATCAGGCCAGCGGCCAACTAAAATTAGATTATATAACTCCTCAAGAAGGAGGTAATTTGTTCGGAAACATTACATTCCAAAAGAAAGAATCATGAGAATCAAAAGACATTTTTGCGACCACGTGGACTGCAACATTGCAATTAATTACGACTAACCCAAGAAAAGGAGATGTCTTGTTGGGATGCCCATGTCCTAATATCATCCATTATAACAGCGAAGTTCCAAGGAGGTACCATTTCCGTTGAAGCAAGAGAGAACTTAGAATCTGACTCAACTATTGCATTCCGCCAACCATAATCAGCAACCAAACGACAAGCATTTCGGATTGCACATAGCTAGCCATAACAGGAGATGTGGCAGGAAATGCCTCTCCTGAGCAACAGATTACAGAACCATGATGATCTCGAGCAATAACACCCATGGCAGCATGATTAAATTTAAAAGACGCGTCACAATTAAGCTCACAATTTGGGATTCGTCATGGATCAGTCGATACTATCAAAGAAACTGAAGTGACATCAACATCAATACGAGTGCACAGTTGTATTGTTCGAAGAGGAATAATGGAGTATGCTCAAAAATAAATCCGTTCCTAGACATGCAATAACGGCAATAGATGTGTGCAATTTCAGTTTATCCGACTTGGCTTGCACCATATCTAAGAAAGCTTGAACCTGTGAGACTATAGACCCGTTTGTAGAATCAACTTGAGACATATATGAGATCCGAACTACACCAATTTTGTCCATGTGCATTGAAACAACATATGCTCAACCGTTTCAACCTGAGAAAGACAGATAGGACATAAAGGTGAAGAAGAGCAAGTTCTTCGAAACAGATTCTCGTGAGTGGCTAGAGCATTGGAGCACAATCTCGACCAAAAGTTTTTAATTTTGGTTGAGTTTTAAGATGCCACACTTGCCTCCAAAAACATTTATCAGGCGAGGAAGATGAAGAAGCTGTGGTTTGAGAGGTAGATTTGCGATGTTGCAGCGCTAATCGGTAACCGTGTAATTACCTTTAGCTTCGTAATGCCAAACAATCTTGTCTGGCCTTGATATAGGTATTTTAGAAATGAAATTAGCTTCATCAGATGAAACAGCAGAGTCTAGTTTTGCCAAGTCCCAACCATTGAGTAAAAAATCTGAAACTAAAGTGTTTCCATTGAAATATAGATATAAACTTGAAAACAAATTCGAAGAGAAAGACCACAAGGGTCACTTAGAAAGTTGGCGATATGGACAAAAGTTTGTAGGTATTTAAGCGATACTGACAATTAATAGATAAATGCTGGAAGAGGAACATGTCAAATCATAACTAACGCAATTATATTAACTATTGTCAACGGAACTGTTAAATGACTTAGGCTGGGGGAGTGATGCAAAAAACCCACGAGTGGGATATATGTGGCAAAAACTCACGCGTGGGTTGTCAGGAACCCCACAATCCTACCTCAAAAACCCACGCGTGGGTTGTGGTTCCCAGGGAAAAAAAAACTCGCTACAGGTGAGTTTCTCACCATTCACACTACCCCAAATCTTTCTTTTTCATCCCCATTTTATTTCTATATAATCCTCATTTTCACTTCTTCTTTTTTTCATATCTCTCATTTCATCTTTCTCTCAATCAAAAAAATCATCTTTTCTAAATTTTAAATTTTTAGCATGGAAAACATTGATGAATATACATTTATGTACCCCGATCTAATGATCGAAGATGAAGAAACTTTGATGAATAGCCCCCGTATCCGGTTGCTAGCAAAAGCTATGGCGTTTTTTCGAAATAGACGACAAAAAGTGTCGAGAAACCCGGTTAATCGAGATCGTTATGGTGCCCATGATCGTTTACTTGCCGTGTTTTTCACTGACAACCCGGTCTACGACGAACGTGCATTCCGAAAGACATATCGCATGGATCGATCACTTTTCAACGATATAGTTACGGCTGTAACTGCACATGATCCTTACTTTAATTCAAATATCGACTGTACCGGAAAAGAAGGCGTTGCTCCATTGGTGAAATGCACTTCTGCAATTCGTCAATTGGCATACGGCATTGTTCCAGCCTTTTTAGATGAATATCTGCAAATCTCTAAAAGAACTTCACGGGAAAGTCTTGATCATTTTTGTTCTGCTATAAGGGCGATTTATGGGCCAGAATATCTGAGAAAACCCACGGTGAGTGATGTTGAATTACTATATCAACATCACGAAAGGAAGCACGGTTTCCCTGGGATGCTAGGAAGTCTAGACTGTACGGACTGGGAGTGGTTTGGTTGTCCGTACGCCCATAAAGGGCAATATGTTAGACGTGATCACGGATCGAATCCGTTCATTTTGTTGGAAGCTGTTGCGTCAGAAGACTTGTGGATATGGCATGCTTTCTTTGGTGTTTCTGGGTCTAACAACGACATCAATGTGTTATATCAATCCCCTTTGTTTAACGATTTGAAAACAGGACGAGCACCAGAGGTCCCGTTTACGGCTAACGGCGTTACTTATCCATTTGGATACTATCTTACTGACGGGATATACCCCGAATTAGCTCCACTTGTTAAGACGATTCCAGAACCATCTAACGATGACCACAGTCGAATATTGTATAAGCGGAAGCAAGAATCGGCAAGAAAGGATGTGGAACGCGCGTTTGGTGTTCTGAAAAAGAAATGGGCCATAATCGCCAATCCAGCACGTGCTTTGAAGAAAGAGACTTGTTAATATGATGTGTGCATGCATCATAATGCATAATATGATTCGTAAACACAAAAAATATGCGATAAGTCCCAAATGGTTCCGAGGAGAAGCACACCAACCGGACGATCTGGTACGAAGCACGGAAGAAATTCATGCTGTTATGGGATACATCAGATCAGCTCAAGTGCATCAAAACCTTCGATCCGATTTAATCCAACACTTGGCTAATAATGCCTAATATTTTTAATGTTTGTATTTACCCGCGTGTATCGTTTTTTAATTTTGATGGAATAAAAGTATGTATTTTATAAATAAGTTAAATAAAAGTGATAGTGGAAAGATGAGGTGGAGGTGAGGTGGTGGTGGGTTTTTTTTTCCTTAAGAACCTTGAAAGGTGAGTTTTGAGTGGGTTAGTGAGAGGAAAGAGAAAGCTGAGGTGGAGCTGACGTGGCGGTGGGATTTTTAGTTACCACTCCCCCTAGCCTTACGGCTTGTATTTTGTCAACATTCTTGAAGCAAACAATATCGTACACTCAATGGGCTGCATATGATCCCTGCTTCATAGAACAAAACGTATTATCTAGCACTGAATACCACAGTAATACATCTTAAATTTCATTTCAAAGGGCGACTACTGATTATAAAAAGTGAAAGATGATGCACATCACAATAACCTCGTCATGCAACTAATCAATGCAGCAGCTTTATCATTCAAGTAAGCCCATCACAATGAAGCTTAAAGGCTCCATAACAAAATATTGGACTACAGCCATCTGTCGAAACATTGTTACCAGTATTGTAAGTCACTAAGCAGATAATGATAATAGCGACAGTGCTTTTGACAGATGGCAAAATGCGAGTATTAAGTAACAACGATTTCAAAGACGAATTTATATAAATAAAAAAACACAGAAACAAAGCTTACATCAATGCTACTGCTCAAAATCTGCCTAAACAAACTTCTCAAACAACTACCTATTCCACTCTCGACAGAAAGTTCTACTGATGAAAGGTTAGCCACGTGGCAACCATGGGATTGCAAATGTGAACCTAGATCTGCGAATGTCTGTAGGTCATTAACAAATTCCATGTTGTCTGCAAATCAGCGAGTGGTAATACTTATTCCTTATATGAACCATGAGAGAAATCAAATCACCAAGATCATTAACCTATTTGGTCTCATTGGTACTAATTGCAGGCCTACTTTCTTTATACGCAGATTGATAGCGATGAAGGCTGAAAACTTGATAACTTAAAACACCTTGATGTTAAAAGCTAGGAACTTACTCATTACCACTAGGGCTGTGAAAATTTGTTTAGCTGTATCATCGGTTACAATGGGGTATGAACAAGTGCCTATGTTGGCATCCGGTTTGGCATGTGAACAAATGGCATCAAATGATTTGTTCACCCAGCTATCTACCTTATTGAATACATCAGCATTGATGTCGTTTCTTGATGCTTCTATGCAGAAGACCAACTATTAAAACTACACTAGAGGGCACCAGAATGAGTATTTAGTCTCGTCAACCAAGACCGACAAAGCTGAATTACGAGATAGCCTTGAAAGTGTTTTAATAACAAATACACGCCTGTTGGTAGCTTTTTCTATTTTGTAGACTAAAATACATCATTTAGGCTCTCTTTTTTTTGGTGAAATTAAGTATAATTGTATGAAGGAGACTTGATAAATACTTCTAATCCCTACAAAAGAGATGCGAAGACAGTAACCTTAACGGTCGATTCAATTTTCACCCAAGCATTGTGAAAAATCTCCATTCTCGAGTTGTCGTGCAACTGATGATCCAACATTTCACCTTCATCACTAGTAGGCAACGACGCGGACAAATTAACCTTAACTTTTACTGCTATCTGTATAGATTCAGGGAAGTTTCTTTCAGCTTGTATAGCCACCTTATAGCTTATTTGGTTTCAACAGCAAGTGAAGATAAGTTACTCCGTATATTACAAACAAGGGCGGATGTACTTGGAAGTGGCGGGGGCGGCGCCCCATGACTCGCTAAAAGAAATCAAATTTCAGTGTAAACTTTTTTTATGATATTTTATTAAAATGCAACCCATTGTAAAATCAAATTACCCCCACTCGAAAACAAAACAATGTAAAAACCTTCAAATTGTCTTCCAAAAGAAAAAACAACGTAAAAACCTTATATTTTTATCTTTATTTTGGTGTATACAACGATTTTTGTCCAAAAAACTTTTTTGCCCCCACTCCGCTAACTTCCTGATCGTTCCGCCACTGATTACAAACCGAATTTGAGAAAAACAGGAAATGAAAATTGAACCGAATTGAAACCGGACCGAACTAAATATATAGTTAGACGTATTTTTTTGTTTTAACCCGAAATCGAATCAAACAACCGAGTAAAACCTTAATGAATATACAAACCAAAAACCGATTCGAAAATTATTGGTTTGATTTGGGTCACACGTATTTTTACAAGTATGTAACCTTTTAAGTTACGTTACAAACTTATCTAAAATAGGTTTTATGTTATATTAATAGTACCATAGTATAAATTTGTATGGGTAAAAACTAAAGTAGTTGTAATGTATGTTATGATAGTTGTAGGGGCATTCGCATGTATCCTTATGGTTCTAAATAGCGCGCTTTATAGCGGGTTATAGCGTGAAGCGTACGAAACAGACTAAGGCGTCCTCTCTAAGTGTAGCGTCCTAGCATAAAGCGTGATATAGCACGTATCGTGACACTTTTTTTTTTGAATCTTTTTTCACATTACATGAATTTGGCTTGTTTACTAGTTTTGGGCTATTTAAGTAGATTTGGGCGTAATAATTTTACTATGAATATAAATCCTTGAGTAACTACTTGCCGATTTTTTTTTAAATTTTAATTGAAGCATTGCTCTATTTTGTAAACTCGCTATATAAATATTAATAATTTAGAAATATTTTGTGCCGCCAAATATCACGTTTCAGAAAACGGCATAGCTTCGCTATAACTTATGTAGCTTGAAGCTTGACAATACCGTTATGCTACGCTTCACGCTATTTACAACCTTATGTATCCTAAAAAACTTCTATATTTACATATTTCTTTAAAATATGTTTTAATAATATTATATACTACACACGAGTATAAATTAAAGGGAAAAATCGAATATCAAGTAGGGCTGGGCATCGGCTCAAAATCAAATCAAAGCGAAAACCAAATTTGAGAAAAATACGAACCAAAAACCAAAACTGAAAACCAAACCAAACCGAAACCATATCGAACCAAATATATACTTTAAGCGTATTGTTTTTTGTGAGTTGGTGAAAGAAGTGAGAAAACTGAGGTGATGATTGGTTTTTTTTTGTGTCACTCACACCATCCTTATTGTTCGTTATCAGGATTCAAATATTGGATCATGCACTTTTTGGACCTTTTACTGTTCACAAAAATGATTAATTACTAAATTAATATAGGTGAAAAATAATAAGGGCATCTACCATAATGATTTATAAAGAGGTTTATAATGAAATTTATAAAGTAATAAAGAAGTTTTAAAACTTGTTCACCATAATCTCTAATATGTATAAAGGATGGTTTTGCTAAATATGATCTCCACTCAAAATTACAAAACAATGACACCTGTAAATTGATAAATAATCAACAGTTGGGAGTGAAAGTAGGTGGGCCCACTAACTTGGGACATTTATTAACAAAACAAATTACCAATTTTCTCTAAACAATGAAACGGATCACCATATTCGTATCAAAATCCCCAATCTCTATTTATAAAACAAAACACCAGTTGTATTATTCGGATCAAAATTGAAAATTTCCCAGATTTCTTAATGAACATCGAACCATACATTCCTGTAACATCCAATTAAATCATTCCATTCAATTTTACTATAGTCTTATCAAAAAGTTCATCACAAACCTATTTTCAATCACATATGACTCAAAATCAATCAAACCGTATAATCCCCCATTCAATTTACAGATCATTCCCAAAATCCACAAAAAAAACATCGAACGAATTGAGACCAAAATGGGTTGTGAGATTTTTGTGCAAAAGATGTTATAATTATCAACTGTAAGTCTCGTCATCATACCTACACGTAAACAATCTGCTGATTCAAATGATTGAAGCATCATGAGAGGTTTACCAGAGTTATTCGTATTCAAATGATCAGCTAATCTATTTTGTAATTTTGTTTAGTTTTATTGCAAATGTATGATTTCATTGAAATTAGACATAAGAGTAATAAAGTTAATATTTGAAATTTGTTTTAGAAACCTAAATTAATCAAAATAATTAGGTTAAACTAGTGTGAAAATATTTAATGGATTGTAGCTGCTTAATGAAGTATATATGCATATTTTTTTTATTTTTTAATGGATTGTAGCTGCTTAATGAAGTATATATGCATATTTTCGTGATATTCTAATGTGTTTTTCATGTTACTTTATTTATTTGCCTTATTGGGATTTTCGTGCATTATGAAAAATTTGGGGAAAGTTAATAGCTTGATTGGTTTAATAAGTTTTAGATACATGAAGTATCAGAAAGAAACGATTTTGATGTCGAAAACTGAAAATGTAAATGTTTTAAAACTTTTAAAGTCTCAGAGTTTGATCATATAAATAGGCATAGTGCTCTTGAAAATGGATTACAGTTAGTGTAGGAGAAAATGTTGCAACAACTAAGTTTGTGTTTTAGCCACCGTTAGATATCATTATGATAAACCATTAGAGCGTTGATATATGGACCTAATTCGCAGGCCTAAAAATAGACCTAAGCTTACGTGTCGTTGTGTGATTGGTGAAATGCAAGGGGCCCGCTATTTTATATTTTCTCTTTCTTCATCTCAGCCTTTCATTCACCCACTTGTCTCGATCCTGTGATTAGGTCTCCTTTTAGACTTGCGAATTAGGTCCATCTATCGTTTTTCAAACCATTATACTAAAAAAACATAGTACACAATAATTATGGTGATTTATGTATGTTGCGATTAAGATACTAACCTTCACTTCTTCTAAACCAGCCCCGATTAGACGAATTGTGGCAGCTAAGTTGACTGGAAAAGCAATTTCTTCGCTTACCAACTCAGCATAAAATGGAGGTTAGGAGAGCTGAAGTAAAATGGGTTTAAAGTTGTCGTAGGTTTTTATGTTTATTTATTGCTTATATTATGAATTTTAATAGTTTCTCTTGCATCAACTGTAATGATATTATGACTTTTATACAACCACATAACTTATTTCCATGCTTCAAAGCAATATGATACAAAAATAGTAACATTCAGTACATGGCTAATTAGAAGATGCTTTTTGCAAGTTTTATAGAGATTGCTTGAATTGAACTATTATAGTTTTGAAGAGAAACTATAGAGATTGCTTGAATTGAACTATTATAGTTGTGAAGAGAAACTAGATATAAACGTCTCTAGAATAGTTGTGAATAAATGGTTTGACTTTAACACAAAAGATCCTCTCTTTTTAGCAGCATTGGATAGACGAATTCATGGAGGCCTGTAAATATTGTGACAAGTTGTAGGCACTTGAAATGGTACTAGCGACGTAAAGGTAAACATGATATGTAGAAAATGTTGGTACCGTATTGCCTTATATTATATGAATTAAACTCTTTTTTGTCATTCGAAACACATCACAATGATTACACAATGCTTAAAAAGTTCATTTTTTGATATACCTTAGAGGTCAAAACACATGAACATGCATTTGGCGATGACTTTTTGCGAAATCCTTACCAACCAACGACATACAAACTGCCGATGTTATTTCAAATATCACAATGCCTTACCTTTTATTAAAAATTGTGAATTTGTGATGTCAGATGAGTAGCCCCGAGGTGCTCCTAAAGGCTGAATGCGGGAAGGTGAATCCTAATTCAATAATATTGTCGCGTAAGAGCTTCCGAGTACTTTAAAGGAACAACTACAATACAAGTTTGGTAAGGTATACCATTATATTCAATTAGTAAGTTTAATTTGGTTTATTTTAATTTAGTCATTATAGTAAAATTGTTATTATCTACTTGTGTATCAGTCCAATAGGTTAGTGAGCATGTACAGCCAGTGATTGCAACCCATGGTAAGTGCCAGGAGCACAAGAAAATAACATATCATTATTTTTTCTTTATAATCTTCTTTTAAAATCATATAAAAGTAAAGCAATTTTAAGCAATCTTTTACCTTTAGTTTCCCCCATCACAAACCATCTCAAGCTCAAATCTTTAACTCATAGATATTTTTTACCAACTAATAAGAAACTGTTTTATTGGACTTTGTATGGTTGCAGAAGATAGTTGTTGCTGTAGAAAGTATTTAAGGATTTGGGTTTTGATATATCTTGCAAGAGATGGAAGGATTTGATCGTAATTCTACAATAGTTATTTTCAGAGCAACTAACCATATTGATGTACAGGGGACATGATGCAAAAAGATGGCTAAGAAAAGGTTCGCTTATTTGTTGTGTTAAGTCATAAAAAAGAAAATTTACTTGCATGTTAGTTTTTCGTTATTTTAATCACTTGAACTTAAAGAATGTTAACTTCTAAATTGATAGCGTTGATAAGTAACATGATCTGTTAAAATATTAGTTGGTAGCTAAAGTGTGAATAGTCTAGGGTAATTTGTTTATGATCATTAACAAAGAGTAGTCCACCTAAATAAATGGGATTTGATTCATCCTCTTTTATGTTCTAATTTAGTATTGGTATTACTAAAGGTATACATGTAAAGTTTTTGGTTGTTTAAACAGAGAGCAGGTTCTCGAGATACACATGTAAAGTTTTTGAGTGTTTATACATACAACAAGTTCTTTGGATACCATTTTAATGAATAATTTGGTTTGGCATTTTGTATGGTACATTTTCACAACCTTCTAATACCATGGTTTATGCTTTTGCATATTTACTTTTATTTTGGTAACAAACATAAAGAAATGATAATTGATTGTATGTGCTCATTTTTGTAGGAATGAAAGACCTTACAATTATTTCTGAACTTCCATGCGACAACATAACACCAAAGTCGTTTCAATACAGAAAAAAAGTACCATACTACTTATTTTCAAAAATAAAAACTCTTAAAACTAGCCGCCCATCGGGCGGGCCTTGAAGCTACACAACAGATGTTGTCTTTTTTGAAATTCTTCATCGATTGTGATTCTTGATAAATTTTCAGGTATGTTGCATTACAAGCTTATAGATAGATTTGTATAAGGCAAATGATCTAAATACGACCATGTTTATATTTGTCTGATTAATGATTGATCCGAACGACCACTTAAATGCATATGCGCCCAAACAGACCCCCTGCGATTGTTTTTTTTTCAAACAACCTTAAACAGAAAGTGATCAAAAACCATTAACGTAATCACGCCATATTTTGTTCTTCGTAAAAATTTAAGTAATGCCTGCATTTGTATTTATTTGCTTATTTTTCGACCAAATAAAATTGTTGTCTTAATGTTGCAGGCTATATGGACTGGTGCACACATATTTTTTGATAAATTCTATTCCAAGGTTCTGATTGCATTCATCGAGTACAAGTAGAGCATTCTAACTCAAATAATGTCATCTATTTAGGCAAAGATACTTATTTATGAGCAAATTCTATCTTTGAAAAAGTATTATTCATTAATGCTTTTTCGGTTCAATGTTGATTTTTTTTATGTAATATTATCCATGGACCCTGGAAAACTATAAAAGTATGAATGAATTTTTCTTAACTAAACCGTTTGCCTTTGGACATATATTCATGTCATTTGGGGCTCTTTTATTTCGGCGTTGCTTATATTTTCACTAAAAACTTATTCATAGCTTCTAAATTTATCAATATATATTTGAAGCTCGTCGCCCAACGGGCGGGCCTTGTAGCTAGTGAGCATATATTTCAAATTTGTTTATTGTGAAGAGGTTTAAGATATTGAAACTCTTTAGATTTAATGCATGTATTTATGTACTACGTTTATAAAACATTAAAAAGTTTACATATACTGAAAATATAAAATTAAAAATTTAAGAACTAATGGCAACATTCAATTATAAACCTTTTTAAAAGTTTAACACAATAGATGCTATTTTTTTAGTGGAGAGTAAATGTGACGTTCATTAGGTGTCACGCTAGCAAGTTACTTCGTAACATCCAAATCATCATAATACTAAAAAAATGGTATTCTGGTTAACACCATAATATGATGTTATACTGATCCTATCAATTTTTTATAAATATTTTTTAATTAAGTTAAAAAATATTACATTTGAATAACCAAATATCACATTTTTTCAAAACTAAATATCATATATTTAATTTATATTTTCAACTAACTCATGTTTCGAGTTTAACTAAATATCACATTTATACACATTTAGAATTTTTGAGCCAAAAAAGTCAGCCCATACATATCTAGTTCAACAAACACATTTTCAATACACATTTAGGTTATACCTAAAACTTCGTCTTCCTCTTCCAGACTACTTGACAACAACAACAACACAAACTCGAAACACTAACGCGAGGCACTGTGCAGTTCTCACGCCGTAGCCTCGTGCTTTTCCCACCATTTTGGGCTGACAAATACGGCGCGAGAGGGGAACACGCCAGCCCGATGTGGATTTGACGCGCGTTGACGTTTTGACCATGGCTTGAGCCATGGTTTACCTTATCAGGAGCTTTTAATATATCTTAGAGGAAGGCAGTATAATTAAGTTCTCTCATTTAGAGTATTTGGTATGGCAAGTCATGGCTTGAGCCTTGGTCATAAAATCAGTTTTATGACTCGGGAAATTACACCGTGAAAGGCGTTGTACCACCGTGTCGTATTTGACAGCTCAAAATGATGGCCATATTGCGAGGCCACTGCGTGAGACATCGCACAATGACTCGCATTATGGTCCCACGTCGTGATTTTCCTTTTTAATTATTTTTGATCGTTTTTATAAAAGTATTAAATTGTGAGGCCACTATAACATCAGAATTCTAATATTAACCATTACGAACATTTATAATTATATAGTGATTCTCGTATTATAGGTGAGTTGGTTTAAGCGAAATATTTTTTTTCACGATATCACACTCTAGCTAGTGCTTTAAAAAGACTAGTTAACCTACATATCTTTCACTTAATTTAGCAAACACTCCTAACTACTAAATTAATACTCCCCCTTCCTAATATTTCCTAATATTCAAGTGCGTATTATAATTATATTTTTATAAGTACGCGTTTATTGTGTTAAATTTATATACGAAAAAGTTGGTATTGTAAATTAAAAGTGTCAAATTGAACTTCGTTTAAAAGTCATAGGTGATAGTGTAGTTCGCATAAAATTTGTAAAAACTAGAAAAAACCGCAAAATCGAAACAAAAAATATTTGATACATGTAGTAGTTTTTTTATCTTTATAAAAAACACAAGGGTGGTTACAGTTTAATTTTAGTAAAAAATCACACCATACTCGCTAGGATGACACCCGTGGGTAATTGGTACAGGTATATCAAACCCGTCACCCACCCGCATAGATTTTTTTCAAACCCATCACTCACCCGTCACCCACTAATGGGTATAAATTTTTACCCATACCCATACCTGTAGGTAAACCCATAGGTTAATGCATTAAAAAAATCACAAGACCTTGATATGTACGTAATCGACAAAATTACCTACTCATTTTTATACGGATACCCGTGGATTGTGAGTTTTTTTCACACCCACTACCATCTCCCACCTAATAATATTGAGTTGAGAATTGAGATCCCAAAACCCATTTCCCGCCCTTACTTTTCATTTTGAGATCCAAAAATCAAATATTTCCCGCCCTCACTTTTCATCCCCTTTAATTTCTTTATAAATATAGCATAGAAAACAATCAGTCATCAAAATCCTTATTCACCCTTTGCCCACTTGAAAATCTTTCAAAAATATTCAATACCTAATTGTTGTTGTTCTTTCAAGAGTCAAGATCCAACACAAGAAACATCTACAAAACAGTGTGTGTGTTCTAGATTTAGTTCTTTCGTTTATGGCTGATTCAGGCATTGCGAATGATGTTTCGGGTCTTACCAACACTCAGATCCATTATAAAACAAATAGGTTTCACGTCTATGGTTTCTACTTTTGGTTTTGGTAAGGATTCTTTAGTTATTATAGCTAATAATTTGTTGCTTCAAAAAAACACTTATACTTTGATTATGTTCTTTTTTAGTTCGAAGGATGATGTAGATCTTACTTATGGCCATAATATGTACGCGATAGTGTTCTTGAATTTTGGAGGTGATCTGGAAGAGCAGCAGAAGGTGAAGGCTAGAAAGGAGGGGACGATGAAGAAGAGGATTGAAACACCCATTGCGGAGAAGCCTAAAAAGGATTCTCGACCTAATAATTGGACAGAGTATTTACTAACACTTGGCATAGACGTAGTCGAGATAGCAAAAAACTATCATGATCTTAATTTTTGGCTTAAGAAGATGCGAGATGATAAGTGGAAGAATGCGCATCGGTTTCCAGATGCTAATTTTGAATGATGATTTGATCAAGTGAATCCTACGTCGGCTATTGGTTTAATTTCTTGCTTTCTATTTATGCTATGTAACGCCTCTTAGGCTTGGAGTTGTTTAATGTTTGTTGCATGTTTGAAATTAAAAGACGATGCGAGCACAAGGTGTGGTTTCTCCATTTTGTCTTGGTAATGTAGGCGTAATGTGATGTTTGTAACTTTGTATGATTTTAGTTATGAACAGCTCGTTTTGCATACAAATATTATAAATTTTAGTTACTGAGTGTTAACCCGAACAATCAAGTTTTTAGCTGCCTCAATCCATGTACATCACGGCAATGCACTTGAGCCAAAAGAGGTCTATAAACTGAAGTAGTGCCGCAGTATAACCATGAATCGATATACACCATAAGTGTGCGACTAGAAACAAAGAAGAAAAACTCTGATATAATTTCTTGATGACTTTCTACTTCTCTTTGCGTATGTAGCTCTTGCATAATCTTCATCATCCACTTCCATTGTGTTCCGATTGACTCTTACGTTGCATATGCACGCTAACCTCTTCTTCAATTTGCTTTATTCTTCACCTCACTATGCTCCCTGACGATCCATGGTTCAAAATACCAACAAGTTCATCAGTAAATACGGAAAAAGTACCATATTTAAAACAAGAGGCGTCGAAGGACATATAGTTCTCCTGTCTTGTCCTTCGCAACCGGAATCTTTTGCTTTTAAATTTCTAAACTTGATAAACCTCGTACTGCATCAAAAAGCTTGGCTTCTTTAAAACATATTTAGTTCATATTTACAACAGTTAGCCGCCATACTTTGGGCTTCATTAGGATATGGCAGTAATACAGATTCTCGTTTCATATGGTAAGTACTACAGTACAAAGTTAAATGTTACAGTATACATTTTAAATCTCTTTGAAACACATACACTAACCCTTAATCATACCTTAAAAGATTTAAGCACGTGCGTTCAAACCTTACTAATATTAGACTGTTCGAGTTAGAGTTAAGAACTAAAGAAAAAAGAATATGAAAAGGAGACAGAAAGTGTCGTGTTCTCGAGTAGATTAACTAATTTCTGTATTCAGTTAACAATGACGGTTTTAATGGCATCGGATGCAAGGTAACCAATGTTTTAGATTAACTACAATGAGATGCGCAAATGGCCCAACGCCCTAGAACTGGTTAAATCGGTTCTGGCATTAATATGGACGAGTTACAGTCAACCTAACCCAAGGGCTTGTCTTTGGGGCTTAGTTCTATTATCCATTAATGACTAATTTGTACATTTATATACTTATTATTTGATCTTCGTCTAATAGCATGTAAGTACAGCTACGAGTTTCATGGTTTTCCAGATTAGATGTTTTATAATCTCGTATAATGCCATCATCAGGCATTTGTAGAACCTTATCGGTTAAGTTAGTAATAAAAAATGCAGTTGTGGGTGCATAATAATACAAACAACCATAGATTATAAAACAGAGAACCGATTGCATTAAATCAGGTTTAAGTTCCACTGACTTTAACAACAAAGCCTACACGCGCACACAGATCCTTGTTTTACAGTTCAAACGCGACCACCCCACTAGGAGTCTGCAGAAACCTCATTGGCGGCAGATGTCAGGAGATGGTGGATGTGTTGAGGGGGGTTCAACCCCAAGGACGAAGCCCTGGTCCAACGATCCATTCTTCTCATCTCAACACACGGCCCCGTACGCCATGTTCATGTCAAATTGCCTCAACATTTCTTCATTTGCATCACGATTCTCTATCAAAGACTAGAAACAATAACAGACATCCGAGAAAACAAAACCCTGATACTTCATTTCTACACAGGAAAAACTACAACTTTGAAACAACACAATATTTAATAGAACATCTATCAACCAATGCAACATTGAAATTCACATTGGTTATTTTTCAATACATTGGTAAAAAGAAACATTTTGTAAATCTCGTATGAAAGACCAAGTTGTTGTCAAAAGAGCACAGGTCAAAACTACGACCTCTAATTTCCACATCTCAAGCGCGAACGAAGTTATGGAAAAACATTAATGCGGTTAAAATACTATTTTAATCGAAAGACAATTGAAAAAGAGTCATACATTAGTGTTGTATCGTGCATTGATGAACTTAGAGCATTGCTGCTACTTTGGGTGAAGCAAGCCAGCAACTACACTTCAAGAAGTTGTGGTATTCCAGTAGATCAAGTTGGATCCTCCTTCTAGGATCTCCACACAACGCCCTAACTTTACTACAATAATTCATTGGCGCTTTATCGAGTGTATTCGTCATTAAATATCTAATGTGCATATCATTTAATCAAACTTCTTGCTGTTTATTAATTTAATTTTTGCCTTCTAAGTGTGATGCCTGCTCATAAGAGCCTCTAGGTTCATAGATTGGGATTCTGTGTACTTGGGTAGGGTGTTTGTGAGTCGGAAATGTAGCATGAGGAAGGGTTTCTCCATGGCTTCCTAGTGCTTTGCTCGAGCTACACTGGCTCAATGCTAAAGGCTAGAAGAATGGTCCATCAGAAGCTACACTGGCTTAGTGAATTGGACTGCATCAGAGATGTTTTTTTCTAGACTTTCGAATGGGTAATATTAATCGGAAATGATATAATCGTTTGATATTTTGTAATTATTATGTTTTTGTTTAAGATCGTCCTGGAAAGGCCGTCGATTGGCTTATAATTTTATTTGATGGACTCAAAAGATTGGGTGTAAAGAAATCGGGTAACCAAAATCTAGAAATTGGCCGGACCCGGTGGTGGTTGATGGCCAGAATCTAGAAATATTATGAATTCTGTTAAACTTTTTTTGAGCAAAATCAGGCCTGCGGCCAACTAAAATTAGATTATATCACTCTCACGATGGAGGTAATTAGTTCCGGAAACGTTACATCCCAAAAGAAAGAATCATGTGAATCAAAAGACATTTGTGCGACCACGTGGGCTGCAACATTGCAATTACGATTTACGACTAACCCAAGAAAAGGAAATGTCTTGTTGGGATGCCCATGTCCTAATATCATCCACTATAACAGCGAAGTTCCAAGAGGTACCATTTCCGTTGAAGCAAGAGAGATTGCTAACTTAGAATCTGACTCAACTATTGCATTCCGCCAACCGAAATCAGCATCCAAACGAAAAGCATTTCGGATTGTGTATAGCTCAGACATAAAAGGAGACGTGGTAGGAAATGCCTCTCCCGAGCAACAGATTACAGACCCATGATGATCTCGACCAATAACACCCATGGCAGCATGATTAAATTTAAAAGACGCGTCACAATTAAGCTTCACAATATTGGCGGTGGGGAAGGGGGGGGGGGGGGGGGGGGGGGGGGGGGGATCCACCTAAGTGAACTTGTTTGGGATTCGTCATGGGGAGCCACATAAATAGAATCAGTCGACGCCATCAAAGAAACTGAAGCGAAATTATCATCAATACGAGTGCACAGTTGTATTGTTCCAAGAGGAACTAATGGAGTATGCTCAAAAATAAATCTGTTCCTAGATTTCCAGATCTGCCATGCAATAACGGCAATAGATGTGTGCAATTTCAGTTTATCCGACTTGGCTTGCACCATATCTAAGAAAGCTTGAACCTGTGAGACTATAGACCCGTTTGTAGAATCAACTTGAGACATATATGAGATCCGAACTACACCAATTTTGTCCATGTGCATTGAAACAACATATGCTCAACCGTTTCAACCTGAGAAAGACAGATAGGACATAAAGGTGAAGAAGAGCAAGTTCTTCGAAACAGATTCTCGTGAGTGGCTAGAGCATTGGAGCACAATCTCGACCAAAGTTTTTAATTTTGGTTGAGTTTTAAGATGCCACACTTGCCTCCAAAAACATTTATCAGGCGAGGAAGATGAAGAAGCTGTGGTTTGAGAGGTAGATTTGCGATGTTGCAGCGCTAATCGGTAACCGTGTAATTACCTTTAGCTTCGTAATGCCAAACAATCTTGTCATGGGGAGCCACATAAATAGAATCAGTCGACGCCATCAAAGAAACTGAAGCGAAATTATCATCAATACGAGTGCACAGTTGTATTGTTCCAAGAGGAACTAATGGAGTATGCTCAAAAATAAATCTGTTCCTAGATTTCCAGATCTGCCATGCAATAACGGCAATAGATGTGTGCAATTTCAGTTTATCCGACTTGGCTTGCACCATATCTAAGAAAGCTTGAACCTGTGAGACTATAGACCCGTTTGTAGAATCAACTTGAGACATATATGAGATCCGAACTACACCAATTTTGTCCATGTGCATTGAAACAACATATGCTCAACCGTTTCAACCTGAGAAAGACAGATAGGACATAAAGGTGAAGAAGAGCAAGTTCTTCGAAACAGATTCTCGTGAGTGGCTAGAGCATTGGAGCACAATCTCGACCAAAAGTTTTTAATTTTGGTTGAGTTTTAAGATGCCACACTTGCCTCCAAAAACATTTATCAGGCGAGGAAGATGAAGAAGCTGTGGTTTGAGAGGTAGATTTGCGATGTTGCAGCGCTAATCGGTAACCGTGTAATTACCTTTAGCTTCGTAATGCCAAACAATCTTGTCTGGCCTTGATATAGGTATTTTAGAAATGAAATTAGCTTCATCAGATGAAACAGCAGAGTCTAGTTTTGCCAAGTCCCAACCATTGAGTAAAAAATCTGAAACTAAAGTGTTTCCATTGAAATATAGATATAAACTTGAAAACAAATTCGAAGAGAAAGACCACAAGGGTCACTTAGAAAGTTGGCGATATGGACAAAAGTTTGTAGGTATTTAAGCGATACTGACAATTAATAGATAAATGCTGGAAGAGGAACATGTCAAATCATAACTAACGCAATTATATTAACTATTGTCAACGGAACTGTTAAATGACTTACGGCTTGTATTTTGTCAACATTTTTGAAGCAAACAATATCGTACACTCAATGGGCTGCATATGATTCCGGCCTGCTTCATAGAACAAAACGTATTATCTAGCACTGAATACCACAGTAATACATCTTAAATTTCATTTCAAAGAGCGAATACTGATTATAAAAAGTGAAAGATGATGCACACATCACAGTAACCTCGTCATGCAACTAATCAATGCAGCAGCTTTATCATTCAAAGTTTTGGTGATTCTATCCAAATTTCCGCTATTTACGCGGATTGTTTGTCTCTTGTCATAAGACCAAGTTAACGTTAGCGTCATGAGTATATAACATCATTTAGAATTAGAGTAGAATTTTATTAAAACTAAGTTGATAAGTGATAATAGTTGAAGGGTGAGATGGTAACATTTTTCCTTTATTATTTCTTTTGTTTTCTTTGTTTCTTTTTATGTGAGCCACTCGTCTTTATATTCACTTTTTTATCTCATTTGTAGGTTAGATGTGTGTGTGAAAAGTCTCTCTCTTGTTTTGGTCGCCTTTGATATTCATAGTTTCTGTTATTGATATTTATTGGTGTGAATCTTGATCTTGGATTGTAAGATCTTTGATTCACTTATTGGTTTCTTTCTATTTTGTATGTACGATTAAACAGCAAAGTATCACATTTGAAGTGATAGCTTTACGCAGTTAATAAAAATAAGGGGGTGGTTGGTTGAATCATACTTGATTCTTGTTATTGTTTTATAAAATCGTATATGGTATTAGAGCCATTGGTTCTTGATATCTGTTGTTTTTTAACTGGTTTTTCAAAATATATTGATTAATCTTGTGGTTAATCGTGCTTTGATTGTGTTTAATCACAAGATTTGATCAATTAATTTTTTAGGGTTTCTAAAAATTTGGGGGTTTTTCGATTCTTGGTGTTCTGTGGTGATTAATTGGGTTCTTGTGCAATTAATTAGGTTTAATTGCATATCTGGTAAGTTTTATCAAGAATCCCTAAATTTCATAAATTAGGGTTTTTCTTGATTGAAGGTAATTGAGGTTGTTTCTTGTTAGTTTTTTTGTTGTTTTATCTTGTTTTCAGGTGAGTTTTTCCGTTGTGCTTGTTGATTTATGAGATCTGCTTGATCTTGTGAATCTTGGTTTCTAATTGGTGATTTGTTGTTGCGCGTGCTTTGTAATACCACTCTTCTCTCTCTTTTTTAGTTTTTTGTTTCTAGTGGGTGATTAGGTGTCGAAGGGATCTAGGTAGTTTTGGAGGTTTGATTGATTGAGAGGTTGTTTGCTTCTTGGTAGTTGTTTGTAGAGGAGTTACAAGGAGTTTTTTGTTTGTTTACTTCTTTGTCTTGCATCATGTGTGAGGACAAGAAAAGTGATAAAGAGGTCAGTGATACTGATGATGAGAGTAATAATGTCATTCACCCTAATGACCCTCTCTATTTACACCCATCTGATACTAATGGTCATCCTATTGTAACAACTAAATTGTCTGGTCCTGAAAATTATAAAGTGTGGGTTGCTGCTTTTAAACTTGCATTGCATACTAAAGATAAGTTGGGTTTTATTGATGGTACATGTGTTAAAGATAAAGAGGATGAGTTTTTACAAGAACAATAGGATAGGTGTAATGCTGTTGTTCTGTCATGGATTCTTGGTTGTATTTCTTCTGAGTTGTATCAAGGGCAAATTTTTTCTAAAAGTGCTAAAGATGTTTGGGATGAATTTAAGGAAACATATGATAAAATTGATGGATCTGTGATATATAATTTGCATTTTAAGATTTGCTCTCTTACTCAATCTGGGTCCTCCTTATCTGAGTACTATCACAATTATAATAGTCTATGGAGACAATTTGACTCTTTGGTTAATCTGTCTAATTGTACTTGTGAGGGTGCTCCTCAACTTAAAAGTCATAACAGTCTTTTGAGATTGATGCAGTTTCTTATGGGATTGGATGACACTTACAGTGTTGTAAGAAGTCAATTATTGACTTCTGATCCTCTACCAGATGTGAAATCTGCATTTGCTACTCTATCTAGGGTTGAATCTCATAAGAATAACTTGGTTCATAATTCTTCTGTTAGAACAAACTCTTCTGCTTTTGCTGCTAGGCCATCTAATTGGTCTAATAGTAATAACAACAATTGGTCTAATAATAATAATAACAATAGTAGGTCCTCTCAAGGGAGGGGAGCTACTAGGAATAACAATTTGGTTTGTAAGCATTGTAATATGACTGGCCATACCATTGATAGGTGTTTTGAGCTTAATGGATATCCACCAGGATTCAAGAAAAGAACTCCTGGTGGTGCTAATTCTAATACTTCATCTGGTGGTGTTAATTCTAGTTCTGCTTCTGTTAAGAATGATCCAAGTACAGGGAACTCTATGCCTTTTACTCAAGATCAGATTAACAAATTGATGGCTTTGATTGGTTCTAAGCCTGATAATAGTGAGTTGCAGTCTGGTGCTGCTGGTACTTTATCTTTTTCTAATCATGTGATTAGTTTTGTTACTTGCAAGTTTTTTAACTACAACACTAACATTAGTACATATAGTACTTATGTTGGCTGGATTTTTGATTCTGGTGCCTCTCAACACATGACTTTTTCAACTGATCATTTAACTGATGTTATAAATGTTTCTCATTTGAATATAAGTGTTTCACATCCTAATGGGACTATTGAGTTGGTAAAATTTGTTGGAAATTATAAACTTACAGATAAAATTAGTTTGAAAAATGTGTTAGTGGTACCTGGATACAAAGTCAGTCTTATTTCTATTCATAAACTTGCTAAGGACAATAAGTTTGTTGTTTCTTTCACTGAATCTAAGTGTTTTATTCAGGATTCTCTTCAAAATTCCCTCCTGGGGACTGGTAGTGAGAATAATGGATTATATGTGTTTGATTCAGGTAGGAAAATTTTTAATAGTAAGATTACTTGTTGTATGCTTTCTAAGTGTATTTGGCACAACGGACTTGGTCATCCATCTGATTAAGTTCTGAGTGTGTTGAAAGATACACTTAAGATTGATGATTTGGGTGAAACTCAGCCTTGTGATGTGTGTCACAAGGCTAAGCAAACCAGAGAACCTTTTCCTCTTAGTGATCATAAGACTAAGCATTTGGGTGATATTATTCATTTAGATGTCTGGGGTCCTTATAAGATTAAGAGTAGGGAAGGTTTCAGATTTTTCCTTACCATTGTTGATGATTATACTAGAGCTGTCTGGTTGTATTTGCTTAAGGGAAAAGATGAGGTTTTTGAAAAGGTTGTAGAATTTTATAATCTTATTAAGAATCAGTTTGATATTTCTATTAAAGTTTTTAGAAGTGATAATGGGACTGAGTTTATAAATCATATGTTTGAAAAATTTGTTACATCTAAAGGTATAATACACCAGACCTCTTGTGTATATACACCACAGCAAAATGGTATTGTTGAAAGAAAACATAGACATCTTCTTAATGTTGCTAGAGCCCTCATGTTTCAGGGGGGCTTACCTTTAAACATGTGGTCTGAATGTATTTTAACATCTGTGTACCTTATTAACAGGCTTCCTACCTCTATGCTTTCTGGAAAAAGTCCCTATGAAATGATTTACAATGTTTCACCTAGTCTCTCTTTGCTTAAAAGTTTTGGTTGTTTGTGTTTTGCAACTGTTTTAAATAATTCAGATAAATTTTCTGCTAGGTTTGATAAATGTGTTTTTATGGGGTATTCTAACACTAAAAAGGGTTATAAGCTTTATAACCTTGAAACAAAGAGTTTTTTCTTTTCTAAAGATGTGAAGTTCTATGAGACTGTTTATCCTTTTAAAAATGATGTGTTAGTTAAAGAGTTTGTTTTTGAAGAAAATGGTGTTAACAGTCAAAACTTTTTTGACCTAGTAGAATCAAAGTCAAGTGAACCCTATGATGATAAGAGAGACAGTAAGAATGATATGGATAATAGTGTGACTCCTGACTTTGTAGATGTGTCTAGTGACACTTCTCCTGATGTTGCCAGGCATTCTAGGGGGTAGTCAAAGAGTCTAGTTTAGACAAGATTGACAGCAGCCAGAATGGTCTAGGTGGCAATATAGGAAGTTATGAAGGAGATGACATTATCAATAATGATGATGATTATGAGTCTGAGGGTGATGACTTTGTGGAATTTAAACAAATGTTTGAATCTGAAAATGGTAATAGTCTAGAAAGACCAGAGTTAAGGAGATCTAGTAGACCTGTTAAAACTCCTGCTAAATTTGACAATTATGTGATGGATAAAAAGGTTAGATATGATATAAATAGTGTGATTAGTTATGCCAATTTGTCTATGCATAATTTTGTCTTTGCTAATAATTTGAACAAAATTCATGAACCCAAATCTTATTCAGAAGCTATTAAAAATCCAAAATGGATTGAAGCTATGAATGAAGAGATGGATGCACTTAACAGAAATAACACTTGGGTAATTGTGGATTTACCACCAGGTAGAAAAGCAGTTGCTTGTAAGTGGTTGTGGAAAGTTAAGTACAAATCTAGTGGTGAGGTTGAAAGGTTCAAAGCTAGGGCTGTGGCTAAAGGGTTTAGTCAGAAAGAGGGTATTGATTATGAGGAACTTTTTCACCAGTAGTGAAAATTGTTACTGTTAGATGCCTTATTTCTGTTGTTGTTCACTATGCTTGGCCTGTGTATCAGCTTGATGTTAATAATGCATTCTTATATGGTGAATTAGATGAAGAGATTTACATGACACTTCCTGAGGGATATGGGTCTAATGATAATAAAGTATGTAGACTCACTAAATCTTTGTATGGTCTTAAACAAGCACCAAGAAAGTGGAATGAAAAATTAACTAGTGTGCTTGTTGAAAATGGGTTCATACAAAGTGAAAGTGATGTTTCTCTTTTAACTAAAAATGAGAATGGTTCTTTTGTTGCATTACTGGTTTATGTTGATGATATTATCATAACTGGTAACAATGAATCTGTTATTAATGAGTTTAAGAAATACTTGAGTTCTAAATTTAAAATTAAAGATCTTGGAAAGCTTAAGTACTTCTTAGGCATAGAAGTACTTGATGCTAATAATGGTCTTGTGCTTAATCAAAGAAAGTATTGTCTTGAATTACTAGCAGAATATGGTATGTTGGCATGTAAGCCAGCTAAAGCACCTATTCCTGATTCATCTAAAAGGAAAAAAGATCAGAAAGTTATAGAACAAGATGTTCCTATTGATAACAAAACATGTTATCAGAAAATTGTTGGAAAATTGATCTATCTTACATTAACCAGGCCTGATATAGCCTATGTTGTTCACAGTCTTAGTCAATTTATGCCTGATCCTTATAAATCACACTTGAAGCTTGCTTTTCATGTTCTAAGATACCTTAAGAGTTCTCCTGGTAATGGTATTTCTTTTATGAAAAACAATGACTTAAGTCTTGCTGCATTTGTTGACTCAGACTGGGCAAAATATAAGATTACTAGGAAGTCTGTAACAGGATATACAGTTTATCTTAGAAATAATCTTGTTTCCTGGAAAAGTAAAAAGCAGTCTGTGCTAGCAAAATCTTCAGCTGAAGCTGAATATAGAGCTATGAACAGTGTTGCTTGTGAGATAATGTGGATTATTAAGATCATGAAGGATCTTAAAGTTGATATATGTTTACCAGTTCCTATCAATTGTAATAGTAGTTCTGCAATTCAGATTGCTGCTAATCCAGTGTTTCATGAAAGGACAAAACATTTTGAAATTGACTTATATTTCTTAAGAGAAAAGGTGTCAGCAGGTTTGATTAAGACTTTGAAGATCAAATCTGAAGACAGTGTGGCTGATATGTTTACTAAGGGCTTATCAATCAAAGATCACAAGTTTCTGAGTGATAAGCTTAATCTTGTCAACTTATGTCACAAATCAACTTAAGAGGGGGTATTAAAACTAAGTTGATAAGTGATAATAGTTGAAGGGTGAGATGGTAACATTTTTCCTTTATTATTTCTTTTGTTTTCTTTGTTTCTTTATGTGCAGATATTGGAAGTTGGAGGACTAATAATAGCAAGTATGGAAACTTACTAGCTACGCTGAGCCACTCGTCTTTATATTCACTTTTTTATCTCATTTGTAGGTTAGATGCGTGTGTGAAAAGTCTCTCTCTTGTTTTGGTCGCCTTTGATATTCATAGTTTCTGTTATTGATATTGGTGTGAATCTTGATCTTGGATTGTAAGATCTTTGATTCAATTATTGGTTTCTTTCTATTTTGTATGTACGATCAAACAGCAAAGTATCACATTTGAAGTGATAGCTTTACGCAGTTAATAAAAATAAAGGGGTGGTTGGTTGAATCATACTTGATTCTTGTTATTGTTTTATAAAATCGTATAAATTTAATTAGTATTATCGAGATCTGTTTGCTGGCTCTTTAAAACTATCATCCTTAGTTTTTTCTTGCAACTGGAGTTCCTTTAATTTCTCATGGATCTAAACTAATAAGAAAGTCAACTGGTCAACAGGAAGGCGCGCCAACATGTTAAGATAACACCGTCTGTTTTTTACTCCACTTCTCAACCAGCTGAAGCAAGATGAAAGGTCCCTCTGAGTAAATATTTCTAACTTACCTAACCTGATGGATTGTTTGGCCAATTACACCAACCTTTTGCATTTTAGATGATGTCCCATTGATATCTTGAATCCAGAAATGCCTTTGAGAATCGTATTTTAACTCAAAGTAATCAGAATGCCTCAAATAGTAAAGCTTTGGATCTAATGCTTCGTAATACAAGTCTAAGAGGGTAGTTTTCTGTTTCTTTCCCGCTTCATGCAAGCACTGCAATAAGTTATCTTCTAAACGTTCATAAACAAAAATAGAAGATCAAAAGTGTATCACAAGTACCTTGAACAAGATGGAAGATCAAAAGCTTGCTTGGGCCATGCCTCTGCCACAGAAGTAGCTTCCTCGCTTTGTACAATACGAGTATTTTTATTTAAGTTTATAATAATCAAGAAGTAAAAGCTAACCTCTTCATCAAGTAAGCCCATCACAATGAAGCTTAAAGGCTTCATAACAAAATATTGGACTACAGCCATCTGTCGAAACATTGTTACCAGTATTGTAAGTCAATAAGCAGATAATGATAATAGCGACAGTGCTTTTGACAGATGGCAAAATGTGAGTATTAAGTAACAACGATTTCAAAGACGAATTTATATAAATAAAAAACACAGAAACAAAGCTTACATCAATGCTACTGCTCAACATCTGCCTAAACAAACTTCTCAAACAACTACCTATTCCACTCTCGACAGAAAGTTCTACTGATGAAAGGTTAGCCACGTGGCAACCATGGGATTCCAAATGTGAACCTAGATCTGCGAATGTCTGTAGGTCATTAACAAATTCCATGTTGTCTGCAAATCAGCGAGTGGTAATATTTATTCCTTATATGAACCATGAGAGAAATCAAATCACCAAGATCATTAACCTATTTGGTCTCATTGGTACTAATTGCAGGCCTACTTTCTTTATACGCAGATTGATAGCGACTGAAATTTGTAACAAACTTGATAACTTAAAACACCTTGATGTTAGAAGCTAGGAACTTACTCATTACCACTAGGGCTGTGAAAATTTGTTTAGCTGTAACATCGGTTACAATGGGGTATGAACAAGTGCCTTTGTTGGCATCGGGCTTGGCATGTGAACAAATTGTTGGGATATGCGATCGTTTAGCCATCGGAAATACGTGAGCCTATCGGGGGCACACACTCAATACGGAGAACACACTTTTATTATATGTTTTATTATTTATAATTAAACGTTTAATAAAAACTTCACTTATTATTTAATTAACGGCGGTTAAATTAATTAACGGGATTTAATTAATTTATCGTGAGTGCGTTATTTAAATTTTGGAAGGAAATCGACTTCTAGAAACCCTAAGGCCAATCGGCCGAATATATTGTATATAGGGGGTTCTAGAAGATTTTTTGGTTGTTGGTTTTTGGTAAGTAAATATTCAAGAATATTTGATTAAGGAAATCTTTTCCTTAATTGGTTTCTTGGGTTGGGCCTTAAATATTTTGAGGAGATGCAAGGATTAGTATAAATACAATCCCATACCCCTCATAATTTTTATCTCTCCCTTGCCTCTTGATGTTGCGTCCGATCGACCCAAACACCACACCAAACCATACGATTTTCCTATTAACCCTAAAATCACATAAAGGTTAAACCTTTATAAGATCAATCCTTTTTGGTGGTTTTCTTATAAAGTCTTAAGCTTTATAACTAAACCCTAGATCTCTAAATCTAGGTTTTAGTTCTTTCCCCTTGGTGGTTCGACATGCATAAACCCTAATTAGGGTTTATGTGATTTTGGGTTAATCAATCTTGTAACGTTCTATAAACCGATCCTTACGTAATCCCAATTAGGGTTTTGGATCTAGGGTTTCTAGTTACGAGATTATACACTTGTTGTTTGAGAAGTGAAGTTACTACTAGCATCGTAGTGATGTTCGTTTGACGTGTCGTGTGAGCAAACGATGGAGACGGTAATTTAACCGTTAAAGTTCGAGATCAAGATCAAGACGTATTAATTGATTTATTCAATTAATTAAAGGTTGGTTTTAAATTATTTTTCTTATCTGCTTAATCATGTATGTTATACTAGATCCATTCCGCTGCGTACTCGTAGTTAATGGTTAACTAGTATTTATAAATTCCAACAGTGGCATCACGAGTCAATTCGTATGGCATTCATGGGTTACACATAGAATAAAACACGCTTGCTTCGCTTTAAAATCTCTTTTATTTATGTTTTTTATGACAATTACATGCATACTTGTCATAAAGTTTTAATCTTGATCTAGAAAATGGTTAAAATTGGGTAGGTTAAAATTGAACCGGTTTATAATTACGAGTGTTTTATTATCCGTCAAAGACTTTTGCATCTCACTTTTGTGATACTTTGCACGTCATCAAGTACCTTGCTCGAAAACTTGATGAGGGTCTTTGGTCCTCAATTTGGGGAAGACTCATTCGAGACTTGGATCTTATATGATTTATCGTTTTCATATAGAGTCTGTCTTCTGCTTCTACCCCCTTCTAGTCTGGTTTTATGTGCTTGTTTGTTTTCCATTATGAATTGCAAAACGTAATAATTCAAGATTCTAGTAATCATAAAAACGGATCTCTACTTATATCGAAACTAGCTTTAAAAGTATGTCATATTAATACAACATACTTTCCTTGCGAATCGGCTATATGTTATTTGTTAAAAATCGTTTTTAGAACAAATATTAATATGGACATAAGATCTATGAAACTTTTTTTTATTATAATCTAATTATTTTACGAAATCATATTGTCACTCGAGTTGGGCTTACATACCGTAAAGATGGCTTATAAACTATCTTCTCAACGACGTGATTTGCAAAATTAATTGGTTTATAATACTTAAAAACATCATGTTTTTTTGTGATTTACTAATGGTGGACTTGCTATTGCACTACGTGCTCTAGTCAAGCTATCTAGGGTTTGAACGATCTTTAATCTTTTCCCGTGTCATGTACATGTTTCGGCATCTATATGATAATTATCCCAAGCACTTGCGCCCTCGGGCGCATGAAGAGTAGGATATAGGGTTTGATCATTCTTTAATCTTTTCCCGCGGTAAACACGCCTAAAATCAAAGTTAACAAAAGGTTTTTCTTAACTTGTGCTAAAAGATGATTGCATGCATCTTTTACACGCTTTTGACATTTGTTTTCTAAAACTTATGTGATACCTATTTGAATTTTAAGTCTATGCCACCCAATTTAATAGCACTTGTAGTCTTTTTTCGTCATCTGGTCAGACCTAGGGCGAATCATGCACCCAAGGCGATTTTTGTCACTGGTCAGACCTTTTGCCAATTATTGCATGCTTTTAAATTGGTACGACTTAAGTCGAGTTCCCGGTCAGATTCGGAACCCGAGGCATAAGATGAGATGAAACATACTCATGACTTTATTACGTGTAGAACAAGTTTGTTTGAGATGTTCAATAGTACTCGAAGGAGATGAGAGAACGTCCCATCCAAACACTCTACAATAATAAACTTCATGAATCGTCTCATAATTCTATGAGTTGCACTTGTAATGCAAGTAACGCTCGACGCTTACCTCTTGTCCTACTTGCTATTAGACGGTCGGACCTCTAATATTGAGTGGGAGTGCAAGTAGGATCTTAGTCTTATTAGTAATCAATTGGGTAGTTAATTCTATTAAGAATTTATTTATCGAAAATACTAAATTGAACTTTCTAAAGTTCCGATTAATTGTGTTATTGCAACATAATTCGTAAACTAAAGTTGTTTTCTTATAGAAAACAAACATAGTCTCCTTTCCTGGTAAGAAAAGCGAGACTTACTCCTATCTCTTCTCATTAGTTGACAAGAAAAAGATAGGACCATAATTGAATCGTTATCGATTGCATTTAAACTCACTTTTAATATTTCATTATCCTAATCCGGTTCTGAAATCATTGAAAGATAACATATTTTGTGTACCTAATGTCTATAGCTACCAAAATAAATGACATCTTGCACTTGTCACGATGTAACACCCCCACAATTGCTATGCGCAGCGGAACTACAACAATGGGTGCTACACAGTATTCATTGCACACAAGATATATCAAACGACGCTAAAATGACGTCGACTTAAAATTTGAAATTAAAATTGTTAGATGATACATGTCCACGGTTTTTCCAACCCCAAATAGTACACAGAGTTTAGCGTTTTCGGTCCCCATGAATCTCAACCCAAAAACTTCAGTTTTACAACCACATGACATTTAACATAAAAATTGTTTAAGTAGAAAAGAAGGGAAAAACAAGCGGACACCAAGCCGTACACACAACATCCATCCCATGCATGCTCCATCCTACACCTCAGCGGTTACCTGAAACACATGCCAAAAATTTGGTCAACGAAAACGTTGAGTGGAATTCATAGGTTTTTCAATCCATTTGAACGTATATATAATAAAAACTATTCGTGATCATTTATAGTCTTGTCGATCAAACAAACTATAATCAGGATACTGACAATTGTGTTTAAGCTCATGACACTAATCCGTTAACTCAATCACCCGCGTAATAATACCGGCATGATTCAGATGAAACCAGTGCCCCTTCTAAAGGCATCAGTTGCAATTATACCTTATTTCTCATACAAAATAACCTACCGCAGAACTTACTAAAAGTACAGCTTCTCGGCTAGCATTGGGTCGTTAACCCCGTAGTACTACAAATTGCATAAGCGGCTATTTCCCCCTACTCGAGGGCAGGACAATAGTTAATAGTTCATGATTTTAGGGACTTTTGCAACTTTGGTACTCAACACAATTTCTAAGGCAACTTTCGGGTCTAACAATCATTCATGATATACGTTCCTTTTAAAAACTAGCATACATTTCCCTCGCGGGTAAAACAATTTGAAATAATATAAGCGAGGCTATAAATTCACACCTTATATCTTAAGTAGTCGGTAGTTCGAGGGATGATCACTGACGACGAAACGGATGCCCGGTTAAATCAACACCTATCACAAATAACGCGTAATGAGTAATCTCATTTTAATACTTACGGTACTGTATAAAATACATATATACTAGTCACTTAGGACAAGTATAACTCACGCCAAAAACAAAAACAACAAGTGTCACTCATTTTATACCATTCGTTCTCATTACTTACGTTGTCCATTTTTACTCCTTCTCGCCGGTACTCGACTAAAGTACGGGTTGTTTTACCTTATTTAACCACACTTATAAAATTTGACAAAATTCTCAAAAATCCTATAAGACCTGTAGATAACATGTTTTTAAGCCCAATAAAAGTTTTTACTTTTACGACCCGTTACGCAACTCTTTTCCACGACTACATTTTACGGGCTGAAATTGCGCTTCGACCAATTTTGACCTCTTTGACCTATATGAAAAATACCTTTGACTTCTTTGACTCCTAAGTCAACATATAGACCCATTTACACAGGTTAGGGACCAAATTTTGACCCTTGACCATTTACCAATTTATATTTGTGACCCTCGGGATTTGACTAAAACTTTGCACAAATTCGGATTATGAAAGTCCTCGTCTCCCGGTACCCGATCTTTAAAATGTCATAACTTTTAGCTCGTTTTGAGTCACGGGCTCTACCTTATACCAAATTAAAGCTAGGAAAACCCTCTATAACTACATTTAGTTTTTAAGTTCTGGAAAAAAAATAATTTTTATGAAATGGACCAAATGTTTCTGCCTAAAAATGACCATACCAAAAACGCACTTAGACTCGATTCCAAGCCTTCTAACCACCACTAAACATCATCCTAAGCCTTCCCAAACATATCCTAACATCAAACTTCAATACTACCCCTATTGATCAACCAATCTCAATATCAAAACTTCAAGAAAATGAACATGCAACTAGTATAACCTATGTGAATCATCCTAAAACCATAAACCAAACACAAGAATAACATGCAAAATCAACAACCACCATGGCTCCCCAAACACCCCCTTTGCCGTGGGGTTTGGGTGACCAAATCACCACAACCAAATTAATTTTGGTGGGTTTTCATGGTGTTCTTGCATCCATAACACATAACATCAACATGCATTAGCTCATTTAGCCTCAAAAACGAATTTGGATCATATGGAAAAATCTTGAAAAATTTTTGTTAGTGCATGTTGGATTTGAGCACATGAACATGTGGGGAATGACCAAACTAGATGTGGTCTAACCTTAGATTTTTGAAAAATCAAGTGGAAAATGATTTTTGGTGAATTTTTGGTGGTGTTGGGGGTGTCCGTCGGTTTGAGAGAGAAGGGAGGGAGAGAGTGTTTGATTTTTGGTGAAAAATTTGTGTGTGTTTGTGTGTATGTCAACTTTGGCCTTTTTGGTGGGTTGGGAGGGGCCTTGTTGCAATTTTTAACTTCTTTTGGCCTTAAATGAAAAACGTCCTCAAAACTTTGCGGGTTCGACTCATTTGTCAATTTTGAAAATTTTACGGGAGTCGGAAATCTTCCCGAATGCTCCAAAATATTTTTGGGATACTTTAAATGTACTCGGAAGGCTATAAAACTCACCCGACTCAACTTAACACGAACCGTAAATAAAATTCTCGAAAAATCACATTATCGATAAATCGTCAAAAATTATATGAAATTGGGCATCCCTCGGGATCGTAATCGTCATCGTCCTTCTTAAAACGTCAATCGTAAAAATTATAACCTCGAACATCGGCTTTAACCAAAATACTTATAAATATAGAAATTAAAATTTATTAAAAATTTCAAAAATTAGCGTAATTTAGGGTATCGTTAATGACCTCGATTCTAGGGTGTCACATCCACCCCTCCTTAAAGAGAGCGACGTCCCGGCGCTCGCCTCTTCTTGTACTCACATTTTGTGCTACTGGAACAGATGAGGATACCTTTCCTTGAAAAAGTCCTCACGTTCCCAGGTGTATTCCGGTCCACGCTTAGAATTCCATCGGACCTTCACAATAGGAATCCTACTACGCTTCAACCGCTTGACCTCCCGGTCCATAATTTCCACAGGTTCTTCCACAAAGTGCATTTTGTCGTCTAGTCGAATCTCGTCCAAAGGAATCACCAATTCCTTGTCCGCCAAACTCTTCTTCAGGTTCGATACGTGAAACGTGTCATGAATAGCACTAAGCTCGGTCGGCAATTCTAACTTGTACGCTACCGGTCCAATTCGTTCAACGATCTTAAACGGTCCAATATACCTCGGACTCAACTTTCCTTTCTTCCCAAAACGAATTACACCCTTCCACGGCGATACCTTGAGCATAACCATATCTCCAACTTCAAACTCCAACGGTTTCCTTCGGTTATCGGCATAACTCTTCTGTCGGCTTCTCGCAGCAAGTAGTCGGTTCTTGATCTGCACGATCTTCTCTGTCGTTTCTAAAACCATTTCGGGTCCAGTCAATTGACTTTCCCCTACTTCACTCCAACACACAGGCGATCTACACTTCCTTCCATACAATGCTTCGAACGGTGCTGCCTTGATACTCGCGTGATAACTATTATTGTACGAAAATTCCACCAGAGGCAAGTGGCGTTCCCAACTTCCTCCAAAATCGATCACGCATGCTCGGAGCATGTCCTCCATCGTTTGAATCGTTCGTTCGCTCTGGCCGTCAGTTTCCGGGTGATAAGCCGTGCTTAAACTCAGTTCAGTGCCCATCGCACGTTGAAGCGATTTCCAAAATTCCGACGTAAATCTACTGTCGCGATCCGAAATGATCGATAACGGCACTCCATGTCTACAGACGATCTCCTTCACGTACACGCTGGCGAGTCTTTCCATGCTGTCCGTCTTCTTCATAGGTAAGAAATGAGCAGATTTCGTCAACCTGTCCACAATTACCCATATCATATCGCTTCCACTAGGAGTCCTAGGTAAACCCGTCACAAAATCCATTGCGATTTTCTCCCATTTCCATTCTGGGATTTCCGGTTGTACCAACAATCCAGATGGTTTCTTATGTTCTGCCTGAACCTTCGCGCAAGTCAAACACTTACTAACGTAACGAGCAATATCTGCCTTCATATTCGGCCACCAATAAACTTTCTTCAGGTCGTGGTACATCTTATCCGCTCCAGGATGTATCGAATACTTCGACTTATGCGACTCATTCATAACCAATTCTCGAACTCCAGGCTTTCCTTCCTCAGATGAACACAATGGTAACCAAATCCGATTCTCAAAATATCTTAGTCCGTCAGACCTAATCACGAAAAGAGGTTTCAACATTCGTCCCAAGTTTTCGGCTTCAACATTCCCTTTCATTAGACCTCTCTCCTGAGCCTTCAGTATGGTTTCGGTTAAGTCAACGCTCTCAGTCATCACTAAAGCTCTAACCCTCAAAGGTTTCTCCCGTTCTTTCCTACTCAGTGCATCCGCTACAACATTCGCCTTGCCAGGGTGGTAGCGAATTTCGCAGTCATAATCACTCAATAGTTCAACCCATCGTCTTTGTCGCATATTCAACTCCTTTTGATCTAAAATGTGCTGCAAACTCTTGTGGTCAGTGAATACAACACACTTTGTCCCATACAGATAGTGTCTCCACAATTTCAACGCAAAAACTACAGCTCCTAATTCCAAATCGTGCGTCGTGTAGTTCTCCTCATTCTTCCTTAATTGCCTCGACGCGTAAGCTATCACCTTTTCACGTTGCATTAATACCGCTCCATAACCTTTACGAGACGCATCATAATACACTACGAAATCTTCGGTTCCTTCAGGCAATGATAAAATCGGCGCGGAACATAACTTATCCTTGAGCGTTTCGAAAGCAAGCTCTTCCTCAATTCCCCATTCGTACACCCTATTCTTTTCGGTAAGCCTCGTCAATGGTTTTGCAATCAAAGAAAATCCTTTAATAAACCTTCGATAATACCCCGCTAAACCCAGAAATTGTCGAACTTCAGTCGGCGTCGTCGGTGCTGACCATTCCCTGATCGCTTCGATCTTAGCAGGATCTACACGAACTCCCTCACTATCAATCACATGACCTAGAAACTGCATTGATTCCAACCAAAACTCACACTTAGAGAATTTTGCATACAGCTTCTCCTTCCTTAACAACTCCAAAATCTTTCTTAGGTGCTTCTCGTGCTCCTCCCGACTCTTAGAGTAAATAAGTATATCATCGATGAAAACAATAACAAACTTATCTAGATACGGCTTGCACACGCGATTCATAAGATCCATGAATACAGCAGGCGCGTTCGTCAACCCAAACGGCATCACTCGAAATTCAAAGTGTCCATACCGCGTACGAAAGGCAGTTACAGGAATATCCTCCTCTCTTACACGCAGTTGATGATACCCTGATCTTAAATCGATCTTTGAGTATACACTGGAACCTTGCAATTGATCGAACAAATCATCAATCCTCGGCAATGGGTACCGATTCTTAACCGTCAGCTTATTGAGTTCCCTATAGTCAATACACATCCTAAACGAACCATCCTTCTTCTTTACGAACAGCACTGGCGCTCCCCAAGGTGATGAGCTCGGCCTAATAAATCCTTTGTCCATCAATTCCTTCAATTGATCCGATAACTCCTTTAACTCAGATGGTGCTAAGCGATAAGGTGCACGTGCAACCGGCGCAGCTCCTGGCACTAAATCAATTCGAAACTCGACCTCACGGATAGGCGGTAAACCTGGCAACTCGTCTGGAAAAACGTCCGGATACTCGCAAATAACTGGTACCTCTTCAATCCTTGCCTCTAAATCACCATCGCTCGAAACCTGTGCCAAAAACACATCGCATCCGCTCTCTACGTACCTCATCATCTTCAAACACGAAATCACCTTCAAACGAGAAGTGCATTCGTCTCCCTTTACCGTCAAAACCCTATTCCTCAACGGAATCTGAACCAATCTCTCACCACAGACGATCGTAGCACTGTGCGCCATTAACCAATCCATTCCCACAATCACGTCAAACGATCCTAGCTCTATAGGCATCAAGTCGATTTTAAAAGCGTAATTTCCTAACTTCAAGGTACACCCTTTCAGTATAGAATTCGTACTAACAATTTTTCCATCGGCTAATTCAACATTATAACTAGTCGTTAACAACACCGGTTCTCTATCGATATGACGACTAAATCTAACGTCTACAAAACTCTTGTCGGAGCCAGAATCAAATAAAATACTAGCATAACAAGCGTCTAGCAAAAACGTACCGGTAACCACATTTGGACCCTGTGGTTTATCAGTAGTTCCCACTTGATACACAGCAGCCGCATTATTACCTCCCCGCCTGTTTCCTGCCTTCGGGCAATTCGCTTGCACATGACCCCTTTCTCCACAACTATAACATCCTCTCATCCTGATAGCATTAGCCCCAGTGGCTACTCCTCCCGTTCGACAACTAGTTGTCCTATGACCTGCCTTTCCACACTTGCCGCATGCCGGCGGGCAATTTCCAACATGATACAAATTGCACTTTCCACAATGGGGATTCACTTTAGCACCTCTAGGGTTCGTCACTGCCCTCATCCCTTCGTTCCTTCTCTGATTAAACTGTTGATTACGGTTCGGCCCATGGTTGTTTCGATTTCCACCTCGGTTCTGGCCTTGGGATTGATTGCCTTGTGCCGCTTCCCATTTCCTTTTGTTGCCCTCAGCAATGTAGTTCTGCTTGTCCTGAAGCTTAACGTCCATCAAAGCGTGAGCCATTTGAACCGCTTCATCAAACGTTCCAGGTTTCGACGAAGTTGTTTCACCTTTGATGTTGCTAGATAAACCCTTTATATACTGCTTCATTTTCTTGGCATCATTGGCAAATATGTCCGGACACAAAAGACTTAACTCATTGAATCTCCTGGTGTAAGCAGCTATATCGTTGTTCTTCAAGGTCAAGTGCCTCAATTCGTCCTCCAATTGTCCCAATTCCTCCTCTGGGCAAAACTTCTTGGTCAACAAAGCTTTGGTCGCATTCCACGTCCTTGCATTCGCTACAGCTAATCCAACCGTAGCTACCTGGGTATTCCACCAACTTAACGCATCATCAAGAAACGTAGCAGCTGCAAACTTTACTTTATCCGCTTCCGCACAACCACTGATCTCAAACGTGCTTTCAACCTTTTCCAACCATCGTCTAAGTTCTAAGGCTCCACCCGTTCCACGGAACTGCGTGGGACCGCACTTCATAAAACTAGAATAGGTACACACCCTCGGGGCTTGCTGTCTCCCCGCGTTCCTTCCCTGGTCCTGATTTCTCCCAGCTCGGTCCGCTTGCAACGCATTTGCTATAGCTTCCTGAATCATGGTGTTAACACGATCGGCAGTCAACTTTGGAGGCATGGTGTTATCAAATATCTCTTTCTGCAAGACAAAGAAAATAGAAAAACAATGTAAGTATTCATATCAAGTTTCCCAGACATAAAATACATACAACGACACATCACTACGGAGTTACTAATATTCATCAATTCACACTACAAAAGATCAAATTTAAGACACATCACAGATCATGAAAGGTAACATAGATTGTATTGATAGTTAACCAAAATCGTGACAAGTATTGCCACTACAATCGTTCACCATAAAACTTCAAGTACTTGAGTTTCTCGTCATAATACCATCATACAAAGGTCTAAAATAGTTCTATTACAATGATCAAAGAAAATACAAAACAAGTAACTAGGCATGTGGTGATCCACACGGCCTCTTGGATGGCGGCTCGTCGTCGTCTTCCTCGGTTTCCTCATCACTAACGTCCTCATCCACATCATCCACTTTTCTTTTTCCTTTATCATCTGGACCACATTCCATTTCCTTTTTCGTCCCTGATGTGGATCCATACTCAATCGCTACCTGACTTCCCACCGAAATACAAGCACCTCCAGTAGGCGGCTGAATCATGAAGTCATTCGCCTCCATTTCCACATCGTCCACGAATCTCCAATCCGGGGGCAATGAATCCCTCACACGATGCTCCCAACTCTGCATCCTCGACAACCTCACCTGATCCTCCCTAACACGGTCAAGACTAGCACTTAAATTCGCAACCATTGATCTCAAACTGTTGATGTCACTTTTGTTCACATTCCCGTCATACTCAATCCTTGCAGTCCTTTCCAACAGTCTTTGATGTTCCCTCTCAGTTTTATCAAACTTCTTAATTACCCTGGTCTCAACTACAAACCGCTCATACATCAACCTTTCCATCCTCCCCAAACGACCTGCGGGATCCCAGTAGTGTCTCGGTCTCGGAAAGTAGACCCTTGCAATATTCTCATGAATCGATGGCGACTTGGATGACTCTCCACTGCTCCCATTACTTTCTCGAACAAATCCTGGCACGGTTCTCAAATAATCCTTACAATTGTCCATCGGGCGATTAAAGGGTTGCTGCTCATAACGACCGGTCGGTGGTACCTCATAACCCTTCGGCGAATTCGGGGATTCAAACAAATCGGGTTCGGTCTGGCCTACGGCATCCTCGGGAATGCCATCATCCAATAGCTCCTCGGGCTCTTCTTCGGAATCCTCACCCTCGTCACTACTCATGCTGAAATTATCCACCTCGCTTTCGTCATTGTCGTTTTCCGGCCCTATTTCGTCTTCTGGAGCGATCCATCCATTATTATTGTCCGGCGGGTTCGGAGGAAACGGTCCCCCTTCGTGACCTACGACGTAATCGTTTCCGTTATCGTTAGGCGGTACCTCGGCCATTCCTGCAATAACAGCGAATTTCGAAGGGTACATAAGTAATTATACAATAATTATAAGTATATGCATGTAAATGCAATGCAAAGGTGGTACATATGCCCAAAATGTAATAATATGATGCTCATGCATGATTAATACAAAAATTACGATGTCGGATATTTCACGTAAATTTCAACGTCTACATATAGTAATTCCATACTTATGTAATAATTACCCACATATATATACTTTACTCAAAAGTATACGTCAAATGCCATAAATACAACAATAAATCTTACCGGAGCCATGCAGGATAGTTGTGTGTGCTTGGACCCTTTCTTACGACACCAAAAGTTATAGTTTAGGATTTTCAAAAACGACCTAGTTCTCTATAACTCGTGGCTCTGATTACCAATCTGTAACACCCCCACAATTGCTATGCGCAGCGGAACTACAACAATGAGTGCTACACAGTATTCATTGCACACAAGATATATCAAACGACGCTAAAATGACGTCGACTTAAAATTTGAAATTAAAATTGTTAGATGATACATGTCCACGGTTTTTCCAACCCCAAATAGTACACAGAGTTTAGCGTTTTCGGTCCCCATGAATCTCAACCCAAAAACTTCAGTTTTACAACCACATGACATTTAACATAAAAATTGTTTAAGTAGAAAAGGAGGGAAAAACAAGCGGACACCAAGCCGTACACACAACATCCATCCCATGCATGCTCCATCCTACACCTCAGCGGTTACCTGAAACACATGCCAAAAATTTGGTCAACGAAAACGTTGAGTGGAATTCATAGGTTTTTCAATCCATTTGAACGTATATATAATAAAAACCATTCGTGATCATTTATAGTCTTGTCGATCAAACAAACTATAATCAGGATACTGACAATTGTGTTTAAGCTCATGACACTAATCCGTTAACTCAATCACCCGCGTAATAATACCGGCGTGATTCAGATGAAACCAGTGCCCCTTCTAAAGGCATCAGTTGCAATTATACCTTATTTCTCATACAAAATAACCTACCGCAGAACTTACTAAAAGTACAGCTTCTCGGCTAGCATTGGGTCGTTAACCCCGTAGTACTACAAATTGCATAAGCGGCTATTTCCCCCTACTCGAGGGCAGGACAATAGTTAATAGTTCATGATTTTAGGGACTTTTGCAACTTTGGTACTCAACACAATTTCTAAGGCAACTTTCGGGTCTAACAATCATTCATGATATACGTTCCTTTTAAAAACTAGCATGCATTTCCCTCGCGGGTAAAACAATTTGAAATAATATAAGCGAGGCTATAAATTCACACCTTATATCTTAAGTAGTCGGTAGTTCGAGGGATGATCACTGACGACGAAACGGATGCCCGGTTAAATCAACACCTATCACAAAAAACGCGTAATGAGTAATCTCATTTTAATACTTACGGTACTGTATAAAATACATATATACTAGTCACTTAGGACAAGTATAACTCACGCCAAAAACAAAAACAACAAGTGTCACTCATTTTATACCATTCGTTCTCATTACTTACGTTGTCCATTTTTACTCATTCTCGCCGGTACTCGACTTAAGTACGGGCTGTTTTACCTTATTTAACCACACTTATAAAATTTGACAAAATTCTCAAAAATCCTATAAGACCTTTAGATAACATGTTTTTAAGCCCAATAAAAGTTTTTACTTTTACGACCCGTTACGCAACTCTTTTCCACGACTACATTTTACGGGCTGAAATTGCGCTTCGACCAATTTTGACCTCTTTGACCTATATGAAAAATACCTTTGACTTCTTTGACTCCTAAGTCAACATATAGACCCATTTACACAGGTTAGGGACCAAATTTTGACCCTTGACCATTTACCAATTTATATTTGTGACCCTCGGGATTTGACTAAAACTTTGCACAAATTCGGATTATGAAAGTCCTCGTCTCCCGGTACCCGATCTTTAAAATGTCATAACTTTTAGCTCGTTTTGAGTCACGGGCTCTACCTTATACCAAATTAAAGCTAGAAAAACCTTCTATAACTACATTTAGTTTTTAAGTTCTGGAAAAAAAATAATTTTTATGAAATGGACCAAATGTTTCTGCCTAAAAATGACCATACCAAAAACGCATTTAGACTCGATTCCAAGCCTTCTAACCACCACTAAACATCATCCTAAGCCTTCCCAAACATATCCTAACATCAAAATTCAATCCTACCCCTATTGATCAACCAATCTCAATATCAAAACTTCAAGAAAATGAACATGCAACTAGTATAACCTATGTGAATCATCCTAAAACCATAAACCAAACACAAGAATAACATGCAAAATCAACAACCACCATGGCTCCCCAAACACCCCCTTTGCCGTGGGGTTTGGGTGACCAAATCACCACAAACAAATTAATTTTGGTGGGTTTTCATGGTGTTCTTGCATCCATAACACATAACATCAACATGCATTAGCTCATTTAGCCTCAAAAACGAATTTGGATCATATGGAAAAATCTTGAAAAATTTTTGTTAGTGCATGTTGGATTTGAGCACATGAACATGTGGGGAATGACCAAACTAGATGTGGTCTAACCTTAGATTTTTGAAAAATCAAGTGGAAAATGATTTTTGGTGAATTTTTGGTGGTGTTGGGGGTGTCCGTCGGTTTGAGAGAGAAGGGAGGGAGAGAGTGTTTGATTTTTGGTGAAAAATTTGTGTGTGTTTGTGTGTATGTCAACTTTGGCCTTTTTGGTGGGTTGGGAGGGGCCTTGTTGCAATTTTTAACTTCTTTTGGCCTTAAATGAAAAACGTCCTCAAAACTTTGCGGGTTCGACTCATTTGTCAATTTTGAAAATTTTACGGGAGTCGTAAATCTTCCCGAATGCTCCAAAATATTTTTGGGATACTTTAAATGTACTCGGAAGGCTATAAAAATCACCCGACTCAACTTAACACGAACCGTAAATAAAATTCTCGAAAAATCACATTATCGATAAATCGTCAAAAATTATATGAAATTGGGCATCCCTCGGGATCGTAATCGTCATCGTCCTTCTTAAAACGTCAATCGTAAAAATTATAACCTCGAACATCGGCTTTAACCAAAATACTTATAAATATAGAAATTAAAATTTATTAAAAATTTCAAAAATTAGCGTAATTTAGGGTATCGTTAATGACCTCGATTCTAGGGTGTCACACACGATGTATGAGTTTAAACCATAAAGAGTAAAGAATTTACTAGCACTTCGCTAGGTATCTTTCTTGGACTCTTGATTATTCCTTAAAGTGCTAAATACCCTTGTGGCTTTGTAGACGATAAAGGAGGATTTGCATGCTAAATAGTCAAGTTAATTGAAAGCATGAACGGCTAGTCCCTCATCCACACAAGTAGAATTTCATATACTTTGTTCAAATACCTAAGTAAATGTATACTTGTAGGAATTTTTCAAATATAAGGAAGTCAATAAATTGCTATTCACTTTTTATTGGTGATGTAACATCTCTTATGTTGACAAATCCAGTGGGAGCGTTGCAGTTTATTACTAAAATAATATCCATGTAATATTGTCAATTTCAGTGGGAGCTACAAGATTTATTTTCTTGCTTAGTCATCCATATTATTTCGAACTTTCTTTGAAATAATTTATCACTTCCAAATGTGAACAACCATTGCTTCAAGGAAATTGCATTTTATTTTATAAGATAACACGCTGCCTTTCTGATGTCGCTTTCTGAAACGTTATCTATAGATAATAATCCATAATTCTTTGTCTAAAGTTATGGTTCTAAATCTACTTATAATATCAATGACATTATCATATTGTTTACACAATCAACCACATGTTGTATTGCTTGTCTACATAATATGATGTTGTGCCTTACACAAGTGGGAGAAATTGCAAAGTGTGTGAAAAGGAACAACATATGATTAGTTTCATTTGCCCAAAAGTTAAGGAAGCTAATAATTCTACTAGGACTTGAACATACAAGATGTTTGTTGTCCTACTACATTCAATGTCATGATATAGTAGAAAGTTACTTCGATAATTTACTACATGTTTAGTAAATACAATTATGGTTAAGATATATATAATCATAATTTTGAAGTATAAAATTAACTTGAAATTACTATTGAACTCAAGAGTTTGCGTTCATGATTGCTTTAGTTAGTATAATTATGTTTTTCCTTGATAACACATAATTATAAAGTCCTTGAATTACTCACCGACTTATAACATAAAGTTTGTAGTAAAATAGTTATGTCTTCTTGTTAACACATAAACATTAGATCTTTGAATTATTCAAAGACTTATAATGTATACTTGATATGTTCTGTTTTCTTGTAAACGCATAAACATATAATTCTTGAACTGCTATGTCTTCTTGTAAACACATGGTTCTCGCATTGTTCAAGAAATATACATTATAGCATGCACCTGGATTTAAAATATGGATATTGTAATTTGGTACATTATCCAATTGACAAGTATTTAATCCAAAGAGTATTAAGTTATCTATGGAATTCTGATGTAGTCTCACAATTCCAATACTCATAGAATACCAAAATGTTATGGTATGTCTAAAGAGTTGAAACAAACTATATTCATATAGTTTGATTTATGATAGCTTTAATTATTCTACCTCCATGATCTATCAAGGTTAGAAAATTGCGTGTGTCATTGATACACTCAATATAGTTCAAACCTAGAAGGTATTCAAGACAATCTATAACTGTAAACCCTAAGCCATTAGGGAATTTCGGTTGTTCCACTCAAACCAATCTAATCTTAAAACCTTTTAGGTTTTTCGATTTCCTACATTTCCGTGCTTGACGATTGTAGTGTTGGTGTTCCTCCTAGCTTGACGTAACACAAACCTTTCCTAAGGTTATTGGTTAAAAGAGTGATACAAGAATTAGGGTTCATGTTAGAAACCCTAATTAGGGTTCATGGGAGAAATCCCAATATGTCTTGATTAAATTCTTTAATTTGTTAATATCTTATGAAGCATACTATTAACAAACTTAAGTTAAGAATCTAAAATGTGTTTTGTAGTCTCTCTATTAAGAACAATTTATTGTTGCTTAAATACTTAGTATTTAGAGAATGATCTCTACTTACAAAAGTAAGTGGGAGTTATAACAAATCTTGAAGATATTCAAGAGCAAAATACAAAACCTTCAAAATCCACTTGTTGATGTCATATTTTGGTTAAGCATGGAAATGTCAAACCAAAGTAAATGTTACTCTCATTCATAAATCTGCAAAGATACCTCATCACTGGATTGATATTTTAATATCAATGCTGAGGAATATAAGTTAAGAGATCTTTGTAATCTACTAACTGCTAATGAATATTATCATATCTTGAATCTGATAAATATTTTAGAAATATGAATGATAAGATGCAGTCCTTAAAGGGAAAATCAATCTATTGAATTTGATTGATGTTTCTCCTAATTATAAACCTATGAGGTTAGAAGGAGTTTCTTTTGAAGAAAGGCTCAAAAGAACAAAATGGTATACATAATTAATGCATGACTAATAGTAGGAAGCTTTTAATTATACTCAAGCAATTGACCATGATTAAATCATCCTTCTATGCACGCATTAATTAAATAAAGATAATTGATTGTCATATATGTTTCTATGTATATGGAATATGTCAATTAAGCTTTATAGTTCTCCTTTATGATTATCTTTTGCAAGAATGGTATGTAATCAAAAGGTTTATGAGTCTATAAAATCTTTATTGAGTATACAAGATGATTAGTTCAGGTATGGATTAAATCATGCATCTAGAAGCTGAATCTGAAATTTAATTCAATATGATTTTGTTTAAATTTAGATAGGTTAGAGTACACTTGACATTGAGTGGGAGCACTATGTTTTTCTTTTAAATTCATATGTTGTATAACATAGTGAAGATATTAATCCATTTAAGCTAGATGATAATCCTTAAGATTGGAATGAAACTTCATTTCAGAATTTATGGAATAAACAAATGACTTTGGAATAAATGTTTATTGATATAAGCATATGCGGTAATAAAGTCCAACACAATGCAATACATCATTCAAAGCGAGTCTTGATTGATATATTTCACTTGACATAATTTATAACATGAATGGAAACCTTATGTTTTTAACTAAGGATTCATTATGTATAAATATTATATTGTGTATATGACTTGTTGTCATTTTTGTACACGAGCAAAGTGAGATGACAAAAACAATATCTAATTGAGAGTATTTAGATTGTTGTTAAAACAAATGTTTACGAATTATAAAGCATAATGATGTATGTGTACACTGATGCTAGAGGATAATCAATCTAGTAAAGTGAGATGTTATCGTTTATGATAAATCTACTAACTAGATGTGCTCACAATGAGCATTATTGCATTACACATTAAGGAATAAGAATACTTTACACTTTAAGAAACTGTAAAGATGACTGTCAGCATATCGTTGATGTTAAATACCTTATATAAGGATTGACGATATCCCCTACTATGAAACTTGCAAATAGTATGAGCATGTAAGAAAAGACACTCATCTTGTTTTCTAAATCTTTCACAATTGAGAAATTTGAAACAAGTATTCGGAAACTTTACTTAGATAACTATTTAGCTTTCTTGTTAAAGAATAGTTGAGAATGTTGGAAACATTTGACTTCAACTTGCTAAATTAGTTTCATGCATATCTATTTTAGTATTTGGATAATTGGGATGGTAAGACAATAATTATTTTCTGATGAATAAAGATACTTGGTATTTGTTATTCATTCATATAATTATTGTTGCCCTATGTTTGTATGTTTAAATCCTTGAATATTTGATTATTCTAAATATGTCCATTGTCGGTTAGCAATATGGGAGTATTGTCTACATTAAGACAAATGTGAGTGTTGGTTATAATCTTTGAATATATGGACGGTTCCCACCAAACTCATGTGTTATTCATAAGGGATGCATATTGGACACCCCGAACTTTCGAATCGTTACTTTTGGATCCTTGTCATGAATAAGATTTCGAAAATGGTGATTAAGTCATCATCCTTAGACTTGAGATGCAAACAAGTTTGTGCATGTGTGAATATCACTTCTTGATTCTATGTCCAACGCTAGTTCGCCAGACCTAGTTATAAAGACTTTAATTGGAAGTGTTGTGAAGCAGCATCCACAGACACTTGTAGTCAATATAGAATTTGTTCCTCCACTTGATATAGTGCGGTGAAGTACCACTGGGCCCTCTCCAGAATTAATCAGATAATTGTGTGGCCGCACCCAAAGTGTAAATTAAGATGATACTTGTTTACGTTTGGTATATTTGAATTAACTTCTATAACGAGAAACTATAACTTAAACTTCATGGAATGAGTTAGGATCCATATCCATAGTTTAAACGGTACTAGTAACAAAGGGATGATTATTAGCAAGTCACATAATCGTATACCATTAATACTTTTGAGACATTCTTCTTGAAACTATACCTCAGTCATTTCCGAGTATAATAAAGTGTTGCTAGATATTTTATTATGGACGCTGTATGTCTAAACTCTCACAAGTGGGAGCTGTTGGGATATGCGATCGTTTAGCCATCGAAAATACGTGAGCCTATCGGGGGCACACACTCAATACGGAGAACACACTTTTATTATACGTTTTATTATTTATAATTAAATGTTTAATAAAAACTTCACTTATTATTTAATTAACGGCGGTTAAATTAATTAAAGGGATTTAATTAACTTATCGTGAGTGCGTTATTTAAATTTTGGAAGGAAATCGACTTCAAGAAACCCTAAGGCCAATCGGCCGAATATATTGTATATAGGGGGTTCTAGAAGGTTTTTTGGTTGTTGGTTTTTGGTAAGTAAATATTCAAGAATATTTGATTAAGGAAATCTTTTCCTTAATTGGTTTCTTGGGTTGGGCCTTAAATATTTTGAGGAGGTGCAAGGATTAGTATAAATACAATCCCATACCCCTCATAATTTTTATCTCTCCCTTGCCTCTTGATGTTGCGTCCGATCGACCCAAACACCACACCAAACCATACGATTTTCCTATTAACCCTAAAATCACATAAAGGTTAAACCTTTATAAGATCAATCCTTTTTGGTGGTTTTCTTATAAAGTCTTAAGCTTTATAACTAAACCCTAGATCTCTAAATCTAGGTTTTAGTTCTTTCCCCTTGGTGGTTCGACATGCATAAACCCTAATTAGGGTTTATGTGATTTTGGGTTAATCAATCTTGTAACGTTCTATAAACCGATCCTTACGTAATCCCAATTAGGGTTTTGGATCTAGGGTTTCTAGTTACGAGATTATACACTTGTTGTTTGAGAAGTGAAGTTACTACTAGCATCGTAGTGATGTTCGTTTGACGTGTCGTGTGAGCAAACGATGGAGACGGTAATTTAACCGTTAAAGTTCGAGATCAAGATCAAGACGTATTAATTGATTTATTCAATTAATTAAAGGTTGGTTTTAAATTATTTTTCTTATGTGCTTAATCATGTATGTTATACTAAATCCATTCCGCTGCGTACTCGTAGTTAATGGTTAACTAGTATTTATAAATTCCAACACAAATGGCATAAAATGATTTGTTCACGCAGCTAGCTATCTACCTTATTGAATACATCAGCATTGATGTCGTTTCTTTATGCTTCTATGCAGAAGACCCAACTATTAAAACTACACTATAGGGCACCAGAATGTGTATTTGGTTTCGTCAACACCGATAAAGCTAAATTACGAGATAGCTTTGAAAGTTTTTTAAAAGAGCATTGCTAAATCCTCCTACAAAATCATCCTACATATCCTCCTACACACACAATTATAAAATATACATTTTTCCACTCATTATCTCTCCATATCTATACCGTCAGTTCCGCCACATGTCAGAAATCTGTGTGTAGGAGGATTTGTAGGAATATTATGTAGGAGGATTTAGCATTTTTGTTTTTAAAAACAAATACACGCCCGTTGGTAGCTTTTTCTGTTCTGTAGACTAACATACATCATTTAGGCTCTCTTTTTTTTGAGTAAAATTAAGTATAATTGTATGAACAAGACATGGTAAATACTTTTAATCCCTACAAAAGAGAAGCGAAGACGGCAACCTTAATGGTCGATTCAATTTTCACCCAAGCATTGTGAAAAATCTCCATTCTCGAGTTGTCGTGCAACTGATGATCCAACATTTCACCTTCATCACTAGTAGGCAACGACACGGACAAATTAACCTTAACTTACTGCTATCTGTATATATTCAGGGAAGTTTCTTTCAGCTTGTATAGCCACCTTATAGCTTATTTGGTTTCAACAAGTGAAGATAAGTTACTCCGTATATTACAAACATGGGCGGATGTACTTGGAAGTGGCGGGGGGCGGCGCCCTTATGACTCGCTAAAAGAAATCAAATTCAGTTTAAAAAAATTTTTATGATCATTTTATTAAAATGCATCCCATTGTAGAATCAAATTACCCCACTCGAAAACAAAAACAATGTAAAAACCTTCAAATTGTCTTCCAAAAGAAAAAACAACGTAAACACCTTATATTTTTATCTTTATTTTGGCGTATACAACGACTTTTGTCCAAAAAAAAAATTTCCCCCACTCCGCTAACTTCCCCGTTCCGCCACTGATTACAAACCGAATTTGAGAAAAACAGGAAATGAAAATTGAACCGAATTGAAACCGGACCGAACTTAATATATAGTTAGACGTATTTTTTGTTTTAACCCGAATTCGAATCAAACTGAACCGAGTAAAACCTTAATGAATATACAAACCAAAAACCGATTCGAAAATGATTGGTTTGATTTGGGTCACACGTATTTTTACAAGTATGTAACCTTTTAAGTTACGTTACAAACTTATCTACCATATGTTTTATGTTAGATTAATAGTACCATAGTATAAATTTGTATGGGTAAAAACTAAAGAAGTATTGTAGTTGTAATGTAGGTTATAAATATGTTTGATAGCGCGCTTTATAGCGGGTTATAACGTGAAGTGTGGCTTCCCCGTTACGAAACAGACTAAGGCGTCCTCTCTAAGTGTAGCGTCCTGAAAAGCGGCTTAAAACGTGATATAGCGCGTAGCGTGACACTTTTTTTTGAATCTTTTTGCACATTTACATGAATTTGGATTGTTTACTAGTTTTGGGCTATTTAACTAGATTTGGGCGTAGTAATTTTACTATGAAGATAAATCCTTGAGTAACTACTTGCCGATTTTGTTTTAAATTTTAATTGAAACATTGCTCTATTTTGTAAACTCGCTATATAAATATTAATTTAGAAATCTTTTGTGCCGCTAAATATCACGTTTCAGACGACGACATAACTTCGCTATAGCTTATGTAGCTTGAAGCTTGACGATACTGTTATGCTACGCTTCACGCTACAACGTTATGTATCCTAAAAAAACTTCTATATTTATATATTTCTTTAAAATATGTTTTAATAATATTATATACTGTGTATTAAAAAATTGTATTTTGAAATAGGAAGTGGGATCCTCATAAAACATGCATTCAATAAAGAATAAAAGAAATCATCTTGACCATTAATTTTAATATCATCTAATGGCTACGATTAACACTCCCCGAACATATACTCCGTATAACTCAATAAATATTTCTCGAGTAGAGTTATTTTGGATACCATATTTTTCTTAGATATGAGGGGACTCATCCCTACCATCACTTTCATTTTCATCCAATGGATGAGATTAAATATATTTTATTTTTTACCTAAATTTTATAATTTAAATATCTTCTAAACCGTTAAGTGTTAAATAAAAATAACTATACCATCGCGACGAGCGTTTAATTATCTTTCTACCAATATACAATATGATATATTTTCGAAGAAAAAAAAAGTTGTTTTTTTCTTCTTGTTAAAATTTACGTGAAATATCATATATGATAATAATTTTTCATCATATATGATAACAACGTTAAATCATATATGATATTGGTTTCCATCATATATGATATTGGTTTCCATCATATATGATATTGGTGTTACATCATATATGATATTAGTATCATATATGATAATTTTCAAAAACGTGAAAAAAATGAAGAAAAAAAATTGTCGAAAGTGTATCATATAGCATATCTATAGAAAGATAATTAAATGATCTTCGTAACGGTATGTTTTTTTGCATAACGATTAACGGTGTAAGACATATTAATATTTGAAAAAAGAGGGTGAAAATATATTTTTTGTTTAATCTTATCCATTGGATTAAAATAAGAGGGATGGTGAGAATGAGTCCCCTTATATCCAAGGAAAAGTATGTTATCCAAATGAATTTAAATCATATTTCTCAACCCCTCCTTTTCTATCTTACTTTCTGTGTCATAAAAAACACACACTAGTAACACCACCACCACCACTGGAAAACAAAAAAACACACACCCACCCGTCGAAAAAATCACTGACATCACAATTGATCATCAGAAAATCATTGAATTACCGTCGATCCATCATATGAGCATCGTACATCATTGTTTCTATCCATGGCGAATTCCCATCGTAACGGCATCGATTCGTCTTCCTCCATTGGTTTGATCTTTGTTTTTCATATCATGAGTATGTTGATAATATGTATCACTCGATGTTAATTGTAGTAGTCATTTTTATATATGACTTTATTTTTTGACATATGTAGATGTTGATTTTATCTATTATGGTCACTTCAAGTATAAACACTACCATTTTTTCATAGCCAGACCTTGGATTGCTATTAATCAAGGATGTATGGTCTTTATACAAGACATATCCCGTATATGGTTTTTCTTATTTGTTGTTCAATGGCATGTTAACTTTGTTCACTGGAATTACAACTAAACAAGAGAATGTTGTAATTCCATGAATATCTTGCTTTTTTCTTATCTACAACTTTAATGCAAACTAATTATGTTTGAAAAAGGTGTATAAATCCTACTGTACATAAAAAAGAATGTTCTCTTCAAGACTAGGTGATTAATGGGAACGGTTTTCTAGAGACAGGATGACCATTATGTTATAAGTTACGATCATCCTACATCAGCGTGATTCGTATGTAACGAATCACATGTGATTCGTATATGAATCACATGTGATTCGTCTATGAATCACATGTGATTCGTTTATGAATCACATGTGATTCGTATGAATCACATGTGATTCGTATGAATCACATTCGTGTGTGTGAATCACATATGATTCATACGAATTACATGTGATTCGTCTGTGAATTACATTCGTTTGTGAATCACATGTGATTCTTCTGTGAATCACATGTGATTCTTCTGTGAATCACATGTGATTCGTCTGTCAATCACAATCACATGTGATTCGTCTGTGAATATAGAATGAATGGAATAAATTATAACTAAAAATACTTTGGATATTAGGTTTGTTACTTGAAAGTATGAACTATTATTTGTTATGAGATTCTTTTATCAGAATCACATGTGATTCGTGTGTGAATTACATGTGATCCACGTAGACTCACATATGTTACATGTACATGATCACCTTGAATGAATGAAAGAAAGTATAACTAAAAATCCTTTGGGAAATTGAAGCAAATGCAAATAGAAATGACAACATATAATGAAGGCAAGAAAGAAAGCATTTCAAGTAAGAGTGTAACAAAAAACATGTGGACCTTACGGGGGGAAAACTAAGACACATACAAAGAAATGATCGATAATCAAAAGGCAAAGTGAAATACAACACTTGTGGACGATTGAAAACTTTATATTTTCTTTATTTTCTTAAAAATTCTTGCAGCATTATATATGTATTGTTATTTAGTTTATGTCATTGTCATTTTCTTGAATACAAAAATTTCCATAGAATGCTTAACTATGGTGTTTGTTGAAAATACGTTTTTACGTATTTAGAAAGGATCGGTCACTCCAACGAGATACATCTAGTATGGGCTCGTTATCTAGAATGTTATCATATAACCCACAAAGCCCACATGTAGGATGAGCTATATATACCCCCTCCTAGCATGTTAGGAGGGGATGGTTCTCACACTTTCACTTTTCTAATCCAATATTCTCTTATTTCTCTCCAATCTCTCTCTACTTCTTCATCTTTCTCTCTCTCTTTAGATCATTCCAACAATAGGATAATCCAAGGATTACATATACCTACAATTGGTATCAAGATCCATCGGATGATTGGTTTGTTCTTGTGTTTGTTTTCTTGATTTTCGTGAGTTTTAGATCAAAAAACCCAAGATCCAATTTTATTTTTCTTTATGTTATTGTTGTTCCAAGTGATCTACGTATCTCCTACATTGTTGTGGTAGGGATTTGGGTACTTTGGATTGGTTAAAATCACGAATTTCTAAGCAAAAATCTCGTTTTCCTTTAGTTATTGCGAAGTTTGTCCAGTTTTCGTGAAGTCTTCACCATCAAATTTTCGCAACATCTAGGGCTTATCTAGGTTATTGCGAAAAGTGTAGATTTTATTGCGAAATCTGTTATTTTTCCATTATTGCGTAGACTTCAACCTAGATTGTTGCGAAAAGTTCATTCTTGAGGTTATTCCGAAATCTGTCAAAATTGGGTATTGCGAAGATTTGTGACATTAAGAATATTGAGAAATCTTCGAATCCCTATTATTGCGAAATCTGCATAAATTGGATATTGCGAAATGTTTTCAACTTTGGATTATTGCGAAAAGTAACTGATTATTGCGAAATATCCAAGTTTGGAATATTGCGAAAAGTTAGCTATACATTGCGAAATCTTCACATATATTCCGAGATTTTTCAAAAACGTGATTTAAAAAGAGTTATTTAGTCTTGGATTTTTTTTTGGTTTATCAAGAAAACATTATTAGGGGATTTCAACATTGTTTCTCGACTTCAACACACGACAACAAGCACAATTACTTTCTTTCTTTGCTCGATCGATAAGTAATCCTTACTTACATTTTCCATCGAACTTTAATGGATTTTTTGAATTCGACATCTAGAGAGGAAGAATTGCATCAAATGCAAGACAAATCTAGAGAAAGTGGTATAACTTTATTTTGACGACTTCAGTCTCATCTAGTAACTTTCATGGCTTCAAGGAGGAAGCGAATTTGTGACACTCTTCGGGCAAGATCGTTATATATTCATCGACTCAATATTCCTCATCTTGAACCAACTAGCTGAGGAACTTCACAAAGAAGACTTTAATCAATCTGCATCAGAATCTGCATATAAAGCTCTCGTGACACAACTTACGCACTTCTTCCAATTCAACATCGTTAAGTCTGAAAATTCAGGGATATGCCAGTCATTTCTTCAATACACACATACCGAGGTTCAAGGTTTCCGTGGCACACTGTTAAAATTCATGACATCGGTCTCGTCTTCGATTTATGAAAGATCCCGACTTCAGCAAGCGTATGATAGTGGAGTGCAAGATTCTACGATGCAGATGCAAGAGGAGAATGGTCATACGATTGACCAAATGGAGGCTGATAAAGATTACAGTGGCATAGAATCACATCATGATACCAGCAGCACGTCAGGGAATGTTACAAACATCTCTTATGATGGCAACATACCCGTTTATGACGAAGAGCCTACAGATACGGTACAATGGAATGTTGCATATGATGTATATGCCAATGAAATACCGCATGCTTAGCATTCTGAACTTATTTATGACACACATGGGATGGAAACGGGTGATAGCAATTTACTTCTGATTCATCCGATGTGAGTCATAAAGTGGGAGAGATTGAACAGAATGTTGTAAGTAATCATGATAAATGTTGTATGACTGCTTCTTCTAAGATTAAAGAGCTCGAAACGATTTTAGCTCAGAATTCTAAAGATCTTGAGGATGCCAAACTAGAAATTTCTAAGGAAACGGACAAGTATGAAACATATTTTGAAAAACTTGAAAAGTCAAACTTTGTTCTTGAACGAAAATTGGATCAAAAAGTTCTAGATTCTAATGTTGAAAAGGGTAATCTTTTGAAACAAATTAAGTTGCTAGAATCTAAGTTGGCATCCAAAGATAAATTGCTCAAATAGAATGAGACTTTAAAGGCAAAAATTTAGGAAAAGGTTTTTGAAATAGCTGCACTAAAAAATGAGTTGAGGAAAACTAAAGGAACTAGTGTGGACACTAAGCTTGAAAAACCATCAATCTTGGGGAAACCGCCTCAAAACCAGTCTGTTAGACAACCGACTGCATTAAGATCCGAGCGACCAAAATCCTCAAGACCACGGTTTGCCTCCCAAGTTGATATGGTTCATGCTTCTAGACCAGTCACTCCACCCACTAGGTCCAATGAGACTAAATCAGCTTTTGCACGACCTAATCACATGATTGCATCTAGCTTCTCTAAGCATAGTTCAAAGACCACGTCTAGAACTAGTTTAAATGACGTTCGCCATAAATTTGATCTGAGGGAAGCTAAGAAAAAGACACAAGTAAGAGATAGGAATTTCAAACCTAATGATTACCCCACACTGCTAATCGTAGCATCTCATATCCTAGGAGCATCAATCAGTCATCTAGGAATTCTATATCTTACTCGAACTTTTAACATACTACTTGTAAAACATGTAGGAAATGTGTCTTTAAGGCAAATCATGACTCTTGTGTCAAGAAATTCCTTAATGATGTGAACTCCTGTGCTAGAGTTAAATCCCAGTGGTTAGCTAGAATCAAACCAGTTAGTAAAGTGAGGCGCCACACTGGTAGAACTTTCACTCTTGTAGGAAACTAGTGCCCTTTAACTAGGATAGTCTCCAATCCTACCAAGACTACTAGGGAGAAAACTCAAAAGGATGATCAATCACTTAAGCCTAGTGATCCATCTCCTCAAGTCTCCTTTGGCACAAGAAAAGAAAACTGTGAACCCCCGCATGTTTTTAAAATAGATATCGCTAACCCATATGAAAGCATACAAACTCCAAATGAGAATGCAAGTACCAAAGTTAACGTTCAACAAGAACAAAGTAGTCCAATTGTTGTATGTTAGAAATACGTTTTTACGTATATTAAAAGTATCGGTCACTCCACAATAATATTCATGTTGTAATAGCTCGTAGTTAGATATTAGGTATCATTTGCTTATTAACTTAAGTAAGAACCGGTCCATGGGCTTGTCATGGACCGGCCCAAGTCCACTTATGACTTGGAGTATAAATACCCCTTTCCACTAAGGAAAGGGGTTGGTTGTTGTCATTCTAAACATTTCATATTAATAAAACCTTCCATTTATTCTCTCACTTTCTCTCTCTAGTTTCTCTCACTAGAAAACATCAACCCACTTCATAGATTCATAGGTTATCAATTTCTACATTTGGTATCAAGAGCTATGGGGTGATTTAAGGTAAGGATTGTGTTACTTTTTTAGTTTTTGAATCTATTAGTGATCTTTAGGAAAAATCTATCTTGAATCTTGTTATTTTTGGTGTTTTTGTTATTGGGATTGATTGATAAGGATTGGGTTTAGCTTATTTTGGTAAAAATCATAAAACTTTTTGTGGTTTTGGATCAAAAATCGGGGTAAAAAGCTTCTTTTTTAGTCTCGGAAACAATTTCTTCCAGTTTTTTCCGAATAGGATTCCGAATAGGAGGACTTTCAGCATAGACAGTTTATTCCGAATAGGAGGAGTTTCCGAATAGAAGAAATTTTTCCGAGTAGAGAATTTTTTTTCCGAATAGAAGAAATTTTCCGAATAGAGAAATTTTCCGAATAGAAGAAAATTTTCCGAATAGAGAAGTTTGTTCCGAATAGAAGATCTTTCCGAATAGAAGATTTTTTCCGCATAGCCAATCTTTCCGAATAGACACCAATTTTCCGAATAGCCAACTTTTCCGAATAGACACCAACTTTTCCGAATAGCCAAGTTTTCCGAATAGCCAAAATTTTCCGAATAGGAGGTTTTTTTCCGAATAAGCCAAATTGCCAAGATATTCCGAATAGAAGAAAATATTCCGCATAGGGGTTTTTCCGCATAAGGGTTATTCCGCATAGAGGTTATTCCGAATAGAGTATTTCCAGCATAGGATTATTCCGAATAGGCATTATTCCGAATAAGGGTTTATTCTGAGTTTGGGTTATTCCGTATAAGCAAGTTCAAGGGGTATTTGAGGTTTTTCGACGATCTTTAGTGGATTTAATCTTGAGTTAACCAACACAACACAAATTCTCAACCTTTCTTCACTGCTCGATCAAACGATAATCTTTGAGTCTGTTAAGTGATCACAATGAATCCAAGTTCATTAATGCCTCAGATGACATCTCTTACGGATATTTCGATCATAACGGGGACTGATAGTCGTCCACCGATGCTTATTAAAGAGGTGTTTGAGGCATGGCAAGGTCGAATGATGCAATATCTAAAGGGGAAACCGACCTACGGAAGGCTTATGGTCAAATCGATTTTGAATGGTCCACTCGACTATGGTACCATTACGGTTGACAACGTGACTAGACCACGAGAATTTGAAGAACTCACTCCAGCTCAACAACTTGTTGCAGATGCGGATGAAAAAGCTCTTCAAACAATTCTCCAAGCTCTTCCCCATGACATCTATAGGATGGTGAGTCAGTATACAGTGGCAAAAGATTTATGGGAACGGTTAAAGGTGTTGTTACAAGGCACGTCGCTCACCAAACAAGAAAGGGAGTGTCAGCTGTATGATTTGTTTGATCGATTCACATACAGCCCAGGGGAAACACTACACGATTACTACTTCAGATTCACTACTTTAATGAATGATCTGAATGTATACAATCTGGTAATTGCTCCATTCCAGGTTAACACCAAGTTCTTGAATACTTTACCTCAAGCTGAATGGGGTGAGTATATTACCGATGTGAAGTTAACCCGGGATTTGCATAAGTGCAACTTAGATCAAATCTATGCTTTTCTTCAGCAACATGAGAAGCATGTGATTATGCACCGTTCTCCTCGCGGTATGTACCCAGATTCCTTAGCTTTGATGGCGAATCAACCAAGCTTATCACACAACAACACACCTTATATTTTGGGACATCAAGCCTATCATCCATCACCTTACATAACACCAACTTTTCCACAATATTCGATCTTACCACAACCTCCCACCTCACATCAGCAACAATATCGGTTCAATGCACCTTCACCACAGTATGGTTCACAACTTCATCCAGCAAATGTTGCACCTTATGCTCAGCCTTCATATTCGTCTTATCAAGAGAATGCAGCATATCAAACAAGCTACCCTGATCAAATGAGTATTCCTTCTACTGAGTATGCAGCTCATCCAGATCAAGCATTGTATTGTGATGATGAAGAAGTCCCTGTTCCTGTTTTTCAACAAGGAGCTGACCCAGTTGAAGTGCTAACTACTATGTCTGCATATCTCACAAGAACTTTGAGCAAACGAGGATACAGAGGATCAGCTCCTACCAACAATCAGTTGAGGAATTCATCCAATTCTCGCCAACAAGCTACAATTGAGAATGGCAGGGTCATGGTTCAGCCAATTCAACCATATCAGGGGAGATCTTCAACCAATGCTCGCACAATTACTCCTGCTCCTGCTCCAATGGTCAACAATCCTCCACGGGCTAATACAGGCAAGTTGAGAATGATTACCTGCTACAACTGCAAAGAAGAGGGTCATATGTCCAGGGATTGTAAGAAACCCAAGAGGAAAAGGGATGGACAGTGGTTTGCAGAAAAAATCTATCTGGTAAATGCTCAGGCGCAAGGAAGGGAACTCGATGAAGAGGAGCTTGCATTTCTTGCTGACCCAGGGATTGCTGAACAAGACGTTGTCACCACGCAAAATGCAGCTTACCAAGCCGATGATCTTGATGCGTATGATTCCGACTGTGATGACTTTCAAACTGCAAAGGCTGCTTTCATGGCAACTTTCTCCAGCTTAGGGCCAGATAAGAAATCTGAGGTACTTATTAATAACACCGATAATGCCACTGATGCTAGTATTCAACCACATCAAGTTGGGCAAGAGAGTGCTGACTCGAATGAATCTTCGGTGGTGAGTCTTTCAAACGAGGAGACAAACAATGATAGCAATATCAATGTGAGTTCCCAGACTTTGAGTGAATCACAACCGGGACCCAGTTCGCATACGCCTACTCCTGCTCAACAAGATTTGGTCATGGTTCCTGCTACACTACTTAGCCAAATGAATGCTGCACTCTTAGAAACCTTAGCTAAGAATAAGAATTTGTCTGATGAGCTTACCTTAAGCAATGAGAAAGTACAAACTTTGGAATTAGTGCCTTCGTCTAGTGTTCTCACAAATCTCGAATATGATCACTTTAGAAACAAACAAATGAGTCACTTGCAAGAAATCGAAAACTTAAGAGCAAATCTGTCTAGTGAACTTAAAGAAAAGAAGTTAGTGGTCACTAATTTTCAAAAACTTCAAACTGATTTTGAATTACTCGAATCTAAGAAGACTGAAATGGAGATTAATGCTACTAATAAGATTAGGAGTCTAGACTACTTGCTGTTAAGACAATACGCTGCTTCACAACTAGTTCACTTATTTGATGCTTCGTTTAAAGAGTTTAACTTATCACGTCTAAAAGGCCTTCCCCCTAATCCACGATATGCAAAACAAGCTTTAAGACATAGTCCTAGACTTTATAATGCAACTCAATTAGGATTGGCGTTAGACCCGATTGTTTTTCCCAATGATCGAACAAGTAAGGCTCTAGTTGATGAGGATCGGTCATACAATTCAGAAAAATATCCTGAGTGTGATTATTTTAAAATGAATAAGGAGCTTGCTAAAACTGATTTTAGAGTTCGCTTCCATATGGATAAAGATCTCATTACAGCACCAACCTACATGTTAGAGGAAGAACGCCCTAGTACATTTCCTACACTTGTCAACATGGAAGGTCCTAAGGAAATTCCAAAGAATCTTCCACCTGTTAGCACTGTATGGTTAAACTTGAAAGAGATTAACCGATACTTTACTAACTTTGACAAGGTCATTTTGGAATGTACGACTTCAAATGGCTTAAACGCCGGAGAATGGGCTTTCGAACACATGAACGAGGTGTTTAAAACTAAGATCAATCCGTTTATCGAAAGTCTAAAAGGAAGTTTTGCATCTCTTAAGGAAAATCTTCAGTTTGAAATTGGTGAAGTTCAAAAAGTGTTTTATGAAATGGACACCGCTTACGAACTGCAACTAATTGAAAAAGAAAAGATTTCAACCGAATATGACCGATTCTTGTCTGAAGTAATCTCGTGTGATGTGCTTACTATTGTAAATGTTAAATATTCAAATGAGCTTACATCCGCTATGATGAATTGTGATGCTGTGAATATTTGTGATGATGTTTGTGATATTTCTGTAAATGTTGCTGAAACTGTAAATGAGGTAGATAGTCATTCTTGTCACGAATCTAACGCTGAGTTTTTAAAGCTACAAGATTCTTATAATTTACTTTCTCAACGCTTTAATCAACTAGAACAACATTGTATATCTTTAGAATTAAAACAACAAGCTCAAAATGAAAATCTTTTGATATCAAATGTTTGTGAAAACGGTGTTGAGACAAGTGACAAGATGATTGCAATTGTTAAGACATTAGAGGAAGAAATCATGAGATTGAAGAGAGAGATATCATCAAAGGAAACATTCAGAATGGAACTAGAGGCCGCAGAGTCTAAAAACCAAGTCTTAGAAATTAGACTATCAACTGTTCTAGGGGAGATGGATCGGACAAGGCAGGGACTATCCGCTCTTTATGGTTCACTAGAAGATCGATTCGCTTTTAATGCGACACAGCAACAATATTATATTGAACAACTGAACCAAAAGTGCGAAGAAATCTCTGACTTGAACATCCTGCTCATAGACAAAAATATGGTTTTGGCTGAGTTAAAGGAGACACTTCTTCTCACCCGACAAGAAGTAGTTGATAACTTAGCTACCGACTCTGCACCGTCCACTAGTGCTCCAACAACCAAGAAAGTAGTGCTTTATAAGAATCCGCTTCATAAGAGAAACCCGGCTGTATACGATGATTATATGAGGAATGCCATTAAGCATGTCGATCTTCTTAGGGATATTTTAGACGATCTTTATGCCTTAGATCCCTCAAGTAGCGACTATTATTCGGCTAATGAATATGTTAAGCGAGTTCAATATTGCTTGGCTTATTTGCAATACATAGGTACACCAGGTTCTGCACTACTTAATAATAGGCCCATTGCTGTCACTCCATTTAATAAGACTCCAGGAGCGAAACCGTCATTGGCACAATCAAGTAAGACATCTTTAAAACCTGCTGCTAATGTTCCCAATTTGCCTTCTACAGGATTAAAAGCAACTACTAAGGCTAAAGGATCGCCACTCAAGAAAGATAAGATCAAGCCCGCCACTAGTAGTGCCACAAAGAAGAAAGTAGAAGTCCACACTAGGAATGCTAGTTCAGTTTTAAATAAAACGAATCATGTTAAGACTAAAAGCTCTGCGCCTGTGCAGCAGCCTAAACCATTCGTGAATTCTGATTTAAATTGCTGGAATTGTAATGAATGTATGTTTTCACAGCGTCATGATTTGTGTCTGATTGATCACGTTAATGAAATGAATGCTATTAAGAATGGTCTTGAATGGAAGCCAACGGGTAGAACTCGTGCCCAAGTTGGCTGGCAATGGCGTCCCACTGGTAGGACCTTTACTCTCGATGGTAAAATGTGTCCTTTAACTAGGAATGCATCCATTGAGGTTAGGTCTGAGCGTCCTTTAGTTAGGAACACTTGCACTCAAGTAAGGAAACAGCGCCTTTTAATTAGGTCAGCCCCCACTATAGTGCCTATCAGTGTAGAAATACCTCAGGATTTGAGCCAATTAGAATCTACACCACCAATTAAGAAGAAGAAGGCTAGGAAATCTAAGAAACCTAGAGTTAGCAAATCTAAGATTATTAAATCTGTACCTGCTAATAACAAGGAACACTCAGATTCCGATACCTCTACATTGTCGTTGTGTGGTGATATTTTCAGGTGGTCCAAATCATCCTGTGGTATTTGGACTCCGGTTGTTCAAAACATATGACCGGAAATCGCTCGATGCTCCGAAATTTCGTCAGCAAGTTTCTTGGTACGGTTAAATTTGGGAATGATCATATAGCAAAGATTATGGGGTATGGTGAATATCAGATTGGAAACGTGACGATTTCTAGGGTATACTATGTTGAAGGTCTTGGTCATAACTTATTCTCAGTAGGACAGTTTTGTGATTCCAACCTTGAGGTTGCTTTTCGACAACATACTTGTTTCATCCGCAACTTGGAAGGAAAAGATTTGTTGAAGGGATCTCGTGGTGCAAATCTTTACACTTTGTCCTTACAAGACATGATGGCCGCTTCTCCAGTATGTCTTCTCTCTAAAGCTTCTAAGACCAAGTCATGGTTATGGCATCGCAGATTATCCCATCTTAATTTTGATGCTATTAATCATCTGGCTAAAAACGAGTTAGTTCGTGGTCTTCCCAAGCTTAAATTTCACAAGGATCATTTATGTTCCGCGTGCTCAAGAGGGAAAAGCACCAAGAAATCTTACAAACCCAAAGCTGAAGACACTAATCAAGAAAAACTTCATCTTTTGCATATGGATCTTTGTGGACCGATGAGAACTGAAAGTGTGAGCGGTAAGAAATTCATTCTCGTCATTGTGGATGATTTCTCAAGGTTTACATGGGTTAGATTTCTACGTACAAAGGATGAAGCTCCGAAAGCTATCATCACTTTTCTGAAGTTCATTCAGGTACGTTTGAATACCACTGTCCGCCGTATTCGTACAGACAATGGTACAGAGTTCGTCAACCAGACTCTTCGTGATTATTATGAAGGAGTTGGTATATCACATGAAACATCCGCTGCACGCACTCCACAACAAAACGGTGTCGTTGAAAGACGAAATCGCACACTTATGGAAGCTGCTAGGACCATGCTTATTTATGCGAACGCTCCATTGTTCTTGTGGGCAGAGGCTATTTCTACTGCATGTTTCACCCAAAACCGTTCAATCATTCGGAAACGCCATGGAAAAACACCTTATGAGCTTCTACATGACCGCAAACCCGATGTTTCATTTTTCCATGTGTTTGGTGCTCTGTGTTATCCAAACATCAATAGTGAGAACTTGGGTAAGCTTCAACCAAAAGCCGACATAGGTATTTTCATTGGTTACTCACCGTCCAAAAGAGCATACCGAATCTATAACCGTTGTCTTGGCAAGATTGTAGAAACTATGGACGCTGATTTCGACGAGCTGACAGCGATGGCTTCTGAGCAACACAGCTCTGAACCCGCGCTTCATGAGATGGGACCCGGTGCTATAAGTTCCGGATTAGTTCCCAACAATCCTACTTCTACATCATTTTTACCACCAACTAGGCCTGAGTGGGATAAATTGTTTCAACCGTTGTTTGATGAATTCTTCGATCCCCCGACTGATGAAGTTCCAATACCTGTAGTGATTGCTCCAATACCTGAAGTGGTTGCTCAAGTTAATGAACCTTTATCTAATGCATCTACAATTCACAATGAACCGGATGCACCTTCACCAAGTGATTCTCAAACTTCACCTGAATCATCACCCCTACTTGTGCCTAATGATGTAGAAGAGGATACTACTGATCACGACCTGGAATATGCTCACTTGCAAGAGCTTCCTTTCTTTGGTGTAGCGATCCCTGAAAACCCTTCAGCCGCCTCTACCTCAGAAGAAGCTCCATCTATTGTTCACTCCAGACCACCTAGGATTGAAAACCATAGCACTAAATGGACAAAAGATCACCCAATTAGGAATGTTATTGGAGATCTAGATCGACCAGTCTCTACACGCCATCAACTACAAGAGAGTGCACTATATTGTTACTTTGATGCATTTCTCTCTGAAGTTGAACCCAAAAATTGGCAGCAGGCTATGACCCAATCATCTTGGATTGAAGCTATGCAGGAGGAACTTAATGAATTCAAACGACTAGAAGTATGGGAATTGGTTCCTCGCCCTGACAAGGTTAACATCCTTACTTTGTTATGGGTTTATAAGGTTAAACTTGATGAGATGGGTTCGGTATTGAAGAATAAAGCAAGATTGGTCGCTAGAGGATATAAACAAGCCTTGGGTATAGACTTTGAGGAATCTTTTGCTCCTGTGGCTAGATTGGAGGCGATTAGACTATTCCTTGCGTTTGCTGCTCATATGAACATGATCGTCTATCAAATGGATGTGAAGACGGCATTTTTGAACGGTGAACTAAGGGAAGAGGTTTATGTTAGTCAACCGGATGGGTTCGTGAGTACGGAGTCTCCTAACCATGTGTACAAGCTTAAGAAGGCTCTCTATGGGTTGAAACAAGCTCCACGCGCGTGGTATGATCTCCTGTCAACATATCTCATGTCGGAAGGCTTCTCCAAAGGCAAAGTGGACCCCACTCTATTCACTCTCAAGGACGGCAACGACATGCTTCTGGTACAAATTTATGTTGATGATATAATTTTTGCTGCCACTAACATAGAATTGTCTAAACAATTTGAGAAGATAATGTCCACACGCTTTCAGATGTCGATGATGGGAAAAATTTCATTTTTCTTAGGATTACAGATTTCTCAGAATCCCAGAGGCATCTTTATAAATCAATCCAAATATGCTCTAGAATCACTTAAGAAATATAATTTTGAGAATTGTGACCCCGTAGACACTCCAATGGTTGAGAAAACCAAGTTAGATGAAGATAGGGATGGGATTATTGTCGATCCGAAACTTTACCGTGGAATGATCGGCACCCTTCTCTATCTGACTGCTAGCAGGCCTGATTTGCAATTTGCTGTATGCATGTGTGCCCGGTATCAGGCTCGGCCTACCGAAAAGCACTTACATGTAGTTAAAAGGATCTTTCGGTATCTAAAAGGAACACTTCATCGTGGTCTATGGTATCCGAAAGATTCCTCGATTGCTTTAATATCATACGCAGATGCCGATCATGCTGGATGTCAAGATACGAGGCGTAGCACTTCTGGATCTGTGCAACTCCTTGGAGATAGATTGATCAGTTGGTCTTCAAAAAGGCAGAAAAGCGCTGCAATATCAAGCACGGAGGCTGAATACATCGCCATGTCCGGTTGTTGTGCTCAAGTCCTTTGGATGAGATCACAATTAACTGACTACGGTCTTGGATTTAACAAAATCCCGATGTATTGTGACAACAAGAGCGCCATTGCCCTTTGCTGCAACTATGTTCAACACTCCCGGGCCAAGCACATAGACATTCGCTACCATTTCATCAAGGAGCAGGTGGAGAACGGAGTGATCGAGCTGTATTTTGTCACTACTGAGTACCAGCTGGCGGATATGTTCACCAAAGCCTTAGATCGAGGACGAATCGAGTTTTTGATCGACAAGCTTGGCATGAAATCATTCACTCCAGCGACACTCAAAGAGTTGGCAGAAGAATCAGCTGAATAGTCGTGGTAAACTATTCAGAGTATCCTTTGGTTGTGATCATGTATATTATCGTAAATATATAAACCACAAAAAGAAAATACAAAAATATAAAACCAAGAAAAACCATAAAAAATATAAAACATAGAAAAACAATAAAAAGTATAAAATCAAGAAAAACCAAAAATATTTTTTGTTTTAAATCGGGCATGTCTTTTAGTACGGTAATATTTACGGCCTTAGAAATGTCGATCAATATTGACACGGTGCCATAAATAGAGTCCGTATAAAAGTTGTACATTTTTTAAAACATGCCCATTTTGGCTTGTAGTTATTTCAGACTGCAACCCGGTTTTCATATTAAAGTCACGTATTTCTTTGGAAAACGTTGGCTCAGAACGGGAATTAATTTTCTCGGGCGTGATTTACAAGCCAAATCATGCAAAGGGATCAAGTTTACTTTATAACTTGGTCTGACACGAATTTGTGTACGTCTCAGTGCATTAATTTGTTAAAATAAGAGAAATCTTATTGACACCACGAATCAAACTTTTTCAAGAAATCAATTGGGAAATGTTTTTCATCATCATATGCCTCGTTAAACAATGACTACAGCTCTTTAAATAGAAAACGGGTCATCGTTTAAGGGGGAGAAAATGTTTCGTTAACTTAAGGGGGAGCAATCGTTTGTTCTATGGCCAAACAACAATTTCATTTTTACCCAAAGACCGGTTAATCCATTCAATATCCCAAATATTAATGGTTAACATTTTGGATAAGGGGAGAAAATGGGATTAAGGAGACGTAAGTGATACTTGGCTAAAAGATGAAAAAGACTTAAAGATTATCCAACTTAATATGTGTTAAGCACGTGTTAAGGGGGAGCGTGTTTGATGAACAAAACACCTAAGGTACAAAACTTTTGATTTCAATATCACAAGTACTTTAGGTGATTTTCAATGATTTTTCATGGTGGCAATTCCTTCCCAAAACACGCTTAATTCACGACGGATGTGGTGACAAAAGGGTGGTAGGAATAGGTTTAGTCCAATGATTCATCAGAGCCGATGGAATCTTCCCAAGGACAATTCCCTAGTTAGAATTAGAAGTCCTAGGAAAGATGGAGAAAGAATGTGAACGTAGCTGAATGCCGACCAAGTACTTAAGCTAGCACTGGAACAATCACAACAAGGTGCTAGTGATGACGTATTGGTAAGCATTGAAGGGGTTGAAGAATGAAAAAGAAATGTAAAGATAAAGGGTGTAAAGAAAGAAGCCCTCCTTACAACTTTAGGCAGAAACCGGGTCAATACATATGCTATTGAGGTCATTTTTGCTAATGATTCTCGGTATTGAAGAAAGACATCATGGACCCAGTGATGCAATGCACAACCCTTCCCCAGCTAACTCAAATATCTCTCAAAAGGTATTTGTTTTAATCACACGGAGATCAACACGTAATCTACTGGTTTATTCACTCCGAATAGACTGGTATTGAAAAGGTGGCACTCCTCTCCAGCCATCGCTCACTAAATCAAAACGCACAATCGAGTCTAGAGCCAAGAGATCATCAAAAGTCTCATTAGGACACTTTCCATTTATTCCTTGCTTTCTCACACACTGTGAAAAGTAAGAGATTTTCATGAGTCCTACGCAGTATTCTTGTAATATTGCCAGAACATCCGAGTGATACGCAAGTATTACAATGAAGATGGAAATCCTGCTTGAGCCAACATCAAACAAGCTCATGGTAGGTTACACGTGCGGTTCTTTTAGAACCAATCTTGTGAAAAACTGGAAGGTAACAGTGGTTTAATTCTTAATTGAACTTAAACTCGTTCCAGGCCTCTTCGCATTATCATATGATCTTGCCAGAACACTCAGAGTGACTCTTTATTGACCACAGTGACGAGTGGAAATCCTTCTAGTGTCAACATCAAACAGCACTTGGTAGGTAACGCGCAAGATTCTTTATGAATTGAGCTCGTGACAACTGGAAAGCAACGATGGTGAAAATCTTAATTGAAATTCACTTGTTCCAGGTTTCATGAATTGACGGCTTTTAATCACAAGGATAATTTATCCAAGTGATTCACTCTTTATGTTCGCAGTCAGCTTTGGACGGTCGAATAAAGAGAACGGGTTTACCCGCGAAATCCTGTCAGGAAGTTACTTAATTGAAACTATCCGTCACGGGTACGATATCTAATATCGTCCAACGGTCTTCACCGACCGGAGGTAAAATGCTACCGAATTAGAATAAAATGTTCAAAGCCATTTTATTCGTGTCGTTGCTGTGTACCTGCTAAAGACGGTGGCGTTGCTGTGTACCTGTTGAAGACGGTGGCGTTGCTGAGTACCAGTAAAGACGGTGGTGTTGCGGTGTACCGGTAAAAGTCGTTCCCACATGCTTATGTCTTTTGCAACAAAGTTTAGCAAAAATTCAAGAAAGTAAAAGATGAAGTCTTCCGCTGTACCAAACTCTGAAGCTTTCAAGAATTCAACAAAAAGACGTAAGTGTGTGGAACATGAAGTCACGAGGAGGCAAAATTCACAAGAAAGGCAAAGATCGCACGTGAAAGGCCAAAGAACAATGCTCTCAAGTCAAAGCCAAAAAGATCAAATCAACATATTCACAACAAAAGAAAGAAAAGAAGAAAAGACTACGAGCTAAAGAACGAAGACTTAGTATAGTATGCTAGGTTTAGAACTTTGTAACGTGGAGTGACCTCCCTTAGGGGGAGATTGTTAGAAATACGTTTTTACGTATATTAAAAGTATCGGTCACTCCACAATAATATTCATGTTGTAATAGCTCGTAGTTAGATATTAGGTATCATTTGCTTATTAACTTAAGTAAGAACCGGTCCATGGGCTTGTCATGGACCGGCCCAAGTCCACTTATGACTTGGAGTATAAATACCCCTTTCCACTAAGGAAAGGGGTTGGTTGTTGTCATTCTAAACATTTCATATTAATAAAACCTTCCATTTATTCTCTCACTTTCTCTCTCTAGTTTCTCTCACTAGAAAACATCAACCCACTTCATAGATTCATAGGTTATCAATTTCTACATTGTATACCGTTTAACTACGGTCACTCTTAGAGTTTGGTTGCTGAAGAAGCAGATATCATAGAAACAAGTGTCTCAGGGGATTTGTAGTTAAGCTTACAACGAATGGTTCATTGTCAAATGACAGACGATGACCCAGACTTCAAATAAAGGGAAGTTTATCTATGCAACGATAACTTACCTCAAAACGAGAAATTAAATTTTCTCGGACACGAGCTTACATTAAAACTATTCAAAGGTCTTAAGGTCGTGTATAAGGCTTATAGTCAGATCACAAATTGTAACACGTACTTCAATGAAAAGGAAGTTTATCTCGTCAACGATAACTTACCCTTAAAACAAGAAACTAAATTTTCTAGGACACGAGATTACATTAAAACTATTCAAAAGTTTTAAGTTCGTGTAAATGGAGTATAATTATATCTCAGATTATGCCCCGGACTTCAAAGAAAGGAAAGTTTATCGGCGATGATAAACTTATCCTCACAACGAGAAATTATTTTTTCTCGGGCATGAGCTTATATTAAAAACATTTGAAGTTTTTGAGCTCATGCACAATGACTTATAGTTAAATATTATATTTTAACTCAGACTTCAATTTTAGGAAAGCTTATCTTTCATGACAACTTATCCTCATAACGAGAAATTAAATCTTCTCAGTCATGAGCTTGTATTAAAACATTCTAAGTTTTAAGCTCAGAAAGGAAAGTGTATCTTTTAAATAAGAGAACTTTTCTTCATAACGAGAAATTCATCTTTCTCGGTCATGAGCTTTACGTTAAAACATTCAAAAGTTTTTCAAGCTCATGAAAACGACTTCTAAGTAAATGTCATCTTAGAACTCGTTCTTCAGTTAAAAAGAAATTTTATCGCCGATGGTAACTTATCCTTAACAACGAGAAGTCTACAACTTCTTAAGCTTGAGCTCGTTTCATAAGATATTCGAAATATGAAGCTCAAGTAATTGGTTTTTAAAAAGGGCATGCCTTCTGAAATCGATAATATTTACGATCCTAGAAATGTCGTTTAATAATGACACGGGGTTGTAAATAAAGTTCGAGCAGAAGTTTAAAAGATTTAAAACATGCTCCATATGGCTTACTATTATTTCAGATAGTAACCGGATTTTTACATTCAAGTCACGCATTTCACCGGAAAGCTTTGACTCAACAACGGGAATTAATTTTCTCGGGCATGGTTTACTTAATAACCATGTAAGGGATTGTGTTTACGTAATAACACAATCTAACACGAATATATGTACGCGTCAGTGCAATTATTTGTTAAAATAAGGAAAATCTTGTTTTTATGAAGTTATCATCTCCACAAACTGTAGCAATTTACAATTGATATCTACATACTCGACGATACGATTACTCAAATGACGACTACAGCTCTTTAGATAGAACACGGGTCAACAATTAAGGGGGAGCAATTGTCACGCATTCAGATTCTTCGATGCCGAATGTGCCAAGTTCACAAATTGGTGTCAAGACAACGATATCAATCGTAAATGTGGTGTCATGAAAGATTACCGCTTTTCAAAAAGGAGGAGATAATTTCAGACGTTACGGGGGAGACCAACATTCGTGAACTAGAACCATGTGATTCTATCATATAACGTTCTCCATCATACAGGTCTAACCTCGTAAATTATCAATCTTTTGAATACATTATCATAATATGATCTTTGCACGTGATAAATACCTTATACTTGTGTTTAAAAGGTATTTAATTTATGTTTCAAGTACGCCCTCATTAATTTGAGGGGGAGCTTGTGTCAATCATGAAGATAACTGGATTTGCATTTTTCTTCCCAAATTTTCTTAAAATTTCATTAAATCAATTGATATTAAAAACATCAATTGGGTTAATATTTTTAATATGGGAGTGTGATTTAATATGAGATCAATTAATTTAATGGCTTGATTTAACGTGATGGCTCATTCCCGACATGTGCGAAAAGTTTTCGAATATCGTGGCATATGTTAAGGGGGAGCAAAATGAATTTGTACTTCACAAAGGATTTCATGGTGACATACACCTACCTAAAACATCTCTATTCACGACGGGACGATTGTGGTGACATAAGGATGGTAGGATAGGTTAAGTCCAATGATTCTTCTAGAACTAGAGGAATCTTCCTAAGGACATTCCATAGCTAGAAGTAGTAGTCCTTAGGAAAGATGGAGAAAGTTTGTTAACGTAGCTGAATGCCGACCAAGTACTTAAGTTAGCACTGGAACAATTACAACAAGGTGCTAGTTATGATGTATTGGTAAGCATTGAAGGGGTTGAAGAATAAAAAAGAATTGTAAAGATAAAGGGTCTAAAGAAAGAATCCCTCCTTACAACTTAGGCAGAAACCGGCTCAACACAGATGCCATTGAGATCATTTTTAATGATGCTAGATATTGAAGATAGACATCATGGACCCAGTGATGCAATGCACAACCCAACTCAGCTAACTCATATATCTCTCAAAAAGTATTTGTTTTAATCACACAGAGACAACGCATTATCTATTGATTTATTCACTCCGAATATATCGATATTGAAATGGTGTCACTCCTCTCCATCCTCCGATCACTAAAAAATCCAAAATGCACGATCGAGTCTAGAGTCATTTAAGATCATAAATAACCTCATTAGGACATATTTCCATATTTACTTGCTTCTTCACACACTGTGAAAAGTAAGAAAGATCTTAAGAGTCCTACACAAAATCTTCATGATCTTGCATGAACATCTGAGTAATATGAAAGTATTTACAATGAAGATGGAAATCCTTCTTGAGCAAACATTATAAAGCTCATGGTAGGTGACTTATGCGATTCTTTATGAATCAAACTTGTGGTAACTAGAAAGCAACAATGGTTTAATTCTTAATTGAATTTAAACACGTTCCAGGCCTCTACGCAATATCTTTGTGATCTTGCTAGAACACTCAGAGTGGCACTCTATAGTGTTCACATAGATGAGTGGAAATCCTTCTAGTGTTAACATCAAACAACACTTGGTAGGTAACTTGCAAGATTCTATACGAATCAAGCTCGTGACCACTAGAAAGCAACGATGATGCGGTTCTTAATTGAATTTCACTTGTTCCAGGTATATGTATTGACGGCTTCAATCATGCGGATAATTTAATCCAAATGATTCACTCTTTACGTTCGCAGTCAGCTTTGGACGGTCGAGTAAAGAGAACGGGTTTACCCACGAAATCTTGTCAAGGATGTTCTTAATTGAAACTACCTTCCACAAGTACGATATTTAATATCGTCCAACGGTTTTCACCGACTGGAGGTAAAATGCTACCTAATTAGGTTGAAATGTTCAATGTCATTTCATCCGTGTCTATGTTTTGTTGCTAATTGTCTTATGCAGCGTAACAAGACGGTGGCATTGTGGTATCCGAGAAGAAGTCATCCTCGCATGCTTATACTTTCTGCACTTAATACTTCAACAAATTTAAGAAAGCCAAAAAGTCAAGTCTTCCGCTGTATCAAACTCTGAAGCTTTAAAGAATTTATAAAGGTATAAGTATGTGGAACATGAAGTCACGAGGAGGCGAATATCACAAGTGATGAATGCACAAGGTCAAGGCAAGGAAACATGCTCAAGACTAAAGTCAAATATCACATCAGCATATTCAAAAGAACAAGATCTAAGACTCAAGCATAGTATGCTAGGTTTAAGATTTTGTAAAATGGGGAGATTGTTGGGAATACAAAATTCCAAAGAAAGTATCGGTTACATCATTGTTAGCATAGATCACGAGTTATAGACTATTTAGGACTTTGTCTCTTGGAGCAACCTCCCTTAGGGGGAGATTGTTGGAAATACGTTTTTACGTATTTAGAAAGGATGGGTCACTCCAACGAGATACATCTAGTATGGGCTCGTGATCTAGAATGTTATCATATTACCCACAAAGCCCACATGTAGGGTGAGCTATATATACCCCCTCCTAGCATTTTAGGAGGGGTTAGTTCTCACACTTTCATTTTTCTAATCCAATATTCTCTTATTTCTCTCCAATCTCTCTCTACTTTCTCTCTCTAGTTCCTCATCTTTCCCTCTCTCTTTAGATCATTCCATCAATTGGATAATCTAAGGATTACATAGACCTACAGTGTTTGTATTATATTTGAATGTAAGACATAAGACGGTATTTAACGTTTTTATAAAATGTACCGAAAACAAAACATGTGATTTGTGAGACATATGTTACCAAGTCAAGTATAAATCACATTTTATTTGTGTACAAATCACATATGATTTGAGGTGAAATCACATGTGATTTGACTTATTATAATGTGAAAATAATTAATATCAAGAATTTTAAAAGAGCTATCCAAGATGTTTAGAATACATATTTGTAAGTCAAAAGAGTGTATTGAGGTATATACAAACAAGAAGTTTTAAATCACTGGTGCTTTAAGGTATAATCACAATCACATGTGATTTACATATTAACATATGAAATAAGTAACATACAATTACAGAACTGTTCTGTTAGTTACTATTCTGGATCAGAGAACCAAGAATCAAAATAAAAAATTTCCAATCTCAATGAATTAGCTGCAAAATGTGAGATCCTAGTTGTGGCATGTTCACTAATAGTAGAAGTGCATCACATTATTAGCCATGAAGTCTAATGCATTAGGTCCCGGAGATATTTGCATTAACATCAGAATGTGGGCGCACATAGATGTACCTGGACTTGTACGCGCTCTTATGAAAGGCCGAATAGTTGGTTCAACTCTTCTTGTCTTTGATAAGCTACCATTTTAGTCCCAGACTACTTACACTATCTAATAAACATCTATTTTACTCTGTGATAAGCACCAACCAATGATTTTTAACAAAATCACAAGTGATTCGTATTAAATAACATGTGATTCATACTAAATCACTTGTGATTCATGAATGATTCATATTAAATCAAATGTGATATAGTACAAATGTGATTCATACTAAATTAGATGTGATTCATGAACAAATCACACGTGATTCATATTAAATAACACGTGATTCATATTAAATCACACGTGATTCATATTAAATCACACGTAATTCATGAACAAATGAGCAAGATATGACATTTAGCAAAAACATTGTTGTCTGCAACGATCAGATTATGAAATTTAACAACAAAACAAAATCACAAAATAAAAGGTAAGCTTGATTTCGTAATTCTAAATGAGTTACTACCATTAGTTAACTACAGCCATTTGTGAATAATACCAAAAAGATAAACTAATTCACTATTTGTACCAAGAACTATGATTGTTTAGCTTTTATGGAGCAACCATTCTATGCTTCTCTACATCTATATGCAGAGTGAGATCCTCTTTTATATTGGAAAGCAAGCTTTCATAAGTGTCGTGCAAACATAACGTGACTAGGAGCTCATCTGCGTCTCAAGGCATGCATCCCCCAAAAGAGTGACATGTTGAACAACTGTTGAGAGTAGTTATGCAGTTGTTTATGTGTGCACACATGTTGTAGATAGTCCTGAAACAAAAATTCAAAGAATTGTACAAGAGGGATCGATATATAACAAACATCCAAACAAAAGTAACAATAAAAAGTGAGAAATAATATGTGTATCAGCCGACCTGAAGGTATGTACATAGTGTATCAGCCCTTAGACCTCCAAGCTTAGCATTATGCATCTCACTCAATATAACAGATAAAGAGTTATATCCATTAGATAGTATACTAGAAGTCAACAATCTTGAATCCTTATGTAGGTTTGTTGTTGAGATTTTCTAGGACTTACATGAAGAAGTGATGCCAACGGCTGATAGGGGGCATGTTCTACTTGTACGCATTTAGAAGCTTGCTTGGAAATACATACTTGCAGGAATAAGTGATTGCCAACGGCTGCTACGGGTCATGATCCCATTTAGTTAATCATGGTTTACATGTGCATCTAATCTAAGTAGAACTTGGAAGTCTAACTCGAAAGTAATCAAAAACCAAGCTATTACTATAATTAACGAAACCAAACTAAAGCATAAAGCAGTAGCATAATAACACCAAACTATACTTATTCAAAACATATGACCAACCATGTTATTCATATCCCAGAAGCCCTTGCACAAGTACCAATCATATACAGAATAACAACAAACCATCTATACTCTATTCACCACAAAATCTCACATAATCATAATCAATAATGCCTAGTTCTCTGCCTTCAGTCAATAACTTAACTAGTTATAAGTAAGATTATTAGTTAGTATACCTGCATCATATTAAGGAACCTGACTTTTACTAACAATATTATTACCTCTACTACATATACTTGCGCTAACAACATTACTACCTCTATTACCCCTACCAGTAATTGTAATTGTAGCTGTACCAACACTTATAATAAAACAAAACAAAAAACAGTAACAAAACAATAACAAAACATAATAAATCAACCAAATAACTAAATAATCCACATACACTACTTAGAACATAATAATTAACCAAATAAGCAATAAAACTGATAAAAACACAAAATAAGCAACAACGCCTAAAAATATTAAGTAAGCAAAAAAAATAGTCAAAATAAACAAACTATATAACAAAATAAAAAAAGATATATACCATAATCCACATTTAGATGCTTCTTTGGATTGGAACCTGACAACGAAGATGATTCCGCCAACGATCAAATCTAGATGCACTTATTTAACTTATTTCATTTTGTACGTTCATATTATATGATCAATTTTGATCAATTTCAACCGATTTGAAGTTAGGGTTTGTTAGATTAAATTTAGGGGTGAAAGAGTTGATGTTTGTGGAAGACCAGTGAAGTGACAAGGAAATGAGAGACCCGTTTGTATTTTAGTGAAATACATAAAAATACGAGAATACCTTTGAATATTTGATCTCAACCATAAAATGTGTTTTCAAATCAAAGGCTACGATGAAAGGAAGTGAACTTTTTTTTGTGCAAGTTCTACAGGGAACTTTTGTCAAAATACATGTAATTAATAAAGTTCAATATAAAGTTTCTCTTAGTTGTAATATCATGGGAATATGTGAAATTTACCCCTGCAAGTTAAAAGTCTATTTATATGCAAGTCAAATTCACTTCATGAAAATATGTTAATGTTAGTAACATAACTATGAATGATACATCTTCAAGACTTAATGGGAATTTGGGAAGCTTAACATTGAACTCTTTTCTTAAATTAATATAAATTAAAATGTATGTAAACTTTTAAGTTATGTTACAAACTTATTTCAACTTTATTTTATTACAAAAGTTGAAAACAAGTGAAGATTTGTTTTTTTAAACTACAAATGATAGAGCGGAAAATCAACACCTCAAAGATTTATTTTAGTAAAAGTTGCATTTAATAAACCCTAATTATTTCAAATTTGCTTTCCTTTCACTTTAACATGGCCAGAAAAATCGCATGACTCTTTATGTAATATTGAGGAGAAACTAAAGGGTTTTTGCTTAGTTCGTACACAATTCTATCAAATATATATGAGTTTATTGGAGAGATTTTATGGACAAAAAGTAAGAACTTTAAGTCTCGACTCCGGGCTACTCTAGGTAATGCCATGTTGGTCCATATGTTTCTTGTGGGGTGAATAAAGGTAGGTGCTAAAGACATCACGGTTAAAATATTCTAACACATTTTGTAAATAATATTTAGCAAAACAAAACAAAAAACGGCTAGATGTTATTAGTTTAACAAACACTACACACGAGTATAAATCAAAGGAAAAAATTGAATGTCAAGTAGGGCTGGGCATCGGTTTAAAATCAAATCAAAGCGAAAACCAAATTTGAGAAAACCACGAAACGAAAACCAAAACTGAAAACCAAACCAAACCGAAACCATACCGAACCAAATATATACTTTAAACGTATTGTTTTTGATGAGTTAGTGAGAGAAATGAGAAAGCTGAGGTGATGATTGGTTTTTTTGTGTCACTCACACCATCCTTATTGTTCGTTATCAGGATTCAAATATTGGATCATGCACTTTTTGGACCTTTTACTGTTCACAAAAATGATTAATTACTAAATTAATGTAGGTGCAAAAATAATAAGGGCATCTACCATAATGATTTTTAAAGATGTTTATAATGAAATTTATAAAATAATAAAGAAGTTTCAAAACTTGTTCACTATAATGAGCATATATTTCAAATTTGTTTATTGTGAAGAGGTTTAAGATATTGAAACTCTATATAATTTAATGCATGTACTTATGTACTAGGTTTATAAAATATTAAAAAGTTTACATATACTGAAAATATAAGATTAAAAATTTAAGAACTAATGGCAACATTCAATTATAAACCTTTTTAAAAGTTTAACACAATGGATGCTATTTTTTTAGTGGAGAGTAAATGTGACGTTCAGTAGGTGTCACGCTAGTAAGTTACTTCGTAACATCCAAATCATCATAATACTAAAAAAGTGGTATTCTGGTTAACACCATAATATGATGTTATACTGATCCTATCAATCTTTTATAAATATTTTTTAATTAAATTAAAAATATTACATTTCAATAACCAAAATATCACATTTTTTCCAAACAAAATATCATATATTTAATTTATATTTTCAACTAACTCATGTTTCGAGTTTAACTAAATATCACATTTATACACATTTAAAATATTTGAGCCTAAAAAGTCAGCCCATACATATCTAGTTCAACAAACACATTTTTAGTACACATTTAGGTTATACCTAAAACTTCGTCTTCCTCTTCTAGACTACTTGACAACAACAACAGCACAAACTCCAGATCTGCAATCAAAATAAAAATAAAAAAAATTCACGGCGCGAGACAACAACGCGAGGCACTGTGCAGTTTCACGCCGTAGCCTCGTGTTTTCCCCACCATTTTGGGCTGACAAATATGGTGCGATATGGGAACACGCCAGCCCGGTGTGGATTTGACGCGCGTTGACGTTGTGACCATGGCTTGAGCCATGGTTTACCTTATCAGGTGCTGTTAATATATCTTAGAGGAAGGCAGTATAATTAAGTTCTCTCATTTAGAGTATTTGGTATGGCAAGTCATGGCTTGAGCCTTGGTTATAAAATCAGTTTTATGACTCAGGAAATTACACCGTAAATGGCGTTGTACCACCGTGTCGTACTTGACAGCTCAAAATGATGACCATAATGTGAGGCCACTGCGTGAGACACCGCACAATGACTCGCATTATGGTCACATGTCGTGATTTTCCTTTTTAATTGTTTTTTATCGTTTTTATAAAAGTATTAAATGGTGAGGCCACTATAACATCAGAATTCTAATATTAACCATTGCGAACATTTATAATATTATAGTGATTCTGGTGTTATAGGTGAGTTGGTTTAAGCGAAATATTTTTTTTTCACGATACGAGCCCACGATATCATACTCTAGCTAGTGCTTTAAAAAGGCTAGTTAACCTACATATCTTTCACTTAATTTGGCAAACACTCCTAACTAGGGTTAATATACACAAAAGTTACTAAAATTTGCCCAAAAATTCGATTTTGTTACTAATATTTAAAACGTAACAGATAGGTTACCGAAGTTTGGTTTACCGGTTATAGAAGTTACCCCGTATGTATTAACCTGTAAATACAGGTAAATCGTCTATGTGGCATTAACTTTTATTTTCTTTTTAATTAATTATATAAATGATCTTTTCTTCCACCTCACTTTAATTATACCAGAATCATCCTTGATGTCTACCTAATTTTTTGCCCAAACTGATTCACCAAAACTAACTCGTACTGCAACTATATTTCGCGACGATATCAAATGACGCTTAAACAATTATAGAACTTGAAAACATGTATGTTTAAACGTCATCAGAAAATGAAGTAGATTAATACATAATATCAAAATTGAACACAAAAACAAATTAAAATAGTAAACTGTTTTTCAAAACGTAAAAAAGAGTTTCAAGAAGAAAGTCATGCAAACGATAATATCCATAATTCTGCAACTCTTCGTTATTAAATTGTCATGCCTAACAACGTCTCTTTAAAACTTCATCCATCCGCTAGAAAATCCAACAACCCCCTGTCACGGATCCAACATTAATCCACAACCATCGACGACCCACCATGGCAACACCACAGACCAAATCTTATCTCTTTATTTCCTAAATAACAACAATAACCCTTCATAATAAAAATCATTTAAACATCTAAAAAGAACATTTAATCCGAGTTCAATAAAATAAAAAATGTCTACAGAACTTGATCTTCGAGGACAAATGGAGTCAAATAGTTTAGATATGTAGTTATTATTATACATGGGGATTGTGTATGAACGAAAATCGTTCGTATGGTTTGGTCAGAAGCGGCGAACGACGACAAGAGGTGGTTCTGGTGGCCACCTGCAGACACAGGCTGGCGACGACTAGAGGTGGTTCTTGTGGTTTGGTCAATCTCGTCTTTGTGATTTAGAGGGTTTTGATTTATGGATCTATTTTTGTTTTATTTGAAGTGATGCCTTAAAAATTATCAGATTTGTGAATCTAGAAAATATAGGTAGATACAGTGTTCTTCATGTTTTATACGAGTATTTGATTTAAAATGAAAATCATACATGAGATGGCTAAAACCATTTATTAATGGGTGAGACCCACAAATATTCAACAACCGGTTAAAAGGGTACTCAACCAGTAGCCCGTCAAACGAGTAATGGGAATGTATCTTTTATAACGTCCAGTAACACAAAAATAAACTCATAAACTTTGGTAACCTATCTGTTAGGTTTTAAACTTTAGTAACCAAATCGAATTTTTTGGCAAACTTTAGTAATTTTGTATATATTAACCCCTCCTAACTACTAAATTAATACTCCCCCTTCCTAATATTTCCTAATATTCAAGTGCGTATTATAATTATATTTTTATAAGTACGCGTTTATTGTGTTAAATTTATATACGAAAAAGTTGGTATTGTAAATTAAAACCGTCAAATACAAGTTAGTTTTAGAAAAAATTTAATGTTTGGTCCCTATCGTTTACACCAAACATCAAGTCTGGTCCCTATTTCAAATTAAGTCCGCAGATCATCCCTATCGTTTACATCTTGGATCCAGAATAGTCCATAACTTGGATGGGCATTAGTTTTGGCTGTTAACTTTTGGGCGTACGAGGGTATTTTCGTCTTTTATTATTATTATTTTTTGTATTAAATTTTTTCTCTTTCTCTTTTATCTCTCACTGTGTAACCACCCAACCTACATCTATCTATCTCTCTCTCTCAAAGCCATCAAACCCAGATCCCGTTCCAAAAAAACAAATCACTTTTTTTTTTCACTGATAATTCGTATCTAATACTATATCATTCGTTTTAACATCAACCCCGAATCATCTACTGGGCATTACCCATCAATAAAAAATCTCAACAATAAAATCCTTGAAGAAAGAAAATGGACCTCGTGATTTATGATGTTGTTGATTTTGTGATTAAAAGTTGAATTTGGGTTCCTTTTTTTGATAAAGTGAATCATGTGATTTTGAGAGATTTGAGAGATTCGGTGGAGGGTTTGGTGTGGACTTTCGTTTATGAGAGATATGTAGATCCATCTTCGAATTGGTTGTTTTTCGCATCCTTGATTTCCTCCTTTCAATCTGGATGTGCAGTATTTTGGTGTAAAGGACCTTATATCCATAATCAAGTTGTGATGATTTAGGGTATGTTTGGCAACATATAGCAGTAGCAGAAGCAATAAGCAGTAAGCAGAAGTAAGAGCAGTAAGCAGAAGTAGGAGCAACAAGCAGTAAGCAGTTTGTATAGAAAAAGTGTTTGGTAACGTAGCTGTAAGAAGTAATTAGAAATTGTAAAATTACGAAAAAGGACACAGAACCTAATTACATAAGTTGTAAATATTATAATTGAGGGTATAAATGTAATTTTATAATCATTCTGCTTGGAGCAGTTCTGAAATGCTTCTTAAGATAGCATTTGAGATTGGAGCGTTTAGACAATATTCAGACGCTAGTTGCTCCTTTGCCAAACAAGCTTTTCAATAAAAACTCTAACTGCTTGTCGCTTACCGCTCCAAAACGCTTGAAACTGCTCGTTACCAAACACAGCCTTAAAGTATATCCAACCGTTACTTAGATTTAAAGTATGTCAATAATCAAGTTGGTCAATGGGTCGATTATAGCATTGTGTGATGTGGGTTCGCCATGGAGGAGTCAATGGAAGCTGTTTATATGTGGATTAAAGAATTTGAAGATAAGTCAACAATGGAGTACGTTGGAGAAGCATGACTGGGGGATGTTTTTGATATTTTGAAAAGGCCTAGGTTGTTGAAAGGGTATGGGAATGTGGTATTGATGATTGGTGGGTTGATAATGTTCCAGGGGATGGTGATGGGTTGTATCGTGGGTTCTTGTTTGATGCTAGACTCGATGCTGTTTAATGATAATCTATTCTTGTTTGATATTCAATAAAGGCTGTTTGTATGTGCATATAAAAAATGGTTATCTGGGACTTGAATACTCAAAATAAGATGATCAATTTCTTAAAGCTAGGGATTGTTTTAAGATTTAGTTTTATTGCAACAACTTGATTGCAGATTTTCAGCTTATATAAAAAAAGATGTCTTAGAAAAGCAGCTTCACTGATTTCTGGGTTCATTTTGGATCTTGTTTAATTTTTGGATTTTTAATTTCTGGGTTTATTTTGAATCTTGTTTAATTTTTGGATCTTTAATTTCTGAGTTTATTTTGACGAAGAGTTTATTTGTAGGATGAGAATGGTGTATGTTTGATCATGTGGGATGAAAATGGTGGGTGTTTGTAATAAATGAAGTTAAAATAAGGAAATGACCAAAATATCCCTCATTTATTTGGAGTTAACAGCTAAAACTAACCCTCATCCAAAATAGGGACGAATTTTAATCGTAAATGTAAACGATATGGACGATTGGTGGACTTATTTTGAGATAAAGACCATACTTGATGTTCTGTGTAAACGATAGGGACCAAACATAAAAAATTTTCTTAGTTTTATAAGTCATAGGTGATGGTGCAGTTCGCTTAAAACCTATAAAAACTAGAAAAAACAGCAAAATCGAAACCAAAATATATAATACATGTAGTAGTTTTTTATTTTCATAAAAAACACAAGGGTGGTTAGAGTTTAATTTAAGTCAAAAATCACGCCATAGTCTTATTACTCGCACCTAATAATATTGAGTTGAGAATTGAGATCCCAAAACCTAAAATTTCCCGCCTTTAGTTTCATTTTAAGATCCCAAAACCCAAAATTTCCCGCCTTTCATTTTGAGATCCAAAAATCAAATATTTCCCGCTTTTACTTTTCATTTTGAGATTTCAAAAACTCAAAATTTCCCGCCCTCACTTTTCATCCACTTTAATTTCTTTATAAATATAGCATAGAAAACAATCAGTGACAGCCATCAAAATCTTTATTCACCCTTTGCCCACTTAAAAATCTTTCCAAAATATTCAATACCTACCTGCCCTAAATCTAATTATTGTTGTTCTTTCAAGAGTCAAGATCAAACACAAGATACATCTACAAAACAGTGTGTGTGTTCTAGATTTAGTTATTTCGTTTATGGCTGATTCAGGCATTGCGAATGATGTTTCGGGTCTTACCAACACTCAGATCCATTATAAAACAAATAGGTTTCACGTCTATGGTTTCTACTTTTGGTTTTGGTAAGGATTCTTTAGTTATTATACCTAATAATTTGTTGCTTCAAAAAAACACTTATACTTTGATTATGTTCTTTTTTAGTTCTGTGGATGATGTACATCTTTCTCATGGCCATAATATATACTACGCGATAGTGTTCTTGAGTTTCGGAGGTGCTTTGTGCCATGTAAGTTAAAAACATTTTATTATAATATTTTTTGTCTATGAGTTTTTGCTTTTCTTATGTTATTGAAGATCTGTTTGAAGTTTCTAAGCTTTAGAATAAGCTTATCTTTTAGTTGACACGATTCTTTGATATATAAGTGATGTTCATACTGGTGTGTTGAATTATGTGATTTTATCATGTTTTAAAACCTGTTTGATATTTAAATGTCTGGTACGAGTGTTTGGTTAGGACTAATGTGGTAATTTTAGTAAATTGATTGGATATATAGGATTGCATCAGATTTTAGTAATGCTTATATTAGTGTTAATCTTGCTTTAATTTAGATCAGATTTAGTGTAGAATTGAAAAATTGAGTTTAATGGATTCATAATAAATAAGCTGCTGCTTGTAATCTGCAAAGTAAGGATTTAGTAATTCAAAGTGTTTAGAGGTAGAGAACATAGGCTGGATTTAGGTGTGCATATGGTTTAAGGTAGTGTTAAATCATTTTTGAGTCTCAATTCAATCAAACAGTTTCCATAGTCTTGGTTAGTTATTTTGACTTAGCTTTCGCAGACCATTTTCTATAAGCTGACTATGGCTTAAATTTTGTTCCTCAAATACACAGATGACTTTGCTTGAAGGGTTTAGGACACATTTGTTACGTAACGAGAGCATGGTAATGGAATCACACAAGTATCAATCTGACTGGGGCAAGAAACAGAAATACGAGGCTTGGAAGAAGAATCAAGACAAAATTTTGGAAGAGCAGCAGAAGGTGAAGGCCAGAGAGGAGAGGATGATGAACAAGAGGATTGAAACACCCGTTGCTGAGAAACCAAAAAAGGATTCTCGGCCTAAGAATTGGAAAGAGATTTTACTAACAGTTGGCATAGACGCAGTCGAGATAGCAAAAAACTATCATGATCTTAGATTTTGGCTTAAGAAGATGGGATTGGGTGATGATAAGTGGAAGAATGCGCATCGGTTTCCAGATAATAATTTTGAATAATGATTTGATCAAGTGAATTCTACGTCCGCTATTGGTTTAATTTCCTGCTTTCTATTTATGTTATGTAAAGCCTCTCAGGCTTGGAGTTTATTGTCTGTTGCATGTTTGAAATTAAAAGACGATGCGAGCACAAGGTGTGGTTTCTCCATTTTGTCTTGGTAATGTAGGCGTAATGTGATGTTTGCAACTTTGTATGATTTTAGTTATGAACAGCTTGTTTTGCATACAAATATTACACATTTTAGTTACTGAGTGTTAACCCGAACAATCAAGTTTTTAGCTGCCTCAATCCATGTACATCACGGCAATGCACTTGAGCCAAAAAGAGTGCTATAAACTAAAGTAGTGCTGCAGTATAACCATACACTAACCCTTAATCATACCTTAATAGTTTTAAGCACGTGCGTTCAAACCTTACTAATATTAGACTGTTCGAGTTAGAGTTAAGAACGAAAGCTAAAAGAATATGAAAAGGAGACAGAACATGTCGTGTTCTCGAGTAGATTAACTAATTTACTGTATTCAGTTAACAATGGTGGTTTTAATGGCATCGGATGCAAATGTTTTAGATTAACTACAATGAGATGCGCAAACGACCCAACGCCTGAGAACTGGTTAGAATCGGTTCTGGCATTAATAGGGACGAGTTACGGTCAACCTAACCCAAGGGCTTGTCTTTGGGGCTTAGTTCTATTATCCATTAATGACTAATTTTGTACACTTATATACTTATTATTTGATCTTCGTCTAATAGTATGTAAGTACAGATACTAGTTTCATGGTTTTCCAGATTAGATGTTTGATAATCTCGTATAATGCCATTATCAGGCATTTGTAGAACCTTATCGGTTAAATTAGTAGTAATAAAACAATGCAGTTGTGGGTGCATAATAATACAAACAACCATAGATTATAAAACAGAGAACCGATTGCATTAAATCAGGTTTAAGTTACACTGACTTTTACAACAAAGCCTACACGCGCACACAGATCCTTGTTTTACAGTTCAAACGCGACCACCCCACTAGGAGTCTGCAGAAACCTCATTGGCGGCAGATGTCAGGAGATGGTGGATGTGTTGAGGGGGGTTCAACCCCAAGGACGAAGCCCTGGTCCAACGATCCATTCTTCTCATCTCAACACACGGCCCCGTACGCCATGTTCATGTCAAATTGCCTCAACATTTCTTCATTTGCATCACGATTCTCTATCAAAGACTAGAAACAATAACAGACATCCGAGAAAACAAAACCCTGATACTTCATTTCTACACAGGAAAAACTACAACTTTGAAACAACACAATATTTAATAGAACATCTATCAACCAATGCAACATTGAAATTCACATTGGTTATTTTTCAATACATTGGTAAATAGAAACATTTTGTAAATCTCGTATGAAAGATCGACCAAGTTGTTGTCAGAAGTCGGAAACCACTAGTATGCAAATATTAACCATACTCTAAATTTCGAGTGCTTATTTACTAAAGAAGCAGATAAAAAGTGTCATCCAAATACTCAAAACTGCTTATTTACTAAAAAGGGATAAGTAGTTTCGTCCAAACACTTAGAACCGCGGACTTAAAAGTGCTTACTTGCCAGTTTCATTGAAGCTTAAAGGCTCCATAAGAAAATGTTGGACTACAGCCATCTGTCAAAACATTGTTACCAGTCAGCTCGGTATAGCATATTAAGTCACTAAGCAGATAATGATAATAGCGACAGTGCTAAGACAGGTGGCAAAATGGGAGTATTAAGTAACGGGTCAAGTGACCGAACGATTTCAAAAAAGACTAGTACGTTTTATGCTTTAGAAAATACACGTTTGGCGAACTTGTGACCTGCTTTCTGATAAATATAACCGACATATAGTGCTTAATGTTAGTATATTCGAGGCATCTAAACTGAAATAAGATATAACGTTGTTGGAAATTATATTAGATGATTACTGGAACAATAAAAATTATGTAATCATGTTTGACACACTAATTATACAGTAATAAAATTTTAAGAGATTTGGGATAAAAAGTGTATTGAGCCAGATACAGACCACATTTTGAACTGTCACCCAACCCGTCACATGTTTTTCCGCATCTAGCAAATACGGAGTATCTATGCGATGCTATAATGCATATTGTGCATTTAGAGCTGTTAAACATCAGAAACTATACCTCAACATGAGTATGAAATCAGAAAGTACAGGTCCGTTGCATCTATCTATATCTTCAATATAACAGCTACTGGGTGCTTATAATTATCGTGCTCAATATACCAAGAAGCTAGGATCAATGCTACTGCCCAAAATCTGCCTAAGCAAACTTCTCAAACAACTACCTATTCCACTCTTGACAGAAAATTCTACTGATGAAAGGTTAGCCACGTGGCAACCATGGGATTGCAAATGTGAAGCTAGATAAGCGAATGTCTGAAGGTCATCAACAAATTCCATGTTGTCTGCAAATCGGCGAGTGGTAATATTTAGTCCTTCTATGAACCATGAGAGAAATCAAATCACCAAGATCATTAACCTATTTGGTCTCATTGGTACTAATTGCAGGCCTACTTTCTTTATACGCACACAGATTGATAGATGAAGATGAAAATTTGTAATAAACTTGATAACTTAAAACACCTTGATGTTAGAAGGAACTTACTCATACCCCTAGGGCTGTGAATTTTTTTTTAGCTGTAACATCGGTTACAATGGGGGTATGAACAAGTGACTTTGTTGGCAAATTTGTATAGCTGTAACATCGGTTACAATGGGGTATGAACAAGTGCCTTTGTTGGCATCGGGCTTGCCATGTGAACAAATGGCACCAAATGATTTGTTCACCCAGCTATCTACCTCATTGAACACATCAGCATTAATATTGTGCAAAACATCCTGGCATATTGATGTCGTTTCTTTATGCTTCTATGCAGAAGACCAACTATTGAAACTACACTAGAGGGCACCAGAATGTGTATTTGGTTTTGTCAACCAAGACCGATAAAGCTGAATTACGAGATAGCCTTGAAAGTTTTTTAATACCAAATGCACGCCTGTTGGTAGCTTTTTCTATTCTGTAGACTGAAATACATCATTTAGGCTCTCTTTTTTTTGGTGAAATTATGTATAATTGTATGAACGAGACTTGATACATACTTTTAACTCCTACAAAAGAGAAGCGAAGACGGTAACCTTAATGGTTGATTCATTTTTCACCCAAGCATTGTGAAAAATCTCCATTCGTGAGTTGTCGTGCAACTGATGATCCAACATTTCACCTTCATCACTAGTAGCCAACAACGCGGACAAAAATCTCCAAAATATGTGTGAAGTATCTCTAAATTAGTTTCAACTCACACATTACTCAAGAGTGGATTAAATATTCCCTAGAAAATTGTGCACAAGTACATTAGTTCTAAGATCACATACCGTGAATGGTACACAAATCAGGCAGGCTGAACACACAACTATTTGTATAGATTCAGGAAGTTTCTTTCGGCTTGTGTAGCCACCTTATAGCTTATTTGGTTTATGGCTTATGCTTCATAAGGTCACCTTTTGTGGCTTATTTTTGAAATTTTTCGGGTTATAAGTTTAATACTACGTATGTCATAATAAACATTCAAAATACGGTGCAACGTGGGGAGTGGAGAAACAGCACGACCACTGGGACAGCTGATTCATGCTACACACCAGATGGGGAACGGGAAGACACACAAAGGTGGCCCGCATGAACTTCCAAATAATCAAATTTCGTTCCCAATATGATGTTATCATAGGAAGACCAGGAATAGGAAAAATCGGCGGAGTACCTTCCATGGCGCACGGAATCTTCAAGATCTCAATTAAGAGAGGAGTGCTCACTTTCCACAACAAGGAAACAAACAATGAGAAGATTTGCGCCCCTAACCGCGATAAGGAGGCGCAACAGACAAAGAGAAATAGAATCCACAATATCACTATAAAACACGGGAACTTCACTAGCAAAAGAGCACATCAAATGGACGTGTATGCAATCTGCCACAACACGACTAAAAGTACAAGTCAAGGAAAGAAGGCATACAAGAGTAAAGGGCCTGATCAACTGAAGGAAGAAAGGAATGCCCAAGAAAAGACGTAGAGAACAGGAACAGTAAGGCAAAAAATCGTCCCTTCGAGGAGATAAGGTTGTAAGCAAGCCCAGGCCCTATAATGTAAACCACGGATGAAACTCACCACGGATAAGATTAATCTAGTAACTTATGTACCTCCTAAAACATGGGGACTAAAAACCTCCATAAATTCTTTATTTATTTTCTTTCTAATACGTAGTCCATAATTACATTTGTTATAAGACACGCATACACAATACTATCCTCGGATATACAAAGGGTCAAGCGCCCAAACAAAGCAGATTATGTAAGAGGATTGCAAGCCCAATACTGGGGAGTATATAAAAAACCTCCCGCTAAGTCCAAAGACTATCAACAAAGATATGAAAGCATAAGATAGCAAAACAAGGTGAAAGCAAAATATGCACACAGGGCACAACGCCAACAAGTCACGACTAGCCCGAGACAAGTACAAAGTGTGCAACAACAAAGAGGCTGTGACCCACACAAAATACCACATAGCAAGACTCATGTGCAGTCAGAAACATACACAAGCAAAATAAACTAGTGAATCACAAAAACAAAATGTGACAAGTAAAAATAAAGCGCGTCACAGGTGTACAGAATAATTGTTCAGATACCAGCCTATTAAAGACTGAGAACTAGCTCTTAAAGACTTCACAAACAGCCTATTAGCAACCTTTTAGGCTTTTATGATCCATTCTTTTCTGTCCATTTATCTTTTTAATGAACTGAGTTGACTTACTATTAGAAGAATACTAAATTTCTGAATTGTCTAATGCACCTAATTGTTTAAACTACTGAAAAGCGACTAAGAGAGTGATCAAAAAGCTCGAACAATGGCTATCCCACACAGGTTATGAACTGGAATTTAAATGCAAGATTTGAACAGCAAATCAAGAGAAACTAATAATGAACAGATACAAACGCGTAAAATCATTTAACAAGTAACCTTGAGCACGTTGCAATCGAGATTACACTACGAAAAATCAAATAGCCAATTAAACTACGAATGTGCAAAAGAAAAGATTGTGACCTCTCATCCGACGACAGTCCATTGATGATGAGACGAGCTAGCGAACGAAACTGATTACTAAACTAAACCACACTGATCCGAATCTTTTGCAGAGTGCTCGAAATAAAAAACGGATCAAATCTGAACTCGTCTTTACCCTACAACTTCGTTCCAAATCAACCTTATCAAAACTTCAACAAACTGTGCTGAACTACAGCAACTGGAATCCCATTAACAAAATCGACTAGCTACTGACAAGAACTTCAAACAGCTTTTCTTCAATAAGCTAATATCTTCACCAGTATCAAAAAGAACTTGCTACTACAGCGAGCTTCATCTAAAACACTAACTGCATCGAATAAAAATCAAACTGCTACTCGAAATCATTATCAGGAAGCAACGAATATTGAACAGTAAGGCAATCTCGAAAACAAACTCAACTAAACCAGCATCTCTACTCTTGATCATCTAAATCTGCTCCTCAGGTACAATCTGCAACTCCTATTACAAGTGCAGAATCACTATCTTCAAAGGAATTCGTACAGGAAACATCGAAACTCTATAATAGTCCCAAATGACGTCACCAGAACACATCAAATTTCAACAGTAACTCGAACTGATATAACTTGCAGAAGATAGAAAACTTGAACAGAATTGAATGAATTTCATTGAAGTGATGGTAAAAAGTTGTTACAACTACTTTGTAACTAATCCTAACCACCCAGTGTGTGAGGTGTAAAACGTGAAAGGAAACTAAAAACAGAGTATTGTGTGAAAATTACACTATGACTAATTACATTAAATGAGAAAGTGAGGGGTTTTATTTATAGATGAATGTGGAAGGATTGAGGGGTGGAATCGACGTGTTAAGTCCAATCAGAACCTGCCACGTGGAAAGATTAGGGCTCATACTTGATTCCCAGAATTGAGGTTTTTCTCTTCAATGAATAATAGGGTGATTAAAGTATGTAAAACTGAACACATTTCATCATTTAACTTTCTTCTGAATTCGCCTTTATCAATCTGAATTTGTTGGAGAAGAACTTGTGATGAGAAACTTTGGATCATCATCTGGTCCTTTGATTGTTTATCCATTATGAATGGTGGACAGTTGCTGAGGTGGCCATCCATGTTCAACTTTCCCTGCTTGCTAATTCGTCCAGTTGTCCCCACGGGAGGAGCCAGAAAAAAAATTCAAAGGGGCACAATTTTTTTTATGCTAAATAAGAAATAAAGCCGGAGAAAAAATAATCACTGTATTACGCGGGTACCATACATCCATACTAGTGTTATAAAAAAACTATATAAAATACGAGTATATGAAATACCTACAAACATTATACATAGATGAGAAAAAATGACATTTATTTATATAAAAATCTATTTTATATAATAAAACAAAATATATTACAAGTCCTTTAAGCATAAGAATTAAATGCAACAATTAAAAACATTTCCATATAAAGACAATGTACAACACCTCAATGCAACAAACAATTTAATTCATTTCCATAATTAACTCTATAACACTAAGGAAATGTATTTTCATTTTTCTTTGCTACTAATTACTATATAGCGTCTGATTTTCAGTATTAACAAAAAAAAGTTTATTGTATCTTTGTTTTTTGGTTTTGCTACAAATTTTTTTTTTGGTATTGGTTGTTGTATGTAAATATATAAAAACAATTTTTTTTAGCGTATTTCATGTAAAACTATTTTCAGTATTAACAAAAAAAATGATTATGTATCTTTGTTTTTTATATAAATTTATTTTGTGTATATAAAAAAATTAAGTAAAAACTCATTATAAACTCATTACTTTTTCTGTATATAATAAAAAACAAAAATGTTTTTGAAAATATATTTGTGTATATAAACTTTTAATTTAACAATAAATTTACATTTGTACTTTTTATTTTTAAACTCATTTATTGTATTTTCATTCATGTTACGGTTTATTTTTTTATTTTTGTTAAGGGTTTTAACAAAATTTAATGAGAACCATTTTTGGGAAAGATTTTAAAACAAAAACGCATATTCTGTTACTTTTTGTTCTTATCTTTGACAAATTTTTCAAAAATAAAAGTATGGTAAGTTATTTTTGTAAACTCAATCAGCTTTTGATCATGGTTTTGAAAATTTTTGTTTGTTACGTTTCACATATTTATTTTTGAGAAGTTTTCAACTGAGTTTAATTACAAACGTTTTTTTTTTAGTTTTTAAAAAATAAACTTCTTTTATACGCAATTGTAACCTTTAATGCAGGTTTAATGTATTCTCGATATATACACACATCTTCTCCAACAATTCCAATTCAATATCAGTTTTATATCCCCATCTGCTCTTGCTCTCATTAATCACTTCATTATGAGATTTCCCAACCATATTCTAATCATTGCAACCGATTCCATCACCAATTCAAAATCGAAAAAAACAACAATTTCGATCTATGAGGCCAAACAATAAACAATAAACGGTTGTGACAGTAAACGGTTGTGACTGTAAATGATACAGAGTCTGCACTACATGGCCAAACAATAAACGGTTGTGACGGTAAGCCCTACTGATTTAAGTTTCTTTAAAAGATTATTAGGGATGTAAAATGTAACCTTTTTTCACTTTTTTCATGTTTTAGTTAGCATTTTTATTAATATCAGTTGACAAAATTGGCCGCATTCATTTTTTACAGGTTGTAATTCCTATCAATGAATACAAAGCGGAATAGCAAGATTGGGAATAATGTTGGTGTGTAACTAATCTTATGTCCACTATTCTTAAAGCTTTTATTAAACGTATAATATTCGAACTCATCTATGTCCATTTTGTTTCATAGAACATTCGACTATTCTTTAATTTCTTTCTACCGATTGGATGACTTCTGTTGATACCAAACTAAAAATCAAATAATGAAACTTTGATGCCAGGTTTGTAAACAGATGATACTTACAAGATAATGTATTAAACTACTGATTCTGTAATTTTTTCCAATATCGATCAATTCTTTGAATGTTTTGATAAATAAGCAGATCAAAATCAACATTAAGGAACAGTCGTATGTGGAACTATAGTTGTTCTTTGTTTAGTGATAACTGGAGTGGTATGTCACTTTCAGTCAGAGACTTTATTGGTCATTATATCACATCCGTAGATACCTATATTCAAACCATTTAGGTAAACAAAATATTGTATTATAGTTACATTTACAAAAAATTGCTTATGTGAAACATAGTAACTCAAGGTTCCACTCATTACGTTTAAGACTTAATGGTTAGCATACTTGCATTGAATTATTATATTAAACATAAAACCAAGAATTCATATTATAAGAGAACTAATGGTGTTATTGTTGTTGCGAAGATAAATGGCTGTATATAATTCGTTATAATAGGATGATTGTATTATATATCGCCTTTTTTTTATAGTATGATGTTTGTATTATATATTGTCTCCTTTTAATGTTACACATGCATTATGAATTTGACCAATTGCAGATGAAGTACTACGTGATCCATAGGATTTGTGATTCTATTGATCGAGTTTTTTTTCGTGCATGTCTTTGCAAGAATACAACTGATGATGGACTTAGAGAAGCCTTTGCAGCAATTGGTTAGATGGTTCATGGTTTGCTTCTACTTAAATAAGTTGTGACTCGTGTATTTTTTTTCAAGTTTAGAACCTTGATTACTATTTTTGTTAAAAGGGTTATGTTTCGTAAGATATTATATGCTGGCAGGCGCTGCTGGTGGTATAAAGCACATGGATGACAAGGTAACTACTATGTGCAGTTAAAATGTATTTTTTTGTTTGTCATGCAACTTTGTTGCTCTAATATCAGTTTTTATATTGACTGGACCTGGAATAAGAAAGAGAATAACGATGGAAATAATGGTTCAACACTTATTTTGAACTACGAGTAATGTATTACATTCGTAGGATACAATTTAATGTTATTTCACAATGCTAATGAATATGTACTCACATGTAACCAGGAAATGGTACATTTCTTTTATAATCGTAAATTAGATGAATAAACAAGCATATGTTGAGACATGAACTTAAAAGAGATGATGTTTTATATTTATTTTTCAGGGATGCTGAACTCGCCCCTCTCTTACGTCTTGGAGCTGGTGCTTGTGTGGGAATAGTTACCATGTCAACAACGTACCCAACGGATTTGGTCTTTGGTTAAGGCCAAAAGCCAAATATAATGGTTTAATAGTTAAAATAACCAATTTTTGAATTGCAATGTTTCGAACGCCTCCCTGTTAATCAAAAGGTTTATAAGTTATGCATCGTGTGTAGAAGCACTTGGAGATGCATATATTGGATACTCTTGGAGCAAGAGGACAAGGACAAAACTATATGTTTTGGTAGGGTTTGAAACGGGTGAGAGTAAATTTTCTATTTAAAAAAAAACTAATTTTATGAATGAAATGTGAGGTAATAAGACGTAACCGAGATTAAGTCATTCAAAGCTTAATTGGCTAACATTTCCTGACTTTTTTTTGTCTTCTAATTGTTATTAGATATGGTGTTCAACTTGAAGAAATCAGGGAGTTTCTGTAAGAGCAGTGTTGATATAGCGGATGCATCACATATTATACCTAAAAAGGTTCAGGTTGCTGCATACGTAAACTGATTGGTTAAAGACGTGCAAGTGCATAAGAGACGCAAGCTAAATTTTTCAATATGCATTATGTTAGTATGAAGTAGTTTAGAACATAATATGTAAGTATTTTTAGCATATAAATTGATTTTGTCTGAAACAGAAGTTAACCGGATGGAAAGGTAAACAGAAGTTACATGATATGTATCTTTGAAGTCTGTTAAAAAGACTTTACATCAAGTGCATTGAAAGATATCACCTTATTTTGGTTGAAACACACACAATTTTATTAGCACCATTGAAGGTATTTATTCCCAACACCCCTAACCTAATACATCAAAATTCCATACCTCTTTAAAAGATTATGAAGTTGATGCTCTCAACTTGAATCAAATTTTTTTATATCTTTTATTACTTACCATTAAGAGACATATTTTGTAACTCCAAATCATTGCATTGAAATTATGTAACTCAAGAATAATTGCACTAAACAGTAAAAGTCTCGAGACTAGCATTCTACAAGGAGTCTTGATGTACAAAGCCAACACAGGAATCTCGCATGCGAAGATCTTTGTATTAACAAGTGTTTGAAACTTCCTGTTAACCCACGAAAAGCAAAGCAATGGGATTTCAATCAATGTATAGGCAAGTAAAATCACTACTATGGTAAAAAATGGAAGTGTTATATATAGTCACTTCTGTTGATATGGAAATTGTGTTAACAAGACTCGAGATGAAAAGTGGAACCGTGTAAAGAATCCTTAACAAAAGAACATACATTTTGCATAGGTGCACGTATATATATCATACCAATTACACCTCGATTTTGAAACGAATATAGAAATGCTGTGAAATAATACATTGTTCTACACATCGAATTGAAATTATAATTTTCCAAACTACTAAATAAATTTAATCAACGCAACCCTGGTGCTACACGGGTCATATACTATTACATTATTACAAACCCGTAATGCTTGAAGACGATTAATAAATTTTATATAGTGAGTTCAAGGGTAATCTATAAGATATATTCATAATTCAATAATTACCAATATACTGCATATCTTATGAATGGGTAAACTATGCATGATTTTAATGTGTGTATTGTATTGTTTATCACTTTCAAATTGCTTGCTTCCAGTTGTGTGCTTATAATTGATGATTATCGGATATCTTATGTATGGTCGTTCCTATATGTGAAAATCACTCTAAGGCGCAATATAATTCGTACTTGGAACCATTACATTAATTGTCTATTGAGATATGCTATACAAGACTACTTCTGCCCTGTATCATTTGAAGTATATACCTTCTTGCTTGAAACGTGTAACTTCATATTCCTGATTAGGTGTATTATGATCAAGGCTCAAGAGGTATATATGTATAATATAGCATGTTTTTAGACCATATCTTAAATTCTAATATATTATCAATCACAACCAAATTTTACATACATTTTTAAGGACTATTGTCTATTCATGGAACGGACATTAGCACTTGATTATGCTCGCCGTCGTCAATTGCTATTCAAGACCATCAAATTTTGGGAACGACAATGCATAGACGTTTAATATTTTAATTGTTACAAACTCAATCATTTATCGGGAAATTCACTTATTATCTCATTATTTCTTTCAAGTATTCAAGGAACGGGTTCACATTCGTTTATTTCATATTTTATTATCATACATAACTTTTTACGAAAAAAATTCACTAAAATACCCCGTGATTCCACGGGTCTTTAAGCTAGTATAAGATAAAGTTGAGAGATGCACCAAAATGGGCCCACATGACTAAAACAAAGAGACACATTTGTTTGACTTTGGACTTTCAACTTTTACATATGTATTCTTTTATCTTATCATCTCTTCTCCGACGTATTTTCCTTCTCCAACGACGGACTGATGTCCTTTCCTTTCTACAGACCCTTTGACACCTAACTTTTTTCCGATTTAAACATGTCAGACACTTCACACGGGGGGAATTTACAAAAATATCTTTAAAATTTCAATAATTCGCACTGCAATATTTTCCGGTGAGGGGGCACGTGCCCCTTGTGCCCCTCCCGTGGCTCCGCCTCTGGTTGTCCCTCTTCATAACATCTATTTAGCTTTAACACAAATGGCCCTTGTAGTTTCCTTCCTTCATGGCAGATTTATCCTCTTTGTATATAACTTTGAGGATTGGCAACTAAAGTCCTTGTCTTTTGTAATTTTGGAATAAAAGCATCACAAGTCCTTTTATCTTCAATACTTGACACATTTGGTCCTTTATCTTTAAACTTGAGAAACTTTGATCCCTCTCTTTTGTCGTTTCTTTACAATAAGTCATTGAAATCCGTGTTTGACTTGAAATGTAACATTTTACTTACAAAATCACAAACAACACAAAATACCACATAAATCCATTTTATCACAATTAAAACTTGGTATTTCACTTGTGTTTTAGGGTTTAATTATGCTTAATTGATATGAGATTTCACTTATATCACTCCCTCAACTTACGCTCAACCTCCTCGTTCCCTTTCTTGAGAAGGTCAAAATCCACAAAATTAGCAGGCTTCGCCAAACCCACGGTAAGGGAAGAACACTTTTCCTTCAGCAGTTCAAACTCAGCAGACTTGGCGGCCTCCGCGGCCTTCAAGGTAGAGACATGGTCCCGGAGACCACTAATCTCTGCATCCTTAAGGGATAACTGAAGCATCAAAGAGTTAACCATAGAACTCTTCTCCCTGTCCCGGAAATCATGCTCGTACCTCATAGGGAGCTCCTCATCTAGACATGACTTATGAGCGGCCCCAACACTGTACTCATTCAAAAACTGTTCCGTATCCATTGGACGGATCCGAGAGGCAAACTTTGGAGGGGAAAAATTATCAAGAAGGTCACGACAACTACCTGGATCCTCAAAGGTATAGTCGGTCCGGACACTCCATTTGGGACAATAGATATCATCAGCATAAGTACCACCGGATGAAAGGAGAACGTAGAAAGAACCAGCAGAGGACTCGAGATCAGAAATAGCCAAGGAGCCTTGAAAACCTAACAACTTGAGAAGAAACTGTAGCAACATACTTTTCCAGTTAAATAGCAGAGACAATGATACATGGTTTTGCTATGGGTCAATATTTATGTCTCTCGAAATCTTCTCGAATTGATCACAGCTCATAGTGGAATGATTGTTCTTGGTGACAAATAGAGGGTTTGATTTTCTATTCTATTAAAAAGGTAAATACGTGAAGTAAATAAAAGTAAACTAGAAGCAATTAATTAGTAAAAATAAACTTGAATTAAAATTGAGCTAAAACAGCAACTTGTAAATACCTTAAAAATTGCTTGATTCGGAATATGGCCTTTATTCAGAATAAATCAAACACAACTCCTTCATGCGGAATATCTGGTCATGCGGAATAACTGACTCATTCGGAATAAGATGCTTATGCGGAATAAAAGCTCCATGCGGAATAATGAGTGATGCAGAATAATAGTCTATGCGGAATAATAGGTGATGCGGAATAATAGTCTATGCGGAATAAAGGGCTATACGGAATAAATGGCTTATGCGGAATAAAGGGCTATCCGGAATAAAAGGTGATGCGGAATAAAGGTGCTACTCGGAATAAATGGCTATTCGGAATAAAGGGCTTATGCGGAATAAAAAAAGTCCATGCGGAATAATGAGTGTTCCGAATAACCAAGATTGATCTGGAATAATGGATATTCCGGATAGATGAACTTGATGCGGAATAAAAATTCACAAAGCTTGATCCGGAATACTGGGGACGATGAAGAACTCAGAAAAAACATGGGAATACGAATTTTAACAAAATCAACCAAGTTTTCAACCAAAACTTAAACAAAACTAAACACTAATCATCTACTAACCATAAACATCAAATCCCAACAATAAAAACACAAAACCCACTAACTTTAGAAGATCAAATCAACCAAATAAGAACTTTAAGCTTTAAATTAAAAAGATGAAGATGAACAAGATTAATGGAAGGATTGTATTGAAAGATTAATGTTAAACAAACAAAGGGAAAGATTAAAAAGCTTACAAGATGAAGGATTCAACAAAATGAAAAATCACCAACACCTTAATGGTGTTGGCTTCTTTCCTACGAAACAAAGAAAAAGAAACTGGGAATGAAAAACTTCACAAAAAGTGTGAGGGGTTTTCTATTTATAGGCTAGTGGTTGGTTGGTGAAGTGGGCTTTCTCCCTTTCTTCTTGTCTTCTCGTCTTTTCAGAAAAGTCGACGTTTTTTATTCCGATTCGGGATTTGTCGACGATTAAATTCAACTCGTCTTTTAATTTCTTCGTTTAATAGACTTGAGTTTCTTCGACATATGTAAATCTTCCGTCCTTGGTCCTTTTCTTCGATAAATCTTCAAATAGGCCCAGTGACTTCAAATCTTTTGCATCTCTTGGACAATAGACTTCGTCTTGAGTCTTTTTCTTCCATAAAGCCCGTGCAATCCCATGTTTTCTTCAATATTCATCCGGTTAACTCTGAAAACACAATAAACACAAAAACCACGCATAATTCCAAACAAATGATATTAAACACGCGTTTTGGTCTCGTTTTAGCCAGTTATAAGTGGTAAAAGGATGGGTGTTTTCACACCTATCAAATCCCCTACACTTAACCATTACCATGCCCTCATGCAATGCTTAGTGATAAAGCAAATTTACACTTTTCTAATAATCAATCAACCTTGGCCTTATTAACATACTACTAAACAAAAATTAAAGTACTAAGAGAAATTAAAACTTTAAAGGGAACAAAAGGATAGAAAACCATTTTCACTTGAAAATAGCTATATGGAAATAACTTGCAAAGAGATCAAGGACTTACATTAGGGCTTTGGTGCTGCGAAGATTTATCACCCTCAAGTTTCACGTTCCCCAAGCAAAGCTTAAAAACGAGATCATTGTTATTATAAGTTAGCAAATCAAACACTTACACACATGGCTTAATTATATGCTTAAACTCCCTTATTCCTAGGTGTATCTCTTATATTTTATTGTTGTCTTAGAATGATCATGAAGATGCATTTTTGGACTTATTTCGATAGTTTATTTAGGCTGAAAGCAAAGTAGGACGATTTGATCAATAGTTAGCTAAAGGAAAAAATCTCTTAAAACTGCTTCTCGGGGTATCAAAAAGTTCATATCTTGGCATAACTCGCTTCACGATTTGAGACCTTTCTCGGGCCGATATTTGGCATGTACTTCATACTTCATATCTTCGAGAGACGTTCTTGAGATAATGGTCTTCTCTTCGTTAATAGAGTTCTTCACTTGGAGTATTTTTTAGGGATACTCCACTTTGTTGACCACGACTTCATGATTATTCTTCAATCTCTAATTGGGATTTTGAGATACAATGATCCGCCTCCTTTTCGGACTTGTATCTATTTATCCTCATACCTTGTTAGGGTCTTTTCGGATAGACTTCTCCATGATCTTTATGGGAGTTGATTGCTTTTCGTCGTGAGTCTTGATCCTTCATATTGATTTTGGGAATAATGCTTTTCACATCACCTTGGATCTTTAGCAATAAGATTGAATCCTCATGCCTTGTTAGTGCCTTTTCGGACTCGCCAATCTTCGCGCCCCGCTTCATAAGTTATGCCTTGGCTATGAACTCTTATCATTACCGAGCAACTTTTAAACGATCTTGGGCTAGAAGCTAAGTAACTTTTCAAATCGTACGACCTTACTTATTGCAGATAAATTATTAGCAAGTGATGGGAGAATAGGCAGATAATTACACCAAGTGTGCTTGTGCAAGAATACCGACTTATAATTGTCTATATTATTTCTCGTTCTCCATAATTTAAAATCTCAAGTAATGAGACTCGTGGATACTTAGCCTAATAAACCAATTAAGGTCTACATGGTTAAGGATACTAGCTAGAATAAACTTGGACAAGTCTATTCGGGTTGAGTCAAAATAATCGCAACGGGCCTAATATGTCAAAGATTTCAAAACTAGCTACACCACTTTATTAATATTTTTGACTTTATTGCGGGATATATAAATATGAAAGCAACGATAAAAATTTAAAAATTACGACTAAATGGCCAAAGTTAATAAAAAATTTGAAAAATGTTGAAAAAATGATTTTCCGGTTAAATGAAGGCATTTTTAAGGAAAAGTCCACTTAAAACTTCGATAGAAGTCTTCCCTACACTTAAGATAAACATTGTCCGCAATGTTTAAGCATGTGAGAAAAGTCTTCCCTACACTTATGACATTGTGCACGTTGGTTAAATCAAGCTAAGGAAGAGACGACTAAAGTGATCAATTTCAAATGTGAGTATGAAGAAAATTGAATCACGATAGTTGAGAGATAGAACCGGATTTCGGATAACACGGGAGCACGGTTCTTCAGAGATTCCAAGAGTGCACTTATCCCTGTATTCACATCACCAGACAAACACAAACAACCTATAGAGGTCCCCCTACACTTAGGAGGTTAAAACGGAAAAGGATAGATACTCGGGCTGCCTCCCGAGGAGCGCTTGTTTTTGATAACCGAGTCACGAGCCTGACTCGACCCAAAATTAGTTCATGGGAAACGTGATGAGGGATGGAATCATCTCATGAGAGATGTCCTCACCAAAGTACAACTTCACTCGTTGGCCATTCACCTTAAAATTAGGTCCATTAGGTTGAGCGAGCTCGAGAGTACCATATGGAAAAATTTGGGCAATGGTGAATGGGCCGGGCTAACGAGATTTCAGCTTGCCCGAAAAGATTTTCAACCGAGAGTTAAAGAGTAAAACTTTGTCTCCAACTTGGAACTCTCGGTTTTTAATCTTGGAGTCGTGAATGAGCTTAGTCATTTCCTTATAGATCAAAGAATTTTCATAAGCCTCATTCTGGAGTTCATTCAGCTCATTGAGTTGGATCTTGCGTAGGTCACCGGCTTTGTTGATATCATAATTAGCCCACTTCAAGGCCTAGTAAGCCTTGTGCTCCAACTCAATGGGGAGGTGGCATGCTTTCCCGTACACAAGACGATATGATGTACAACCAATCGGAGTCTTGTAAGCGGTACGAAAAGCCCACAAAGCATCATCAAGTTTATCGGCCCATGAGGCACGATGCTCTCCCACGGTTCTTTCAAGAATTCGCTTTAATCCTCGGTTAGAGATTTCAGCCTGGCCATTAGTTTGTGGGTGGTATGCGGTGGAAAGACGATGATTGACACCATACTTAGCCATGACTCTTGCAAATTGATCATTGCAAAAAATGAGTCCCGCGATCATTAATAATGGCACGAGGCACACCGAATCTAGCGAACAACGATTTCAAAAAGTTACAAACCACCCTTGCGTCATTAGTGGGTAAAGCTTTGGCTTCAACCCATTTAGAAACGTAGTCAACGGCGACAAGGATGTATTTGTTTCCTTTAGAGGAAGGGAATGACCCCATAAAGTCGATACCCCAAACATCAAAGATTTCATATTCTTGTATGAAATTCTGAGGCATCTCGTCTTTATGTGTGATCTTGCCTTGTTTTTGGCAAGCATCACAATGTTTAACCATCTCGTGAGCATCACGATAAATGGTGGGCAAATAAAATCCCGAGTCAAACACTTTTTTGGCGGTGTAGTTGGGATCAAAGTGACCACCGACGGGTCCTTTGTGGCAAGCTTCGAGAATGTCTAAAGCGGCCGGTCCATCAACACATCGGCGAATAATCAAATCAGCGCATTGTTTGAAGAGATACGAGTCATCCCAAAAGTAAGTCTTAATGTCTTTGAAGAACTTTTTCTTTTGCTGGGATGTTAACCCGTCAATGAGAATTCCACCCGCCAAGTAATTTGCAATGTCCGCAAACCACGGGGTCTCATCTTGATTCGAATTGATAGACATTAAGGTCTCCGGGGGAAAAGAGTCATTGATCTCTTTGTTCAGATGATCCCCTTGATAAGGATCCTCAAGTCTACTGAGATGATCCGCGGCTAGGTTTTCAGCTCCTTTTTTATCGCGAATTTCGATTTTAAATTCCTAGAGTAGCAAAACCCAGCAAAGAAGTCTTGGTTTGGAATCTTGCTTTGTCAACAAGTACTTCAACGCGGAATGATCGGTGTAAACGATTGTGGTGGAAAGGACAAGATAGGGGCGAAATTTTTCAAAGGCATAGACAACAGCTAAAAGCTCTTTTTCGGTTGTCGTATAATGCAATTGTGCCCCCGTCATTGTCTTGCTAGCGTAATGGATTGGTTGGAAGTGTTTGTTCACTCTTTGTCCCAAAACCGCTCCAATAGCAAAATCACTAGCATCGCACATCAACTCAAAGGGAAGCTCCCAATTAGGGGTAACCAAGACGGGTGCCTTAGTTAGCTTATCCTTAAGCAAGTTGAAGGCTTCAATACACTCATTGGAAAAGATAAAAAGAGTATCTTTTTCCAAGAGGTGGGTCATCAGGCGAGCGATCTTAGAAAAATCTTTGATGAAACGACGGTAGAAGCCCGCATGACCAAGGAAACTTCTCACACCCTTCACGGTTGAAGGTGGAGGCAATTTAGCAATAACATCGACTTTAGCACGGTCCACTTCAAGACCGGCTTTGGAGATCTTGTGTCCTAGCACGATGCCCTCTTTTACCATGAAATGGCATTTTTCCCAATTAAGAACAAGGCGAGTGTCTTCACACCGCTTAAGCATACGTTCTAAATTGGCAAGGCAAGCAGAGAAAGAATCGCCATAAACCGAGAAATCATCCATGAAGACTTCCATAGTTTCTTCAACCATGTCATAGAATATCGCCATCATACACCTTTGGAACGTCCCAGGAGCATTGCATAAACCAAAAGGCATGCGTTTGTAAGCAAATGTTCCGTAGGGACAAGTGAATGTGGTCTTTTCTTGGTCTTTGGGATCGATGGGAATTTGAAAATACCCGGAGAAACCGTCTAAGAAGCAGTAATAGTCATTACCCGCTAGACGCTCGAGCATTTGATCCATGAAAGGAAGAGGAAAGTGATCTTTTCTCGTGGCATCATTGAGTTTGCGATAGTCGATACAAACTCTCCACCCAGTAACGAGACGAGTGGGAATCAACTCGTTGTGTTCATTGGGAACAACGGTTATTCCGCCCTTCTTGGGCACACAATGGATGGGACTTACCCAAGGCGAATCCGAGATAGGGTAAATCAAGCCGGCATCAAGAAGTTTGATAACCTCTTGTTTGATGACGTCGTGAATGCGAGGATTAACCCTTCTTTGGCTCTGGATTGCGGGTTTAAAGTCATCTTCCATGAGAATCTTGTGAGTACAAAAGTTTGGATCAATTCCGCGGATATCGGAAATTTTCCAAGCAATTGCCTTCTTATGATCTTTAAGCACGGCGATGAGGCGATATTTCTCTTCTTCTTTCAAGTCCTTCGCGATGATGACGGGCGAATTCTTTTTATCTTCAAGGAACACGTACTCGAGATGGGGCGGCAACTCCTTAAGCTCTAAATCCGGAGGATTTTCGATGGGAGGCATATTCAAAGTCGGTTCATCGATAGCAGTAGCCTTGGGATATGGTGGAGAAATAAGGTCCTCTTTGAGAAGGTTTTCAATGAGACGAATGTCTTCATCCCAATCGGTGGGAGAATCGTCATTTTCTAAGTTCACATCTCCCATGGTGGCTTCAAAATCTTTCCAAAGGAAATCACTTTCTCCAAATAGAGATAGTGATGAATCAATAGAGGAAACGGTCTCAACATTGGGAAGAGAGGTAGGAATACTTTTACAAGCATCTTTGAAGTGTTCTTCACAAGCCTCATCAAGAACGTCGATACAATTAACACTCTCGTATGAATAAGGCTGTTTAGAAAGCTTTCCCATGTTGAAGACGATTTTATCGTCACCAATTCTCATGATAAGCTCACCTGCTTCAACATCGATGAGAGTGCGACCGGTCCTCAGGAATGGACGTCCAACGATTAATGGCACACGAGGGTCCATATCGTAGTCGACCACGACGAAATCGGCAGGAAAAGTGAATTTGTCGACTCCTACAAAAACGTCTTCGGCTATCCCCACTGGATAAGCAACCGTACGGTTAGCTAACTCCAAAGTCATTTTGGTGGGGACTAGCTCAGGGAGAGATAATTGCTTCCAAACGCTTAGAGGCATTAAGTTAATACTGGCACCTAGATCGGCTAGGGCCATGCAATTCTCTACTCCCGGGAAGTTGCAAGGGATTAAGAAACGACCCGGATCACCAAGTTAAGTTGGCAATTTCCTTAAGAGCACTGCATAGCAATTCTCATTAAGTTGGGTGTTAGAGATATCAAGAAGCTTCTCCTTGTCGCTAAGAAGATCTTTGAAAATTTTTGTGTATTTGGGCATGTGAGCGAGAGCCTCAGCGAAGGAGATGTTGAAATTCAATTGTTTAAACATTTTGAGAAAGTTCGAAACCTGAATATCATCCTTGCTTTTGAGCTTCTCTTTACTCAACCTTGAGGGATAAGGTATATCGGAAGAAGAGGAAGGCTTTGGAATAGTAGGATCACTCACATCCTTGGGTGGAGGAGGGGTAGAAGTAAGAGGTGGAGAAATTGAGGAAGTAGAAGATTGAGGAAGAGGAGTAGGTGACTCGTTTTCCTTAGTCACAATCACCAGTGGAGGTATAGGAAGCTCGGGTTCCTTGGTACCTTTGGCACTGCGAGTGGTGATTGTTTCATCTCCCCTCTTGGATTCGCAACGGTGTTACTCGGAAGAGTACCCGAAGAAGAGGGTTGATTACCTTGGAAGAAACTAGCCATCATGTTCCTTAAGTCATTCGTTTGACTTGCCAAAGTGTTTCTCATATCAGCTCGAAGATCGTTCCCTTGTTTCACCATGTCTGCTTTCAAGTTGAGCACTTCCCGCTGGAGATTGTCCATGATCACATCATTAGTCCTCATGTAGGTTCCAATATCTTGGTGTAATGCGGTGGGTTGGTTGGGAGGAGCATTATAGGCGGGTGGTTGATAAGCAGGTTGTTGGTAAACTTGGTTATTTCTTTGAGGTGGATATGGTTTTTTGTGAGGTGGTTGGTATGGTGCACGAGGTTGTTGTTGAGGAGGGCGATTGAGGTTTTGTTGTTGGTTTGGGTTGTTAGGAGGAAAACCGGGCGGGGAAAGAAAGTTGTTTGAGCGGTAGCTAAGTAAGTTGCGGTCACCTTGAGGACGCGCTTGATAAGCGGCCGGAGGATAGGTACCGTATGCTGCATTAACATTCTCAGAAGGATTAGTCTTGGGTGGTGGTACAAGTGGTGTAAGAGTGAGGACCCCCGCATATTTCACATGGTTGGCTAACAGCATTGACTTGAGCGTCTTGAGCACTTTTAGCGTTGATGCTGTTGGTATTGTTAGCGGTGTGGGTAACAAGCGATTCAAGAAGCGTAGTAATTTTGTCAAGTCTCTTGTCGTTGTCACTAGTACTAGCACTAGCGGTATTGGTCCAAACACTCTTGGTTTGCACACGAGACTTATTCTCGATAATATCCCAAGCGGCATTAGAAGTCTTAACCAAAATATTACCCCCCGAGGCACTGTTTAGTGAATCTTGGTCATTCATGCTTAAACCATTATAAAAAGTATTAATTTGGTGCACTTTGGTAAAACCATGTTGTGGGCACTTTCTCAAAAGGTCTTTAAAATGGTCCCAAGATTCACTAAAAGACTCATCGTACTTTTGTTCAAAATTGATAATTTCATTCCGCAAAGTGGTAGTACGAGAGGGTGGGAAAAAGTAGTTTATGAACTTGGTCTCCAAATCCGTCCACGTCTGAATACTTTGTGGCGGTTCCTTTGCAAGCTAATGCTGGGGTTGTCCCTCTAAAGAAAAGGGAAAAAGTTGTAAACGGATTACCTCTTGTGGAACACCATTGAATTTGACCATATTCGTGAGTTGCAGGAACCTTTTGATGTGGTCATGAGGATCATCAATGGTACGCCCCAAGAATGGTTGAGCAGAGACCATCTGAATAAAGCCGGATTTGAGCTCAAAGTTGTTGGCTGCAATCGCGGGTATGACAATTGGATCATTGTTGCCCTCCACATATGCTTGTAACAGTTCAATCATAGGGCGATTGTCCGGTAGAGGTTCATTGTTGTTGTTATTATTGTTGTTGAGAGGTGGATTGTTATTGTTGTTATTGTTTTGAGGTGGGTTATTGTTGTTGTTGTGTACACCGGCCATGTCTAAGTCTTCGAGAAGCTCGGGCTCTTGATAAGACGTTGATCGTGTACGCATGCACCTGCAAAAGAACTAACAAAGCAAACAAGAAATATTTTTGGTTTTTATGGTTTTTTAATTTTTTTTTTGTATTTTTGAAAATTTTATATTTTTTAGGATTTTTGAAAATTTTTATGAAAAAGTAACGTTCACGGCGAACGGATCCCAAAATCCAAGTTCTCACAAAAAACTGTTAATCTTAACGAGAAGAGCCGGCAGCGGCGCCATTTGATACATGGTTTTGCTATGGGTCAATATTTATGTCTCTCGGAATCTTCTCGAATTGATCACAGCTCAAAGTGGAATGATTGTTCTTGGTGACAAATAGAGGGTTTGGTTTTCTATTCTATTAAAAAGGTAAATACGTGAAGTAAATAAAAGTAAACTAGAAGCAATTAATTAGTAAAAATAAACTTGAATTAAAATTGAACTAAAACAGCAACTTGTAAATACCCTAAAAATTGGTTGATTCGGAATATGGCCTTTATTCGGAATAAATCAAACACAACTCCTTCATGCGGAATATCTGGTCATGCGGAATAACTGACTCATTCGGAATAAGATGCTTATGCGGAATAAAAGCTCCATGTGGAATAATGAGTGATGCGGAATAATAGTCTATGCGGAATAATAGGTGATGCGGAATAATAGTCTATGCGGAATAAAGGGCTATACGGAATAGATTGCTTATGCGGAATAAACGGCTATCCGGAATAAAAGGTGATGCGGAATAAAGGTGCTACTCGGAATAAATGGCTATTCGGAATAAAGGGCTTATGCGGAATAAAAAAGTCTATGCGGAATAATGGGTGTTCCGAATAACCAAGATTGATCCGGAATAATGGATATTCCGGATAGATGAACTTGATGCGGAATAAAAATTCACAAAGCTTGATCCGGAATACTGGGGACGATGAAGAACTCAGAAAAAACAGGGGAATACGAATTTTAACAAAATCAACCAAGTTTTCAACCAAAACTTAAACAAAACTAAACACTAATCATCTACTAACCATAAACATCAAATCCCAACAATAAAAACACAAAACCCACTAACTTTAGAAGATCAAATCAACCAAATAAGAACTTTAAGCTTTAAATCAAAAATATGAAGATAAACAAGATTAACGGAAGGATTGTATTGAAAGATTAATGTTAAACAAACAAAGGGAAAGATTAAAAAGCTTACAAGATGAAGGATTCAACAAAATGAAAAATCACCAACACCTTAAAGGTGTTGGCTTCTTTCCTACGAAACAAAGAAAAAGAAACTGGGAATGAAAAACTTCACACAAAGTGTGAGGGGTTTTCTATTTATAGGCTAGTGGTTGGTTGGTGAAGTGGGCTTTCTCCCTTTCTTCTTGTCTTCTCGTCTTTTCAGAAAAATTGACGTTTTCGATTCTGATTCGGGATTTGTCGACGATTAAATTCAACTCGTCTTTTAATTTCTTCGTTTAACAGACTTGAGTTTCTTCGACATATGTAAATCTTCCGTCCTTGGTCCTTTTCTTCGATAAATCTTCAAATAGGCCCAGTGACTTCAAATCTTTTGCATCTCTTGGACAATAGACTTCGTCTTGAGTCTTTTTCTTCCATAAAGCCCGTGGAATCCCATGTTTTCTTCAATATTCATCCGGTTAACTCTGAAAACACAATAAACACAAAAACCACGCATAATTCCAAACAAATGATATTAAACACGCGTTTTGGTCTCGTTTTAGCCAGTTATAAGTGGTAAAAGGATGGGTGTTTTCACACCTATCAGACAACATCCAACAAAACCTCGGGAACAGTAACCGATGTAGTAGCAAGTACCTTCACCACATCCATAGCCGAGGACGAGAAAGGAATATCATAAAAAAGCGGACGTGACCACAGTAGCGACATTGTTACTAAGAGGTGTGGAAAGCTGAGGATTGAAACCAACGGACGCAGCCAAAGCTGACTCACTCCTAGCTTCCAGCTCAAGAAAATTGCAACAGGACCAGCCACACTCGGTGGTTTTTATATATTAGAATCGATTCACCTATATATTTTTAGGACCGGTTCCTAAAATTCAGTAAGTAGGTTATAGGTCTCATATCATAGTTAACACTTCAGCTCTAGCTAATATTACCCCCTATATTAAAGAGGGGAATCACGGTTCCATAGGAACAATGATCCCCCTCACACTCTCAATAAACTATGTTATTTTCTTTCTCTCACAAAGGGTGTCTTCTCTCACAAAAATCAAACACACAAAACACACACGGTTTGGATCCAAACCCGATTAAGATCCGTGTGTGCATTGATGAGCCCTTGCCCTCATTAATGGCTACAAGAATTTGCCCCTTGACCTTTGCTGAAACTGTGATTATGGTAGTTGTTACAAGAATTTGCCCCTTAATAGTACTGGCTATAGAAATTTGTCATTCAATTATTTGTGGTTTTCTCTCTTTCTCTCTCTAAAAAAAAGATATGATCTCTCTTCATCTAATCAGTTTGATCTAAACTTTGATTAAACAAAGGATGGATGATTTGATTTTGGATCCAATAGCTCAACATGTAGGTAATTATTTCATTGGCATGTGATCATTTGTGGTGTTTTTTGTTTTTAGGTATGTTTTGTTTTTCCATAAAAATCTTATCTTAATAATTATAGGTTTCTCATGTTAAGGTTACGGGGGTATGGTTTATGTTTATGATGTTTATTGATTATGATGTATACCAATAATTTGTTTGCAACCATGGCACCCCAAGCTCTTCGATGCCGCCTGTCTCTTCGTTGCCGTCGTTTATGGCGTGTGACGTTGGTGATTGGTTGGTGACGTTGGGTACCTGGGTTCTTTGTTTTACCAGTTGTCTTGATTCCTTTGTGGTCCGTAGAAGCTATTTATTGTGGTGGAATGAATTATTAGTTGGTTGAAATCTATATTTTTTTATTGGCTGGAAACACAGTTTATGGGGATTTGATGGTTGAATGGTGTTCTTTACTTATGGGTTGGTAAGTTTTCTATCTTGATTGAACTTGGCCCTGCTTTCGTTGCCGCTATCTATGTTGGGTGACGCTAGCAATGGGGGTTTGACACTCGGGATATCATTATAAGTTCCAAAAGGGTGTTTGGTTTGTACACATTGATCGATGACTTACGTTCGTATACTTCTATAATTATGTCGGGTTGTGATGAGTTTAAACGGGCGTGGGTAAAGACAAGATAGCCCGGATCTTGGTGGGGCGACCTTCTAAGGTTGCAGCCATGTCGGGTATCACTTTTTCCCAAATAACGACTTTCTTATCTGAGCCTATGCTAAAACTATAATAAAAATTACTTTAATTGGCATGTGACTATGCTACTATACCTAGGGGAGCGACATGTTGTGTATCAAAAATTACTTTAATGGCGATGAAGAAATTGTTTTGTGCGTCAATTTGCCGGTTTTCAACTATTAATAGTTTGGCGATCATGATAGCTGTCGTCGGCCTGAGTTTTGGCGTGGCAGCACCACACCGTGCTTGCAGCCATAGTAGGCCGATCACTTGAATCGTCGGCGCGACACCTTCAACTCTGAGCCAACACTTGGTCTCTTGCCATCACTTGAGTCGTTTGCTAGACAACATGTCCCTTGCTGTTAAAATAAATTGACCCTTTTGGAAAGGGCTCAAGTCTTGGTGGGGCAAGACGACCACAGTGAAATCGGGAGATAAAATAAACGTCAGCTTTGGGGACTGAAATGGGTTGAGCTAGGCCTGAAATCGGGGTCTTTGGACGCTGCAATGTGCCTAAAACAGGTGGGTTCAGCGGCTAATGTGGGGGGTAGAAAAGACATGGTGCACTACAGAAACTGAAGGTATTCTCTCCATTTTTGTTAAACTGATTATTTTTTAGGTCCTCAAGTAACCAATTTCATATAACCCATACATATTCTAGATACAACAGCCAACACGTATCTATTTTGTTCCAAAATTTTATTGTTAATTTTTCCGATAGATTTGTTTGTTTGAAGCGTATATGATATACAGTTTTTTGTTTCTTATTTGAACTTAAGTAGATTACGTGTTTGTGTGTGTGCAAAATCTTAAACTAGATTATACTCGGTGCAGGCAAGTGGACTGGGACTGCTGATTTCTTGGACACCATAGAATTTTGGATTATAGTATTTTAGTGGGTATTAGCGTTGTAGAAGGCAACGAAGACCTATTAACTGATGAAGGCACTTTATCTGGATATGGCACTCCCACAGGTTTCTTTCTCCCGCTCTCTGTAATTTTTATAATAGGCATAAGTGCATTAGTTGATATGAAATAAGTGCTTAGCGAGACGAGTCTTTAGCTTTGCATCCACGACGGGTTTGGATATGTTTTACGTTGATCAGGAAATGATGACACTTTATTAATTACGGTGCGTAGCTAAGTGTCATCATTGCCTGATCATTTGTCATGTTTCAGTCGTTCAGTTTAATATGTAAATCAGGGTCATTTAAAATTGCTTATGTGCACCATTTGAGCCGGTAGCCAAAACAACCTTAGAAACCACTTTGTGAAATGATAATTATCAGTTAATAGATCTTAAGCTTATGTCTAAAAATGCGAGAAATATTATAGCCATGTTAAGAATACATGTTACAAAATGACCACAACCAAACTGGCATTTAGGGTCGTTTGACATGTAAAGCCCTGAAGTATAAACACCTCAGTTTGAAACACTATTTTTTCGTATGGGTTTCGTTGTTTTGCCAGGGGGTGTTTGGATTAGCTTAGAATCTATAACATTATTGCATAAAGCAGAGGTACAGTTGCATCTGCAGCTTGCTCAGGATGTTACTTACCAAACACTCTTTTATACACATGTGTATTGTCCACGTCTAACACACATGGTTATGTAGGTATAGTTTCTTTTGTCATGGTAATCTATTTTACTAGATAATCCTTGAAATACTTGGATTTCTGGTTTTTAGCTGGGGGTAATTCTTTGCTGATTTTACTCTAAAAATCTGATTTTTAGCTGCGGCCATTGGCTTTTTAAGCTGGGGGTAATTTACTTAGATTTTTGATTTTTAGTGTAAACGCTTGAAATAGATTTTCTTTGCTAAAGATTCGGATCTGTCTTTTTTTTCCTAAATGGCCAATGTTGCTGATAACGACTTGCTGATTCGAATTTCGTGTTGATGCTGATGCATCGCTGCTGTTTGGTTCGTGGTGTCGTCTTGCTAATACTGAGCTACGAAGTGATGATATCATAATGAAAAATGGTTGATACCTGTTTGATGATTGAAATATGAGAATAATAAGTTAATTGCATCTCATATGTACTATAAGTTATATACACTCAAGTATGATGCGTGCTTATATCAGAACAAATGACGGAATTCTTTGGGTTTCCATGTTCCCCTCCCTGAAAACCTTCCATGGTGGAAAGCATTTGATGCTGAAAAAACAGGAATAAATGAAGTTTGTGGAGTTCTGGATAACCTATACACTCTCATTGAGGTGCAATATGTACCTGTATGCAAAGATGGCGGTTCATTTACAATGTCTGATAGATCATGGGATTCACCATCATGTGCGACGATAGACTGGTGGCCGCCTCAGAAGTGTGATTTTGGTACTTGCAACTGGGATCATTCTTCGCTCCTCAATGTGGTACATTTCTTTCATTTACATCTACTTTTATTCACTTGCATAAACATAACACAGTCGCACTCGACTAATGGAATGCTAATGTGGTTTTTGATGCAGGATCTTAACAACAAAATCTTCAAGAATGCCATTAAAGGTTAACCATCAGTCTACACCTTATTTAGTTTATCAATTCAATCAATAAATAATATGTAACTTTTGAAAAATTCCAAATTTACTCGATTCAAAGTGCATCAGCTGGTAACGATGCTTAAAAGTATAATAGCCAATAGAGATGACAAGTTGGAGTCATCTGTATCCAGTATACGAATACCTCAAGCCTCATATCAATAGCATAGACATGATTAAAATGTGAACTCTTCGATGCAGAATTACTTTACATGTTTTTTTCTTTTACCAATAGTTGAGTGGAGTTATTTTCTTTTAAAGATTTTGCTATATGATGCCCTTCAACGGAAAGTGTGATATGCCAGAAGAAGAGATACAAGGACCTTAAGTTACAGGGGCATCTTTTGAGAAAGCAGGTAGGGTGAGACAACTTAGAAGGGGACTAGAGAGGCTGTGTGTTATTCTCGAAGAAGAGATACAAGGACCTGGGGTCGATTATAACTATGTGTAACTATGTGTTTTCATCATGACTTGAAGCCTTATCATCATGCTTCAGACATCGAACACCTGTCAAAAAAGTTGGATCGTATTGGCTCGGATATGCACTCCTTCACTATCAACTTCAAAAGATTATCACACAGACGGTTAAGGATGTTGTCACTGAACCCATTTTGGATGGCACACGAAAAGGAGTGTCCCAAGGACTTAGCCATTTATCCACTCGTATCAAAGATGCCATAGCCACAGAGGTCCCTAACCTATTCTCTGCTCATGAGTTGACTATGCATAAAGAATTTAAGGTTGTACGTTCCAAGCAATTTCACCACACCAACTTCATAGTTGACCGTGTTAATCGCAACATCAATGGAAATTGCAACCGGCTGTTAAAAATTGCCAGAGCTTCCAGAACCAGGCAAAGAAAAATGGCTGCCTTTGTTGAGCAGATTGTTGCATGCATTCAGTCACGTTCATCCAAACGTCTGAAAAGACAGGCTTAACGTGAGGGGGAGAAGGAAAATGCACTTAATCTTGAATCTGCCAAACAAAACTCAGGATCAGCTGACAACACTATCTCTTCACCCATCCCTCTCCAAGTCATCACTCCAATCACTGTACCTGATGATGATGATGAAATTAAGGGGGAGCAATAGGCAAAAGATGGAGTTGATTTATCAAAGTCCCTGACTCTAGTTAACACCAATGAGGCTGTGGATGATGGTGAACCAGCTGCCAAGAAACTCAAGTTCACGGTTAGCTCCCTACCAAAGGCTGTACAACACCAGGCTCAAATGGCATTTATCAAACATGCTGAAGAGCTGAAGAACACAAGTTTGTTATCCTCCGTCTCGAGGAAAGGAAAGGAAATAGTTGTGGTAGACTCTGACGCCAAGCTAAAGAAAATAGTTGCGATGCTAGAGACAGGAGGATCAACCACTAAACTATCCCAATTCACAACCTTTAAAACTGCAAATGAAGAACCTCTAACAGCTGAAGAAATTGAACAACAGGCTATTGAATTCAAAAGGTTAAATGAAATCAAGAAAGCCAAAGAGCTTAATGAGGCAACTCTTAGAAAAATGTCTCCTCAATAAACGGAGGAACAAAGAAAAAGGTTAAGGGAAATGGAAGTGAGACGCACAGAGGTTCTGAAAAAGGTAAAAGCTGACTATGATGCTTGCGTCAATAACAAGTATGCACCTGGAAAAATCACCAAGTTCAAGTATACCATTCACAAGTCTACTCATACACCACAGATAGTTTTGTGGAGAGATAATCAACAGGCTAACATGGATCTGTTTGAAAACTTTAAGTTAAAGACACTTGGTCTCTCTGAATGGTTTGAACTTGAAGCCTTAGCTGAGAAGAAGTATGGACAGGCAAATTTTACATTACTTAAGACTATTAAAGCTAAGTTTAATTAGATCAAGGAAACTACAGCCAAGCTCAAGGTTGACCCCCCCCACCATAGCTGTTTGAACAAGATCTTCCAAAGGCTTAAAGAAAAAGGAGAAGGATGACTCAATTCCTTTAGGAAACTTTCGTAATAGAGAATGTTCGTGTGGATGGAATGCACAGGAATTTGATTCTACCTAATAGGATTGTAGGTCCTGTTGATGGTCAGACTTATACTGAGCCTGAAAAAGGTATGGCCTATATGAACAGGGGATGTCAATATGTGTTCCAAAGGGAAGATGAGCTGGGGCTTGCTTCAACAATTCAGCTTCTATGTTTCAAAAGGGCACTTAAAATCAACACAGAGTATTCCAAGGTTTTTGCACAATCTTTGCAGGCCAAATTGGATGCCAGGACAGACATAGCTGAAGCTTAAGAGAAAATCAAGAATGATTATTACTGAAGTCTTTCACAGCTCAATTTTGCTTTCGTATTTTGTTACACTTATGTTTTGTACTTGTAACTTCTTTTAAGTCATAATAAAATCATGAGGTATGTTTGTTAGATCTGTTATGAGTAAGAAGAAGCTTTCATCTCACTTATTGTAACTTATTTAGATCTAGTTGTATTTATGTTTAAATAGGGGGAGATTGTTAAGAATCTAAGTTTACTAGATTCCCTGTATCATAGATTTAAACGTAAATCAAGTTGTTTGATATTAACTTGCATGTGCCTAGGAGGCAGGCAAGTATCACAAGACTCACAGAGATCTAAGTCTATATGAGAAACCTCAGAGGATTCCATGTCAGAGACATTTTCAAGGAAGTCGAAGATTACTTGAAGACATACTCATTGGTTGTGATGGATAACAACCAAGATGTATCAGGGACTCTGAGGGGTTGAGGGTCAGCTGGGGTGGCAATACCCTGTTAACACTCAATACACTTTGGACATACCTTAGTGTGTACGAGACCATGAAGAAAAGGGAAAATGTGTCAGCTCTGTTTCCCTAAAGCATTGTGGCAGACTACCAAGAATAGAAAAGCATCTTGTGACAGATGTCAGGCTTTGTCCGTCAGTGTAGTCACCATCAACCAGTACTAGGAGACAACCTCGTACTACTATAAATAAGATATGTAGCCTAGAGTTAATGTGGTTCACTTTCTTCATATTTCACACATTAACTTGTTAGAACTTATTGAACCCAACAACTGTGACTGTGTTCATAAGTTAGGTTAGTTTGTTCAAAGTGTACACAACACATTGTCATCAAACGGTGTTATCCATAACACTTGTAATACTTTATTATACAATAATAAGTCTTACGTTTGAAAAGTAATTACGTGTGTTAATTATCTTTGTTTGTCGTTTCAAGCTTGTATTAGGGACTTTCAATTTCTAATATACACTTTGCATTAATAATGGCGCGTTGATGTTTGGTTCTTGTGTTAATATGTTGTTACTTCTTTAAAAGAAACTTATCACTATTCTTGTTCAGGGCTTTTGAGAACTCGTTTAAGTAACTATCCTTGAGGTAAATACTTTACGATTTGTGTGTTTATTGGTTTTTTTAATAATATACATATGATATATGATATATAATTGTTATTTGATCATAGTGTAACCAACAAGCAGGTCTGTGGGAATGTGGCTACTACGTGATGAAGTTTGTTTTTGAAACGTTGCACATAAAACAAAAAACCTTCCCAAATAAGGTATATGAATATACACTTTGTTTATTTGCATTGAATCCCATCGCTTATCTTTATCTTATTATGTTTATAGCTTCATGACTCTAGAAGGGCTGTAAGGAAAGATGAATTGGATGGATGGATACTCAATGCGGGAACAAAGTTTTCCGAGTGTTATTGTGATGACGATTAGACGAATTTATGAGTCTTTAAGATCGGTACATGGGAAATATTTTGCGTTTACCGGGTTACTGAGTTAGTTTTATAGTTGGTGATATTGGTGTGGACTGTGGAGGGATATATAAAGATAGAAGTCATTGGTTAAGTCTGATTTGCAACATAGACTATATGTGAGCCCACATTAACCACTTTTTAACTTTCGTACCACATCTAGCCATAAGGTGCATTTGACAACAAAAAATGCATATTACATGTATTCTATAGCCATTTAACATGTTCTAAAATGTTTATGATAACCAATATAAATGTTTCCAAAAAAGTATAATTATGACAAAAGAAGGACCGTAACTTTCACTTTTAAAAATAGGATACATTAAAGTTTCATTACGGTGAAGGGTGTTTTGGTTCTTGTGAGTAAAGGTCCATTAAAGTTTGGTTTAAGTCTATATATTACAAATGTACTTTTACATATTTACACATCTAGGTAACCAAATTTAGATATTACTAATATAATCATTAAAACTGGAATTTTTTTACAAATATAAGTATTATAACCGGCTAATTTTCCAAATAGATAAAAAATTAATTAGAATTTTCCATGTGGACTTTTTATATAGAAAAGAGAAATTTCCATCTTCTACAATTATTGTTGCTCATCCCCACGATGTCTAAGCTAACTAACACCACCATTTCCATCCATTGTTAGACCCACGATCAAAATCAATAAAACCCACATATCATCCATTTGTTCGACCCACTCTTAAACGCAATAAAATCCATAGAATATCAAGATCTTGAAAATGAACTACAAGATCTTGACCAAAAAGAACTTAAAACAATTACTTGTTTCTTGTAAATCTTTGAGGTGTCGAGTAGATCTTTGTAAAGGTATTAATCATTTCGACTTCACACAATAACGAACCAGGTAAGGTTAGCGAGGATGCATTTTTTAACTGATGATTTTTTTCAAGGAAATGTGCTTATGCTTCACTTATTTGAGCAACCCAGGTAGTGATTGACGTTTTGTTTTGTTTTGTTTTTGTGTGTATAACATGGGAGATGACCAGAAAAAAAAAGTGATTTCGCTGTGACAATCTTTTAGATCCAAATTATAGCATGAATGAAAAATAACTAGGTTTGTTGTAGTTACGTTGAAATTTATGCTGGAAATTGTGACTGTTTGAAAATATGGCGGAGAATATGTCAAAAAGGGTGCCTGTCGGATCTTGACGAAGATGATGGAGCGACACCTAAGCCATGCCACGTATGCATACACATAAGCAAAAAAACCAATAAAAATGACAAATAAAACTTTTTTACCTGCTAAACCGGTACCAGGTCACCATATTGCTGATAATATAATAAATTTGAAAGTTTATATACTACGGAGTACATTGGTAATATAATAAACTAGTTACCTAAATGTGTAAAATGTTGAAAGTCTATTAGTAATATATATACTTAACCCTTAAAGTTTCATGTATCTTGTTTTATAAATGTTTCATCATTAAACATAATACTCGTTTAGGACAAATTATCGAGTTAGTTCGCCTTTAATCTCGGCCTCACACTCACGAGTTTTCATCCTCGTTTAGGAAAAATTACTTAAAACGTACTTTCTCCGTCTCATAACTATATTCCAACGACAAAAAGCACGCAGTTTAATAAAACATCATGTTATCCAACTTTCGCTCACTTACTTTTTACATAAAGACAATTTTACTTTTAACCAATTAATTTTCGAATTTTTTACTGTTTATTATAATACAATCAAGTGAGGATAATATGATAAAATTAATTTATATTTCTTATCTATTTTTGGACGTGGACTATCAATTTAGACGTTCGAAAATAATAACTTGAACTATTATTTTGAAACGGAGGAAGTAACAAAATACAAAAATACTAACCTACAAAAACATTATGTAAGTAGAAAGATTTGTAAGATGTTTTTGTAAGAGAAATTAGCATTTGGATAGTAACTTTAAATACAACTACATTAATTGAGAAAAGTTATTTTGGAGCCTTGTTTTTTGGTGGAAACCAAGGGACAAATCCCCACCCTTCATTTAGCTTTGATCTAAGGGTGGGGATTAATCTAAGATTTAATTTGTCAAAACCTATTTTTATGTCTAACTAAATAAAATATTTTTTTATCGTTCATTTTACTTTCCTTTTTTTCACACAGTAAAATGTGTTTTCAGAATTCTCTCTCTTCATTTACATTACCACCATGCCACCAGTCGCCATCACCACACCACCGGCCACCTGCGCATTTTCTTCAACTGACCACCACCGTCAAATCCATCCTGAAACCCTAACCACCACAATCACCTCCGTAGCAAACCCCTAATAGTGACTGATTTTCTACTTGTTTTATTCAAGATCTCTTGTTTGCTTCTCATAATCATCTATAATCATCATCGTAATCCTCATCTACCAAATACCTCTGCCACGTCATCAAACCACCACAACCGTCCGACCAGATGGATAATGGAGATGTTAATGATGAAGTGTTGTTGATTGATCTTTTGTATCAAAAGGAGGAGGTAACTGACATGGTGTTTAATTGAATGAGGGATTTTGAGTGTTTTTCTTTCAGTTACGTTTATGAAGCACGTGAGTTGTTGAGTAAAGTTGGTGAGGTAGACGGATGTTCACCGGATGTAGTGTCGCTACACGTTATTGTGTAATATCATCAGTGATATTTTATCACCGGTGATATTTTTATTGTTTTATCACTAGTGAAGTATCACTAGTAATAAACTAATGAAATATCACGTTACTGTGTAATATCATCAGTGATAATTTATCACCGGTGATATTTTTCTTGTTTTATCACTAGTGAAGTATCACTAGTAATAAACCAATGAAATATCACGTTACTGTGTAATATCATCGGTGATATTTTATCACCGGTGATATTTTTATTGTTTTATCACTAGTAATAAACCAATGAAATATCACGTTACTATATCACCGTTGATATTTTTATTGTTTTATCACAGTAAACCAATAAAATATCACGTTACTGTGTAATATCACCGGTGATATTTTATTGTTTTATCACTAGTGAAGTATCACTAGTAATAAACCAATGAAATATCACGTTACTGTGTAATATCACCGGTGATATTTTATCATCAGAGATATTTTTGTTGTTTTATCACTAGTAATAAACCAATGTATTGGGATGGAAGGCGGGGTTGGTATTTGGGATGGAAGTCGGGGTTGGTCTGAACTGCTGAGGGTGACTGATACTTTCATTTTTGTATGGGGTTCTTTAAATTCTCTCGATATCCTCTCGAATTGATCTCGGTTCTAAGTGGAATGATTGTTCTTGGATACTAAAAAGGTAATTGGTTTTCTAATCTACTAAATGTTAAATGCTATAAAATGTAAACTTAAATTTAAAAGCAATTAAATTAATAACAATTAATAAAACTTGAATTAAAATTAAAATTAAAATTAAAATTAAAATTAAAATTACAATTAAAATATAAGTATGAAATGAAGAAACAGAAAGTAATCCTTAAAAATGCTCAAAAGAAATTTGATTCGGAAGTTTGACCTTGATTCGGAAGTTCACTCGGAACTTGGTTCGGAACCCTTGATCCGGAACTTCGTTCGGAAGTTTACTCGGAACCTTCACTCGGAACTTCACTCGGAACCTTCATTCGGAACTTTCTTCGGAAGTTGATTCGGAAGTTGTTGATCCGGAAGTTCACTCGGAACTTTTGATCCGGAAGTTTGTTCGGAACTTTTGGCTCGGAAGTTTATTCGGAACTTTTAGATTGACTCGGAACTTTTTAACAAAAATTCATTCGGAACTTTAAAACTCATTCGGAACTTTTAAAAAGGGAATTCATTCAGAACTTTTTAACTCATTCGGAACTTTTAAAAAGGGAATTCATTCGGAACTTTTTTAAACTCATGCGGAACTTTTAGTTCATCCGGAACTATTTGTTCATTCGGAAGTATTGGTTCATTCGGAACTTCTGGGAAACTCAAGAACATTAACTTAACCGAAAAAACAGGGGAACTCGAATTCGATCCAAAAATCACCAAGTTTTTCACCAAAAACTTAAATAAACTAATCACTAAGCATCTACTAACCATAAACTACAAATTCTAACAATAAAAATGCAAATTCAACAACTTTTTAAAATCAAAACTCAACCAAATAAGAACTTAAGAACTTGAAATGAAAGATGATGATGAACAAGATGAAATGGAAAGATTAAACAAGAACTTGTATTGATGATTAATGTTGAACAAAATAAAAGAAAAGATTAAACTACAGGATTTGGAAGAACAATAATCAAAATCACCAAACACCCTAGTGGTGTTGGTGATGACTACGAACAAGAAAAGAGAAAAAGAAGGGAATAAAAACTAAAAAAAACTAATGAAAAGTGTGAGGGGGATTACTTTCATAGGTGTCCCCTTTGGTTGGTGAGTGGGCTTTCTCCCGTTCTTCTTGTCTTCTAGTCTTTTCAGAAAAGTTGACGTTTTCGATTCTGATTCGGGATTTGTCGTTGATTAAATTCAACTCGTCTTTTAATTTCTTCGTTTAATAGACTTGATTTTCTTCGACTTTTGTAAATCTTCCATCTTTGGTCCTTTTCTTCGATAAATCTTCGAATAGGCCCAGTGACTTCAAATCTTTTGCATCTCTTGGACAATAGACTTCATCTTGAGTCTTTTTCTTCGATAAATCCCGTGCAATCCCATGTTTTCTCCATTATCCATCCGGTTGGCTCTGAAAACACAATAAACACAAAAACAACGCATAATTCCAAACAAATGATATTAAATACGCGTTTTGGTCTCGTTTTAGCCAGAATTAAGTGGTAAAAGGATGGGTGTTTACACACCTATCAAATCCCCTACACTTAACCATTGCCATGCCCTCATGCAATGCTTAGTGATAAAGCAATTTTACACTTTTCTCATAATTAATCAACCTTGGCCTTATTAAAATACTACTAAACAAAAATTTAAAATACTAAGAGAAATTAAAACTTTAAAGTAAACAAAAGGATGGAAATAACTTTCAAAGAAACCAATGACTTACATTAGGGCTTTGGTGCTGCGAAGATTTATCACCCTCAAGTTTCACGTTCCCCAAACTAAGCTTAAAAACGAGATCATTGTTATTATAAGTTAGTAAATCAAACACTTACACACATGGCTTAATTATATGCTTAAACTCCCTTATTCCAAGGTGTATCTCTTATATTTTATTTTTGTCTTAGAATGATCATGAAGATGCATTTTTGGGACTTATTTCGATAGTTTATTTAGGCTGAAAGCAAAGTAGGACGATTTGATCAATAGTTAGCTAAAGGACAAAATCTCTTAAAACTGCTTCTCGGGATATCAAAAAGTTCATATCTTGGCATAACTCGGTTCACGATTTGAGACCTTTCTCGGGCCGATATTTGGCATGTACTTCATACTTCATATCTTGAGAGACGTTCTTGAGATAATGGTCTTCTCATCGTAATAGAGTTTCTTCACTTGGAGACTTTTGAGGGGTTCTCCAACTTTGTTGACCACGACTTCATGATTATTCTTCAATCTCTAATTGGGATTTTGAGATACAACGATCCGCCTCCTTTTCGGACTTGGATCTATTTATCCTCATACCTTGTTAGGGTCTTTTCGGATAGACTTCTCCATGATCTTTATGGGAGTTGATTTCTTTTTGTCGTGAGTCTTGATCCTTCATATTGACTTAGGGAATAATGCTTTTCACATCACCTTGGATCTTTAGCAATAAAATGGAATCCTCATGCCTTGTTAGGGCCTTCTCGGACTCGCCAATCTTCGCGCCCCGCTTCATAAGTTATGCCTTGGCTATGAACTCTTATCATTACCGAGCAACTTTTAAACGATCTTGGGCTAGAAGCTAAGTAACTTTTCAAATCGTACGACCTTACTTATTGCAGATAAATTATTAGCAAGTGATGGGAGAATAGGCAAATAATTACACCAAGTGAGCTTGTGCAAGAATACCGACTTATAATTGACTCTATCATTTCTCGTCCTCCACAATTTAAAATCTCAAGTAATGAGACTCGTGGATACTTAGCCTAATAAACCAATTAAGGTCTACATGGTTAAGGATACTAGCTAGAATAAACTTGGATAAGTCTATTCGGGTTGAGTCAAAATAAACGCAACGGGCCTAATATGTCAAATACTTCTAAACTAGCTACACCACTTTATTAAAATTTGACTTTATTGCGGGATATATACATATGAAAGCAACGATAAAAATTTAAAAATTACGACTAAATGGCCAAAGTTAATAAAAAATTTGAAAAATGTTGAAAAATATGATTTTCCGGTTAAATGAAGGCATTTCATGGAAAAGTCCACTTAAAACTTCGATAGAAGTCCCCCCTACACTTAAGATAAACATTGTCCTCAATGTTTAAGCATGTGGGAAGAGTCTCCCCTACACTTATGACATTGTGCACGTTGGTTAACTCAAGTTAAGGAAGACACGACTAAAGTGATCAATTTCAAATGTGAGTAAGAAGAAAATTGAATCACGATAGTTGAGAGATAGAACCGGATTTCGGGTAACACGGGAGCACGGTTCTTCAAAGGTTCCAAGAGTGCATTTATCCCTGTAATCACATCACCACACAAATACAAAGAACCTATAGAGGCCCCCCTACACTTAGGAGGTTAAAACAGAACAGGATAGATACTCGGGCTGCCTCCCGAGGAGCGCTTGTTTTTTATAACCGAGTCACGAGCCTGACTCGACCCAAAATTAGTTCATGGGAAACGTGGTGAGGGATGGAATCACCTCCTGAGAGGTGTCCTCACCAAAGTACAACTTCACTCGTTGGCCATTCACCTTAAAATTAGGTCCATTAGGTTGAGCGAGCTCGAGAGTACCATATGGAAAAATTTGGGCAATGGTGAATGGGCCGGACCAACGAGATTTCAGCTTGCCCGAAAAGATTTTCAACCGAGAGTTAAAAAGTAAGGCTTTGTCTCCAACATGGAACTCTCGGTTCTTAATCTTAGAGTCGTGAATGAGCTTAGTCTTCTCCTTATAGATCAAAGAATTTTCATAAGCCTCATTACGGAGTTCATTGAGCTCATTGAGTTGGATCTTGCGTAGGTCACCGGCTTTGTTAATATCAAAATTAGCCCACTTCAAGGCCCAGTAAGCCTTGTGCTCCAACTCAATGGGGAGGTGGCACACTTTCCCGTACACGAGACGATATGGCGTACAACCAATTGGAGTCTTGTATGCGGTACGAAAAGCCCACAAAGCATCATCAAGTTTATCAGCCCATGAGGCACGATGCTCTCCCACGGTTCTTTCCAGAATTCGCTTTAATCCTCGGTTAGATATTTCAGCCTGGCCATTAGTTTGTGGGTGGTAGGCTGTGGAAAGACGATGATTTACACCATACTTAGCCATGACTCTTGCGAATTGGTCATTGCAAAAATGAGTCCCACGATCACTAATAATGGCACGAGGCACACCGAATCTAGCGAATAGAGATTTCAAAAAGTTACAAACCACCCTTGCGTCATTAGTAGGTAAAGCTTTGGCTTCAACCCACTTTGAAACGTAGTCAACGACTACAAGGATGTATTTGTTTCCTTTAGAAGAAGGGAATGGCCCCATAAAGTCGATACCCCAAACATCAAACATTTCACATTCTTGTATGAATTTCTGAGGCATCTCGTCTTTATGTGTGATCGTGCCTTGTTTTTGGCAAACATCACAACGTTTAACCATATTGTGAGCGTCACGATATATGGAGGGCCAATAAAATCCCGAATCAAACACTTTTTTGGCGGTGTAGTTGGGACCAAAGTGACCACCGGTGGGTCCTTTGTGGCAAGCATCAAGGATTCCGAAAGCTGCCGGTCCATCAACACATCGGCGAATAATCAAATCGGCACATTGTTTGAATAGGTAAGGGTCATCCCAAAAGTAAGTCTTAATGTCGTTGAAGAACTTTTTCTTTTGTTGGGATGTTAACCCTTCCTTGAGAATTCCACCCGCTAAGTAGTTTGCAATGTCCGCAAACCACGGGGTTTCATCAGAATTCGAATTGATGGACATTAAGGTCTCCAAGGGAAAAGAATCATTGATTTCTTTGTTCGGATGATCCCCTTGGTAAGGATCCTCAAGTCTACTGAGATGATCCGCGGCTAGGTTTTCAGCTCCTTTTTTATCGCGAATTTCGATTTTAAATTCCTAGAGTAGCAAAACCCAGCAAAGAAGTCTTGGTTTGGAATCTTGCTTTGTCAACAAGTACTTCAACGCGGAATGATCGGTGTAAACGATTGTGGTGGAAAGGACAAGATAGGGGCGAAATTTTTCAAAGGCATAGACAACAGCTAAAAGCTCTTTTTCGGTTGTCGTATAATGCAATTGTGCCCCCGTCATTGTCTTGCTAGCGTAATGGATTGGTTGGAAGTGTTTGTTCACTCTTTGTCCCAAAACCGCTCCAATAGCAAAATCACTAGCATCGTACATCAACTCAAACGGAAGCTCCCAATTAGGGGTAACCAAGACGGGTGCCTTAGTTAGCTTATCCTTAAGCGAGTTGAAGGCTTCAAGACACTCTTTGGAAAAGATAAAAGGAGTATCTTTCTCCAAGAGGTGAGTCATCGGGCGAGCGATTTGAGAAAAATCTTTGATGAATCGACGGTAGAAGCCCGCATGACCCAGAAAACTTCTCACACCCTTCACGGTTGAAGGTGGAGGCAACTTAGCGATAACATCGACTTTAGCACGGTCTACTTTAAGACCGGCTTTGTAGATCTTGTGTCCTAGCACGATGCCTTCTTTTACCATAAAATGGCATTTTTCCCAATTCAGAACAAGGCGAGTGTCTTCGCACCGCTTAAGCATACGTTCCAAATTGACAAGGCAAGAAGAGAAGGAATCCCCGAAGACCAAGAAATCATCCATGAAGACATGGTTTGTTTAACCATGTCATGGAAGATAGCTAACATGCACCTTTGGAAAGTCCCGGGGGCATTGCATAAGCCAAAAGGCATTCTTTTGTAAGCAAATGTGCCATAGGGACAAGTGAATGTTGTCTTCTCTTGATCTTGGGGATCGATGGGTATTTGGAAATAACCCGAGAAACCATCAAGAAAGCAGTAATATTCATTACCCGCTAAACGTTCAAGCATTTGGTCCATAAAAGGTAGAGGGAAATGATCCTTTCTCGTGGCATCATTGAGTTTGCGGTAGTCTATACAAACTCTCCACCCAGTAACGAGGCGAGTGGAAATCAACTCGTTGTGTTCATTGGGAACAACGGTTATTCCGCCCTTCTTGGGCACACAATGGACTGGACTAACCCATGGTGAATCCGGAATAGGGTAAATCATACCCGCATCAAGAAGTTTGATAACCTCTGTTTTGATGACTTCATGTATTTTTGGATTCACCCTTCGTTGGCTTTGAATTATGGGCTTAAAGTCGTCCTCCATGAGAATTTTATGTGTGCAGAAGTGAGGATCAATTCCACGAATATCAGAGATTTTCCAAGCAATAGCCTTCTTGTGATCTTTAAGCACGGCGATGAGGCGAGATTTTTCTTCTTCCTTCAAGTCCTTCGCGATAATAACGGGCGACTTCTTCTCTTCTTCAAGAAACACGTACTCGAGATGAGGCGGCAACTCCTTAAGTTCTAAATCCGGAGGATTTTCGACGGAAGGCGTATTCGAAGTCGGAGTATCGATAGCAATAACCGTGGGAGATGGTGGAGAAAGGTTGTCTTCGTTGAGAAGGTTATCAAAGAAATGCATGTCTTCATCCCCATCGGTGGGAGAATCATTAGCTAAGTTCACATCTCCCATGGTGGTTTCAAGATTGTGCCAAAACAAATCACTATCTCCAAATAGAGACAATGATGAATCAATAGAGGAAACGATTTCAACATTGGGAAGAGAGGTAGGAATATTTTTACAAGCATCATTAAAGTGTTCTTCACAAGCTTCATCCAGAACGTCAATACAATTAACACTCTCGTATGAATAAGGTTGTTTAGACAACTTTCCCATGTTGAAGATGATTTTATCGTCACCCACTCTCATGATAAGCTCACCGGCTTCAACATCGATGAGAGTGCGACCGGTCCTCAGGAATGGACGACCCATGATCAAGGGAACACGAGGGTCCATCTCGTAGTCGACGACGACGAAATCGGCAGGAAAAGTGAATTTGTCGACTCCTACAAAGACGTCTTCGGCTATCCCCACTGGATAAACAACCGTACGGTTAGCTAATTCCAAAGTCATTTTGGTGGGGACTAGCTCAGGGAGAGATAATTGCTTCCAAACGCTTAGAGGCATTAGATTAATACTGGCACCTAGATCGGCTAAGGCCATGCAATTCTCTACTCCCGGGAAATTGCAAGGGATTAAGAAACGACCTGGATCACCAAGCTTGGTTGGCAATTTCCTTAAGAGCACTGCAGAGCAATTCTCATTAAGTTGGGTGTTTTCTATATCGAGAAGCTTTTCCTTGTCGCTCAGAAGATCTTTAAACATTTTCGCGTACTTAGGCATGTGAGTGAGAGCCTCAGCGAAGGAGATGTTGAAATTCAATTGTTTGAACATCTTAAGAAAGTTCGAAACCTGAATATCGTCCTTGCTTTGGAGCTTCTCTTTCCTCAACCTAGATGGATAAGGTATATTGGAAGAAGAGGAAGGCTTTGGGAGAATAGGATCACTCACATCCTTGGGTGGAGGAGGGGTAGAAGTAGGAGGTAGAGAAATTGGGGAAGGAGAAGGATGAGGAATAGGAGCAGGTGACTCGTTCTCCTTAGTCACAACCACCGGTGGAAGAATAGGAAGCTCGGGTTCCTTGGTACCTTTGCCACTGCGAGTAGTGATTGCTTTCATCTCCCCTCTTGGATTCGCAACGGTGTTACTCGGAAGAGTACCCGAAGGAGAGGGTTGATTACCTTGGAAGAAACTAGCCATCATGTTCTTCAAGTCATTTGTTTGGCTATCCAACGTGTTTCTCATGTCAGCTCTCAGATCGTTCCCTTGTTTGACCAGGTATGCTTTCAAGTTGAGCACTTCCCGCTGAAGATTTTCTACGATCACATCGTTAGTTCTCATGTAGGTCTGCACTTCTTGGTGTAAAGCGGTAAGTTGGTTGGGAGGAGCATTGTATGCGGGTGGTTGATAAGCAGGTTGCTGGTAAACTTGGTTATTTCGTTGAGGTAGAGGTGGTTGTTTGTGAGGTGGGATGTATGGTGTACGAGGTTGTTGTTGTTGTTGAGGAGGGCGATTGAGGTTTTGTTGTTAGTTTGGGTTGTTTGGTGGAAAACCGGGTGGGGATAGATAGTTGTTGGAACGGTAGCTCAGCAAGTTATGATCACCTTGAGGTCTAGCTTGATAAGCAGGTTGAGGATAGGTGCCATAAGCTGCATTCACATTTTCAGAAGGGTAGTCTTGGGTGGCAGTACAAGTGGTGTAAGAGTGAGGACCCCCGCATATCTCGCATGGTTGGCTAACTGCATTGATTTGAGCGTTTTTAGCGTTGTTGTTGTTGGTGTTGTTAACGGTGTGGGTAACAAGCGATTCAAGAAGCGTAGTGATTTTGTCAAGTCGCTTGTCGCTGTCACTAGTGCTAGCACTAGCGACATTGGTCCGAACACTCTTGGTTTGCACACGAGACTTATTCTCAATGATATCCCAAGCAGCATTGGAAGTCTTAGCCAAAAGATTACCCCCCGAGGCACTGTTTAGTGAATCTTGGTCACTCATGCTTAAACCATTGTAAAAAGTATTAATTTGATGCACTTTGGTTAAACCATGTTGTGGGCATTTTCTTAAAAGATCTTTAAAACGATCCCAAGATTCACTGAACGACTCATCGTACTTTTGTTCAAAATTTATGATTTCATTCTCCAAAGCGGTAGTACGAGAGGGTGGGAAAAAGTAATTGATAAACTTGGTCTCCAAATCCGTCCACGAGAGAATACTCTGTGGCGGTTCCTTAGCAAGCCAATGCCGGGCTTGTCCCTCTAAAGAAAAGGGAAAAAGTTGTAACCGGATAACCTCTTGTGGAACACCATTGGATTTGACCGTGTTGGTGAGTTGCAAGAATCTCTTGATATGGTCATGTGGATCATCAATGGTACGCCCCAAGAATGGTTGAGCAGAGACCATCTGGATAAACCCTGATTTTAGCTCAAAGTTGTTGGCTGCAATCGCTGGTATAACAATTGGATCAGTGTTGCCATCTACATGAGCTTGCAGCAGTTCAATCATCGGGCGATTATCCGGTAGAGGCTCATTGTTGTTTTTATTATTCATGTTGTTGAAAGGCGGGTTGTTGTTGTTATTATTGTTGTTTGGAGGTGGTATGTTGTTGGTGTTTTGTACACCGGCCATGTCTAAGTGATCGAGAGGCTCGGGCTCTTGATAAGACGTGGATCGAGTGCGCATACACCTGCAAAAGAACTAACAAGAGAAAAACAAAGCAAAATATTTTTGGTTTTTTATGGTTTTTTACTTTTTAGGATTTTTGAAAATTTTATATTTTTTTAGTGTTTTTGAAAATTTTTATGAAAAAGTAACGTTCACGGGGAACGGATCCCAAAATCCAAGTTCTCACAAAAAACTTTTGATCTTAACGAGAAGAGCCGGCAGCGGCGCCATTTGATACTTTCATTTTTGTATGGGGTTCTTTAAATTCTCTCGATATCCTCTCGAATTGATCTCGGTTCTAAGTGGAATGATTGTTCTTGGTTACTAAAAAGGTAATTGGTTTTCTAATCTACTAAATGTTAAATGCTCTAAAATGTAAACTTAAATTTAAAAGCAATTAAATTAATAACAATTAATAAAACTTGAATTAAAATTAAAATTAAAATTAAAATTAAAATATAAGTATGAAATGAAGAAACAGAAAGTAACCCTTAAAAATGCTCAAAAGAAATTTGATTCTGAAGTTTGACCTTGATTCGGAAGTTCACTCGGAACTTGGTTCGGAACCCTTGATCCGGAACTTCGTTCGGAAGTTTACTCGGAACCTTCACTCGGAACTTCACTCGGAACCTTCATTCGGAACTTTCTTCGGAAGTTGATTCGGAAGTTGTTGATCCGGAAGTTCACTCGGAACTTTTGATCCGGAAGTTTGTTCGGAACTTTTGGCTCGGAAGTTTATTCGGAACTTTTAGATTGACTCGGAACTTTTTAACAAAAATTCATTCGGAACTTTAAAACTCATTCGGAACTTTTAAAAAGGGAATTCACTCGGAACTTTTTAACTCATTCGGAACTTTTAAAAAGGGAATTCATTCGGAACTTTTTTAAACTCATGCGGAACTTTTAGTTCATCCGGAACTATTTGTTCATTCGGAAGTATTGGTTCATTCGGAACTTCTGGGAAACTCAAGAACAGTAACTTAACCGAAAAAACAGGGGAACTCGAATTCGATCCAAAAATCACCAAGTTTTTCACCAAAAACTTAAATAAACTAATCACTAAGCATCTACTAACCATAAACTACAAATCCCAACAATAAAAACGCAAATTCAACAACTTTTTAAAATCAAAACTCAACCAAATAAGAACTTAAGAACTTGAAATGAAAGATGATGATGAACAAGATGAAATGGAAAGATTAAACAAGAATTTGTATTGATGATTAATGTTGAACAAAATAAAAGACAAGATTAAACTACAGGATTTAGAAGAACAATAATCAAAATCACCAAACACCCTAGTGGTGTTGGTGATGACTACGAACAAGAAAAGAGAAAAAGAAGGGAATAAAAACTAAAAAAAAACTAATGAAAAGTGTGAGGGGGATTCCTTTTATAGGTGTCCCCTTTGGTTGGTGAGTGGGCTTTCTCCCGTTCTTCTTGTCTTCTAGTCTTTTAAGAAAAGTTGACGTTTTCAATTCTGATTCAGGATTTGTCGTCGATTAAATTCAACTCGTCTTTTAATTTCTTCATTTAATAGACTTGAGTTTCTTCGACTTTTATAAATCTTCCATCTTTGGTCCTTTTCTTCGATAAATCTTCGAATAGGCCCAGTGACTTCAAATCTTTTGCATCTCTTGGACAATAGACTTCATCTTGAGTCTTTTTCTTCGATAAATCCCGTGCAATCCCATGTTTTCTCCATTATCCATCCGGTTGGCTCTGAAAACACAATAAACAAAAAAACAACGCATAATTCCAAACAAATGATATTAAATACGCGTTTTGGTCTCGTTTTAGCCAGAATTAAGTGGTAAAAGGATGGGTGTTTACACACCTATCAGTGACCCATCTGCTGCTGCTATTGTGACCACCTACCTTCATCAGATTTCAAAGCACTTTCAACTTCAATTCTTCTTTTAGGCGTTTCATCAAACACCTTATCATCACCAATCAGCCTTATGAATCGGTTCGTTTTTAATCGATTTTTTCAGGGATCGGTTGATTTAATGGTTATTTCTTCTATTTGTGTGTTTATTTCGTGATTTGCAAGGTTAATTTGTGTAGATTTATGGATTTTTTTGTTAGAGTTTGTTGTAGAGAGAGGGTTTGATGTAGAGAGAGAATGTTTAAGATCTATGTGTTTTGTTTTACAGAAATGAAGGGTAGGTGAGATTTATAACATATTTTTCGTTTTGGTCCCTCAGTCTTCTTTTTATAAATTGGCAATTTTAATCCCTCCGTGTCTTTTATCATTTGATCTGGTCCCTCCCAAATGGATGGTCCAGATTGAGCCCTTGGTTTCCACCAAAATACAAGATTCTTTAATAACCGGACGAGAAATGTTATTTTGGAGCCTTGTTTTTTGGTGGAAACCAAGGGACAAATCCCCACCCTTCATTTAGCTTTGATCTAAGGGTGGGGATTAATCTAAAATTTAATTTGTCAAAACCTATTTTTATGTCTAATTAAATAAAGTATTTTTTTAATCGTTCATTTTACTTTCCTTTTTTTTCACACAGTAAAATGTGTTTTCAGAATTCTCTCTCTTCATTTACATTACCACCATGCCACTAGTCGCCATCACCACACCACCGGCCACCTGCGCATTTTCTTCAACTGACCACCACCGTCAAATCCATCCTGAAACCCTAACCACCACAATCACCTCCGTAGCAAACCCCTAAAAGTGATTGATTTTCTACTTGTTTTGTTCAAGATCTCTTGTTTGCTTCTCATAATCATCTATAATCATCATCGTAATCCTCATCTACCAAATGCCTCTGCCACATCATCAAACCACCACAACCGTCCGACCAGATGGATAATGGAGATGTTAATGATGAAGTGTTGTTGATTGATCTTTTGTATCAGAAGGAGGAGGTAACTGACATGGTGTTTAATTGAATGAGGGGTTTTGAGTGTTTTTCTTTCAGTTACGTTTATGAAGCACGTGAGTTGTTGAGAAAAGTTGGTGAGGTAGACGGATGTTCACCGGATGTAGTGTCGCTACACGTTACTGTGTAATATCATCAGTGATATTTTATCACCGGTGATATTTTTATTGTTTTATCACTAGTGAAGTATCACTAGTAATAAACCAATGAAATATCACGTTACTATGTAATATCATCAGTGATAATTCATCACCGGTGATATTTTTATTGTTTTATCACTAGTGAAGTATCACTAGTAATAAACCAATGAAATATCACGTTACTGTGTAATATCATCGGTGATATTTTATCACCGGTGATATTTTTATTGTTTTATCACTAGTAATAAACCAATGAAATATCACGTTACTATATCACCGTTGATATTTTTATTGTTTTATCACAATAAACCAATAAAATATCACGTTACTGTGTAATATCACCGGTGATATTTTATTGTTTTATCACTAGTGAAGTATCACTAGTAATAAACCAATGAAATATCACGTTACTGTGTAATATCACCGGTGATATTTTATCATCAATGATATTTTTGTTGTTTTATCACTAGTAATAAACCAATGTATTGGGATGGAAGGCGGGGTTGGTATTTGCGATGGAAGTCGGGGTTGGTCTTAACTGCTGAGGGTGACCCATCTGCTGCTGCTATTGTGACCACCTACCATCATCAGATTTCAAAGCACTTTCAACTTCAATTCTTCTTTTAGGCGTTTCATCAAACACCTTATCATCACCAATCAGCCTTATGAACCGGTTCGTTTTTAATCGATTTTTTTTAGGGATCGGTTGATTTAATGGTTATTTCTTCCATTTGTGTGTTTATTTCGTGATTTGCAAGGTTAATTTGTGTAGATTTATGGATTTTTTTGTTAGAGTTTGTTGTAGAGAGAGGGTTTGATGTAGAGAGAGAATGTTTGAGATCTGTGTGTTTTGTTTTACAGAAATGAAGGGCAGGTGAGATTTATAACATATTTTTCGTTTTGGTCCCTCAGTCTTCTTTTTATAAATTGGCAATTTTAATCCCTCCGTGTTTTTATCATTTGATCTGGTCCCTCCCAAATGGATGGTCCAGATTGAGCCCTTGGTTTCCACCAAAATACAAGATTCTTTAATAACCGGACTCTACATCCAATACATGAATTAAGCAAGAATTCACAAAATAGCTTGTCCCTAGAGGCTTAACGTATCCTATAAAGCATTTCAAATACTGCCAAAAAAAACATTTTAGTCCTTCAGCAGGTTTCTTTTGGCCCAGTTCAAAGGTCCAGTCTGAAACTCTTTTTATGTACAAATACCTAAGTGTTAATAGCTCATCATCGCATAATAAGACCCCTGCAAAATACAAAAATTCACCACAAAAATAAACCCTTTTCGTAAAAAGCAAAAAAAAAGACAAGTTAAGAATACAACTCGATAGTAAACGCCCGCCCCAACGCGCAAGTTTCACTCTGTCTCGTTTATATACATGGATGTTTCGTGATATATAGTATTGCCCGAATATCAGATTCCTTCGAAATGTATTCAAATGTATATGTGCGGATGTGCCATACTTTTACCTTACGTATATACATTTGTTTAAATTTTGAACAATGAAAGTTTGTTTAGGGTGCGTTTGGTGTTTTTCGGGATTATGATTTGCTTTTGGGTTAAAAGAAAAGTAGAGTAGATGAAAGATTAGATGATTTAAAAACGTGTTCGGTTTATAATTTGAAATTTGATTTAAATTTATTTTTTATTTAATAAAAGGAGTAAAATATGGTTGTTATACACATTGGGCCTATATAAAAAAGAAGAAATATTAAAATGTCACTAAAGCTTAGCCTTAAAAGATGAAATAGGTAGGTTTGGTGAAAAGTATGAGCGAGTAAAACCGAGTGACGATTGAAAACCGTCACAAACTGATCGAAATTGACATCGATCGACACAAATCGACCTTACTCGGGTCACGACATGGGATGGGTTTTTCTCGATGTCGGGAGTCGGGACTCAGTTCGGTTCGGGACTCGGGATTAAAACGGAATCACACAAAGAAAACCAAACAAACCGAGATTCACTCGGGCCTAACTCGGTTCGGTTCGGGACTCTAGATTAAATCAGGTCGAGATTCAGTTTGAGTTTTTTACGATATCGATTTCAAGATGAGTCAGGATCGGATCGAGACTGGTCAGTTTTGTCCCTGATGCTCACCCCTAGTGAGAAGTAACATTTATGGGTGTAAGAACCACATTCAAAAACCACTCCTTTAACCTTGTAACTTGTAAGTACATAAAATTAGAACATAGACTAAATAAATGCAAAAAAAGGGACGTTTGGATAGAGCAAGAGAACCCAAACATTAAACACACCTCGTGCATTCGTGGCCGGTTGAAAAAGCGTACCAAGTTTAATAAGCAAGCTCAAACAAACCCTTTAACATCCAATGCGATGCTACTGCTTTTCAAAAACAAAAATTGCTATAATTAAGCTACAAAGACAAAGAAACTGAAACAAGAACAATTGATAAACCACCACCTATACACACAACAAATTAAGACAATGTACCCGTACAAAATAAGACACTCATCGGACTCATATATTCGATCTTATGTTGGTAATCATTATTTAGCCAAATTTAGTTTGTCATATCGACTTAAGCTACAACTAGTAGCTCATCGGATGGGCCTTGAAGATCTAAGTCTCTGTGAGAAACCTCAGAGGATTCCATGTTAGAGACATTGTCAAAGAAGTCGAAGATTACTTGAAGACATACTCATTGGTTGTGATGGATAACAGCCAAGATGTATCAGGGACTCTGAGGGGTTGAGGGTCAGCAGGGGTGGCAATACCCTGTTAACACTCAATACACTTTGGACATACCTTAGTGTGTACGAGACCATGAAGAAAAGGGAAACTGTGTCAGCTCTGTTTCCCTAAAGCATTGTGGCAGACTACCAAGAATAGAAAAGCATCTTGTGACAGATGTCAGGCTTTGTCTGTCGGTGTAGTCACCATCAACCAGTACTAGGAGACAACCTCGTACTAATATAAATAAGATATGTAGCCTAGAGTTAATGTGGTTCACTTTTTCCATATTTCACACATTAACTTGTTAGAACTTATTAAACCAAACAGCTATGACTGTGTTCATAAGTTAGGTTAGTTTGTTCAAAGTGTACACAACACATTGTCATCAAACGGTGTTATCCATAACACTTGTAATACTTTATTATACAATAATATGTCCTACGTTTGAAAAGTAATTACGTGTGTTAATTATCTTTGTTTGTCGTTTCAAGCTTGTATTAGGGACTTTCAATTTCTAATATACACTTTGCATTAATAATGGCGCGTTGATGTTTGGTTCTTGTGTTAATATGTTGTTACTTCTTTAAAAGAAACTTATCACTATTCTTGTTCAGGGCTTTTGAGAACTCGTTTAAGTGAACTATCTTTGAGGTAAATACTTTACGATATGTGTGTTTATTGGTTTTTTAATAATATACATATAATATATGATATATAATTGTTATCTGATCATAGTGTAACCAACAAGCAGGTCTGTGGGAATGTGGCTACTACGTGATGAAGTTTGTTTTTGAAACGTTGCACATAAAACAAAAAACCTTCCCAAATAAGGTATATGAATATACACTTTGTTTATTTTCATTGAATCCCATCCCTTATCTTTATCTTATTATGTTTATAGCTTCATGACTCTAGAAGGGCCGTAAGGAAAGATGAGTTGGATGGATGGATACTCAATGCGGGAACAAAGTTTTCCGAGTGTTATTGTGATGACGATTAGACGAATTTATGAGTTCTTTAAGATCGGTACATGGGAAATATTTGGCGTTTACCGGGTTACTGAGTTAGTTTTATAGTTGGTGATATTGGTGTGGACTGAGGAGGGATATATAAAGATAGGAGTCATTGGTTAAGTCTGATTTGCAACATAGACTATAATAATATGTGAGCCCACATTAACCACTTTTTAACTTTCGTACCACAGCTAGCCATAAGGTGCATTTGACAACAAAAAATGCATAGTACATGTATTCTATAGCCATTTAGCATGTTCCAAAATGTTTTTGATAACCACTATAAATGTTTCCAAAAAAATCTAATTATGACAAAAGAAGGACCGTAACTTTCACTTTTAAAAATAGGATACATTAAAGTTTCATTATGGTGAAGGGTGTTTTGGTTCTTGTGAGTAAAGGTCCATTAAAGTTTGGGTTAAGTCTATATATTACAAATGTACTTTTACATATTTACACATCTAGGTAACCAAATTTAGATATTACTAATATAATCAATAAAACTGGAAATTTTTTACAAATATAAATATTATAACCGGTTAATTTTCCAAATAGATAAAAAACTAATTAGAATTTTCCATGTGGACTTTTTATATAGAAAAGAGAAATTTCCATCTTCTGCAACTATTGTTGCTCATCCCCACGATGTCTAAGCTAACCAACACCATCATTTCCATCCATTGTTAGACCCACGATCAAAATCAATAAAACCCACATATCATCCATTTGTTCGACCCACTCTTAAACGTAATAAAATCCATAGAATATCAAGATCTTGAAAATGAACTACAAGATCTTGACCAAAAAGAACTTAAAACAATTACTTGTTTCTTGTAAATCTTTGAGGTGTCGAGTAGATCTTTGTAAAGGTATTAATCATTTCGAATTCACACAATAACGAACCAGGTAAGGTTAGCGATGATGCATTTTTTAACCGATGTATTTTTTCAAGGAAATGTGCTTATGTTTCACTTATTTGAGCAACCCAGGTAGTGACTGACGTTTTGTTTTGTTTTGTTTTTGTGTGTATAACATGGGAGATGACCAGAAAAAGATAGTGATTTCGCTGTGACAATCTTTTAGATCCAAAATATAGGATGAATGAAAAATAACTAGGTTTGTTGTAGTTACGTTGAAATTTATGCTGGAAATTGTGACTGTTTGAAAATATGGCGGAGAATATGTCAAAAAAGGGTGCCTGTCGGATCTTGACGAAGATGATGGAGCGACACCTAAGCCATGCCACGTATGCATACACACAAGCAAAAAAACCAATAAAAATGACAAATAAAACTTTTTTACCTGCTAAACCGGTACCAGGTCACCATATTGCTAATAATATAATAAATTTGAAAGTTTATATACTACGGAGTACATTGGTAACATAATAAACTAGTTACCTAAATGTGTAAAATGTTGAAAGTATATTAGTAATATATATACTTAACCCTTAAAGTTTCATGTATCTTGTTTTATAAATGTTTCATCATTAAACATAAGAGGAATTCTACACTCACAAAAAATTTACAAAATTTTATCCACAAAATGATTTGGCAACAAGTAGTGGAGGGTGAATAAGAAGAAAGAGAAGAAAAGATACAATATGATTGGACCAATACATATGCCATGTCATTTTGTGGGATTAATTTTGTAAATTTTTGTGGATGTAGAATTTCTCTAAACATAATACTCGTTTAGGACAAATTATCGAGTTAGTTCGCCTTTAATCTCGGCCTCACACTCACGAGTTTTCATCCTCGTTTAGGACAAATTACTTAAAACGTACTTTCTCCGTCTCATAATTATATTCCAACGACAAAAAGCACGCAGTTTAATAAACATCATGTTATCCAACTCTCGCTCACTTACTTTTTACATAAAGACAATTTTACTTTTAACCAATTAATTTTTGAATTTTTTACTGTTTATTATAATACAATCAAGTGAGGATAATATGATAAAATTAATTTATATTTCTTATCTATTTTTGGATGTGGACTATCAATTTAGACGTTCGAAAATAATAACTTGAACTATTATTTTGAAAAGGAAGAAGTAACAAAATACAAAAATACTAACCTACAAAAACATTATGTAAGTAGAAAGATTTGTAAGATGTTTTTGTAAGAGAAATTAGCATTTGGATAGTAACTTTAAATACAACTAAATCCAATACATGAATTAAGCAAGAATTCACAAAATAGCTTGTCCCTAGAGGCTTAACGTATCCTATAAAGCATTTCAAATACTGCCAAAAAAAATATTTTAGTCCTTCAGCAGGTTTCTTTTGGCCCAGTTCAAAGGTCCAGTCTGAAATTCTTTTTATGTACAAATACCTAAGTGCTAATAGCTCATCATCGCATAATAAGACCCCTGCAAAATACAAAAATTCACCACAAAAATAAACCCTTTTCGTAAAAAGCAAAAAAAAAAGACAATTTAAGAATACAACTCGATAGTAAACGCCCGCCCCAACGCGCAAGTTTCACTCTGTCTCGTTTATATACATGGATGTTTCGTGATATATAGTATTGCCCTAATATCAGATTCCTTCTAAATGTATTCAAATGTATATGTGCGGATGTGCCATACTTTTACCTTACGTATATACATTTGTTTAAATTTTGAAACAATGAAAGTTTGTTTAGGGTGCGTTTGGTGTTTTTCGGGATTATGATTTGCTTTTGGGTAAAAAGAAAAGTAGAGTAGATGAAAGATTGGATGATTTAAAAACGTGTTCGGTTTATAATTTGAGATTTGATTTAAATTTATTTTTTATTTAATAAAAGGAGTAAAATATGGTTGTTATACACATTGGACCTATATAAAAAAGAAGAAATATTAAAATGTCACTAAAGCTTAGCCTAAAAAGATGAAATAGGTAGGTTTGGTGAAAAGTATGAGCGAGTAAAACCGAGTGACGATTGAAAATCGTCACAAATCGATCGAAATTGATATCGATCGACACAAATCGACCTTACTCGGGTCACGACTTGGGATGGGTTTTTCCCGATGTCGGGACTCAGTTCGGTTCGGGACTCGGGATTAAATCGGAATCACACAAAGAAAACCACACAAACCGAGATTAACTCGGGCCTAACTCGGTTCGGTTCGAGACTCTATATTAAATCGGGTCGAGATTCAATTTGAGTTTTCTACGATGTCGATTTCAAGATGAGTCAGGATCGGGTCGAAACTGGTCACTTTTGTCCCTGATGCTCACCCCTAGTGAGAAGTAACATTTATGGGTGTAAGAACCACATTCAAAAACCACTCCTTTAACCTTGTAACTTGTAAGTACATAAAATTAGAACATAGACTAAATAAATGCAAAAAAAGGGCCGTTTGGATAGAGCAAGAGAACCCAAACATTAAACACACCTCGTGCATTCGTGGCCGGTTGAAAAAGCGTACCAAGTTTAATAAGCAAGCTCAAACAAACCCTTTTAACATCCAATGCGATGCTACTGCTTTTCAAAAACAAAAATTGCTATAATTAAGCTACAAAGACAAAGAAACTGAAACAAGAACAATTGATAAACCACCACCTATACACACAACAAATTAAGACAATGTACCCGTACAAAATAAGACACTCATCGGACTCATTAGCCAAATTTAGTTTGTCATATCAACTTAAGCTACAATTAGTCGCTCATCGGATGGGCCTTGAAGATAATTCCTACTATGCATCATTTTACTGTGATGAAAAGGAGTTTGAATATTTTTTTCTCTCTGAATAAACTTACAACTAGTCGCTCATCGAACGAGCCTTGAATCTAATAAGATAACCTAGGTAGAATAACCAACTTCAAACCAAAAAATTAAGAATAATTCATGCATATAAACACTACTAATGTACAGGGTGGTTGAATTTACATATAATTATAACAAACTGGATATCTCATCAAGTAGCTGCCCATGTGGTCATTATCATTGCTTACGTGGCCTTCCACGTCCTCGCTTCAGTGCTTCACCAAGTAGTACTATGATATGCGGAACGAAGGAGGGCATGAATGGCGATTGAAGACTGGAAAAGTTGGTGACAGTTATTCGTTTACTGACGGATGGTTAAAGATCGTCAAAGATGCTAAGGTGCAGATCTCGATAGTCTTGTTTTTTTTTGGCTCATGAATGATTCCAGAATGAGTGTGAAAAGGTTTTACCCCAAGAAACCAAGACAATGAAGCGAAAGATGAAGATGGTGACACCAGGACCATCAGAGTCACCATCTTCCTCTTCCGGTTCATCGTGTTTGTTTCTTGGGGGTTAGCATAAAACAGTGGAGTCGTTAACGAGCCCAAAAAACAAGATCCTGCAAACTAGCATCTTTGACGAGCTTTAACCATCCGTCAGTAAACGAATAACTGTATCCAACTTTTTCAACCTTCAACCGCCATTCTCATAGAAGTCATCCATGCGGTAGCTGTTGCTGGCAAAAAAGAAAAAAAAACGTATCAGGGATATATTCACATAAACACAGCTAAGAGCAAACATATAAAACACATTGAGTAGGTTAGAAACGTACCAAGTATGTAATCTTATGATGTAGTAGTAGGTGTTTTTTATAGAAGAACTTGTATGCTACTGTTAGTATGGTGGCTGTTATTGTGAAGGAAAAAAAAAACTAGGTTTAGGGTTAGGTTTTGCCTCAAGACTATATCCGCCACATGCTCGAGGCCCATCTGCTAGTGGGCCCAGATGATCTTCTTCTAGTTATGGACCAGCAAAAATGTGCACTTTGATTTGTAGTTGATATGCAAATTAGTGACAAAATATGTAAAGTTAGATTCTAACTTCACAAAATTGTTAGTTAGAGTAAAAGGTGTCACGAAGTGGAATACCCTCTTCATTTGTGTTATATCAGCGCCACATCATCTCAACTAACCAAAACAAAAAATCAACTAAACACCCTCTCACTCACAACTAGTCTCTCTCCTCTTCACTTGGGTCCCACCACTCACCATTTTATTTCTTTTTTCATTTTTCACACAAAATAAAAATTCATTTCATAAAATTAAAAATTACAAATACTTCAAATAAAAATACATATACTTAAAAAAATACGAAAAAAATACAATACGAAAAAAAATACAATACGGAAAAAAAAAACATCCTAATTATCGACTGCATATTTCGCCCCGATTTTTGCATGTTTTCTTTCGATAATCGACTTGTTCGGTTCAGGCAAATTTTCGGTTCTGATCGAGAGAAACTCCATCTCTTTGAACTCCAATTCAGCATCGGCTTTAACTTTCTCGGCATCGGCTTTAGCTTTCTCGGCTTCGGCTCTAGCTTTCCTCGAGTGGTACATGTCTCTACCGGCATATATTTTGAGGAGTAAAGCCTCGTTTATTTCTCCCTTCGAAGTGGTCGAACCACTACCCGTGCTGCTGCCAGTTGTTTCTGATCGGGTCTTCTTGGCGGGTCTCTGTTTGCCGGCTGGTCGAGCTCGAGGATCTGGACCGAATACGGAGGTATGATCATTTTCGTCAAGACCCTCGGGTGCGTCCCATTTTGAGTAGTTTTTAAGCACCCTCCACACATGGTCAAGCGTAATGTTTCTCCCCTTGTTACAAGCCGCAAATTCAAGTTTTGCAGCATGAATCACGTCATCTTCGTTTTGACCGTTTTTCTTGTTAAGACCTTTGAAGATAGCGTGAAACTTTTGAACATCGGGGTGCATCCTTGACCATTTTCCGGTCAACATATTCTTGGTACGAGATTTGCGTTACGACCATTGAAATCGTCATAAATCGTGTTCCAAAAATACTCTTCAGTTTGATCAGTCCCGCGATCTTTGTCTTCTGAAACGCCGACCCAACACTCGGCCAGTATGACCTCCTCAGCAGGTGTCCATCGTTTGGGTGTCGACTCCACCACAACATCGGCTTCGTCATCGATGTCGTCTTTGTCTGCGGACAAATCAACCGCGATAGAGTTTTTTGACCCCCGTTTTCCTTTACGAACTAATACTTTTTTTGTGGGGGAGGTTGCGGTGCTAGTATTTTAGATTGTGTTTCAGGGACTTGTTGACTTTGAGATGGATTAGGATTAAACTACGATTGATTAAACTAAGATGGATTAAATTGAGATTGTTGCAAAGCTAGTAGTTGATTATAGTAGATTTGTTGGGGTGACAAGTTTGGAAAGTATTGATGCGAAAATGGTGGGAGGGCTGAGAATTGACCGGATCCTTGGCCGGACTGCGTCGCCGGAGAAGAGAACGACCATTGATTCGGATCCGTGCTTTGATTAAGAAGTTGCGAGTAGGAGAGGTGAGGATAATCATTTAGGAAGTTTAACATTTTTTTATGATTGTAGGTGTAAATTTGTGAATGTAGTGTGTGTATATTGTGAATGTAGTGTGTGTATATATAGAAAAATAAATAAATTTAAAAATAATTTTTTTTAAATATAACCGTTGCCAAACGGTTTAAAATTAAGTGGGGCCCAAAAATCTCTCTTTTTCTCTCGTTGAAGTCTGGCGAATGGCTCACGGCGAAGGGGGGGTCGGTGTCACGGCGAGCACCGAAGAGGGTGCCACCTCGGACCGACGAGGGCCCCTCGCCGTGACACCGTTTACTCTTAGGCATCTTGTGTTATTTCAATGCATGTATGATTAAGTTGTAAATCGTTTGACGGGAAACTCGTTTATGGTTTATTTAATAAATGAACAAACGCATGAAGAATATCTTGGCCCGTTCAAATAAATAAACGAACATGAACAGACGCTATGTTCGTTCATTTGCGTTCGTAAATGATGTGTTATTTCTTTTTATCAAAATAATTAATTAGGTTTTAAATTTATAATCCCGATTACCAACCATACACTTACGAGCAGAGAACCTGGCCGTTTGTGGTATAGATGGTAAATCCGAGGGATTTTTTTAAAGGCAACGAATTATTATTAAAATAAAAGAGTATAACAATAAGGTCCCCAAGAAGGAAGACCAGACAAAACTCGCCAAACAATTACATACCACCTAAGAACTAAAAATCACAAATTGGTTACGGAGGGTCAAATACCGTCCACGGACATAAAATCCAGGATACCCAATTGCCACCAAGTCGACTGCACCTGATAGCAATCCAAAGTTGAGAAACGTTTTGAATTTGCGGGAAGACGTCTTGATTTGTCGAGATTCTCTAGACTCGTGTACGGTACGATTCTGCCACCTCCAAATTACCCATAAAGCCACAAGCCTAACCCCATGAAACAGTTTAGCCTACATTAGTCTTGCCACCACCCCCAAAAAATTGTCCTATAACAGAATTTGGCGAATAACTAGGTGAAATGGGAATGTTCCACCATTCAAAACATTTCAACCACAAAGATTTTGCCTTGGAACAATTAAATAAATGTGATTACTATCCTCAATGTGTGTGTCACAATGAGGAAAAAGGACCAAATGAAGATCAATACCTCGCTTATCAAGGTTGACGAGATGGGGAAGTCAAAAAATGTTTTTCTTGTAATCTAAGTAGAACTTGGAAGTCTAACTCGAAAGTAATCAAAAACCAAGCTATTACTATAATTAACGAAACCAAACATAAAGCATAAAGTAGTAGCATAATAACACCAAACTATACTTATTCAAAACATATGACCAACCATGTTATTCATATCCAAGATGCCCTTGCACAAGTACCAATCATATACATAATAACAACAAACCATCTATACTCTATTCACCACAAAATCTCACATAATCATAATCAATAATGCCTAGTTCTCTGCCTTCAATCAATAACTTAACTAGTTATAAGTAAGATTATTAGTTTGTATACCTGCATCATATTAAGGAACCTGACTTTTACTAACAACATTATTACCTCTACTACATATACTTGCGCTAACAACATTACTACCTCTACTGCCCCTACCAGTAATTGTAATTGTAGTTGTACCAACACTTATAATAAAACAAAACAAAAAACAGTAACAAAACATTAACAAAACATAATAAATCAACCAAATAACTAAATAATCCACATACACTACTTAGAACATAATAATTAACCAAATAAGCAATAAAATTGATAAAAACACAAAATAAGCAACAACGCCTAAAAATATTAAGTAAGCAAAAAAAATAGTCAAAATATACAAACTATATAACAAAATAAAAATGATATATACCATAATCCACATTTAGATGCTTCTTTGGATTGGAACCTGACAACGAAGATGATTCCGCCAACGATCAAATCTAGATGCACTTATTTAACTTATTTCATGTTGTACGTTCATATTATATGATCAATTTCAACCGATTTGAAGTTAGGGTTTGGTTAGATTAAATTTAGGGGTGAAAGAGTTGATGTTTGTGGAAGACCAGTGAAGTGAAAAGGAAATGAGAGACCCTTTTGTATTTTAGTGAAATACATAAAAATACGAGAATACCTTTAGATATTTGATCTCAACCGTAAAATGTGTTTTCAAATCAAAGGATACGATGAAAGGAACTGAACTTTTTTTTGTGCAGGTTCTACAGGGAACTTTTGTCAAAATACATGTAACTTATAAAGTTCAATATAAAGTTTCTCTTAGTTGTAATATCATGGTTATATGTGAAATTTACCCCTGCAAGTTAAAAGTCTATTTATATGCAAGTCAAAATCACCTCATGAGAATATGTTAATGTTAGTAACATAACTATGAACGATAGATCTTCAAGACTTAATGGGAATTTGGGAAGCTTAACTGTTGATCCCAAACTTAGATCGATTTAGCTTTATGTATACGAGATTAGATCAAGTAATACACTTAGAGAAACCTTTGTATATGTATATGACAATCTAAGTGTTATGCGGAATTAACACTTAAACAAGAACACACAAGATATAAACAAACTTTCACTTTGATTAATGATATCAAACTTGCTTACAATGAAAGTAGTTTACGTATAAAAACTTATATATTGAACATTAACCTAAAGGTCTTCTTTTATAGACATAAGAAGCCTTGTACAATAATCTACGTATCAACTATTCTAGGTAAAGATAAATATAGAAAATACATTGTTGTTCCTATCTTTACAAGAAGTAATCTAGAATACAATAAACGCGTAGAGTATATCTTCCCATCAGTGCTTGTCTTCAAAGTATCAACGCTTGACTTTGTCTTGTCAACGCTTGAGCTGTCAGCGTTTGTTTTACTCCTGTCAACGCTTTTTTTACTCTTGTCAGCGCTCAAGTAGACTGGCTATAATTTATTCCCAACAATCCTCCCCTAAACTTGATATCTACTCTAGTGATCAAGTTTCTGAATAAACATTAAGAACTAGGAGGAATCTTACAAACCTTCTCATATTGGTAATAAATAAATCTGATCAAGTCTTTGGCCACGTCACTTGAATAATCAATTTCCAGCTGAGTGTTCTTCATCTTCTCCAAGATTTCCTTGGACATGAAATACTGACCATCCACAAGTAGATACTCAGCAAACTTTGTAGAACTCAAATAATAAACACCAGCAGTTGAATACAATCTCCATTGAAGACCACTGAGATCATCTTCAAGATCCTTCCAAATAGCAGGATCCTCATCTTTTGGTCCACACATTCTCTTGAATGTGGACCACAGTTTTATTCCATTTACTGAAGTTGGTGCTTCAGTCTCATACTTGGTTTCCAATAACCTCCATAGGTCTACCAAGTCTTCTCTGTCAAAACTTGCAAACAAAGATATAAGGGTGGTAAAAGTGTGAACCTCTTTTCCATACCTGCCAATCTTCCAAAACCCACATTCATCTTCTTCATAGATCACAATTGGGTTTCTGGAATCAAGTGGTAACACTTGTACCAAATCTGAAGCTTCTAATGGTGAGAGCTTGAGGCTCTTTCTTATGATAGCTTCACTTGGATGTAATGGATCCATATCTTTGGGAAACTCAAGAGGAACTCCCTTTTTCACTGGTCTGGGAACAAACATTGCCTTCTTGAGCTCTATTTCCTCTGCAAGTTCTTCTTTTCTTTCATCAGAAAGAAGTCTTAGAGTGTTTGCTTCCTGCACTCTAACCCAAATGGGATAAGCTCTACATTCCAACTCATCAAATGTCAATGCCATCAACTTCTTATAAGTCCATTCTGTTACATGACACCTGAGCAACATGCAGTACAACTCCCTTCTATCCCTTTTCAAATTTGAGAGAACATTGCTGGCTTTGTGTTTCAGAATAACCTTGCAATCCTTTTGGACTCTTAGAAGAATCTCCAAACCCCATATCTGATCTGAAATGGTCAAGTGTGGATTCTCCATACACCTATTTTCCCAGGCATGGTACATCTGAACAACCTCTGGCATATCAAAATCAACCTGCAATTTCAACTCTCTCAATTTCTCCTTGGCCAACTCATCTCCATACTCAAGTCTTTCTGGTTGTTCTATGATCATAACACTTGAGTCTGAACTGGCTGCATCACTTCCTTCTTGCTCTTCTGAAGTGACAACAAAAGGTGATTCACCCACCTGCTTCCTTTCTTGTTCCATAATTTGTGCAGCCAACCTTCTATCAAATTTAATTTGTGCTGCATTCTTTGGAACAACTGCTTCTACCATAATACCCTTACCCTTATCTAATGGATCAATTGTTGGTAAGGTAGATGGCAATACCTGTGAAGAAACCTCTTTGATGATGGATGATGACTGGGATACATCAACCTCATTTGCAGGTCTGTCAATGCTCACTTTTGCTTTGTCAGCGCCCAAGATACTCATGTCAGCGTTCAAATTCTCCTTGTCAACGCTCAAATTTCCTGCCTCATCGCCTTTTGCAATTTCCTCCAACATGGCTGTAAATGATAAATTTAAGTTTGTAGGAGAGACTAGAGACGTATCAAAACCTGTTTGTTTCTTCAAACTTGTTAAGGCCTCAGCAACATCCAAAGACTGACCATCATGACTGCCCTTATCACTCACATTTACTTGTTCATCCTCTCCTTTGGAAGATTCCTCCATCCCTCTCCTTGTACTAGCAGTCTCCAAAATAACAATCCTCTCCCTCAATTGCTTGAGTGCAAGGCCTTGTGTGCTGACAACTTGTACCAAGTCTGCATTTTGCTTTTGCAAGCTCATGCAGACAGCCGTCAATTCCATTAGGGTCATTGGTTCCAATCTGCCCTCTTCTAAAATGGGTATTTGACCTCCCAAGTTAGATTCCTTGGGCATGGATGAGGTCTTAAGAATGTTAGGACTGTCTTGGCCAGCTTCTAAGCCAGAACCAATAGTCCCAGCCTCATCCATAACACCAACCACACTTGTGGTGGTGGTTCTCTCTGCTACATGGCTAGGACCACTAGAGGAGAACACTCCAGTAGTCCTTTGGCGTTTTTGTAACCTATATTGTGTTGGGGGAGAAGAGGATGTGGATTGGGTGGATGTGGGTTGGTTAAGGGGTGTTTGGGTCTGTGAAGGTTGAGTGTCAACGTTTGAAATAGGCACATCAATGCCAACATTTAACGTGTCAGCGTCGAAGGGTTCTTGATCAATGTGCATATGTTGGGGTGAAGGTAAAGGTTCAGGGATTGGGTCAATTTAGGGTTGGGGGTCTGGTTGGGGTTGAGCTGCATCAACGATAGCAATCATAGCTGGGGTTAGGGGTAGGTCACGATGTGGAGGTGAGTTCATCTTCATAAAAATTGCTTTCTTTTGCACAGGGATCTCATAAAAATCATCATGATCCCTTGTGCAGTATCCTTGGACATCAAAAACCATTTGTAAAAATCTAGGATAAGCTAAAGTTATTTTGTTCCCTTTATTTTTACACATGCCCTCAAAAATCATTTTAGAATAATTAAATTTTTGCCCAGTAGCAATACACACAATAGCACTGGCAATAGATCTATTGATCTCATTGTGTGCAGTGCACTTGGGACTCAAACATTGTAGGAGGACATGTATTAGGTACTTCCAGCCTGGGGGAAACTCCTGTTTATGGTATTTATTTAAACTTCCTTAAGCAGGAAAAGGATAACCCAAAGCCCTTAGTCCTTGTTCTATTTCACTAATGGGAATGGTGGTTATACCATCAGCACCATCAAGATGCAAAGCCTGGCGTACCAAAGCTTCAGTAACCATCCAAGTTCTCCCATGAACAATAGAAGATAATGTAGTCACTCTATTAACTGTTGAGGAACTTACATTGTTCCAAAACTGTTTAATATGTGTGACAGGAATGAGTGGTGCATGAGAAAGAGCATACCTAAAAGGAGATGCGTTCAAATACGCCACCATTTGTGTGTACTGGGGAAACAGAGCATCATCAGCTTCAAGATACGCAATCATGTTGTGTTGGCTTCTGAACCCCAATTCCAAATCTGATGGTTTAAACTTTGGTGCCATTGTTGAAAGCTGTTAAAAATGATTGATGAAGATGAAGTTGATAAGAGAAAACTGTCTTAGACAAGAATAATAGGTACCCTGTTTAAAAATAGGAGCAAAATATATAGGAGAAGAAAATGCATGTGATTGGCCCAAAAATAGGCAAGTATTTTCAAAATGTAATCATGAAAATATTGAAAAAGAATAAGTTTATCTCATGCATTAAATAAAAGTTATCAGCTCCCAAAATTACGGCCTAAAAATATGTCAAAAAGTAACAACTGGGTAGGCCCAATTGAGTGTCAACGGTAAAAAATAACCTATCAACGCCCAACGGCTATATTCTTGTCAACGTTTGCCATAGCCATGTTAGCGTCTAAATTGGTCACAACAACGCTTGGAAAAATACCTGTCAGCGTCCAAAAATAAAAATGTTTAAAAATGAAAAATGACCTTAACAAAGTAATTTATCCTAGAGAAGATAACCAAAAAACTGATAATTATTATAGGGCGGCAAGCACTGTCCAGTTATGCACACTTGCTTATGCAAGATAGACATAACAGTCCTCTAGTGTCCCTTGCTAACCAAAACTATTAACAACTAAGTTACCTTATAAAATTCCTTGTTACTCCCAGGTAAATCCCATAACAAAATTATTCCCAAGTCTCCCAACAGACCACAACCAAATCTAGGCCAAAAATGTCTTGGCAGCATGCATAGTATATCAACTTTGCATGCTACAGTGCCTCATGATTTAGTAAAACTAACTCATACTCACCTGTGGACACAATCTAGAATTGTGATAAGAGTATCATATGGATACCCAAACATCCTAAAGGTTCCTAAAACCTCCCCTTAAACTATGATACATATGTTGCTAAAAATATGCATGAACATAAAAAATTTATGTCAAGATAGGAATTAAAAATTCCAACCATCATCCATAAACAAAAACATGCCCAAATGCTTCTCCAATGATCCATAAGCAACTCTGTATCCAATGGTATACTGTTAACACCACCTGCACATTTAGATTGAAAACCACAAAACTAACATTGTTGCTGACAACGCCCCGATAACACATAACAACGTTGAGGGAAGCTTTGTCAGCGTTAGACAAATATATTGCTGACAACGTCACAAAAACACTTATCAGCGTTCAAGCAACCTTTGTCAGTGTTAGAAAAATACAGTGGAAAATCTAAATCCTCAAAAAGACCAATAACAATGCATTATCCTGTACATACTTTTACAAAAAGACTCCAAAACACATATTATGTAAGATTGATCATTCCAATACTTGTTACCAAGTATTGAAACCTCCCAGCATCAAAAGGTTTAGTTAGTAAATCTGACACATTCTCTTCTGTGTCAACCCTATCTGGCTGTATTAAACCTTTTTCAAAACAATCTCTTATAAAATGGTGTCTAATTTCTATGTGTTTAGTTTTAGAATGATGTACAAGATTCTTAATAATGCATAAAGTGCTGTTATTGTCAACAAATATCTTGATATGCATGAAATTATACCCATAGTCTAACAGCTGGTTCTGAATCCATAAAACTTGTCCACAACAAGCAGCAGCAGCCACATACTCAGCTTCAGTTGTAGAATTAGCCACCACTGTTTGTTTCTTGCATTGCCAAGATATCAACCTGCTCCCAAGAAACTGACATCCACCAGTTGTGGATTTTCTATCAAACTTGTAGAAACTAGAAGGGGGGGGGGGGGTTAAATAGTTTCTCTTCAATTGGTGACCAAATTAAAATTACTTTCAATTTGGTTTGTATCAAAACTATCTTTTACTTGAAGCTAAGTTGCATAATGATTAGGTTCAATTGAAATACACTAGCAAGAATAATAAGCAAGTATAATGATAATGAAATAAGTAAAGAGCAAGGAAGGAGACAACCTAGTGGGAAGACACAAAGATTTATAGTGGTTCGACAACGAGGCTCTATCCTCGTTTCTACTCCACTTCTCGAGTACACCTACTCGAGATTTCCACTATATCCACAAGCTCCCTTCTCGGCGGAGAAAACCTTACATCGTTGCTTACATTATTTTCCGACACTAAGCTAAATGTCGAGACCTAATCTTTAGCTAGGACCAATCTACACGATGTTGCCTACTTCACAATTTAACGACACAAGGCTAGATGTCGAGTTCTAATCAAAAGGTAGAACCAATCTTCACGACGTTGCCTACTTCACCATTTTACGACACAAGGCTAGATGTCGAGTTCTAATCGAAAGCTAGAACCAATCTTCACGACTCTTCACTTTGAAGCTAAGTGAGAACTTCACACAACACAACTACTAGTCACTTTAAAGTTTAGTGAGAACTCACAAGACACAACCACATCACTTTATAGGTTAGTGAGAACTCCTAATCAAATCTATTACAACTCAACTAGACTTATCCAAGTACACAAATGTAGCTTGGATTTACACAACACAAATCCAAGCAAACACATATGCAATGGATGTACACAACAAATCCAAGTATGCACAAATAACTTGGATGAACACAACTAGTCCAAGTATTCATAAATACATTGGATTGACCTAAAACAAAAAGGTATCATGATGAATATGACTAGCTCATAAATTCATCTTTATCACTACACTAGTGAGTGAGTGATCTTCTCATTGGATATGGTAAAGGAGGGGATCAAGAGGATAATCATATGTAAACATCCTTAACAAATTAAGTGATCATTTACTAATGATTATGCTATAGAAAATAGAAGAAGGGCTGAGAAAAACGTCCAAGAGGCTTGCTGGAAAATGAGATTTGACCCACTATTTAAAGGAGACAAAGTTACAACGGATATATAACGGCTACTGTGCGCGGTACCTTATCTCACCGCGTGGTACCATATCGCTAAGGTACCGCGTAGGTACTTAAGGTACCGCCACTAGACTCCGCTCCGTTTTTTGTCTTTTAGTGGGGTGGGAATATCTGAGGTATTTGAACCCTTCAAAGGATATTCTAACAGCATTTGGAATATGCCATTTTCAAATTTTCATTTTCCATTTTAATAAAACATTTTCTAAAAAAGAAAGTTTATTAAAAAATCTTTTGTCTTATTAGCAAAAGTGAGTTTTAAGGATAATCATTTTGATGATCACTAAGTATGATTAAGAAAGGTTAGTGATATGATTATTACCTTGATGATAGTGTTAGTTAAATAATTCATTTTGTGTTTCTACACTAAATGTGTTGTATGGTTTGTTGTGATCAAAACTAAGAAAGATTAGTTAACACTAATAATGTTTTTAGGCATTACTTGCATTAACAATCTCCCCCTTTTTGATTACGACAAACGATAAACTTATTTACGTATAAACACAAACTATGGAATTATTAACTAGTTTATCACTATCATTTCTCCCCCTTTGTCGTGGCAAAAAGGTTAGCATAAGTCTTTGAAGTGCATCGAACTTTGCTAGTAGCTCCCCCTTGGTGGTTGCTCCCCCTTGCTTGGGGCACCAAGTTTGTGAGCTAAGGTGACATGCTACACAAAGGTTAGTATAAAGGAAAGAAACACCAATGTATATATGATCACTACCTACTAAGTAACTTGAGAGGGAGAAAGAGAAGAAATCTCAAATTAGAAGCAAGTATTTTGCTAAGTATGTCCAAAGAGGTAATTGACAAAATCAAACTTCAATAAAAAGAAGATGATAAGCTTGTCAATGGGTTAAAGGTTTAGAATTGATGGAATCACCCATAAGCAATTGTAAAAATTTAACCAAGATCAACTCAAAAAAAAGAACTAATTAGATAGCACACAAATAACACAAAAGTTACAAAAAAAATACAACAAAGAAGATAGTCATACACATAGTATGAATATCTAAAAGCAATAAATATGGAAAATAAACCACTAAGCATAAGCTAGTCTAATAGTGATATTTTCCAAGATTGCTAAAAAAAATAAAACTAAAAAGACGACGATGCATCATTCGAAGTTTTGTCCACCGGAACGAAAACTTGAATAGGAGGTCGAGTGAGGAGGAATTCAAGAAAATTTAACTTCTCATACACATGAGAAAGTTCAAATTTTTGAAATCGGTAACAATCACACGAGGATCCATGATGCAACATAAAATCGTTTGATGTGGGTATGGCATCAAACTTAGGGTTTGGTGGTGGTGGGGTAAAGGGTTTGGGAGTGTTTTCACAATGCCTTGTGAGGTTTGGGAAGGTGGAAAGGTCATTGAGTTGGGGGGTATTGAAGGATTGTGGTGGTGGTGGAACATGTTCTTTTGCTCCAGTGATGGGGTTTATGGTGTAAGTCTCATTCCAATACTTGATTGGAGAGAAGGTAGGGTTTTTGGGTGGTTTGGACGAAGACGGTTCATTCTTCTTAACCCAAACGGGTCGAACCGAGATTTTCGGGTTCTTTGAAAGCTTGGATGAGCAAGCTTTGGGTAAGTGGGGTTGTGACAAAGAAATGTCAAGGTTAGGAATGTAGGAGTTAGGCATTGTGAGAGTGTGAGAATGATATCTCAAGGTTATGTGAGAATGAATTCTCAAGGTTGGGAAGGTGTGAGAATGAAATCTCAAGGTTGGGGTATAAGTCAAATGTAATCAAGGTAAGAATTTGAATACAAAATGTGTATTGTCAAGGAATGTTTAGTCAATTTGAGTAAACAAGGAATCTTGACTGGGAATAGGATTTAAAGGTTTTGACCAAAAATTTGTCAAAAACCACATTCTGGCCGCGGTACCTTATATGGGCCGGCGGTTCCATATCACTAAGGAACCGCGGGTCCTTAAGGAACCGCGTCCAGTGGACTTTAAACAATGTTTTTCCTGGGTTTTGGGAAAAACTAAGACTTTTTCAAAAAGTTGCAAATCTTGGAATTTTACCTCTATTAGAACCAAAATATGCTAGGGTTGCATAAAGCAACACATTCACAAAGAATGTCTTGACAAAGGGTGACAAAATAATTTAGATATCATTTTGAACCAATTTTAGTCAAGTTTAGGGGTTGTGATAGATTTAGGTTCAATTTTAATTTCAAATTCAAGTTGATTAGTGTACACAAAAGGATAGAATCACACAAAGCTAAATCCATAACACAACAACATGAAACATTCATTAATGAGGAAACAAGTACAAAGATAAATAAAACTAACTAATACATAGCTAGCTTATCATAAAATCTAGATAGGTGGTTTTCTTTGGCTTGTTGTTGAAAAACTTTATTAAAAGAACTCCATCATTCATCTCCTAGGAGGAGGCATGGAGAACAAAGCAAGCAAGAAGTTTTGCAACCTCTTATGTAGTTCATACATGTCCATCCTAAGGTTTTGGATGAGGAAGTGGTTGTAGAGACAACATGGACATCTAGGACCATGAGTTTGTTGAAACCCAAAGTAAGGATCACCCAAGAGGAGGGAAAGTGGGACACCCAAAATTGGGATGTTTGAGTTGGGTGGAGGTGGAGGAGGCATGTTCTCCAAGGGTGATGTGGGTGAAAGTGGAGGCATGTTCCCCAAAAGGGAAAAGGGTGAGTGTGGAGGTAAATCCTCCAAGGTTGGTGAAATGGGTGAGTTGTGAGGGGTAAATGGTGAAGTCACCAAAGTGTCATCAAAGTCATTCCCAAAAGGAATGCTTTGGATTGGTTGAGGTTGTGTGGTCACTTCCAAGGGTGCACTTAGAGTGAAGGGTGAAGAAAGCTCATTCATTCTAGAATTGAATGAAGAGGAGGTAGAACCAATGGAGTGGTTAGTACCATGGGTGGAGGAGGTCTTGCATGGTGCAAGAGGTGGGGAAGGTGATGAAGAAATGAGGATAGGAGCATTCTCATTCTTAGGTGTATGGAAAGGTGAAGAGTTAGTCTTAGCTACCTTAACCCTTATTTTGAGTGTTTTTCTTGGGGTGGAGGTCTTGGAAGTGTTTGAGGTTTTGGTACACACCATGGTTGATTAGGGTGGTTTAAGGTTTAGGGAAGTATGTTTGATGTGTGAAGAACATGGCAAACAAGGTGGGTTTAAATGGTTGAGGGGATGATCCAAACTAGTAATGGGTTAAAATCATTTTAGGTGAATAATGAATTTAGATACCCTAGTTTAGGAAATGTGCAGTTTATTACTGAAAATCATGCAAGGTTTACACAAAATTAAGAAAACAGTGTAAAGCAAAGATGCTGTCGTGCACAGTGGCCGACGGTTCCTTATCTAGGACCGGCGGTACCTTATCGATAAGGAACCGCGGGTCGATATGGAACCGCGACCAGAAGGTTTTCAAAAATTTCCCATCCCAGTTTTTTATAAACCCAGATTTTTCCAAAAGGTTTCACAAGCCAAAGTTAACTACAGATCATAATCTAATAAGCTAACTATCATACGGCATGCACAAAGCTATGTAAAACACAAACATGATGGCATAATTAACATAAAGGATCAAAGTAAATAATAATCCAAGCATAAGTTAATACATAACCAAATGAAGAGAAGAGAGTCATGAAAACATCCTAGATGAGTGTTGCAAGTCACTATGAGCATAACATCTAATTCCTTGATTCACTTCTAAGGCGTTCTCGAAGAAGATGATTGAGATAAAGTTGATAGTCGGAATCAACTTCATGGGAGGACAAGATGGATATTGAAGAGGACATGAAGTTAATGAAGTTTGAGGGAGGGTTAATAGAAGACTCTTCTTGAGAAGTATTTTCGACTTGACACGAGTTCACATTGATCTCGGGTGAAATGTTCCCTTGAATGGGAGACATGACACGATCAACGGAGTGATAGGGTGAAGATAGAAGAGACGGAAAGTCAATTAGGACTCTTCTAAGAAAACGAGAAAGAAGCATTCCGTAGGGAAGACTTGACTTAGGCTCAAGAATAACAAACCTAATTCTTCTAGCTATGAAAAATGCGAGATTGTAAGGAGTTGTGGTGGCAACACAATACAACATGTGGGCAAGACAAGCGGGTACTAAATCCCGATTCCCATCAAGACACATCGCATTTTCCCTAATGATTTCAACCCAAGGAGACATGAAATCATTAATATCACTAGATAGTAATTCCCAAGGAGAGAGAGTTCGAACAACTCCTTGAAATTTACCATGAATAGGATGCTCACGAGGTTTAGAAATGGTATGAATGATGTCCGAAGGAGTTGGAAGCACGGTCACATAATGAGCATCAATAGGGGCCGATTCTAAAGAGTCTAAACTCCAAGCATCGGTGAATCGACATTTACCATTAGATGGCACTCCAAGAATATCACCGAATTCTTCAAGAGTGTAAATAATGATTTTCCCCATAATGGAAAATCGTATAGACAAACCATTATCGATGCTTATCAATGTGAATGAGCTAAAGAACTCCATGAGAAACGAGGGAAATATTGGCTCATCAATATCAAGAAGACACTCAAACCCAATAGATTTAAACATGAAGCGAATAAACTCATTTGCGAAATTGGAACAAACAATGCGTCCTTCATGGAAACAACAATGTTCGAGATACTTAGACGACTTTTTGTGTGAGTGAATCAAAAAAGGGTGAGAGGGCATGTATGCTCGTGTTCGTTCGTGATCTTTTTGATATCTTGAAGACATGACAAGTACCTAAACACGAAAATATCTATCCAATCACTCATATGAAAATCAAAAAGGAAAACGAAAAATGAAAATGTGTTATATCAATTTCTTGACAAACATAGGATTGATTCCATATCATTTTCATGTTCACAATGTGTCTATTCCATCATTAACCAAGAACACATGATCTACGTTAGATCAACAATGGATTAGAACATTGGTTTTTCAAAACAAGGTTTTTAGGTAAGCATTAACAATGTCATTACCTACTTGTTCATGGGTTCATCTCAAATCCATCCTTTAACCAAAATCATTTAGCTTAATTTCGGATTTGTTCTACAAGTGGGTTTTAGTGAAATCTTAATGAATATGAACCTAAGGAATCATATTAAAATAACTATGTCAACCCACATTCCTATTAAGGTTTTAATTCAATTTCAATTTTAAAAATCCCCAATTATGAAAGGATGAACCCTAGAACAAAATAGATGAAATTGAAAGAAAATACTTACAATTAAATGATGTTAGATGAAGGATGAGTGAAACCCACAACTTGGAATCAATTAATTTAAGTGATTGAAGGTTTTGGAAGCTTCAACAATGGTGGAAAAGGTAAAACCCGTCGGCTGTGTGTTTTTTAGAGAGAGAGAGAGAGAGTTTGGTTTGAAAAAGAATAAAAAACACAAACTGGCGCTCTGACAAAAGTTTCTGCCCGCGGTACCTTATCGATAAGGTACCGCGGGTTTGAGCCGCGGAGATAAGGAACCGCCTACAGAGGCAGGTTTCTATCTCTGAAAAACGCCAAATTTTGAAAATCCAGTTTTTCTAAAATACTTAAAATTAAATCATGAGCCTTTTAGAATATCACTAGATCATCATAACACTAAGCAATATGCCTTAATGAAGGATTACGAGTTAAATCAAGATAGAAAAGAACCAAAACGGACAAACGACTACTCGTAGCAAAACGACTAAGTGGAGAGAAGTCAAGAGAAGTGAATCAAGACTAGGATCAATGCTCAAGGGATTAATGACAATCTTCAAGTAGTTGAAACGAAGAGCTTGTGTCATATATAGTGGTTTAAGACGTGCCTTTCCGGTGAAACGATAAACGGCTTTGGTAATGAATAAGCACAAAGCAATTATTCAAGTCTAAACTAAGATCACTTTCAATAATAGTCTTAGTCTAAGCCAAAATATGAGCAAAGTATTAATTCACTTTCTCTCCCACAAAGGGCCTACTAACCGTATGGGTGCAAACCATGGAAATCATGCTTGATACTTTAAGCTTCTACTAACTCACTCTACATCACCATAGTGAGTCAAGTATCCAAGCAATGAAGGTTTGAGAGGATAAAAGAAAAGAAACACAAACCACAAATAAATGTCAAGGCAAGGATGCCGAGAACAAGCACATAGTCAAGTAATGATCAAAAGAATGATCAAAGGGCGTGTGGAAGAACGAGAGCGTACCTTGGCCACAAAGCAATCCATGAAGGAATAAGTTCTATGCCCAATCAATGACTATGATGAGTACTAAGTCTTCAAGGACTAGTATCATTCCCAATCATCTTGGTATCATCATTCAAAGATGTTAAAGATCAATGAAAATGATTCTTCTACAAGTGCAAGTAACTCAATCCACAACCAATTAAGTGATTGATCTTCATGAGTACCTACACAAAGCAAGATGCAAACTAGTAGATACATTTCAAGAGTATATCTAAAATGCATAAAGGCTACTAATCTTAAGTGGGATGCAATGTTATCAATTAAAAGACCTATTTTTCAAAGAAAACATAGTTTTGACCAAAGAGAAACTTTAGTACAACTAGACCTTCTAATTTGAGGAGACAATGGATCGATCCAAGTTTTAAAGTACAATATACTTCAAAGATATTCAGTGACCATCGCTCTGATACCAATTATAGAAACTAGAAGGGGGGGGGGGGGGGGGTTGAATAGTTTCTCTTCGATTGGTGACCAAATTAAAATTACTTTCAATTTGGTTTGTATCAAAACTATCTTTTACTTGAAGCTAAGTTGCATAATGATTAGGTTCAATTGAAATACACTAGCAAGAATAATAAGCAAGTATAATGATAATGAAATAAGTAAAGAGCAAGGAAGGAGACAACCTGGTGGGAAGACACCAAGATTTATAGTGGTTCGACAACGAGGCTCTATCCTCGTTTCTACTCTACTCCTCGAGTACACCTACTCGAGATTTCCACTATATCCACAAGCTCCCTTCTCGGCGGAGAAAACCTTACATCGTTGCTTACATTATTTTCCGACACTAAGCTAAATTTCGAGACCTAATCTTTAGCTAGGACCAATCTACACGACGTTGCCTACTTCACAATTTAACGACACAAGGCTAGATGTCGAGTTCTAATCAAAAGGTAGAACCAATCTTCATGATGTTGCCTACTTCACCATTTTACGACACAAGGCTAGATGTCGAGTTCTAATCGAAAGCTAGAACCAATCTTCACGACTCTTCACTTTGAAGCTAAGTGAGAACTTCACACAACACAACTACTAGTCACTTTAAAGTTTAGTGAGAACTCACAAGACACAACCACATCACTTTATAGTTTAGTGATAACTCCTAATCAAATCTATTACAACTCAACTAGACTTATCCAAGTACACACATGTAGCTTGGATTTACACAACACAAATCCAAGCAAACACATATGCAATGGATGTAAACAACAAATCCAAGTATGCACAGATAACTTGGATGAACACAACTAGTCTAAGTATTCATAAATACATTGGATTGACCTAAAACAAAAAGGTATCATGATGAATATGACTAGCTCATAAATTCATCTTTATCACTACACTAGTGAGTGAGTGATCTTCTCATTGGACATGGTAAAGGAGGGGATCAAGAGGATAATCATATGTAAACATCCTTAACAAATTAAGTGAACATTTACTAATGATTATGCTATAGAAAATAGAAGAAGGGCTGAGAAAAACGTCCAAGAGGCTTGCTGGAAAATGAGATTTGACCCACTATTTAAAGGAGACAAAGTTACAACGGATATATAACGGCTACTGTGCGCGGTACCTTATCTCACCCCGCGGTACCATATCGCTAAGGTACCGCGTAGGTACTTAAGGTACCGCCACTAGACTCCGCTCTGTTTTTTGTCTTTTAGTGGGGTGGGAATATCTGAGGTATTTGAACCCTTCAAAGGATATTCTAACAGCATTTGGAATATGCCATTTTCAAATTTTCATTTTCCATTTTAATAAAACATTTTCTAAAAAAGAAAGTTTATTAAAAAATCTTTTGTCTTATTAGCAAAAGTGAGCTTTAAGGATAATCATTTTGATGATCACTAAGTATGATTAAGAAAGGTTAGTGATATGATTATTACCTTGATGATAGTGTTAGTTAAATAATTCATTTTGTGTTTCTACACTAATAATGTTTTTAGGCATTACTTGCATTAACAAAACTTATCACCTTCATAGTCACTGTCTGAATATGCAATCAGCTCCAATGGTGAATCCTTTGGGTACCACAAACCAAGACTAGGATAGCATCTTAGGTACCTAAAGATCCTCTTCACAGCATAAAGGTGACATTCTTTGGGAGTCACTTGATGGCGTGCACAAGCACACACAACAAACATGATGTCAGGTCTGGAGGCTGTAAGATGCATCAATGATCCAATCATGGATCTATAGTGCCTGACATCAACATCTTTCCCATCTCCAATCTTTCCCTAAGGGTGTTCTCTATCCATAGGAGTAGTAGCCCTCTTTTCATGTGGAGAAAAGCCAAACTTCTTCAAGATCTCTGCCACATACTTATCCTGGGAGATGAAGATACCATCTTCTTTCTGCCGAACTTGTAAACCAAGAAAGAAGTTCATCTCCCCCATAGCACTCATCTTGAATTTGTCTGTCATAAGCTTGGAGAAATCCTCACTCATCTTTGGATCAGTAGACCCAAAAATGATGTCATCAACATAGACCTAAACAGGCAACACATCCTTACCTTTCTTCTTTGTAAATAGTGTCTGATCTATGGTGCCCCTCTTGAATCCATTGTCCACCAAATAAGTAGACAAAGTACCATACCATGCTCTTGGGGCTTGATGAAGTCCATACATAGCCTTCTTGACTCTATACACCTTGTCTGGATTCTCTGGATCCTCAAAACCAGGAGGTTACATCACATATACCTCCTCAACAATTGTTCCATAGAGGAAGGCACTCTTGACATCCATTTGATAGACAGTGAAGCCCATGCAGGATGCATAGGCTAAAAAGATCCTAATAGCTTCAATCCTTGCAACTGGTGCAAAGACCTCCTCAAAGTCTATCCCCTCCTCTTGTGTATATCCCTGAGCCACTAATCTTGCCTTGTTTTTGACCACAATACCTCTTTCATCGCTCTTGTTTCTTAGAACCCATCTTGTCCCTATAGGTCTGACATATCTGGGACAATCAACCAGCTCCCAAACATCCTGAATTGCAAATTGGTGAAGCTCATCCTGCATTGCTTCCACCCAACTTGGTTCTTTGAGAGCATCAAATATCTTCTTGGGTTCCTGTTGTGACAGAAAACAGGCAAACAAACATGCTTGCACAAGAGGGGTATCAACCATCTTGTGAATATTGGCAATAAATCCACCAAGACCTTGATGAGATCTTCTAGTCTGAATAGGAGTCATAATATCACCAATGATTTGAGAAGTAGGGTGATTCTTCATAGTAGAAGTGAGAACTCCTCCTTCAAACAGTGTGGTGTCTTTAATCTCATTCGCCAAGTTGTCAATATCTTCTTCTTCAGACTCTCTTTCATCAACATGAGGATGAACCTCTTCATATAAATTGGAAGGTTCACCTTGTTCAAAAGTGGAAGAGAAAAGATGTGCAGAAGTGTTGTCGACGTCTGAACCTTGTTTGTCAGCGTGTGAGCTAACAACGCTTGAACTGTTGTTGTCAACGTCTGAGCCATCAACGTCTGAATTGGTCTTGTCAGCGCTAGATTTGCCTTTGTCAGCGCCTGAAGGACCATGCATGTTGTTATCTGGTGGTACTTGGGGACCACCATTATCTTTACCAGCAGCAGCAGCAGCAGCAAAGGCATCTGTCCATATGGGAATTGTGACATACTCTTGTATAGGAGATGACTTTTCTACTTGTGATCCAACCTTTTCATGAACCTGTGTACCTGAAACATTAACAACTTGTTCTTCCACAACACTTGAAGTTACATTCACAATGTCTGGATTGGTGACATGCATGTAATTTAAAGTCCTAGATAAAGGTTCCAAGTCAAACAACCAATTTGGACCACTTTCAGGATCACTAGGTTTATTCTCTAAAAACCTAACATGTACTCTTTCAAGAATACGTTTTTCCTCTTTAAGATAAACCCTATATCCCTTGCTCTGCACTGAATACCCCATGAAGTAGCCTTCATCACCTTTTGCACTAAATTTACCTAAGGCATCACTAGTATCTAAAACTACTACATGACAACCAAAAGGTCTGAGAAAACCAATATTAGGTTTTCTTCCCCAAAGTAACTCATAAGGTGTTTTGTTATGAATTTTGTTGACCAATGCTCTATTTTGAACATAGCAAGCTGTATTAACAGCCTCATCCCAAAAGGCTATAGGAAAATGAGCATCAACCAACATGGTTCTGGCTGCTTCAATTAGGGTTCTATTTTTCCTCTCAGCAACCCCATTTTGCTGTGAGGTTCTGGTAACACTAAATTGCCTAGTAATTCATTTCCTGGCACAAAAATCATCTAACTTTTTATTCCTAAATTCACCTCCATTATCACTCCTAAGTATTTTAACTTTATTATTAGTTTTCTTCTTAATCTGAGTGATAAAATCAATTAAAGTGTCAGCTGTGTCACTCTTCATAGCTAGAAAGAAGGTCCAAGTAAATCTAGAAAAGTCATCTGTGATGACAAAGCAGTAGGACTTACCATTCAAACTTTCTATATTAGTTGGACCAAAGAGGTCCATATAAAGCAAATGAAGAGGTCTAGAACTAGAATGCACCTGTTTGGACTTGAATGAGACCTTGTGCTGCTTGCCTTTAAGACATGCAACACAAGAGTGGTCATTGTGGAAGGCCTTCTCAGGCAAACCATCAACCAAGCCAAGTCTCACAAGCCTATTTATATTCTTAAAATTTATGTGCCCTAGTCTCCTGTGCCATAAATTACTTTCATCTACTGAAGCTTTAGCATAAAAACAAGACATATTGTTATTCATTCTAATCCCATTCAGATTCACATTGTATATGTCTTTATGCCTAGGTGTTTTATATTTAATATATTTCTCATCAGGGATCTTATAATCCTTGCTTAACACCAAACATTCAGTATCAGTAAACAGAACTTTATTTTTGTTATCACAAACTTGTGATACACTAAAAAGATTGTAATCAAGTTCCTTTACCAAAAATACGTTTTCAAAACGCAAGTTCTTGGTGAGAAGTGTTCCTTTGCCTGTGATAGTACCATATCCGCCTCCAAAGTAAACCTTATCACCATCCTTAATGGGAGTGAAGTTAGTGAGATAATCTTCCTTCCCTGTCATGTGTCTTGAGCATCCACTATCCCAATATCCAAAATCATTGACCTGTCTTTGAATGCCCTACACATAAAGAAAACAAGTTAGTTTTCTTTGGGAACCCAAGCCTTGGAAGACTTGGATTCATCTGGTTGTTCAATAAGAACAGACTTAGTTCTCACAACAACCCCATTTTCATCCTTCTTAGGATGAAATACCCAGTTAACCCCAATAGGTTTTGTAATGACCTTTGAAATGTAATTAAATCTGTTGCAGGTCATTGAAATCCCATTATCATTAGGGTTTTGATCTTTCTTTGGTCTCCATGTCAAGCTTGAAGAAACTTTAGACCCCTTACCATGTAGTTACAAATATTTAGGTCTGGTCACGTTTCTGTCAGCGTTGGAATTGGTCTTGTCAACGCTGAAATTACCCTTGTCAGCGTTGAACCTAGGGTTTGCTACAGAAACCCATTGCCTATTAGACCAAGTATTTGTCTTTTGAAATGGTTTTTGTCCATGAGTGTTAGACCCTCTAGTGAAGAATGGGGCAGGTCTAACAACTTGTGGACTTTGCTGCACACAATGTTTGGGTCTGACAACGTTTGACTTTCTAACAACGTTGACTTTGTTCCTGTCAGTGCTGAATTTGTTCATGTCAGCGCTGACTTTGGGAGCGTTGACACACTTATATGCTAAATGTGAAAATCTACCACAAGTGTAACAGGCTTTTCTAGACACAACCCTGGGTCTAGAAGAGAAGAAGCCTGTTCCATCATTGCTAACTTGGCTCTTAGGTGACCTAGTATTCCTATACATCTCTGTATACTTAATGCTAGGTTTTCTAACAGTGTTTGAGCCAAGATCAACAGCCTTACCAGTGATTGGGTTTGTAACCTTAATGGGAGTTGACTCATTAGGACTTTCACATAGCAAGCCACCCTTAACAAATAAGGTAGGGTTAGCTTTCTTCCATTCATTCAGGTCAGTCAACTTTTGTTGATACTCTTCAACTGGGGTAACAACTCTTGGTGGAGGAATGAATTCCTCCTCTTGGAGTTCTGGCAAACCAGTCCAAAATAGGTCCTTTTGTTGGACACCATAGAAGTCACCAGCTGGTGGTGGAACCACAGAGTAGTCTTTCATCCCAATCCCAGTCATGTCCTTAGGATCCCTTTGTTTACTCACACATTCACCTAGGGTTTGTGTTGCCTTATCAAATCTCTGGATTTTAAGGCCAACATTATCTTTGTTTTTAATGGCTTCATCTAACTTAGCCTGTAACTCACCATTAACCCTTTCCATGATGTTTCTAATATCCATACTAGTATTTAACTCATGTTTTAAGATATTTATTTTATCTTTTAAGTCAAATTCCATTTTCTTGTATTCAGAAACTGTCTTCTCAGTTTGAGTAAGAGCTAGTTGGTAATTAGACAGTTTGCATCTTTCAGTACTCACATCATTTAATAATCTTAACACCTCTTTGTTAAGTTTCTCAGTATTTAGCCTACAATCTTTACTACAAAAAGCATCATCGTATACCTCATTATCAGATGAAGAGGAGGAGTGTGCCATGAGAGCATATTCAACATGCTCTTCTTCTTCAATTTCAGCAACCAAGGCTTTATCCTCTTCTACATCTTTAGCCAAATAGCTCCAATCCCATCCCATTCTATCAATTCCTTGAACTGCAACCATGGCCTTAGGATCCTGAGCTTTAACAATTTGACTTGAGGGTTTACCAGCATCATATCTTCTAGGAGATCTGCATTCCCTCATGAAGTGCCCCATACGATGACAGTTGTAGCACTCAACTTTGGATTTATCAAATCCAGCTGTGTCTTTTGCATTGAAGGTCATCTTCTTCTTAAACCTTTTGGTCCACCTGTTTGCTCTTATACTAGCAAGAGCCATGTTCCACTTAATGTCCATCTCTTCCAAGTGCTCATCACTTATCTGCTCAAAGTCCTCATATGTAATCACTGAACCATTGGGCAAAGAAGCAATATAAGCACATACAGTATCCAGGTCCAAACCAGCAGGTTTAACTCTTGGTGAGTCACTTTTGAATGTGTCAGCGTCTGAAAAGGAGACGTTGACAGGACATGTTCCAGCGCTGACATATGATGATCCAGTAACTGGATGCATGTAGGAGTCCTTCTAATTGAATTGACCTTCACTATGATAAAAGAAGGCCATGTTACTGTTGGTGGACTTGCTTCCATGCTCTAAAAGAGTTTCATCTTCCAACAGCCTCAGTTTGTTGTAGATATCATCAAACGTGGAACTTTTGTAAGTATTATTGGCAAGAATAGATCTTGCCTCAATCTTCCGCGCCTCACCAAGACTTTTAAGAAAAGTGGCATTAATATCAACATCACCAAGTTGTGTCCCCATGAAGGACAATTTGCTTGTAATATCAAGCAATCTGCTTCTCACACTACTAAGCTTTTCATTAGGTTGAGCCTTGAAGACAACATAATCATGCATGAGTTGCTTCTTCTTCTCTTCCTTAGTATCTTCATTGCCACCATATGCAACTTCAAGAGCTGCCCAAAGGTCCTTAGCAGATTCATAACCTCTGTATTTATGCTGGTTCTCTTGTCCTAAAGAGAGTTTCAGAATATTTAGGGTTTTCATATCAACCCTTTTCTTTGCTATGTCTTCAGCAGCCACAGCTCTACCATCATCAGGCTTTTCTTTCTTATCTGCTTCAGAACATCCAGTAACAGCTGCTCTTCCAGCAATAGCATTAGCAATCTTTTGAGCCTTATCGAATGTGTTTCCATATTAAATAATCTCCCAGAGTGTGTAGTCATAGATCCCCAGGTATTGTTCAAAGTTGAATTTCCATAATTCAAAGTTGGTTGCATCAAGCATGGGAATCTTGATGTTTGGTAAAGGTGAGGTGGAGGAGGTTAGTTCTGGATATGACATAATGTTGTTAGGGTTTTTGAGAAAATTAGGGTTTTGGTGATTTTTAGGGTTCTTGTGTTCTTTAAGATCAAAAGTTCCTCAACAAGCTCTGATACCACTTGTTGATCCTAAACTTAGATCGATTTAGCTTTATGTATACGAGATTAGATCAAGTAATACACTTAGAGAAACCTTTGTATATGTATATGACAATCTAAGTGTTATGCGGAATTAACACTTAAACAATAACACACAAGATATAAACAAACTTTCACTTTGATTAATGATATCAAACTTGCTTACAATGAAAGTAGTTTACGTATAAACTTATATATTGAACATTAACCTAAAGGTCTTCTTTTATAGACATAAGAAGTCTTGTACAATAATCTACGTATCAACTATTCTAGGTAAAGATAAATATAGAAAATACATTGTTGTTCTTATCTTTACAAGAAGTAATCTAGAATACAATAAACGCGTAGAGTATATCTTCCCATCAGTGCTTGTCTTCAAAGTATCAACGCTTGACTTTGTCTTGTCAACGCTTGAGCTGTTAGCGTTTGTTTTACTCCTGTCAACGCTTGTTTTACTCTTGTCAGCGCTCAAGTAGACTGGATATAATTTATTCCCAACATTAACATTGAATTCTTTTCTTAAATTAATATAAATTAAAATGTATGTAAACTTTTAAGTTATGTTACAAACTTATTTCAACTTTATTTTATTACAAAAGTTGACAACAAGTGAAGATTTGTTTTTTTAACTACAAATGATAGAGCGGAAAATCAACAACTCAAAGATTTATTTTAGTAAAAGTTGCATTTAATAAACCATAATTATTCCAAATTTGCTTTCCTTTCACTCTAACATGGCCAAAAAAATCGCATGACTCTTTATGTAATATTGAGGAGAAACAAAAGGGTTTTTGCTTAGTTCGTACACAATTCTATCAAATATATATGAGTTTATTGGAGAGATTTTATGGACAACTGTAACACCCCCAAATATTTATGTTTCAAATCATCGGAAGACTCGTTGGTGTTACGGGATAGCACATTACTCAAATTATAGACAACGCTTAAAAATCGCGTCGTTTTCCATTTATAAATATCAAATTACATAGGTCCACATATCAAAGTAGGTCTTACAAATTTACAAAACATTCGAATGGAAATTTTTATTTAAAAGGGGCCATAAACTCTTGCCGTCTTCCCGAGAATTACCTTCAAGTACCTGAGATAAAACATGCTAAAAGTCAGCGAAACGCTGAGCGAGTCCATAGAGTTTAATAAAACCATTAACATAAACTCGGTATATAATCATTACCGAAAAACATTTTGTGCAATTCTCTATCGTAGACCATAACATAGGACAAAAACATTTTATACGTATCCTTGTCGTAAATCATAACCTAGGCCTTTGCCGTCAAAACCATTATACGAACTAGTGTCGTAACAGCATCATACAATACGTTTTATAACGTTGTTTATAGTATAATAAAACCGTTATATAAAACGGTTATGAAAAGCAGAACACATGCATAATATCAGTAATAAGACCCCATATTGCCCGTCAGGCAATATATTATAATTCAAATCATATATCATACACTATTCCTGAGACCGCAGCCTCAGTGTTACCATTATCATTATTATTATCAGATTATTATAAGCCGCATGATATTGTTACCTTTCTATAATATATATCGGGTAGCTAGCCTGGAATTCATTTGCCCATTTAAAACAGCGTGTCGTCAAAAAAATCACGCTAAATATACCCCTCTCATACATAAATTCGCTTGCCAATCAATGTGACACAACGGGGATCAGCCGTCAAGACGCAAACTGGGGTGATCTTCCCCAAATAGTACTATTATATGCATAAGCGTCTACTGTAGAAAAGCTAAATATGATCCGGTGGTCTAATGTGGTGGTAAGTGGTGGTGGAAGCCATTGTTGGCTTAGAGAGAGAGAAAGAGAGGTTGAATGTGAAATGTGTGTGTTCCTCAAAATGAACAAATACAATCAACACCCCTCCTTGGAAGCTAAGGAGGGGTATATATAGTCACGCACTTTACAAAGGGCCTAGTCTAGACTGACTGTGCGTGACTATGATAACTAACGGGAATTCTTAAATGTCGTCACATAAAGTGAGTTTCCAACAATCTTCCCCCATGGGACGACGTGTAGAATTCCTTACAATATTCTAGCTATCAAGTACAAAATAATTAAGAACAAGAGCTTCCATGAAGCATCCAATGCTGATGAAGTCTTCTAAGGCCTTCGTCTTCATCTTTAACTTGTAGTAGAAATACTGTAACGGCACGAGCTAAGTAACCCATACACTTCTGGTTAAGGAGAAGCTTCTGAATTAGCTTCCCCCTAATTCATGCCACGTAAACTTGATGTAGAAGCATTTTAAATAGCTTCCCCCAAGTAGATCAACAACTTTTCTTCTCACGCTTGAATAATTCTTCTGAATTTTTCTTCCCCCTGAGAGTTCAAGTTATGCATACCAGAAAGAATCATGACACTTCTTCCCCCACATAGTTGAAGAAGGTAAATCAATCCCAATTATGAAGCTCAAATACTGAAGTAGACACTTTATCCCATTCATGAAGTTGACATCGTAACACCAGAGTCAATTAAGTCCCGGAAATGCACACGTCTTCTTCCGGAGATGCACCAGAGTCAATTAAGTCCCGGGAATGCATATAGGATAATGATGATGTTTAATTGCAACAATCAAACAATTAAACCTCGAATCAGTAGTGTACCGTTTGGAGATTGATAACGACACGAGTTAAAACACTGATTTTCTCTGCGGCTATGACAAATGTCATCCCGGAATATCTTCAAATCAAAAGAAGGTATGAAGTTCATCACGTGTACTCGTTGTGCGTTCAATGTGTCTGCTTCTTCCCCCTTGATGGTTTCGAAACTCGGAACCATCAATAAATTGTACGCACGTGAACCTGAAATCTCGTGAGAATAATAAATAAGTTGAATTATGTATTTTGTGAGAATCAGCTGTTGATCGAAAATCTCTTCTCATAAACTCTCCATGGCCACCTGTACCATTCCACGTGAAAGCAATTTGAAGTGACCACTGAAAGAATGAACCAGATACGGCAAACGTGAAGCTGACTAAAAATCCTTCGATCTTGTGACTTAAGCTTGCACTATTGTTGAATGAAGAACGGTGGAGAAATCTCTAAGTACTCAATGCATCACTGAAGAAGTCTATAAGCACAACACCTCTTGAAATTATCCACGTCGACTAAGCGCGTGACACTGAGTACAACAATGTAACCCCTTTAAGTGATAGTTATCCGAGTCATCAACCATCCACCCCGAACCCGGAAACCAGATAACCAAGTCTTCATTCTAGGATTAAGCACTAGCAAGTTATCTAGTAAAAGATAAAATAAATACACGCCTTCGAAAAAATCCGTCTTCAACGTCACGTAATTAATACCCGATCAAACAAAATCTGAAGCCACTAAAAAATCGCCCATTCTTTCTTGGTCTCGTCTCAAATAAATTCTCGTCACAATTGTCACTTCATTTTGTCGCGTCACATTTCTCATCACCCAATCAGTGTCAAGAAAGAACTAAAGAACCACAAATGCGACAAAAAAACTACAAATTCAAAAAAGGAATTTGCTTGTTTGAGCATCCATACTCCTTAACAATTTCTCGACATTTTCACTTTGTCTCGACCCGATAAAGACCAAAGTTAACTTTAATACACACAAAGTTTATTTAAAAATTGTAAAAAAAAATTGTGTGTATATTGTTAACAATATGCGGCCCAAATCAACAATAACTCTTCATGGCCCTTATAAAAATATTCCAGGCCCAAAATGAATCATGGCCCATCACTTGTAAATACTCCTGGTCCACCACTTTTATACCCGATCCACCAATACACATTGTTTTATCCGCCCTTGTATTTACTGGCCACGTGTATGACTTGGTTTAAACAAAGTCAAACCCTAAATAAACTCATAGTTAACTCCGTCCCAAAACACACACTCTCAATCACCTAGTAAAATCCGCCCCCAACAAATCCTTCATCTCAGTCAATCATCTCAAATCAAACCGAATCCCAACAAATCTTATCTTCTCCCACTATAATCCGATCAAACCATGTGGCTTCAAGATCATTTAAACATATGGTCTCGGGTAAGATATATATGTTGTTGTTTTTCGTTTTGGGTAACATAAATGGTCGATGATGATATGATTTCGGTATGCATAAATCAAGTTCGATTTTTGCATGTCCTAAATGGATTTTACCGAGACATAAAACTGAGATCATTTAATTTGTTTTGGTTCGAGTCTAGATTGGAGATAGGTGTCGATGGGTTAGGGATTAGTTTTGGAGATTGAGGTGATAAAAGGTTGGGGGTATCGAGTCAACTCAGTGAGTTGCCTGAGTCAACTCGGTAATGACCGAGTTGACTCGGTTGGGATGGGTACAGTTTGGTCAGGTTGCGTTTTTGGTCCCGGGTCAAGTGTTAAACAAGTCAAGTGGTCAAGTCATTGTATCGCAATAACCTTTTTGTAAACAAAAAATGCATCGCAATATCACAGTCCATCGCAAAGTCTCATCTTAAAAAAAAAAACCCATCGCAATGAAGCAACCATCGCAATGTTTAAAACAAACGGACAGCATGACGTCTTGTCTGTGCCATTGCGACAGGTCAGCCACCCATCGCAATGTGACTCATCGGAATAAGTCCATCGCAATGGGTATGGCCAACCCATCGGAATGTGTCAAATACCCTCCATCGCAATACATGCGATCGTACCAAGAAGATAAATCCAAAAATGGTCCTTGTTCCGTTTTTTCAGGGAGCATGTTTCTGGGCAGATTTTCTGGCCAATCTGAGTTTATCACCATCATCTTCAAAAAATATAACCCAGAAAAAAAATATAAAAAAACGATTCTGCAAGACAAGACACAAATACTGGTGACAAAGATGACAACAACTTGACCATGATAAGTTAATATTTTGACCAGTGATATATCCAAAACATGTGACAATATTTTGACCATGATATATTTTGACCAGTTGACAAATAGATTCGGATATATTGGACAAAAATAATGAAACGTGACAAAAAAAATTGTGATATAGGACAGAAATTAATATAAACCGAGACACAAGAAAATAGATTAGACCACCAAAATCGAAAATGTAAACACGATCCAAGGATGGAACCGTGGCTCTGATGCCAAATGTAGAAAAGGCTAAATCGGATCCGGTGGTCTAATGTGGTGGTAAGTGGTGGTGGAAGCCATTGTTGGCTTAGAGAGAGAGAAAGAGAGGTTGAATGTGAAATGTGTGTGTTCCTCAAAATGAACAAATACAATCAACACCCCTCCTTGGAAGCTAAGGAGGGGTATATATAGTCACGCACTTTACAAAGGGCCTAGTCTAGACTGACTGTGCGTGACTATGATAACTAACGGGAATTCTTAAATGTCGTCACATAAAGTGAGTTTCCAACATCTACCAATTCCCGGTAGTTCACAATTCATGCTAATGGGACTTATAGTGACATAACCTAACTAATAATAATCCACTTCAATCATTCATTGGGTCGTCAAATCAATCGGGTCCATATCAATAAGCATACAATCGGGACCACTTGTGTTCTGTTTTTATTAAAACTGGCATGTTATCTCCCTCGCGGGTTTATAAAATATTTCATAAAACATTTAAAAGAGTGTGAGGCTATTAACTCACGTTGGTTTAGAAGGCGGGTTATCGGAAACTAAGGCGTACGGCGTGCGTCGCGATCATGGGACACCTAAACAAATAATACTCGATCTTAGACTATGTTGAGTATTATTAGTAAAAAGTTGTTATGTATATGTAATCAAGTCATAAACATGATGATCAAGTGGGATTTTATTACTTTACACAACATTATTAGTTGTTAAGCATCTAGTTAACTTATTTCAACTACACAAATTTTGGCCCATTTATAAGTTAAGGCCCAACAGGCCCACCAAGGGTCCAATATGTTTTATTAGTCCATTTATCCATTTAGGACCAGGCCTCTACTCATATATTGGGCCCAAGTGGGTTGAGCCTATGAGCAAGTCCAATAGTGCTAAACCAAACTAGTTGGGCCTAGTGGTCCAAGAAGGCTAATTTGGTCCATTACGGGTCCATAAGTTACATAGCTCGGGTTTGTCGGTTTTTGCTTGTTAAATGTTTTTCTATATAAGTAGGTGTCTTATAAAAAACTTACATTAGATGGTTCCGACCATCTAAGTTTTATTTGGCGAAATCGCCATCTTTTCGGTTTTAGCCGAAAAGACGTAAAAGTCATGTATATAGTTTGTAGTTAGAAAACTATTTGAGTTTTATTTTAATAAAATGTGATATTTATTTATTTTAGTATATAAACATATTTTTATAATAGTTATTATCAATTATTTACTTTTACATATTTATTTATATATCATTTTACCTCATGTTGACTTTTATTATTAAATATCTTATTGTGAAATCTGATATAAAATCTCATGTTCACCATTTTTAGCATAACTTGAGTTCTGTAATGACTTAGAACCCTAAATTTTTGCTGTAGAAACTACATAATGTGCTACAATTTATTATTCTATGGATCCTCTTCAAACAGTCCCTAAATTTGACTTTCAATCCGTCCAAGACAGACCAGTCAGATTTGCACATCAAAAGTATTTTGGCCATATCTTGCTCATTTTTAACATTCCATTGCGTGGCCAATTAATCAATTGTTTAAAAATCATTTATCTATCATTATATCAAATAATCTAATCCATTTGATCAACTAAAAATATTGAAATTTACTGTTTTTCACAGCCTACTTATCTAGTTATGTTTTTATTATCTTTTACTTGTAGATTTAGCCTCATTAACTTATTCTAATGACACAAAATCCCCATACAACACTTTGATCGTCATTCATAGATCCCTTACATATACATTTGAAAGTAAATAAACAAATACATTTACAAAAATAAGAAGATGATAGAAAGAAACAATTTTTATACCAACAAAATGATGGAAAATGATACCCAAGTCTTGATCTTTAACCCAAAGTCTTTACCCTTTTGAACCAATTTTGTGTGATCTTCAAATATGTAAACTTTTCTTTAGAAATCAGCCCCAAAACTCTATAGAAAACTTCTTTCACAACTTGAAATCACCTCAAATCATCCTTCTTTTATGTGGTTTTCATCATATCTTGATTGTAGCTTAGGTTTTAGGTTAAAATTTTATGAAAATGGTGGAGTGGCGGTGATGGTGGACGGCTACAAGAGAGGAGGAAGAGATATTGAGAAAACTTTTCTTTATTAACACATGCAAGAATGAAGGTTTGTGTGAGAAGTTTGGTTTATGTATCTTGTCAAAGTATGAGACAAGTGTCTCACACACTTAACCAAAATTTGGCACCAAAGAGGCAACCCCTCTTGGTGAATCCGCCCCTATTAGGGGTGGGACAAGTGTTATACTTGTCTCATCCCTAATATTTTACGGGTACTTCTCGATTTTAGTTTCCTTGGTTTACGTGCCCTCGGGTCGATTTACGAAAAACGTTTTTGCAAAATATGAAACTACGGCAAAAAACGATTCTAATAAAATTTGTCTCATAAAAAACGGAGCATAAAAGCGTAAATACGTAAATCTAGAGATTCTGGTTTAAACGTAAAAGACGTTAAATTATGCACATAAACCCTAATTTCTTCCCGTAATTATGTGAGTTCATAAACTAACAATAAAATAATGATTATAAATAATACTTGAGAATAAAATAACGACCACACAAATTGACGGACTGTCACAGACAAAACGTAAGAAGTTTAAGTCTCGACTCCAGGCTACTCTAGGTAATGCCATGTTGGTCCATATGTTTCTTGTGGGGTGAATAAAGGTAGGTGCTAAAGACATCACGGTTAAAATGTTCTGACACATTTTGTAAATAATATTTAGCAAAACAAAACAAAAAACGTCTAGATGTTATTAGTTTAACAAACACTACACACGAGTATAAATTAAAGGAAAAAATTGAATGTCAAGTAGGGCTGGACATCGGTTCAAAATCAAATCAAAGCGAAAACCAAATTTGAGAAAAACACGAACCGAAAACCAAAACTGAAAACCAAACCGAACCGAAACCATACCGAACCAAATATATACTATAAGCGTATTATTTTTAGTGAGTTAGTGAGACAAGTGAGAAAGCTGAGACGATGATTGGTTTTTTTGTGTCACTCACACCATCCTTATTGTTCGTTATCAGGATTCAAATATTGGATCATGCACTTTTTGGACCTTTTACTGTTCATAAAAATGATTAATTACTAAATTAATATAGGTGCAAAAATAATAAGGGTATCTACCATAATGATTTTTAAAGAGGTTTATAATGAAATTTATAAAATAATAAAGAAGTTTTAAAACTTGTTTACCATAATGAGCATATATTTCAAATTTGTTTATTGTGAAGAGGTTTAAGATATTGAAGCTCTTTATAATCTAATGTATGTACTTATGTACTAGTTTTATAAATCATTAAAAAGTTTACATATACTGAAAATATAAAATTAAAAATTTAAGAACTAATGGCAACATTCAATTATAAACCTTTTTAAAAGTTTAACACAATGGATGCTATTTTTTTAGTGGAGAGTAAATGTGACGTTCAGTAGGTGTCACGCTAGCAAGTTACTTCGTAACATCCAAATCATCATAATAAAAAAGTGGTATTCTGATTAACACCATAATCTGATGTTATACTGATCCTATCAATTTTTTATAAATATTTTTTAATTAAATTAAAAAAAATTACATTTCAATAACAAAATATCACATTTTTTCCAAACTAAATATCATATATTTAATTTATATTTTCAACTAACTCATGTTTCGAGTTTAACTAAATATCACATTTATACACATTTAAAATTTTTGAGCCTAAAAAGTCAGGCCATACATATCTAGTTCAACAAACACATTTTTAGTACACATTTAGGTTATACCTAAAACTTCGTCTTCCTCTTCCAGACTACTTGACAACAGCAACAACACAACTCCAGATCTGCAATCAAAATAAATAAAAAATGAAAAAAAATTCACGGCGCGAGACAACAACGCGAGGCACCGTGCAGTTCTCACGTCGTAGCCTCGTGTTTTCCCCACCATTTTGGGCTGACAAATACGGCGCGAGAGGGGAACACGCCAGCCCGATGTGGATTTGACGCGCGTTGACGTTTTGACCATGGCTTGAGCCATGGTTTACCTTATCAGGAGCTGTTAATATATCTTAGAGGAAGGCATTATAATTAAGTTCTCTCATTTAGAGTATTTGGTATGGCAAGTCATGGCTTGAGCCTTGGTCATAAAATCAGTTTTATGACTCGGGAAATTACACCGTGAATGGCGTTGTACCACCGTGTCGTACTTGACAGCTCAAATGGTGGCCATAATGCGAGGCCACCGCGTGAGACATCGCACAATGACTCGCATTATAGTCTCACGTCGTGATTTTTCTTTTTAATTATTTTTGATCGTTTTTAGAAAAGTATTAAATGGTGAGGCCACTATAACATCAGAATTCTAATATTAACCATTACGAACATTTATAATGTTATAGTGATTCTGGTGTTATAGGTGAGTTGGTTAAGTGAGATGGTTTAAGTGAAATATATTTTTTTCACGATACGAGCCCACGATATCACACTCTAGCTAGTGCTTTAAAAAGGCTAGTTAACCTACACATATTTCACTTAATTTAGCAAACACTCCTAACTACTAAATTAATATTCCCCCTTCCTAATATTTCCTAATGGGTCACTCTAAATATACCTTTTATTTTTACTGTATGTACCCATATTTATTACATTAATCATTAATATATTTTGATTAGCCAATAAAAAACCTTAACTATTAAGTCAATTATTAATGTATTTTGACTGGCTATTTATTATACTTATCATTAAATAATATTTTTATATTTTATTAAATTTTCCAATAACTATCCATTGTTTAAATTTAAATTTGCAATTCTTTTTATATTTTAACGTCCAAATAAGACTATATAAATACAAAAATCATAGTTTAACGTCCAATCATATATATGGATAATTACTTTTTCTTATGAGTAATTATATTCCTAATTCCTTCTCTTTATATTCGCCACTAAAATCACACGTAAAAGAAAGTTATACATCAAAACAAATTGTTCGAATGAAGGTTATTTAACATGGTGCGTGTATCGACATTATCGTATTATTATCCATTAAAAGTTACATTATTATGATTAGTGATGGACGCAAGAAAGTAAAATATAAGAGCCAAATTTATTTATTTTACAATAACAAGACGAGAAAACTAGAATCCGAATTAAAAAATCAAGTACTTTGACTTAAGAATAGAAGATTTTTAATTTTTAAAGTGTTAAATGTTGAACTTCAATTTGTGAGTGAGGGAGATTTGAGTTTCGAATAGAAAATATTTTAGAAAAAAAACGTTCAAATTAAAAAAAATATATATACTGTAATCTCATCATTTTCATCTAGCCATAAAGGGCGTCGTCACCTCAAACCCATAACATAAGTCCGCCGTTGATGAACCTCAATATTTTTAGTTAAAAAATATTTAGATTATCATGTAGTTTTTGAAAAAAAATTAGCTTAATTAATTCCCTCTTTTGCAATTATTCCAGTTAATTACATAGCGGACATTTACGTGATTTAGAAAGGTATATGTATGACTATGTATATATGTCGATATGTGTGATTAAGATATCAAATAGTTGTAGTAATTAATACAATAGCTAGTTAGACTTTGAATAATTTTTGTCATTTATTATAAAATATTTTAAAAAGTTAATGGATATATTTAATTAGCTTTTGATTTACGCGCAAATTAATATAGATTAGTTTTTCAATAAATAAAAAGTTTGACTAAGGTATAAATAGTAAAATTTGGGTAGGAATAGTATGACCCTTCCTAATATTCAAGTGTGTATTATAATTAATATTTTTATAAGTACGCGTTTATTGTGTTAAATTTATATACGAAAAAGTTGGTATTGTAAATTAAAACTGTCAAATTCAAGTTAGTTTTAAAAGTCATAGGTGATAGTGTAGTTCGCTTAAAATTTGTAAAAACTAGAAAAAATCGCAAAATCGAAACCAAAAATATATGATACATGTAGTAGTTTTTTATTTTTATAAAAAACACAAGGGTGGTTACAGTTTAATTTTAGTCAAAAATCACGCCATACTCGTTAGAGATGGCACCCGTGAGTAATTGGTACAAGTATATCAAACCCGTCACTCACCCGCATAAATTTTTTCAAACCCATCACCCACCCGTCACCCATTTGTGAGTATAAATTTTTACCCATACCCATACCTATAGGTACAAATCGACGAAATTACCCACCCTTTTTATATGAGTACCCGTAGATTGTGAGTTTTTTTACACCCACTGTCATCTCGCACCTAATAATATTGAGTTGAGAATTGAGATCCCAAAACCAATTTCCTGCCCTCACTTTTCATTTTAAAATCCCAATATTTCCCGCCCTCACTTTTCATTTTAAGATCCCAATATTTCCCGCCCTCACTTTTCATTGTAAGATCCCAATATTTCCCGCCCTTACTTTATATTTTGAGGGATCCAAAAATCAAAAACTTCCCGCCCTTACTTTTCATTTTGAGATTCCAAAAACTCAAAATTTCCCGCCCTCACTTTTCATCCCCTTAAATTTATTTATAAATATAGCATAGAAAACAATCAGTGACAGTCATCAAAATCTTTATTCACCCTTTGCCCACTTGAAAATCTTTCCAAAATATTCAATACCTACTTAACCTGTTCTAAACCTAATTATTGTTGTTCTTTCAAGAGTCAAGATCCAACACAAAAAACATCTACAAAACAGTGTGTGTGTGTTCTAGATTTAGTTCTTTCGTTAATGGCTGATTCAGGCATTGCGAATGATGTTTCGGGTCTTACCAACACTCAGATCCATTATGAAACAAATAGGTTTCACGTCTATGGTTTCTACTTTTGGTTTTGGTAAGGATTCTTTAGTTATTATACCTAATAATTTGTTGCTTCAAAAAAACACTTATACTTTGATTATGTTCTTTTTTAGTTCTGTGGATGATGTACATCTTTCTCATGGCCATAATATATACTACGCGATAGTGTTCTTGAGTTTCGGAGGTGCTTTGTGCCATGTAAGTTTTTAAAAACATTTTATTATAATATTTTTTGTCTATGAGTTTTTGCTTTTCTTATGTTATTGAAGATCTGTTTGAAGTTTCTAAGCTTATCTTTTAGTTGACACGATACTTTGATATATAAGTGATGTTCATACTGGTGTGTTGAATTATGTGATTTTATCATCTTTTAAAACCTGTTTGATATTTAAATGTCTGGTACGAGTGTTTGGTTAGGACTAATGTTGTAATTTTAGTAAATTGATTGGATATATAGGATTGCATCAGATTTTAGTAATGCTTATATTAGTGTTAATCTTGCTTTAATTTAGATTATAGTTCAGATTTAGTGTAGAATTGAAAAATTCAGTTATAGTGGATTCATAAAAAATAAGCTGCTGCTTATAATCTGCAAAATAAGGATTAAAGTAATTGAAATTGTTTAGAGGTAGAGAACATAGGCTGGATTTAGGTGTGCGTATGGTTTAAGGTAGTGTTAAATCATTTTTGAGTCTCAATTCAATCAAACAGTTTCCATAGTCTTGGTTAGTTATTTTGACTTAGCTTTCGCAGACCATTTTCTATAAGCTGACTATGGCTTAAATTTTGTTCCTCAAATACACAGATGACTTTGCTTGAAGGGTTTAGGACACATTTGTTACGTAACGAGAGCATGGTAATGGAATCACTCAAGTATGAATCTGACTGGGGCAAGAAACAGAAATACGAGGTTTTGAAGAAGAAGCATCAACCTAAACTTTTGGAAGAGCTGCAGAAGGTGAAGCAATACGAGGCTTGGAAGAAGCATCAAGATAAAATGTTGGAAGAGCAGCAGGCTAGAGAGCAGGGGACGATGAACAAGAAAATTGAAACACCCGTTGCTGAGAAACCAAAAAAGGATTCTCAGCCTAAGAATTGGACAGAGATTTTACTAACAGTTGGCATAGACGCAGTCGAGATAGCAAAAAACTATCATGATCTTAGATTTTGGCTTAAGAAGATGGGATTGGGTGATGATAAGTGGAAGAATGCGCATCGGTTTCCAGATAATAATTTTGAATGATGATTTGATCAAGTGAATCTTACGTCCGCTATTGGTTTAGTTTCATGCTTTCTATTTATGTTATGTAAAGCCTCTCAGGCTTGGAGTTTAATGTCTGTTGCATGTTTGAAATTAAAAGACGATGCGAGCACAAGGTGTGGTTTCTCCATTTTGTCTTGGTAATGTAGGCGTAATGTGATGTTTGCAACTTTGTATGATTTTAGTTATGAACAGCTTGTTTTGCATACAAATATTACACATTTTAGTTACTGAGTGTTAACCCGAACAATCAAGTTTTTAGCTGCCTCAATCCATGTACATCACGGCAATGCACTTGAGCCAAAAAGAGTGCTATAAACTGAAGTAGTGCTGCAGTATAACAATACACTAACCCTTAATCATACCTTAATAGTTTTAAGCACGTGCGTTCAAACCTTACTAATATTAGACTGTTCGAGTTAGAGTTAAGAACGAAAGCTAAAAGACTCTGAAAAGGAGACAGAAAATGTCGTGTTCTCGAGTAGATTAACTAATTTCCTGTATTCAGTTAACAATGGCGGTTTTAATGGCATCGGATGCAAATGTTTTAGATTAACTACAATGAGATGCGCAAACGACCCAACGCCTGAGAACTGGTTAGAATCGGTTCTGGCATTAATAGGGACGAGTTACGGTCAACCTAACCCAAGGGCTTGTCTTTGGGGCTTAGTTCTATTATCCATTAATGACTAATTTTGTACACTTATATACTTATTATTTGATCTTCGGCTAATAGTATGTAAGTACATATACTAGTTTCATGGTTTTCCAGATTAGATGTTTGATAATCTCGTATAATGCCATTATCAGGCATTTGTAGAACCTTATCGGTTAAATTAGTAGTAATAAAACAATGCAGTTGTGGGTGCATAATAATACAAACAACCATAGATTATAAAACAGAGAACCGATTGCATTAAATCAGGTTTAAGTTCCACTGACTTTAACAACAAAGCCTACACGCGCACACAGATCCTTGTTTTACATTTAGCGCTAATTGCTTTATTTTCTTTAATGTTACCCTAATTGCTTTATTTTCTGTGAACCTAAATGGAAAAAACATGTTAAATAAACTAGAATGAGAATTGCTCATATTTAGCGCTAACGTTGAAATAAGATTACCACCACCAATCTCTTCATATTTATAAATAGAATAGAGTTAAAAAATAAACCTTTTCATTTCATACACTTTTTTAAAAATAACCTTTTAACCTTTTTAAGAGAGAAACACGCCTTTTTGTTGTTGGGACATTTGTGTGTAAAAACGATCAATTAACGTGAGTTAACTAGAGGTCTAACTAATTTATGATTCTAGACTTCTGGTCGTTATTAGTTGCTCTTTTTTTAGCTTCATTTAGTTTTATTTAATGTATAAAGATACGTGTAATCATTTTTTTTGTGTTTGCTAAATTAACAAGTAACAACACTACACCAAAAGGTCTCTTGATCTATTGGTATATGAGAGACCTTCTAACTTAAAACTTAAAAGTAGTAAGTTCAAGTCATATAATTTGTGAGATGGTTTGTGTGAGTGTAAAAAATTTATGTTAAAATAAAACAAGTAATAACACCAAATAACTTATATTTCTATCCGACTTTCAATAGATACTTCCTTTTATGAACAAGCATTGTCATTATAAAGAGTCTAATTTTAAAGTTTCTTATATTTCTTTACATTATATTCTTAAGTTTTCTATAAGACACAAAAATTTTAAACATTCTTTCATTTAAAATTATTATACTATGACCAAAAAACATACGGTACAAATATTGCTTTTCATTCATACTTTTTAGCTAGAATGATAGTTTACCTTTAACCAATTAATTAAATTCAGTTTGAATATTTTGAAAAAATGTTAATATAGTAAACTTAATCAAATTTTTTTATATGTTTTTAATAGTAAACAATTAAATTAGAACATAAAAAACGAAACGAAAAAAATATTTTTTTTCGCTATTGCATCCAAACAATCAAAACTAACATTATCAAAATTATGTAAATAGAAATGATCTAAGTAGAAACATATGGTACCCGGATACATTATTTCTTTTAATTTTATCACGTTTTTAGAAGGTCAAATCATTTCCCTTATTAAAATTACCCACACTCCTTTCTACGTGTTCATAACTTAGGTTGATCCAAAAATATAGAAAACCAAAACGAATCGAACTTGAACTAGAACCAGATCGAACATTGAATTCGATTCTAGGTCATAACCAAACCGGACTGAACTAAAAGTTCAATTTTAAGTTAGATATGGGTTTTACAATCGGAATTGGAAATCGAATCGAAAATCGAATCGAAAATTAAACTTATATAAATATATATTTTATATATTTATATATACAAAATGATCATTAAAATTTAATTTTAATATAAAAAGCTAATCTTAATACTTGAAACAGTTTTTTTATTTCTATAATTATATATCTTTTAAAAATAAATAGTGTAATTCGAGTCATTGAGTTGTTTCTCAGAAACCGAACTGAATTCGAATTCGGTTTTTGGTTCGGGTTTGGTTGAACTATAGTTTGGCTTGGTTTAGTTTTTGCAGTGAAAAAAAAAACTCGAATAAACCAAATAACCCAAGCATCAAACCGAACTGACTAGGGTGTCCATAATTTGGGTTTGACCCACAAAAACCGAAAATCAAACGAACCGAACCCGAACTAGAACCGAACCAAAAATAGAATTCGGGTTTTGGGTCATAACCGTACCGACCGAACTACAAATACGGTTTTCAGGTTGGGTATGGGTTTGACCATCGGACCCGAGAACCGAACCGAAAACCAAAATTATATAAGTACATATATATTTTTTTATATATTAATATATGTAATAGTTATTAAATTTTAATTTAATCATAATATATGCAAATTAGTTACTAAAATATAATATTAATATAAAAAATTCATTTTTATACTTGAAATAACTTTTTATTGCTAAATATTTCTATAATTATATCTATTTTTTGAAAATTTCATAAAATTCAGGTTATTTGGGTCGACCCGTAAACCGAACCGAATTTAAATTTGGTTTTCGGTTCGGTTCGGTTGAAATCTAGTTCGGTTCGGTTCGGTTTTCGGGTTGACCCAGGAAAAAAATTAACCGAAGAAACCGAACAACCCGAGAACCAAACCGAAGAACACCCCTAGAACTGACAGACACTTCTGCATCTTTCTTGCTTTGTTTTGTTTAGAACTACATATATTAAGGATTAGAGGGTTTAATTTGCTTTGTTAACATGTGAACCTATGTTGCACTGATACGGGAACGGTAAGAGGATACGGGAACGAGGAACGGTAAAAATAAAAAATTTAAAATACGGGAACGGCATCGATACGGTAAAAAAATATAAAAATATATTAAAAATATATTTACAAAAATCCGAAATAGATAATTATTGATGTAAATTATAAATTTCAAAGTACTAAATCTTCTGAAAAAATATAATTATTAATAATTAAATAAAACAACACGTACAGTACTAGCGCATACTATATAAAAAATATAATTTTAAAAGCACATAAGTTTGGTAGTATTTTTTAAGCTATTAATGTGGTCAAAGAAAAAAAGACACATAAAAAACAAAAGGACATAAAACCAGTGTTTTAAAATTCGGCTTTTTAATTGACCCGGTTAAAATCTGGTTTTTTAAAATCATTTATTTTTCAATAATTGGAGAAACAAAATCAATCTTGCGTATGTTTGTACATAAAAACTAGGTCTCTACCCGTCCGATCGATGGTTTTCTCAATAACTTTCTATAGAACAGTAATTTATTATCACACCAACTTGTTGGGATATGCGATCATTTAGCCATCGGAAATACGTGAGCCTATCGGGGGCACACACTCAATACGGAGAACACACTTTTATTATACGTTTTATTATTTATAATTAAACGCTTAATAAAAACTTCACTTATTATTTAATTAACGATGGTTAAATTAATTAACGGGATTTAATTAATTTAGTACGAGTGCGTTATTTAAATTTGGAAGAAAAACGTCTTCTAGAACAACCCTAAGGCCATTCGGCCGAATATTGTATATAGGGGGTTCTAGAAGTTTTTTTGGTTATTGGTTTTTGGTAAGTAAATATTCAAGAATATTTGATTAAGGTAATCTTTTCCTTAATAAGGTTTCTTGGATTGCGCCTTAATTTTTGAGAAGGTGGAGAATGTGTATAAATACACAAACACCTAGCTCATAATTTTTGTCCCTCTCCCTTGTTCTTTGTTCCGTCCGATCGCAACAAACACCACACCAAAAACCATACGATTTTTCCTATTAACCCTAAAATCACATAAAGGTTTAACCTTTATAAGATCAATCTTTTTTGGTGGTTTTCTTATAAAGTCTTAAGCTTTATAACTAAACCCTAGATCTCTAAATCTAGGTTTTAGTTCTCTCCCTTGGTGGTTCGACATACATAAACCCTAATTAGGGTTTATGTGATTTTTTGGGTTAATCGACCTTGTAACGTTCTATAAACCGATCCTTACGTAATCCCAATTAGGGTTTTGGATCTAGGGTTTCTAGTTACAAGATTATACACTTGTTGTTTAAGAAGTGAAGTTACTACTAGCATCGAAGTGATGTTCGTTTGACGTGTCGTGTGAGCAAACGATGGAGACAGTAATTTAACCGTTGAAGTTCAAGATCAAGATCAAGATGTATTAATTGATTTATTCAATTAATTGAAGGTTGGTTTTAAATTGTTTTTATTATGTGCTTAATCATGTATGTTATACTAGATCCATTCCGCTGCGTACTCGTAGTTAATGGTTAACTAGTATTTATAAATCCCAACAGTGGCATCACGAGTCAATTCGTATGGCATTCATGGGTTACACATAGAATAAAACACGCTTGCTTCGCTTTAAAATCTCTTTTATTTATGTTTTTATGACAATTACATGCATACTTGTCATAAAGTTTTAATCTTGATCTAGATAATGGTTAAAATTGGGTAGGTTAAATTGAACCAGTTAATAATTACCATTGTTTTATTATCCGTCAAAGACTTTTGCATCTCACTTTTGTGATACTTTGCACGTCATCAAGTACCTTGCTCGAAAACTTGATGAGGGTCTTTGGTCCTCAATTTGGGGAAGACTCATTCGAGACTTGGATCGTATATGATTTATCGCTTTCATATAGAGTATGTCTTCTGCTTCTACCCCCTTCTAGTCTGTTTTTATGTGCTTATTTGTTTTCCATTATGAATTACAAAACTTAATAATTCAAGATTCTAGGAATCATAAAAACCGATCTCTACTTATATCGAAACTAGCTTTAAAAGTATGTCATATTAATACAACATATTTTCCTTGCGAATCGGCTATGTGTTATTTGTTAAAAATCGTTTTTGGAACAAATATTAATATGGACATAAGATCTATGAAACTTTTTTTTATTATAATCTAGTTGTTTTACGAAATCATATTGTCACTCGAGTTGGGCTTACATACCGTAATGATGGCTTATAAACTATCTTCTCAACGACGTGATTTGTAAAATTAATTGGTTTATAATACTTAAAAACATCATGTTTTTTGTGATTTACTAATGGTGGACTTGCTATTGCACTACGTGCTCTAGTAAAGCTGTCTAGGGTTTGAACGATCTTTAATCTTTTCCCGTGTCATGTACATGTTTCGGCATCTATATGATAATTATCCCAAGCACTTGCGCCCTCGGGTGCATGAAGAGTAGGATATAGGGTTTGATCCTTCTTTAATCTTTTCCCGCGGTAAACACGCTTAAATCAAAGTTAACAAAAGGTTTTTCTTAACTTGTGCTAAAAGATGATTGCATGCATCTTTTACACGTTTTTGACATTTGTTTTCTAAAACTTATGTGATACCTATTTGAATTTTTTAAGTCTATGCCATCCAATTTAATAGCACTTGTAGTCCTTTTTTCGTCATCTGGTCAGACCTAGGGATAATCATGCACCCAAGGCGATTTTTGTCACTGGTCAAACCTTTGCCAATTATTGCATGCTTTAAATTGGTAAGACTTAAAGTCGAGTTCCCGGTCAGATTCGGAACCCGAGGCATAAGATGAGATGAAACATACTCATGACTTTATTACGTGTAGAACAAGTTTGTTTGAGATGTTCAATGGTACTGTTGGAAACTCACTTTATGTGACGACATTTAAGAATTCCCATTAGTTATCATAGTCACACACATTTAGACTAGACTAGGTTCGTTGTAAAGTTTAGGTTGTGTGTGTGACTATATATACCCCTCCTTAGCTTCCAAGGAGGGGTGTTGCTTGTCATTTTTTCATTTTGAATACATTTTTCATTTCACACATTCAACCTCTCCTCTCTCTCTCTAAACCAACAATGGCTACCACCACCATATTCCACCATATTAGACCACCGGATCATACTTTAGCAAATCTACATTTGGCATCAGAGCCTTGGTTCATTCCTTGGATCATGTTTTTGTTTTGATTTTGGTGGTCTTAAAATTTTTTTTTGGGGTCCGAATCTAATGTTTTGTCACTGTCATGTTATTATTTGGTCCTAATCTGTCTAAATGGTCACGTATTGTTATCACTTTTGTCACATTCCTGATATTTACAAACCCATTTCACAAGTCACGCCCACATATCCAAGCTTTTGTCTGATATCTGGGTACACTACTGTTTTGAGATTTTTTTTGTCCCTGGTTTCACGGTTTTCAAAGTTGTCACATATCTGGTTGTCTACTATTTCTGGTCTTAATCTTAGATCTGGTATCATGTTTCTGGGTTTGTTATTCTTCATCATGAAGATGTAGTTTACCCAGAAAAGTGGACAGATTCAAAGTTCCTGAAAAAAATGGAATAAGGACAGTATTTTTTTGGATAAGATTTTTGAGATGGTAACATTCAGATCGGAATATTGCGATCGCAAAAACCTTTGGTTTCTACATTGCGATCAAATATTCCGATGGAACACAGTCGGTGCATTCCGATGGAACGCATTCCGATGGAACGCATTCCGATGGAACACATTTTGATGGAACGCATTCCGATGGAACGCATTCCGATGGGGTGTAGAGGACTCATTACGATGGGCTTACTTTGAACTCATTGCGATGGAAAAACTGTGTAAACATTGCGATGGAACACAATGTTCAAAAACATTCCGATGATTTGTGTGACACTTTGCGATGAAAGACTCAGATATATTACGATGGACTCATATTTTTTAGACTGCTATGGTTTAAAATGTTTGACTGTTTCTATTTAACCAGTGCACTAAAAATATGACCAAAACCAAAACCAACTCAACCGAGTCAACTCGGTAATTACCGAGTTGACTCAGTTAACTCACTGAGTCTTGCAACACAAAACAATCCAACCTTATACCTCCACAACACCATAACTATCCTATCCCATCGTCTCCTAATCCCCAATCCAACCTAAGACTCGGACTAAAAGCAACTCATTTTGACTCAAACAGCAACTCGAATTTGATCTCAGATTTTTGTTTTTCGGGGTACTGTATCAAGACCATCAATAGGTCTAAACCCACGAACCAATACATCATCATAGACCTGTACTTAATTTTCGAGATTAAAGATAGATTAATAACAGTCATGTTAATAATCTACTCTTTATTTCGATTTGACACAAAAAACCAACATGCAATTAACAGGACCTACCCGAGACCTTTAATTTAAAGGACTTGAAGATGAACATCCGATTATTGGTACATGAATAAAGGTCGTTTGGTGTCACGGTTTAATTAGATCGAGTAATCAAATAGAGGTTGTTGGTTTATTGTAGATGGGTTTGACGTTTGGGACAGAGATGGGATGAGATGGGAGTTTTTGTGTGTTTTGGGATGAGTGACTGAGAAGATGATGAAGATTAATGGTGGACGGATTTCACGAGGTTAGGGATGGGAGATGAAGTTAGGTGAGAGGTGAGAGGCGGATTGTACTATGTGTTGTGCTTAGGTTTAACTAAGCGTTTGTCTAGGGTTTGACCCCATATAAACCAAACTGGTGAACCGGATTTGTGACTTGGGCAGATGGGTGATGGGCCATGGAATCTCGCTTATTCAATTCAATGGGCCATGACACACGTTTCTTTAACAGAATTTGGGCCTTTGACTCGAATTTTGTAAACATTGCTATGGGCCGTATATTTTGCTATATACACACAAGTTTTTAACATCAAATTTGTTTTTGTATAAACTTTGTGTGTATTTAGTTATACTATGGTCATTATCGGGACGAGACAAAGTGACGTGACAAATGTGACGAGAATTTATTTGAGACGAGACCAAGAAAAAATGGGCGATTTTTTTAGTGGCTACAGATTTTGTTTGATCGGGTATTAGTTACGTGACGTTGAAGACGAATTTTTCGAAGGCGTGTATTTATTTTATCTTTTAAAAGATAACTTGCTCGTGCTTAATCCTAGAATGAAGACTTGGTTATCTGGTTTCCGGGTTCGGGGTGGATGGTTGATAACTCGGATAACTATCACTTAAAGGGGTTACATTGTTGTACTCAGTGTCACGCGCTTAGTCGACGTGGATAATTTCAAGAGGTGTTGTGCTTATAGACTTCTTCAGTGATGCATTGAGTACTTAGAGATTTCTCCACCGTTCTTCATTCAACAATAGTGCAAGCTTAAGTCACAAGATCGAAGGATCTTTATTCAGCTTCACGTTTGATGTATCCGGTTCATTCTTTCAGTGGTCACTTCAAATTTCTTTCACGTGGGTTGGTAAAGGTGGCCATGGAGAGTTTATGAGAAGAGATTTTCGATCAACAACTGATTCTCACAAAATATATAATTCAGCTTATTTATTATTCTCACGAGATTTCAGGTTCATGTGCATACGATTTGTTGATGGTTCCGAGTTTCGAAACCATCAATGGGGAAGAAGAAGACACATTGAACGCACAACGAGTACACGTGATGAACTTCATACCTTCTTTTGATTTGAAGACATTCCGGGATGACATTTGTCATAGCCGCAGAGAAAATCAGTGTTTTAACTCGTGGCGTTATCAATCTCTAAACGGTACACTACTGATTCGAGGTTTAATTGTTTGATTGTTGCAATTAAACATCATCATTATCCTATATGCATTCCCAGGACTTAATTGACTCTGGTGTATCTCCGGAAGAAGATATGTGCATTTTCGGGACTTAATTGACTCTGGTGTTACGATGTAAACTTCATGAATGGGATAAAGTGTCCACTTCAGTATTTGAGCTTCATAATTGGGATTGATTTACTTTCTTCAACTATGTGGGGGAAGAAATGTCTTGATTCTTTCTGGTATGCATTACTTGAACTCTCAGGGGGAAGAAAAATTCAGAAGAATTATTCAAAAGTGAGAAGAGAAGTTGTTGATCTACTTGGTGTACCCCTTACTTTCAATCCCTCTTAGCAACGTTATCATGTTATATGATGGGATTTGCTTGTTAGATTCCGCTGTGCGCTTAATTATTCTAAGCTTTATTGAAAGCTTTGAAGTTGCTTACGAGGATTGTCAATTTAGGGGGAAGCTATTTAAAAGCTTCCACATCAAGTTTATGTGGCATGAATTAGGGGGAAGCTAATTCAGAAGCTTCTCCTTAACCAGAAGTGTATGGGTTACTTAGCTCGTGCCGTTACAGTATTTCTACTACAAGTTAAAGATGAGTCATTTTGAAGTCAAAGGCCTCAGAAGACATCATCAGCATTGGACGCTTCATGGAAGCTCTTGTTCTTAATCATTATGTACTTGTTAGGAAAAATATTGTAAGGAATTCTACACGTCGTCCCATGGGGGAAGATTGTTGGAAACTCACTTTATGTGACGACATTTAAGAATTCCCATTAGTTATCATAGTCACACACTTTTAGACTAGACTAGGTTCGTTGTAAAGTTTAGGTTGTGTGTGTGACTATATATACCCCTCCTTAGCTTCCAAGGAGGGGTGTTGCTTGTCATTTTTTCATTTTGAATACATTTTTCATTTCACACATTCAACCTCTCCTCTCTCTCTCTAAACCAACAATGGCTACCACCACCATATTCCACCATATTAGACCACCGGATCATACTTTAGCAAATCTATAGGTACTCGAAAGAGATGAGAGATCATCCCATCCAAACACTCTACAACAAATAAACTTCATTAATCGTCTCATAATTCCAAGAGTTGCACTTGTAATGCAATTAACGCTCGACGCTTACCTCTTTCCCTACTTGCTATTACTCGGTCGGACCTCTAATATTGAGTGGGAGTGCAAGTAGGATCTTAGTCTTATTAGTAATTAATTGGGTAATTAATTCTATTAAGAATTTAATTATCGAAAATACCAAATTGAACTTTCTAATGTTCTGATTAATTGTGTTATTGCAACAAAATTCGTAAACTAAAGTTGTTTTCTTATAGAAAACAAACATTGTCTCTTTTCCTGGTAAGAAAAGCGAGACTTACTCCTATCTCTTCTCATTATCGGACAAGAATAAGATAGGACCATAATGAATCGTTATCGATTGCATTTAAACTCACTTTTAATATTTCATTATCCTAATCCGGTTCTGAAATCATTGAAAGAGAACATATTTTGTGTACCTAATGTCTATAGCTACCAAAATAAATGACATCTTGCACTTGTCACGATGTATGAGTTTAAACCGTAAAGAGTAAAGAATTTACTAGCACTTCGCTAGGTATCTTTCTTGGACTCTCGATTATTCCTTAAAGTGCTAAATACCCTTGTGGCTATGTAGACGATAAAGGAGGAATTGCATGCTAAATAGTCAAGTTAATTGAAAGCATGAACGGCTAGTCCCTCATCTACACAAGTAGAATTTCATATACTCTGTTCAAATACCTAAGTAAATGTATACTTGTAGGCATTTTTCAAAGATAAGGAAGTCAATAAATTGCTATTCACTTTTTACTGGTGATGTAACATCTCTTATGTTGACAAATCCAGTGGGAGCGTTACAGTTTATTACTGAAATAATATCCATGTAATATTGTCAATTTCAGTGGGAGCTACAAGATTTATTTTCTTGCCTAGTCATCCATATTATTTCGAACTTGCCTTGGAATAATTTATCACTTCCAAATATGAACAACCATTGCTTCAAGGAAATTGCATTTTATTTTATAAGATAACACGCTGTCTTTATGATGTCGCCTTCTGAAACGTTATCTATAGAATAATAATCCACAATTCTTTATTTAAAGTTATGGTTCTAAATCTACTTATAATATCAATGACATTATCATATTGTTTACACAATCAACCACATGTTGTATTGCTTGTCTACATGATATGATGTTGTGCCTTACACAAGTGGGATAAATTGCAAAGTGTGTGCAAGGAACAACATATTATTGGTTTCACTTTCCCAAAAGGTAAGGAAGCTAATAATTCTACTAGGACTTGAACATACAATATGTTTGTTGTCCTACTACATTCAAATGTCATGATATAGTGGAAGGCTACTTTGGTAATTTACTACATGTTATAGTAAATACAATTATGGTTAAGATATAATAATCATAATTTTGAAGTATAAAATTAACTTGAAATTACTATTGAACTCAAGAGTTTGCGTTCATGATTGCTTTAGTTAGTATAATTATGTTTTTCCTTGATAACATAATTATAAAGTCCTTGAATTACTCACCGACTTATAACATAAATTATGCAGTAAATAGTTTATGTCTTCTTGTTAACACATAAACATAATATCTTTGAATTATTCAAAGACTTATAATGTATACTTTATATGTTCTGTTTTCTTGTAAACGTATGAACATATAATTCTTGAACTGCTATGTCTTCTTGTAAACACATGGTTCTCGCATTGTTTAAGAAATATACATTATAGCATGCACCTGGATTTAAAATACGGATATTGTAATTTGGCGTGACCCAATTAACAAGTATTTAATCCAAAGAGTATTAAGTTATCTATGGAATTCTGATGTAGTCACACAGTTCCAATACTCATAGAATACCAAATTATTATGGTATGTCTAAAGAGTTGAAACAAACTATATTCATATAGTTTAATTTATGATAGCTTTAATTATTCTACCTCCATGATCTATCAAGGTTAGAAAATTGCGTGTGTCATTGATACACTCAATATAGTTCAAACCTAGAAGGTATTCAAGACAACCCACAAATTGAAAAACCCTAATTTATTAGGGACTTTCGGTTGTTCCACTCAAACCAATCTAATCTTAAAATCTCTTGGGGTTTTTTCGATTTTCCTACACTTCCGTGCTTGACGATTGTAGTATTGGTGTTCCTCCTAGCTTGACGTAAGACAAACCTTTCCTAAGGTTATTTGTTAAAAGAGTGATACAAGAATTAGGGTTCATACTAGAAACCCTAATTAGGGTTCTTGGGAGAAATCCCGATATGTCTTGATTAAATTCTTTAATTTGTTAATATCTTATGAAGCATACTATTAACAAACTTGAGATAAGAATTTAAAATGTGTTTTGTAGTCTCTCTATTAAGAACAATTTATTGTTGCTTAAATACTTAGTATTTAGAGAATGATCTCTACTTACAAAAGTAAGTGGGAGTTGTAACAAATCTTGAAGATATTCAAGAGCAAAATATACAACCTTCAAAATCCACTTGTTGATGTCATATTTTGGTTAAGCATGGAAATGTCAAACCAAAGTAAATGTTACTCTCATCCATAAATCTGCAAAGATACCTCATCACTTGATTGATATTTTAATATCAATGCTGAGGAATATAAGTTAGGAGATCTTTGTAATCTACTAACTACTAATGAATATTATCATATCTTGAATCTAATAAATGTCTTAGAACAATGAATGATAAGATGTAGTCCTTAAAAGGAAAATCAATCTCCTAAAATTCGTTGATGTTTCTTCTAATTATAAACCTATGAGGTTGGATAGAGTTTCTTTTGAAGAATTACTCACAAGGACAAAATGGTATACATAATTAATGCATGGCTAAGAATAGGGAGCTTTTAATTATACTCAAGCAATTGACTATGATTAAATCATTCTTTCATACACGCATTAATTAAATAAAGATAATTGATTGTCATATATGTTTATGAAATATGTCAATTAAGCTTTATAGTTCTCCTTTATGATTACCTTTTGCAAGAATGGTATGTAATCAAAAGGTTTATGAGTCTATAAAATCTTTATTGAGTATACAAGATGATTAATTCAAGTATGGATTAAATCATGCATCTAGAAGCTGAATCTGGAATTTAATTCAATATAATTTTGTTTAAATTTAAATAGTTTGGAGTATACTTGACATTGAGTGGGAGCACTATGTTTTCCTTTAAATTCATATGTTGTATAACATATTGAAGATATCATTCCATTTAAGCTAGATGATAATCCTTAAGATTGGAATGAGACTTCATTTGAATTTATGAAATAAAACAAATGACTTTGGAATAAATGTTTATTGATATAAGCATATGCGGTAATTAAGTCCAACACAATGCAATACATCATTCAAGCAAGTCTTGATTGATACATTGCACTTGACATAATTTATAACATGAATGGAAACATTATGTTTATAATTAAGGATTCATTATGAATATATTATATTGTGTATACGACTTGTTGTCATTTTTGTACAAGAGCAAAGTGAGATGACAAAAACAATATCTAATTGAGAGTATTTAGATTATTTTAATATAAATGTTTACGAATTATAAAGCATAGCGTTGTATGTGTACACTGATGCTAGAGGATAATCAATTCTAGTAAAGCGATATTTTCTTATTGATGATAAATCTGCTAACTAGATATGCTCAAAATGAGCATTGTTGCATTACACATTAAGGAATAAGAATACTTTACATTTTAAGAAACTGTAAAGATGACTGTCAGAATATCGTTGATTTAAAATACCTTATATAAGGTTTGACGATATCCCCTGCTATGAAACTTGCAATAGTATGAGCATGTAAGAAAAGACACTCATCTTGTTTTCCAAATCTTTCACAATTGAGAAATTTGAAACAAATATTCAGAAACTTTACTTCGATAACTATTTAGCTTTCTTGTTAAAGAATAGTTGAGAATGTTGTAAACATTTGACGTCAACTTGCTAAATTAGTTTCATGCATATCTATTTTAGTATTTGGATAATTGGGATGGTAAGACAATAGTTACTTTCTGATGAATAAAGATAGTTGGTATTTGTTATTCGTTCATATAATTACTGTTGTCCTATATTTGTATGTTTAAATCCTTGAATATTTGATTATTCTAAATATGTTCATTGTCGGTTAGCAATATGGGAATATTCTCTACATTAAGACAAATGTGAGTGTTGGTTATATTCTTTGAATATATGGACGGTTCCCACCAAACTCATATGTTATTCATAAGGGATGCGTATTGGACACCCCGAACATTCGAATCGTTACTTTTGGATCCTTGTCATGAGTAAGATTTTGAAAATGGTGATTAAGTCATCATCCTTAGACTTGAGATGCAAACAAGTTTGTGCATGTGTGAATATCACTTCTTGATTCTATGTCCAACGCTAGTTCGCCAGACCTAGTTATAAAGACTTTAATTGGAAGTGTTGTGAAGCAGCATCCACAGACACTTGTAGTCAATATAGAATTTGTTCCTCCACTTGATATAGTGCAGTGAAGTACCACTGGGCCCTCTCCAGAATTAATCAGATAATTGTGTGGCCGCACCCAAAGTGTAAATCAAGATGATACTTGTTTATGTTTGGTATATCTGAATTAACTTCTATAACGAGAAACTAAAATTTAAACTTCATGGAATGAGTTAGGATCCATATCCATAGTTTAAACGGTACTAGTAACAAAGGGATGATTATTAGCAAGTCACATAATCGTATACCATTAATACTTTTGAGATATTCTTCTTGAAACTATACCTCAGTCATTTCCGGTTATAATGAAGTGTTGCTAGATACTTTATTATGGACGCTGTATGTCTAAACTCTCACAAGTGGGAGCTATTGGGATATGCGATCGTTTAGCCATCAGAAATACGTGAGCCTATCGGGGGCACACACTCAATACGGAGAACACACTTTTATTATACGTTTTATTATTTATAATTAAACGTTTAATAAAAACTTCACTTATTATTTAATTAATGGTGGTTAAATTAATTAACGGGATTTAGTTAATTTAGTACGAGTACGTTATTTAAATTTGGAAGGAAAACGTCTTCTAGAACAACCCTAAGGCCATTCGACCGAATATTGTCTATAGGGGGTTCTAGAAGTTTTTTTGGTTATTGGTTTTTGGTAAGTAAATATTCAAGAATATTTGATTAAGGTAATCTTTTCCTTAATTAGGTTTCTTGGATTGGGCCTTAAGTTTTGAGGAGGTGGATAATGTGTATAAATACACAAACACCTAGCTCATAATTTTTGTCCCTCTCCCTTGTTCTTTGTTTCGTCCGATCGCAACAAACACCACACCAGAAACCATACGATTTTTCCTATTAACGCTAAAATCACATAAAGGTTTAACCTTTATAAGATCAATCCTTTTTGGTGGTTTTCTTATAAAGTCTTAAGCTTTATAACTAAACCCTAGATCTCTAAATCTAGGTTTTAGCTCTCTCCCTTGGTGGTTCGACTTACATAAACCCTAATTAGGGTTTATGTGATTTTTTGGGTTAATCAATCTTGTAACGTTCTATAAACCGATCCTTACGTAATCCCAATTAGGGTTTTGGATCTAGGGTTTCTAGTTACAAGATTATACACTTGTTGTTTGAGAAGTGAAGTTACTACTAGCATCGTAGTGATGTTCGTTTGATGTGTCGTGTGAGCAAACGATGGAGACAGTAATTTAACCGTTGAAGTTCAAGATTCAGATCAAGACGTATTAATTGATTTATTCAATTAATTGAAGGTTGGTTTTAAATTGTTTTTATTATGTGCTTAATCATGTATGTTATACTAGATTCATTCTGCTGCGTACTCGTAGTTAATGGTTAACTAGTATTCAAAATCCCTACACAACTATCTCACAAAAAGTATATAGGAATTTTGCAGCCGCAAGGACTCAGAAAACGGTCTACCCCTTAACACCCAACGCCTCAGCATCTTGCCAAGAGACTGAAATCATAAGCAATGTTACTTCAATAACAAACAATGAATCCACTTTATCATAGTAAAAAGTGACCATACAAAAATTAAGTCGATCAAGACAATGAATGCATTACAGTAGACATGAATTAAATTCATGTAAGATGCATGTCTTGTGTTATCATAGTAAAAAGTAGCCTTTAGTTAAATATTGCAACATAAAAAAGTTGGCACTGACATATTACATATTGTAGCAACATTTATTAACATTTTAACTATTGTTTTGACAAGTAGTAGTAAGTAGACCACAATTCCGCATATGATTACCATTCTAACAAGAACAATAAGAAACTCTTATAGAGACATCATTTTCACACATATAAAAATGATGAAAAATCCAACTGAGAGGACTTGAATATGAAAGGGTGGTTTGCATGTCATTTTTATTCTTTTTTATCCAACTTCTTCAACCTCATCTTCTCACTCGGGCTTAACAGGTGTGTTTGTTCTTTTAATTAAAATTACACAGGGCTTCCTTGTACTCCCTCTCCTGTATAAAGAAAAGATAATTAGAAAAAAATTCAGTACTAATTGGTTACCAAATCTAGGTGACCAAAAACGAAAACTTCTGGTCGAACTTTGCATTAAAACTTATGATCTAGTTTTATAGCTAATACTTATGATTGTGGCCATTTTTAACCATTTAACCTCTAGATTTTTCCATTTTAGCACCTTTGACCCGTTATCAGCTAACAAATCACAACTTGACCTCTTATTATGGGTGATACAGACAACCCTTTTAAATAGATAGACTCAAGTCTATACATTGGAGTCGGGTATTGGAATCAGGAAAAAAAAGCTACATATAGATTTATATAACAACAGATACCCTGTTTATAAGGGTGTTTGGGATAACTTATCCTAATTGCTTTAATGGTTATTTGTGTGTGAAATAATCAGTTTGGAATGAACAACCTGAAACTGAGTATTCTTTTATGTTACCATGGTTTCCAACCTTTTAGCTTACTAATACAGTTTTTCTTTAGAAATCTAATAAACAGACACACATTTTTATAAGTAGCCCCAAACATACCTAAAAGGGTATATTTTTTAAAAACAGTAACAGGGTACATGAATCAACTGAAAATTAGTCCAAGTCATAGTGATACCATAAAAAAAGAAGTTATTAGAATTATTACAACTTGTGTTGTTAAATAAGTTGTTGTTAAGTAAGCTGTTCTTAGATGAACCTATATGCATACTGCAACCTTAGTTTGATTGTGGTGTTTGAATCCATCTTGATCAGTCATTGCTTGCATGCCCGTTTGTAATTTAATTGTACAACCTTAAAGTAATATTGTTTAATCTCGATAAGTTATGCTTATTTTCTCAACTTAACACATTACTTCCAAGCTGATAGAGCTTATTTGATAATAGAAAAATAGAACAGATTTTTTTAATAAACAAAGTAATTAAAATTGACCAATTAAACATATATGTGACAAAAGAGCCACCCCACTCAAATTTGCTTATGAATAATCCTAGCTTAATTTCTAAGAACCTTTCTCACCACACGACCGCATCAATAATTCTGTCACATTCTGTTTACCTACTGCTATTTACGATCCCTAAGCTAAAATCTCCAAATAATACAATATTCAAACTGTACATTGTTGCATAATCAGTATTTTAAAGTAGATCAATCTCGCTTATCATAAAATACAAACAGATAGGTGATTTACCGAAAAGGTCGGTTTCATTATTGGATACATATTTGCGTGTTATAATGCACGAGATTTTAGATCTATAGAGTAATCAATCAAACAATCAATGCGTGTCTAGGTCATTTCTTTTAAACGAAGAATATTAATTAGTTCATCAAGGTGACCGAGACACCATCCAACTCATTATTACTCTGTATCAATTAGTGTCCTCATTGATTTACTTATGCCTAAGTTTCATTTATGGTTAACACATTTATCTAAACGATACATTCTACCTTCTGATTTTCCCAAAACCTTTATTAGCAAGATAAATAATGTCGGACTCTCAAATTGTGAAAATTTATACTTAGTAAGTGCCTTTGTAATGCAAATTATTAAAATAAAGTTTGTTGGAAAGCTCGTCTCTTTACTTTCGACTTAAAAAGCACTTAAGAGGGTATTCTGAATTGTTCATTTAAATTCAAATAACTACATTTTCATCATATTGTTGGTTAGCAAAGGGCACTACATGTACCATTTGAATATTGTTGTCTTCTTACATTTTTTTATCTTGCTTCAATTAGTATGCATAATAATTTGAATCAACTAAAACCTGATCGACAAAATATAGAAACCAAACTAATGCTCAAAGTTTAATTGGAGGTTCAAATCTATTTATGCCTAATAATCTCACTCAAACTGTGTCAAATACCAATGACAAATAAATTTTATTAATTAAAAGAATAGGAGACAAAAATTACGACTTACAACAATATACACTATAATCAAACAAATATCAATAAATCGATACAATTTCTATATTATATGATTAAATCTAAATCAATAATTAAAAGGGGATATATATGGTTACTTACCAAGCTACCATGCCTTGAATATGTGCCTTCAACTTATTATTAGAATCTGTTTTCTTTTCTAAAAACAAATGAAACAACCAATTGGATGTAAGAAGTTTGATTTAAATATGGTTCTTAGTTGATTGGAAGCAGTTTTAGGATAATAAGGAGGGAATGAAGAGAGGCAGCATAGTTGAAGCATAAACAGTTATTGTAATGGGACGTGGGTAGTTTTACTCTGCTCTTTATTTTATGAAGAGAAGTGGGGTACATAATTCATCGAGAAAGCAACACGTCACTATAATGCTTAGGTAGCATAGTTATAATTGTGCCACGTATTGGATTGTTATCTTGATTTAATTAGATAATAGATAGATCATTTCACTTTTCAGTAGACAAAGATTGCACAAAATTACAAACCATTACATTAACCAAGACTTGCTTGACTAATACTTTGACTCTTCACTTATCCATATCATCCCAAAACAAACAAATGCAGTATAAAGCAAAATCTTATTCTCATCCACCCACCAGTCATCATCTCTTTTTCACAAGATAAATATCGCACATGTAAAACCCACATGCTTTTATAATGAATAGTACCCTTAAGATCGTACGTACTAGATTGAAAACTTTCCTATTATAGCATGATTACGATTACGTGTTAGGATTTTACGTATTACGTACGTGTTAGAACACGATAAGTATTTACTACGCACGAACACGCAATAATTATTTGACAATAATTAATCACGAACATACGATCATGAAATCATGAACGTAATTAAATCACAAACTATTATTAATTACGTATATATATTTATTACGAGCGTAAATAAATATATTAGGTCACGGTAATTATTTAACGAGAACACACAAAACGCGAACACAAATAAACACGAACGAATAATTAAACAACGAGACACGAAAAACGGTACGGGTACCCCATGTGGGGCCCCTACCCACGACAACAATAAGGAGATGGGCCAAGCCCATCTCAAAATTTACTAAGAGGGGTTATGGTAAAAGTTTACTAGTCACTTTTCACTTTACAGAAGATTAAACAAAAACCTAAAAAGTTTTCTCCTTCTCCTCTTTTCTTTTTTTGGCCGCCGCATATTAAACACACCAAGGGGGTGTTTGTTTGATTTTTGATCTTGGTTTTGGTGCAAGTGATCGTGTTTGTTCATCCTCGTTTAGATCCACGCGTTCGGTATACTCTTTTTATCCTTTTTCTTTTTGATTTGATCTAATGATTAATTAAGAACATGATGTTTTTAAAACCTAATTAAAAACATAGATCAAACACGTAAATGGTTATTGGGTAAATCAAAAAGGGATGTTTTTAGGGGTGTTTGTTGGCCGGCGCCTAAACCGAACCCCAAGGGGGTCTCGGTTTGGCTACTAGACGACCACCGAGACCATATGGTCCCGGTTGAGTGGTGTGGGTCCCACGGCAGCAGCAAAACAAGGGGAACCCCGAAGTAGTTCGGGGTATGGTGTCGATTTCATGTCCGGTTCATGGTTTCTAGTCAAGATCCGATTCACGGTTTATGTTAAGATTATTTTTTTATATAATCATATGTTAAAATTAAATTAATAAATATGACATGATTAATTTAATAAACATGACTTAGGTTATATTAATTATTAAAATCATGAAATTATTAACCTAAGTATTTTATATTTTCTAGACTTATAATTAATTAATTATTTAAAAAACCATGGTTATAATTAATTAATTAACATGACTTAGGTTACATTACTAATAAATAATAATACATATTTTAACCTAAGTATTTAACCTTATTTAATTAAATCATGATATATTTTAATTAAATACTTTTAACCTATAGTTTATTTAAATTACATGAAATAATTAATAAACTATACATTATAATCAGAAAAACACTTAGGCTTATATACTTAGCTTATTTAACCAGCTTATATCTAATTATGGAAACTTTTCTATTTTTAGAAACTTATTTAATTCAGGCAGCTAATCTATTTATGGAAACTTATTTAATTAAGGCAGCTAATCTATTTATGAAAACTTATTTAATTAAGGTAGCTAATCTCTTTATGGAAACTTTCTATTTTTAGAAACTTATCTATTTAAGCAGTAGGTCTATTTTTGGAAACTCTCTATTTTTGGAAACTTTCTTTTTTTGGAAACTTTCTATTTTTGGAAACTTTCTATTTTTGGAAACTTTCTGATTTTGGTAACTTTCTATTTTTGGAAACTTTCTAATTTAGGAAACCTGCTATTTTTGGAAAGTTACTTATTATTACATAAATAATACATGAAATACCAGAAATACTTAACCAGTATAGACAGAATATAAGATAAACACAGTTCAAGGCTTTAAACGGTAAAACATGATATGAACATATAAAATAAGCTAAGACATGACATAGAACCAGTTACGTATTTAGTAAGCAGATACTTATTCATGTATGTATTTATGTAGCATTAGTGATACCGAAGTAGGATTCTCCTCAGTTCATCTTCTTCGTTCACTGGACACAAGGTACGGATTCCCGTCCTTTCAGTATGGACATTCTTTCCTTATTAGGATTCCCCGTATGCAGCGAAATGTTTTCCCGTAGTATAAGTTTATATGTTTGATTTGCTTATGTTTAATTTAGAATATCTATAGCCATATACATGCATGACCAGTTTCACCTAGTTATGGAGGTACCATAACCATAACATTAGAGGCACTGATGTTATGACTTCACCACGGCGGAGTGATTGCTCGTGGCGTCCCTTCAGCTTTTGGCCATATTTTTATATTTATCATGTGGGGCGTATGGGTGCATCCTAGTTACATGTTTTCAGCAGATTACTCAGTGTGAATGTGGTGTGTGCCATGCATCCTTCACAAGGAGCTGATCCCTCCGACCCAAACCAGTATATTAAATTAGAGGCAGCCCCTCTAATTTGCATGATGAGGTTACCCCTCCAAGTATTCATGCACGGTAGATTTTCATGACCTATATTGGCTAATGGTAGAACATGTTAAACCGTTTTTATAAGATAAACATAAGGCTTTTCAAACTATAAAACCAGTTTTACCAAGACTTAACCAGGTTACTCGGTATTTAGTTTCTTCCGATGTTATATGTTATATGCTTATCCTATTCATGCTTTATTGTACATTCGTGCACTGAGCGTATTGCTCAGCCGTTTTCCTTTTCTATGTTCCCAAAACGGCAGGTACTCAGGGACGCTCGTAGACTTTAAGCGTACGTGCATATGGACTGGAAGCTTTCTAGCCTTTCTTTACTTTATGCATTATCTTTACTTTGATACTCTTGCTATGGACATTGTTTAGTCCTTTCCTTTTCAGTACTTATGTTTGTGTGTGATGAGCTTTACTTTTGGACTACCGATGTTTGATTCCGGTATTTTCCTTTTATGGTCATGTAATGTTTATACATTTTTCCTTGTATCCTTTGATGACACGCCATAATTACGCGTGACATTCCATTATCAAAATGGGGTGTTACAATTATGGTATCAGAGCCAAGGCTTCGACCTGTAGGCTCTCAAAATATGACATGTGATTAGTGGGTAGTCACTACGGTCTTCCTAGAACTGATAGTCGTTTTCATGCATTCATCAGTTTATGCATACATATATATGCATTGTCGCAGGTTTATGACTAAGTAATGGTTGGTACAAGACTGGCCCTATTTAGTCGCATGTGTTTTATCGAAACTTTTAAATTTGGGACCGACCCATAGGCGTCCCCTCGCCATGTCTTTTGTTTTGGGTGAACTGACCATAGGCGTTCACTCTCGAGCATACAAAAGTTTTCATAAAACTGCATCATGCATTCATACACAAAATTTTCTTGCATAAATTTTTTCTCTTGAAATTTTGGTATAAATTTTTTTTCATGTATATATATTTTATGTTTTGATCTGTTTAATCATATGTTTTATGTTATACTGTCAGATGGTTCTCACACGCGAAAAGGAACAGCTCAATGCTGCAATTCAAGCTGCTATGCAAGCTTTGCTTCCTTAACTGAGGAACGAAATCAAGGCTGAAGTTCAAGCTGCCAACAATCAGCAGCATAATCAGGCACCTCCTCCTCCTCCTCCAGTGACCTTAGCAGTATGGCTGGAGAGATTCAACAAGCTCCGTCCTCGAGCTTTTGAGAAAACAGATAGCTCCAGTGATGCTGAAAGCTGGTTGGCTCACATCGAGAAGATTTTCAATGCTATGGGTTGTGACCCCGCATACAAGGCGAGGTTGGCATGCTATCAGTTCGAAGGCGATGTGCTAAATTGGTGCATAGCGTTGATGTAGTCTGAGGGTGGTGACGAGTGGGTTGCTGGTTTGACTTGGGATCAGTTCAAGGACAGGGTGATGGAGCAGTTCTTTCCCAAGGCTGAGCAAGACAAGCTAAAGAGGGAGTACCATGGGATCCGACAGAGAGCTGGGGAGAATAGCAGCGAGTTTATGCAGCGCTTTCTTCGCTTAGCTGGTTTCCTTGGTGCGACAGCAGGTACTCCTGAAGAGCAGGCACACCACTTTAGGTGGGCTCTTCGCACATCGGTCACAAACAATCTGGTGTGTGCTACGTTCAACACTGTAGCACAAGTGGTCGATGTAGCACGTAAGCTGGAGATGCTGCAGGAGAGAGATGAGTTCGGGGAAGCTGAGAGACCCAACAAGAGGTAAACATTCGTATTCAAGCGGTGATATATCCGTATTCTTTCCATATTTGTCAATTATTCATCTCTTTAAATGTATCTTCCAGGCAGAAAACTGGGGACCGGTCTCAGCCGGCTACTCAGCAGCAACCTCATCAGCCCAAGGGAAACGGTCAGACTAACGACCGTTCTGCTACGGATAGGCGTGGCGGTAATGATAATTACCGTAACAACGCTGGTCATTCCAACAGCAGCAGGTCCTAATACTTACGAATTTTCTTATGATTTCATGTTATAACTCATATTCTAACACTTTAGCAAAACTTCTACCAGGAACCATGGAAACGGTAGGGACCCGAACCAGAGAGGTTCACAGCCTAGCCGTCCAGCTATCACTGGTATTCAATATTACGATTATCCGCATTGTCCTTTGTACCCTATTATCATGTCTTATGTAAAATGTTTTATCAGGTTCCCAGCCAGCCAGAGCACCTGCTGGAGGATTAACTCATCCTCTTTGCTCTACTTGCCACCGTAGGCACCCAGGGCCATGTCGCCGTAACACTGACGCATGCTTCAAGTGTGGTCTTCCTGGCCATATCATGAAGGATTGCCGTAAGGGCGAGATGGAGGGTACATCGGGACATGCTGATTCCAAGTTGCCTCCTACCACCGGGCGTGTCTACACGATATCTCGAGACCAGGCCAACAAGTCTACAGGTACCATCACTGGAATCTTGTATATGTATGGTCAAGCTGCATGTGTTCTTTTCGATACGGGTGCTACTCACTCGGTTATTTCTACTGCTTATACTAAGAACCTTAGGATGCTCCCCATGCCACTAAAGAATAGGCTTACTATTTCCACGCCTTTGAGGGAATATGTATTAATCACCCATGTATACAAGAGTCTTCCCCTAGAATTTGACGATAAGGTTCGACCTATTGACGCACTTCCGCTGGACATGAATGACTTCGACATGATTTTGGGCATGGATTGGCTATCCAAGCATCATGCTACCATAGACTGCCATTCATATCGAGTTATCTTCGGTGATGTTAATGCACCAGAGTACATTCATAACGGGTTCACACCCGGACGGTCTGTACAAATCATATCTACCCTGCATGCGCGTGCATTACTGTCACATGGCTGTGAGGGTTATCTAGCTACGATTCACGACATGGATGCTGAATCTCCATCAATTCAGGATCAACCTATAGTGTCGGAATTCCAAAATGTTTTTTCCAGCAGAACTTTCGGGCATACCACCTGCACGAGAAGTGGAATTCAGTATCGAGCTTATTCCAGGAGCTGAACCAATCTCCAAGGCTCCTTATCGCATGGCTCCCATAGAGCTGAAGGAGCTGAAGGATCAATTGCAAGAACTTCTTGAACGAGGTTTCATTCGACCGAGCGCATCTCCATGGGGCGCACCGGTCTTGTTTGTTAAGAAGAAGGACGGCAGTATGCGTCTTTGCGTAGACTATCGCGAGCTCAACAAGATTACTATCCGGAATAGGTATCCACTGCCACATATAGACGATCTGTTTGACCAACTCCAAGGGGCCAAACACTTTTCCAAGATTGATCTTAGGTCAGGCTACCATCAGCTACGGGTCAAGGAGCAAGATATCGCCAAGACTGCTTTTCGTACCCGCTATGGCCACTACGAGTTTGTAGTTACGCCATTCGGCCTGAAAAATGCTCCAGTAGTGTTCATGGACTTGATGAACAGAATCTTCCATGAATTTCTGGACAAGTTCGTCATTGTCTTCATCGATGACATCCTGATTTTCTCAAAGTCCAAGGAGGAACACGAAGACCATCTTCGTACAGTACTACAAATTCTTCGCCAGAAACAGCTGTATGTTAAATTCTCCAAGTGTGAGTTCTGTTAGACAAGGTGGCATTCTTAGGTCACATTGTATCAGCAGAAGGAATCACTATGGATTCAGCGAAGGTTGAGGCCATTACTAAGTGGCCGAGGCCAACTTCAACGACGGAAGTCCGCAGTTTCTTAGGCTTAGCTGGCTATTACCGTAGGTTCGTGGAGAACTTTTCCCGCTTAGCACTACCATTGACCAAACTGATGTGGAAAGGGGAGAAATTTGTCTGGACTGAAGAACGAGAGAAGAGCTTTGTAGACCTGAAGCAGAAGCTAGTATCTGCACCTATTCTTACTCTCCCATCTGGTACGGGTGGATTTCAAATCTACAGCGATGCATCAGGGAAGGGACTTGGCTGTGTTCTCATGCAACATGGGAAAGTGATCGCGTAAGCTTCACGGCAGCTTAAGCCTTATGAAGAAAATTACCCCACGCATGACTCGGAACTTGCTGCAGTCGTGTTTGCATTGAAGATATGGAGGCACTACCTATATGGAGAATCATGTGACATTTTCACGGACCACGAGAGCTTGAAGTATATTTTCACTCAACGTGAATTGAACATGAGGCAGAGGAGGTGGTTAGAGCTGTTGAAGGATTATGACATTAATCTACAGTATCATCCCGGAAAGGCAAATGTAGTAGCAGATGCTCTTAGCAGGAAGTCCGGAATGATCAACGGCATTAAAATTGAGGAGGAAATCATAAGGGACTTGGAGCGACTAGACATCGAGATCATGGTACGTGGACAGCACGGTTACTGGGCTAATCTTAGAGTAGAACCCGAGTTACTCTCTAAGATCAAGGAAGCTCAGAAAGATGATGGAGAAATCTGGGCGATAGTACGTAATTTGGAGAAACAGACGGAATTCAGAGTAGATACAGATGGTATCATATGGCAGGGCATGAGACTTTGTGTTCCTGATGACCGAGAACTCTGGGAAGCCTTGTTAGCTGAAGCTCATAGCTCCCCATTCTCTATACATCCTGGTTCGACTAAGATGTACCATGACATCAAGCAGTACTTTTGGTGGAGTGGTATGAAACAGGATGTGGCCACTTACGTCTCCAAATGTCTTACCTGTCAGCAGGTTAAGATCGAGCATCAGCGATATGGCGGTCTCCTTCAACCGTTAGATATTCCAGAGTGGAAGTGGGACAAAATCACCATGGATTTTGTTACTGGTCTTCCGCCTACCAAGAGGAAGCACGATGCAATTTGGGTTATCGTAGATCGACTTACCAAATCAGCTCATTTCTTACCGATCCGCAAGGAAGATCCGGTAAGTAAACTTGCCGATACGTATAGAAGAGAGATCATGAGACTCCACGGTGCACCATCCAGCATCGTCTCAAACAGAGATCCTCGTTTCACTTCACGATTTTGGTGCAGAAAGCTTGGGGTACACAACTTAAGCTTAGCACGGCTTTTCATCCTCAAACGGACGGACAGTCGGAACGAACTATTCAGACATTAGAAGATATGTTGAGGTCATGTGCGTTGGAATGGACGGGTGATTGGGACGATTACATCTGTTTGGTGGAGTTTGCATACAACAACAGTTGGCACGCAAGTATCAAGTGTGCTCCTTTCGAGATGTTGTATGGCAGGAAGTGTCGCGCCCCAATCTACTGGGATCAGGTTGGCAAGCGAACACTTGAAGGACCAGAAATCATAGAATTGACCAATGAAAAGATCGCAGTAGCTAAGCAGAAACTTCAGGAAGCACGGTCACGTCAGAAGAGTTACGCCGATAAGCATCGTAGGGACATACATTTTAACGTAGGAGATCACGTCTTCCTTAAGGTTTCGCTGGCACGTGATGTTAGACGCTTCGGGATTAAAGGGAAGCTCAGTCCTCATTTCATCGGACCGTTTGATATCATTGAACGAGTCGGTGAAGTATCATACCGGTTGGCGTTACCTCCGCAGCTTTCGCATGTACACAATGTGTTTCATGTGTCCTTACTTAGAGGGTACCAGTATCATCCCATTCACATGGTTCAGTATCCACTGGAACAGATACGTGAAGATCTCACTTTTATAAAAGAAACCAAACGAGTTCTTGACAGACAGGAACGAGTCATGAGAAGGAAGACGATTCCATTCGCCAAAATCCTATGGAGGGATCATACCGAGCGGGAAGCCACTTGGGAAACAGAGGAGTCTATCCGGGCTTCTTACCCTCATTTCATATTTTGAATTCAGGTATGTTCTTCTTTTTCAGTTTACTTTATCTATAATTCGGGGACGAATTATTCTTTTTAGGGGGGAAGAGTTCTAAAACCCGCATGCTTTTATCATGAATAGTACCCTTAAGATTGTACGTACTAGATTGAAAACTTTCCTATTATAGCATGATTACGATTACGTGTTAGGATTTTACGTATTACGTACGTGTTAAAACACGATAAGTATTTACTACGCACGAACACGCAATAATTATTTGACAATAATTACTCACGAACATGCGATCATGAAATCATGAACATAATTAAATAACGAACTATTATTAATTACGTATATATATTTATTACGAGCGTAAATAAATATATTAAGTCACGGTAATTATTTAACGAGAACACACAAAACGCGAACATAAATAAACACGAACGAATAATTAAACAACGAGACACGGAAAACGGTACGGGTACCCCATGTGGGGCCCCTACCCGCGGCAACAATAAGGAGATGGGCCAAGCCCATCTCAAAATTTACTAAGAGGGGTTATGGTAAAAGTTTACTAGTCACTTTTCACTTTACAGAAGATTAAACAAAAACCTAAAAAGTTTTCTCCTTCTCCTCTTTTCTTTTTTTGGCCGCCGCATATTAAACACACCAAGGGGGTGTTTGTTTGATTTTTGATCTTGGTTTTGGTGCAAGTGATCGTGTTTGTTCATCCTCGTTTAGATCCACGCGTTCAGTATATTCTTTTTATCCTTTTTCTTTTTGATTTGATCTAATGATTAATTAAGAACATGATGTTTTTAAAACCTAATTAAAAACATAGATCAAACACGTAAATGGTTATTGGGTAAATAAAAAAGGGATGTTTTTAGGGGTGTTTGTTGGTCGGCGCCTAAACCGAACCCCAAGGGGGTCTCGGTTTGGCTACTAGACCACCACCGAGACCATATGGTCCCGGTTGAGTGGTGTGGGTCCCACGACAGCAGCAAAACAAGGGGAACCCCGAAGTGGTTCGGGGTATGGTGTCGATTTCATGTCCGGTTCATGGTTTCTAGTCAAGATCCGGTTCACGGTTTATGATAAGATTGTTTCTTTTATATAATCATATGTTAAAATTAAATTAATAAATATGACATGATTAATTTAATAAACATGACTTAGGTTATATTAATTATTAAAATCATGAAATTATTAACCTAAGTATTTTATATTTTCTAGACTTATAATTAATTAATTATTTAAAAACCATGGTTATAATTAATTAATTAACATGACTTAGGTTACATTATTAATAAATAATAATACATATTTTAACCTAAGTATTTAACCTTATTTAGTTAAATCATGATATATTTTACTTAAATACTTTTAACCTATAGTTTATTTAAATTACATGAAATAATTAATAAACTATACATTATAATTAGAAAAACACTTAGGCTTATATACTTAGCTTATTTAACCAGCTTATATCTAATTATGGAAACTTTCTATTTTTAGAAACTTATTTAATTCAGGCAGCTAATCTATTTATGGAAACTTATTTAATTAAGGCAGCTAATTTATTTATAGAAACTTATTTAATTAAGGCAACTAATCTATTTATGAAAACTTTCTATTTTTAGAAACTTATCTATTTTAAGCAGTAATTCTATTTTTGGAAACTTTCTATTTTTGGAAACTTTCTATTTTTAGAAACTTTCTATTTTTGGAAACTTTCTATTTTTGGAAACTTTCTATTTTTGGTAACTTTCTATTTTTGGAAACTTTCTATTTTAGGAAACCTGCTATTTTTGGAAAGTTACTTATTATTACACAGTAAGTATAATAATACATGAAATACAAGAAATACTTAACCAGTATTGACAGAATATAAGATAAACACAGTTCAAGGCTTTAAACGGTAAAACATGATATGAACATATAAAATAAGCTAAGACATGAAATAGAACCAGTTACGTATTTAGTAAGCAGATACTTATTCATGTATGTATTTATGTAGCATTAGTGATACCGAAGTAGGATTCTCCCCAGTTCATCTTCTTCGTTCACTGGACATAAGGTACGGATTTTCGTCCTTTCAGTATGGACATTCTTTCCTTATTAGGATTCTCCGTATGCAGCCAAATGTTTTCCCGTAGTATAAGTTTATATGTGTGATTTGCTTATGTTTAATTTAGAATACCTATAGCCATATACATGCATGACCAGTTTCACCTAGTTATGGAGGTCCATAACCATAACATTAGAGGCACTGATGTTATGACTTCACCACGGCGGAGTGATTGCTCGTGGCGTCCCTTCAGCTTTTGGCCATATTTTTATATTTATCATGTGGGGCGTATGGGTGCATCCTAGTTACATGTTTTCAGCAGATTACTCAGTGTGAATGTGGTGTGTGCCTTGCATCCTTCACAAGGAGCTGATCCACCCAAACCAGTATATTAAATTAGAGGCAGCCCCTCTAATTTGCATGATGAGGTCACCCATCCAAGTATTCATGCACGGTGGATTTTCATGACCTATATTGGATAATGGTAGAACATGTTAAACAGTTTTTATAAGATAAACATAAGGCTTTTCAAACTATAAAACCAGTTTTACCAAGACTTAACCAGGTTACTCAGGATTTAGTTTTTTCCGCTGTTATATGTTATATGCTTATCCTATTCATGCTTTATTGTACATCCGTGCAGTGAGCGTATTTCTCAGCCATTTTCCTTTTCTATGTTCCTAAAACGGCAGGTACTCAGGGACGCTCGTAGACTTTAAGCGTACGTGCATATGGACTGGAAGCTTTCTAGCCTTTCTTTACTTTATGCATTAACTTTACTTTGATACTCTTGTTATGGACATTGTTTAGTCCTTTCTTTTCAGTACTTATGTTTGTGTGTGATGAGCTTTACTTTTGGACTACCGATGTTTGATTCCGGTATTTTCCTTTTATGGTCATGTAATGTTTAGACATTTTTCCTTGTATGCTTTGATGACACGCCATAATTACGCGTGACATTCCATTATCAAAATGGGGTGTTACAGCACATAGATGGAACTTTATCTTCATTCATTCACCACTAGTCATCCCAAAGATATCCTCATCAGAGATCGTATCCCAAGATTAGAAAGTGTATGACTCAACTACACACAATTAACGAAAGGAAAAAAACAGATGAATATCACTATTCATCTTCTCCTACCTCATCTTCTTTTCTTCAAAACTCAAAAATCTGATATTTCTTCAACATTTTGTGCACAATACTTAGATCCGCCCCTGGATACGGGCCTTGATTTAAGATACGGCTATGGATACGGGAAGGATACGTTTCGACCAAAAAGGATACGGGATGGATATGTTTTGACCGCGTTTCGCCAGTGTTCCCGTTCCTAAACCGTTCCCAAACGGGCACGACACCCTAACAGCCGTTTCGGTGCATCCTAGATGTGAACTAAATAAGATATTTAATGTCACTTAGGTCGGATGTAAGTTTAATTCGTTAAAAGTCTTATGTTTGCTAAATACAACATGCTTTATGCCGTTTTTTAACCACAGTTTGATGCAGCGGAGTATCTTGCGTGTCATCGAGGCACCAAGTCTCTCGACCCGAGTTCGAATCATCTCACGAAGAGAATATCAACCCCCATGCTAGCCATCCAGTTTCCCATAAAGGGGATTCAAGGCATTGCGATGGGATTCAAACCCGACTGCCAATTATGAGAAAATCCCCCATATGAGGAATGACAGGAGTCGAACCCCTGACCTCCCCAACATGGAGACTATAACCAAATGCATCCATCCAACTGAGCTAGACTCCATTTGCGCCTTATGCCCTTATGACGTGCTCAATGAACTTATATATATATATATATATAATTATATATATATATATATATATATATATATATATATATATATATATATATATATATATATATATATATATATATATATATATATATATATATATATATATATATATATATTAGCAAAATTTTATTTTTAAGGAGTCTTTCAAATGTTGATGTTTGGTTCTATTTCTTTGTACTTGGGCTCGAAGGTTTCCTTCCGCGTGTGTAAAGGGAAGGATGTCATTGACTTCTGGACTGGATCCAATCTGGTTGGATGAGCTGGCTACGCTTTTTCGGCTAGGGGCCATGTAGCCACAATTGCCATTAAAAAAGAGTATATTTTTACCTTAAAAAGTTTAAAAGTTATCTTTAGAGAAAGTTCATAAAATAGAAGGGTTGATTTTATAAAATTACTGTATTTATAAGTAGTATGTTATTTCATTCATTTGCCCTTGTAGTCTCATTTCCTTCTTAACCCGACTGTCACAACGTTACCGTCAATATTAAAAAACCGTAATGATATTCGCACACACAAACTTTTATTTCATTTTTAAACTAGAAAACTTGCCGAAAATAAATGTTTTTACATCCCTATTTTTCACACACTAAACAATACAAACACACAACACACCCAAAAACAAACTTTTAAAGTTGGCGGAAAACTTTCCGAAGAACTGTTTTTTTTTCTTTTTAAAATATAAACCTAAACCAGACGTAAAACCGGTTATGCTTTTAGTATTACGTAAATCGGAGTTATATATATAATGATGATGGACGATTTACTGGTTGCCGGTGTATTTGGTGTTTAGGTTTATGTTAGCTGTTTTAGATCTTGATTCTAGTGATGTTTGTGTTTTTCATCTCAGTCTATATATATTTGTTCGTGTTTTTCATCTCAGTCCATATATATTTATTTGTGTTTTTGTTGTTGAAAGATTTGAAGTGATGTTGTAGTATTTGTTTTTGTTGTTCATATTGGTAGTAATGGAGTACAGTTTGTCTTTGTTGTGCTAAAGGAAACTATACACATCCCATATATTATGTTTTTGTCATTTATATGTTTAAAACCGATTTTTAAGAATCAAATGTTTTTTACTCTCTATGTGTCTCTCTTTATAATAGATGTGTAAAAGTAGGTTTCTACAAGGAAAAACATTTTGTTCAAAACATATTCTTCAAAGAAAAAAGGTAATAATATTTTCAAAAACTTCTTTAACACAACAAATGTTGATTTTACTCCAATATTCTTATTTTTTTGGAGTTTAGTTCATATATGTATGTTGTGCTAATCGAATCATAATTTAGTTTCAAAAAATATTAAAGCGAGTGTTAGTTTCGATGCTTATATACACCGACTTATGACTTATTTCATTTTGGGCCAAAATTTCATAATCTCGTTCTTTGTTCCTTACTTTCTAGCTTTTTGGCTTATATAAAGTCATTATGACATAGTAAATATATAGGACGGAAAGTTTAAAAATAAGTCACAAAATGTGAGCTTCAAAAACCAAATAAGTCATAAGTCGATTATATAAGCAGTAGAAACTAACACCATGCACATGCACAGTTTTCATTAGGGGCGAAAACGAGCCGAGCTGAGCCCGAGCTCAACAGGGCTCGGGCTCGAGCTCGAAACATAAAAGGTGGGCTCAAGCTCAGCTCGATAGCTCGTCGAGCTTTAACTGCTAAGGCTTGAGCTCGGCTCGATAAGGACTCGAGCAAAGCTCGAGCTTAGCTAAAAAAGCTCGAAATTTTATATATGAAACAAATATGTCACTAATATTTACATACCACCACAAATTCTATGTTTTTATTAATCTATGATAACGACTATTAATAAATTATTCAATATTTTATAGAGTTATTCTTTATAATAAGGTTAATATTCAAATCAACGTTGATTTACTTATATAAAAATATTTTTTTATTAAGGCTCGAAAAGCTCGATAAGAGCTCGAGCCGTGCTATCAAAAGCTCGAGCTTGGCTCATTATATTTTTCGAGCCCTATTATTGGGCTTGAGCTCGATAAAAGCTTGACTCGATCGAGTCGAGTTTGAGCTCGAGCTCGAATAGCTTGATAAAAGCTCGACTCGTTTGCACCCCTAGTTTTCATTGTATAACTAGTTCAATGTTAAGAGGCTATATATATGTACACTATGATTTATCTCCCATTACTTAGATATCATTATGAGTCTTTATTAAATATGTTATTTTTGGCAGAAAATCATTATGTTTTCTTCACTTACTCGTTCTCTATGGTTATGTCAACGTTCTCTCGGGCTTTTTTTCACACCACGCCTAGCACAACAAGCCACATTACAATCACCTCAAAAAATCAAGAATGTTGTTGTAGTGGGTCCCATAGGCATGGGAAAACTTTTATCGTTGAAGGTATGTTACTAAAATATGAAGCTCGACTACGTGAAGGCTTGGACACAAACTTTGAACAAGAAAAGGGCTCACTCTGACCACTAAGGTAACATTACTGTTTTCAAATTTCAATTATTAAATAAAAACATAAATGGGAAAAAATCTTGTTAAATTGAGCCAAATTAAAATGGGGTAAAATCTTATATTTAAATGCCGAAACAAAATAAAATTAAACATTTTTTTAATCTTAATAAATCGAATGTTTGAAACTAAAATCATAACAATCTAATAAAAGCGAATGTTTTGTTTATGAAATTGATTTAATTGGTTTATATGCACAATATTTTGCTTATAAAATAGCTTATATAATATTTCTTATGAGTTTATCAATCTTTGAGCTTATTGGCTATTTTAGCTTATAAGCTTATAGGTTCATAAGCTCATAATTTGTTCTTGGTTTGGTTAATTGTTTATATGGATCATGTTTATAAGCTCACAGTGTTTATTTCATAAGCAAAACATTATGCATATAAGAATTAACCAAAACAAAAACAACTTATGGGCTTGTAAACCTATTTTACCAAACCAAGAACAGCTAATGAGATCATAAACGTATAAACTTACGAGCTAAAATATCCCATAAACTGAAAAATTGATAAACTAAAAAGCAATTTCATAAACAAAACATTATTCATTTAAGCGATTAACCCAACCCAAGAACAACGTATGAGCCTATAAACCTATAAACTTATGAGCAAAAATAGCCCATAAGCTTAAAGATTGATAAACTCGTAAGCAATTTTATATAAGCGTTTTATAAGAAAAACATTATGTACATATGCCAATTAGACCAATTTCAATCCAAACATTCAATTTTATTAAACTCTTATGATTTTATTTTCAAACATTCCATTTTATTAAGATAAAAAAATCTGTTTGATTTTATTTTGTTTAGGCCATTTAAACAAAAGATTTTAACCCATTTCAATTTGGCTCGATTTAACCAGATTCTGATGCATTTCCATTTCTATTTAATGATTGAAATTTGAAAACAATGGTATTACCTTAGTGGTAAGAGTGAGCTATTTTTCTTGTCCGAATTTTGTGTCCAAGCCTTCACACAGCCGAGCTTCATATTTTCGTATCATAGGTTCGACGATAGAAGTTTTTCCATGCCTTTGGGACCCTATTACAACAACATTCCGGATTTTTTGAGGTGATGGTAAGTAGCTTGTTATGCTAGATGTGGTGTGAAATAGAAGCTCAAAAGAACGTCGGCTTGATCGTAGAGAACGAGTAAAAGAAGTAAGCTTCATGATGATTTGCAAAAAAATAAAATTTCTAATAAAAACTCCTTTTAATGATTTATAATCAATAAAAGATAAATCTTAGTGTACGCATATATAACATCTTGACATATTACTAGTTATACAACGAAAACCATGCATATGCATGGTGAGCTTGTGCATGGTGTTAGTTTTCACGGCTTATATAATCGGCTCGTGACTTATTTGGTTTTGAAGCTCACTTTTAGTGGCTTATTTTTAAACCTTTTCGTCTTATATATATGTACCACGGGGTCATAATGACATAATATAAGCCGAAAAGCTTTCAAAATAAGGAACAAATAACAAGATTATGAAGTTTTAGCCTAAAATCAAATAAGTCATAAGCCGGCTTATATAAGCCACCGAAACTAACACTCGTTTAAATAGTTTTTGAAACTAAATTATAATTCAGTTAGCACACCGTACATGAACTAAATTATATAAAGTGAGAATATTATAGTAAAATTCACATTTTATTGAGCTAAAAGTTTTTAAAATTTAATTATCTTTTTTTCTTTGTAAAATATGTTTTAAATAAATATGTTTTGAACAAATATGTTTTGAACAAATATGTTTTTTCTTTGTTGAAATTCACTTTTGCACATTTATTATAGAGAGAGACATATAGAGAGAGAAAAATATTTGATTCTTAAAAATAGGTTTTGAACATATAAATGACAAAACCATGATATATAAATTGTGTATGGTTTTCTTTAACACAACAAAGACAAATAGTACTTCATTACTACCACTATGAACAACAAAAACAAATAGTACAATGTAACACCCCCGAAATGGGTCAGCGAAAACGGTACAGATCGAGGCTGTTACGTCATGATCCAAGGTACAAGCTGCAAGAAAATGACTCTAAATGAGAATTTTTGAAAAGAATTTACCTCGTTGTATTTAATTGAAATACAAAGTTTACAAAACATAGTTTAAAATGCAAAGCATCGGAAATCATAAGTTAAAAATAGGCAATGAGATAAATGTTCAATGCATAAGTTAAACTTCCAAAATACTTTAAATACGCATTAGACTCCATATACTTCAAGTAGCACGCAAGAGCAATTATCTGAGATAAATGCTTAAGAGTGTCATCACAATGGTTGGTGAGTTCATATATTTAATTTAAAAGCATGATAATAGATGGATCACAAACAAAATGTTTTAGAGCATACGGGACCATTATAGTTGATATAATGTCAAACATATGAGAAATAGTATGCAAAGTAGTTATGATAGCGCTAAGCTCATGACACTGATGCTAATGACAAGATAAAACAATATTAAATTCTCGCTAGGTGTCCTATCTCTAAGACAACCTTTGCATAGGCCATAAGTATATGTCCGTTTGGCAGTACTGACAGAGGACACCCGGACGGGCGTGCCAAACTCCAATAGATCTATCTATTATATATGTGCTTACTTGACCGGTCATCCGGAAGTAACTAACAGTTCATGATGGGCAAAGTGGGATGACGGTACTTAGGCATATCCATAAACATAACTTCAATGAAGAGATCAAGAAAACATAGTTTTACGTCCATAAAAGATGTTATAAGCATTATCTCACCCTAAAAAGGTTAAACATATAAAGCAGTTTAAAAGAGGCTATGACTCACCTCAATCAGAGAATCAATCAACACAAATATAAGATCAAGTAACGGCGAGCAAACACATGCAACAACCTAAATATAATACTATAGTTTAGGCGCAAGCAAATAAATCACATAAGTCTAACACATATGTCACTTTCCAAACGTGTGCTTAGGTTTATAGATAAAACATGACTTATCGAAATCTTATAGTTATAATTAGTATCTTGTACTTAGGCAAAGATATTTATTTTTGACTCAACGTAATTTCGGCAGCCTTTCGACGTAAATTTTATTTTACCCAAATTTAACTTAGTCATATAATAGTTACAATCTCTATGAAAAATTCGACAGCCTTTAGACGCCATTTTAAAATTTGCTGTTTTTAGTAATTTTTCAAAACTTAACCAATTTTTTTTTGGTAACCGTTATTTCTGACTCATTTGCCGACTAATCCACGGGGTTTAAGCCCACCGCTACACAGACTCAAACCAGGTAAAGTCCTCCCTTTTCAGGAGGTTGGCGCAATTCAAATAACCCATTTATGTTCGACAAATAGTCAACAATAATTTAACTCACAATCATAGTAAAAATTTGCCAATAATTCACTTTTATGATTTTACCCTTTTTGAATTATTTCTAACACACATATACATATTTCTAAACCTGTTTCGACACTCAAATAACCCGGTTTGACTCGAAAACGTTTGTTCGACCAAATTTTAATTCTTGACAGCAAGTGTATTTTTCAGTTTTTGTAAAAATTAAGTATTCCGTCAACAAAATATAAATGGTCATAGCTTGCTCATTTTTAGTCCGTCTTTAACTTATAATATATCAAAACGTACGTATTAACTGATATTTTCATAATATGGCGTTAAACCAGTGTCAAAATAATTTTTACTACCCAATTTACCTCAAAATAAATTCGGATAGATTAGATGTTTTTGTAAAATTCATTTTTACAACTTTTGAACACAATACACATATTAAAAACGTTGCTAGTTCTATCACAAACTCAAGAACACAAATAACATACAGTATGAAGATTGTGATTACGACCATAGATATATGAAAATAACAATTATGAAAATAACAATTAATACTTTTGTGAAAAGTATATTCATGTTTTTTTAAGTAATTCATGTTTCAAAATGCATAAAAATTATAGATCAATAAAAATAACACATAGATCTAAAAGAAAACAAGATGTAAAATATTTTACTTTTTATATTTAAAAAAAAAAACACATATTTAGTGACATTCAGTTATAAATCTACAAAGATCAAGCATAAAATGAAGTATTAAAAAAGGTTTAAGAAGGAACCTTTAAGTAATTCAAGATTAACGACTTCAAGTAACCATAATAACGCGATCTACCAATCTAAACCCTCTACTCAAACCTTCACCCAAACTCTTCTTCAAAACCCCACAAATAACCTTAAATCAACAAACTCTAGCTTCCAAAAGACTTCAAAAATCCTTGTATATATAACACTAGTGTAGGTTAATAAATTAAATAAATTTATTAATATATATAAATAAATAAAACTTTTGTGCGTTTGTTTTCGAAACAAGATAAAGCCAAGATAAAAAAGTAAAATAAATTATTATTTATGCAAAATACTAGCGCATGAAAATCGAATCCATAAATTGGAAACTAATGACTTGCTTTTAAAATTTCATGAAAGACAAATTAATGACTTTGTTTTGACGTACAACTCAAAGAAGAGACACATTAAAGTTTATAAATGATATTAAAATTTTATGAAAGACAAATGATTTGATTCATATACAAAAATTAACTACTAAAAACCCAATTAATGCACCATGAATTGAAAAGAATTAAAGTTGCAGAAATATATTGTCGTGGGTTATCAAAGAGAGCAAATAGAGTGTTTAAATTTTGTGTGTTTGAATGTGAATATCTAAGTGTATTAGGGTTAGTTTTGTGACTTTATATAGATGGATTGATATGTTAGACACTGAAATATGATCCGTTGATAAATGTTCACATGAACTGATGTTGGTTTCATATTGACCGTTAGATTTAAGATTGTAATGAGATAGGTTGTGCACTTGTGTTTCTTATAGTTGAGGGGTAATAAATTCAAAATAAATGTGATTTGTTTTGGTAGGTAGAGTCATAAATCGTGTAGTTGAGGGTCTGTATTTATGTTAGTTTTGATTGGTTATATCTTTTTAAAATTTGTAAGTTCTGTATTTTTCATTGTAAGTTCAAAGAAACTAATATACACTTGTGTGTCATCAAATGGCAATTCATATCTCTCATTTCTTTAATTAAAAGTTTCATTTAAATTTAAATATTATTAGAAACATTTCATATAAGGTATACAATAATTGTATTTTAGAATATATAAAATTAATCATAAAAATAGAAAGAGATATAAAATATATAACACAAATTAAAAAAAAAATTGAATGTTAAAAAAGTTATTACTTAATGTACATGGTCCCCTAGAGTTATACGATTAACTAGTGCCTATATCACCAGCATATAACGTCGTCCGACACCTTAACTCACGTCATAGCACCTCACTTAGAATCTGTTGGTAGTGTTGTATGAAAAAAAATTGTTGTATTTGGTTAAAGTGTGGTTCACGAGGTATATGTAACTTGAGTGTTGGAAAGATGATTTTGTAAACTTAACCTTAGCTAAAATAAGATCTAAACTTATATATGTGTTAGAAATACGGTTTTATCGTTAGAATACTTGGTCTCTCCAACAATAATATTACAGGTTCGTAGTTACGATATAATCCTTTCGTCTCAAAATTATTTTCCACTTTTCTTTTTCTAATTGTCCCAAAATTATTGTCTACTTTTAAAAATAGATAGGGAGTTTAGTTCGAGTTTACCATGTTACCCTCAATTGTGGTTATTATTACCAATATTAAATAAGTTTTAAATTAATTAGTTAAGTATATAATTGTTATTCTGCAAAAAGTATGAGAGACAAAATTATAATAATAATATTTTTTTTAAACTGTAAAATTCTTTTCTAGTAACAATAATTTTGAGACGAAAAGAGATCAAATATTAGAAACATTTGTTTTTAGTTAAAATCGACATTAAAAACGAAAGAGATCAAACATTAGAAACAAAAGGTCGTCATCATCATTTTCATCAAAATTAAGTTAGTAAATCAATCATTGTTCATAATCACTAATAAATTGACCAAAGTTGATTAATCAAGCAATTACAACCAGATAGATTATCTTTCTATTAATTTTAATGATGTTTTATTTAATAAATTTATATATTTTATGATTATATAATTTTAGAGTTAAGGTTAACGTATATCGTATTTTTAGCATAAATGACATCAACTAATCATTTTTTATTCAAACCAATTTTCTTCTTAAAGATCAAACATCTGATAAACGGTAAATTGTCAAGTGACAAAAATACACTATTATAACGAGAATTAAATCATTTTTCTATCCAGAGACACATGTACATTCTTTCGACGAACTTTTTTTTTCTTGAGAAAATCATATATGATTTGTATCACGGATCATATATGATTTTCTCAAGAAAAAAAGAGTTCGTCGAAAGTATATACACGTGCCCTTCGATGAAAAGATGATTTAATTTTAGTCACGGTGATATATTTCATTTTAAGTAACGATTAACGGTTTGTAAATTATTTAATTTAAAAAAAAAAATATTTTTTGTTAGATGAAAATAATGGATGATTATTATTAGTTGATTAAGTTTATATTAAAAAATAAAGTCTAAATTCATTTTTTCTCATGATTTGATGTTAGCTATGACATGTTTGTTTTGTATTAAATGTGTAAAGTCGTAAACTGAACCGTGTTTAACAAACCCCATATTATTTCCTCAAGTGTCATTATACGTATAAAGAAAATACAACTAACAAATTTTTTTATTTTTTTTTATAAACTAACAATTTTAATTTTTAAATTGTTGTCAGATCAGATGATAATTGATATTTCACGAATTAATCTTTACCTTTATGAAAACGGTAAAGGATAGATCAACGGGTTGCCTCCCGAGAAGGGCTTGTTTTTGTTAACCGAGTCACGAGCCTGACTCGACCCAGAACTAATTCAAGGGAAACGTGGTGAGGGATGAAATCATCTCATGAGAGATGTCGTCACCAAAGTACAGCTTCACACGCTGGCCATTCACTTTAAAATTAGGCCCATTTGGCTGGGAAAGCTCAATGGTGCCACAGGGGAAGACTTTGGCAACGGTGAATGGACCAGACCAACGGCTCTTCAGCTTGCCCGAGAAGATCTTCAACCGAGAGTTAAATAGTAAAACTTGATCACCAACGTGAAACTCTCGGTTCTTAATCCTAGAATCATGAATGATCTTGGTCTTCTCCTCGTAGATCAATGAATTCTCATAAGCTTCATTCCTCAGTTCATTTAGCTCGTTGAGTTGAATCTTCTGAAGATCACCGGCTTTGTTGATGTCAAAATTAGCCCACTTCAAGGCCCAATGCGCCTTATGTTCCAGCTCAATATGGAGGTGGCATGTCTTCCCGTACACAAGACGATATGGAGTGCAACCAATCGGCGTCTTATATGCGGTACGGTAAGCCCACAAAGCATCATCTAACTTATCGGCCCACGAGGCACGATGCTGCAATTCGTGAAAAGCAAACCAAATAAGCAAAGTTTTAATAAGCACTATCCAAAACTTTACTAATTATAAGATAAAAAGGGTAATAAGCACGAATAAGAACTTATCAAAACTTAAAATAAGCAACTTTTTAAATCAAACCATAAAAAGATGAAACTTTTAAGAAAAATGGAAAGTAAATAAGCTAAATACAAAATAAGCCAATAAGCATGATAAGCTCAAAGCTTAATCTGTATAAAAACTTAGATAGAAACCAAAAGATAAACTTTTTGATCTCATAAACTTTAAGATTAAACAAAATCAAAGATGATTTCGGATCAAATATAAGTAAAAATCAAGAAAGGTAGAAAGAGATTGAAAATGAAAAACTTAACGTGAACTTATAGATTAATGATTCCCAAAATACAAGATCCAATCAAAGCTTAAACATGAAAAGAAAGAAAAGATGAAGTTCTAGTGAGAGAAAGTTAAACACTTCCTCTCTCTAAAAATAAAACTAAAGAAAAAATGAAAAAGTGACTAAAAACTAATTAACACCCTCCTAATGACACATTAGGAGGGTATATATAGGAGGTGGGGAGTGCATGTGTTGCTTCCTTCTTTCTTTCTTCTCGTCTCGGCTTGATTTAAATTCTTTGTCTTTCTCGACGTCGTCTCGGGATTTGTCGATATAATTTGAACTTGTCTTATAATTTTCTTCTTCTATTAGACTTGAGTTCTTCGACTTCATTAAACTTCCGTTTTTAGACTTTTTCTTCGATAAATCTTCAGAATAGGCCTTGGACTTCCGTTCTTTTTACACTCTTTATCTTTTGACTTCGTCTTTTGTCTTTTTCTTCGATAAAAGCCCGTGATAGCCTATTTTTTCTTCCTTTTTCATATTTTTATCCTGAAACACAATAAAAACACAAACCACCCATAATTGTGACTTTTATGACACAAAATACACGTTTTGGTCTTGTTATTATTGAAAATAAGTGGTAAATGGATAAGTGTTTTCACACTTATTAGAGATCTATATCTCTCCTGAAGTAAGGCGCGACCCTGATGGTCCGCCTGAAATAGGGCATGAATGAGAGCGGTGTCATGTGCCTGTCGGGCCACAAGTGCGTCGAACTGTGCCTGTAGGGCGCCAAGACTGGGCTGTCCAGCTCCTAATCCCTCTCCTACCTCGAAGGTTGAGTCAGGAACAAAATCACGCCTCCTCTTGCGAGGTGGCAGAGTACTGGTGGGGTAAGGGTGATTTGCAGAAGGTGGTGGCAATGGTGGTAAAGAAGGCACAACCTGGTCCATCTCCCTAGGAGGAGATGCAAGTACTATCAGTAGTGGTGAAGTAGGGGATACAGTAGGTGGTGATGGGGTAGGTGAATCTGAAAGTATGATGACTCCGTTTGGCTGGTCATCTCTGGACTCAGTGTCGGATGCGGGTCCAGCAAATATTGACGTCGGTGATACTGGAGTGGTGGTAGGAGCCATGAGCTCCTCGAAGGTAGTCACAATAGTAGGTGGCGTCATGATATCTGAAAATAGCATTTCAAAGTTGAGTAAGTTTTTAGCTTACATAATTCAAAAAGTTTTTAAAATGCATATGCGATGCGGTTTATGTCTTTTAACTACGCTCGTTAAAAGTATAGGTAGATACTTAGGTGATTTACTAACTCAAAGGTTATAAATTAGTGTGAAACTAGTTCACATAATGTGTATGCTCTATGTACTATATGCCTAACTTATAAGGGTTCCCCAAAAATCAACTTTCTTTGTATTTTATTGATTTTTTATAAAAGTTCAGTAATAGTCCAGTTTAAATTTATTTATTATATTTAAACTTTTTATTATCGATCTGGTTCTCTATAACTATGCGCTCTGATACCATTTCTGTAACACCCCCAAGTTGGTCAAATGCAGCGGAATAGTAATTGGGGTGTTACTTCGGTGGATCGATAGCACATAGTATATAGAGCAATGATCATGAAAGTCATTTAATACAAATTACATGAATCAATTGTACACACTTAGTATCTTGTTTGTAAACCACATTTATTATAAAACTGAAGTAAATATCACAGCCCAATAGTAGACATGATGCTCCAAAAATGTTGGAATCCAATGCATGAACCTGCTTTATTTTCCTGAGAAAACATATAGAGTAAAATGTGGTGGTCAACACGAAGTTGGTGAATTCACATGTTTAGTTAAATAATAAGTTAATAATATGCCAAAACATCACGAAGATAGTAGAGCACTAAGCTACATACTACAGTAGTTCCTATTGCCCTATAATAGAAGCTAGACAAAAAGTTGTTCAATACGCCCATTTGGATTTGTCCTGATATTGTTCCCTCAGTCCGACAATGATGTAAAACTGTTGTTTGGCCTAAGCGTTTCGTGATAGCAAGTCACGCAGGCCGGGTATTGTCAATACCCAAATAGATCTATTCACACATTTCGCGCTACACTATTAACTATTACAATCCACGGGTATGGGGCAAACAATAGGCAATAAGTTGTTGGTGTTGTCAGTGCATGTTTTGCATATTTAAAATATATATAGTTTTTGTATGTTTTCTTCCCCAGTTATAAAACAGTAAAGATGGGGCCATGAACTCACCTTAGTGGTAGTGATGTGATGATAATGTCACTGAACAAACTGGCACAATATGATCACGAGCCGGAGTAATTACCTAAGTATTTTTAAGTGCCTTAGTAAATGCATAATTAACAATGCATGATGGATGTATGATTGAAGGAATGCATGATCACAAATTAATACGTTATAACGATTGTCTAAATGTTTATACTTATAAAGAGTTGTGATAAACGTATATTTTTAGTGTCTAAAAATATATGTAAGTTGATTTAGTAAACGGGAATAAATTAAATAAATGGATTTTTAATTAAATAAATCGTAAGGTAATACTATATTATTTTCTTATGTCTTAAAAATATAATTAACGGGATTCGTCAGTTTATATATTTTCGTGAATAAACTAGTGATTTATTTAATTATTCAAATGACTAGTTTTAACAAAATATTTTATTAACACTTATATCAAGTTACAAATGTACCCTTGTGACTTAATAATTTGCTAAAGTAATCTATATAGTTTCGTCCGTTAAATATATCACACCGTTAGTCCTCGTCCGTTTAGTTTATTTATAAAAACGCCCCTAGGGCTTGTAAAACTTTGGGAAATTGACAAAACACCCCCCCCCCCCCTAAGTCTCGGAATTAATTATATAAAGAGTTAGGGCTTGTTTTAAGTTTCCAAAATGACACTTTTAGTCCCTTGAGTCACGAAAATGTTTTATAAAGTTTCTAGGGCTTATGTTAAGTTTCAAAAGTGTCACAACTAGTCCTTGTATTTTGGTTTAGCTCACGGTTTAAAATAAACGCACCCCTATACTTTGGAAAATGACACGTTTGGCCCTTGTACTTATACAAAGTCACGAAAACATTTACATAGGTTTTATTAAGTTATGATTTTGGACCTAACTTTCACCAATTGGCAATAATGGCCCGAAAAGACTCCAAGTTTAATAATTAGGCTTGGTTGGCCCAATAAGGCTACAGTTGGGTTTTATGGGCCTAATGGGCTACCTAAATTATTTAGTAAATTTACTAAGTAATTAGTAAATTCTAGTTTTACTAAATGGGCTTATGTTTTTACTATTTATCTAATGGGCTTATATTAACTTTACTTAACTCCTAAAATAAGTTAGGGCTTATATTCATTCGGCTTATTTAAGGCTTATGTGCAAGCTTCTATGTTTTGGCTTCAATTAATAATTCTAAGGGCTTATATTAGATTTAGGGCTTAATGAATTATGGGCTTATATAGCTACGGCTTATGTTTTTATGGGCTTAAATAAGCTAGATTAAATCTCGGCTTATATAACTTTTAGGATTTTTCAAGGCTAGCTTATATAGCATTTTAAGTTTCGGCTTATATAAGTTAGTAGGCTTAAATGACGTGGCTTATATAAGTTACAGTCTTTGGCTTATATTAGGTTTTAGAAATCCTAACACATGGCTTATATAATTTTGTATGGCTCGGCTTATATTACTTTTTATAACATTTTAAGGCATAGTGATTTAATCTAGGGCTTAAATAAGTTCTTCAAGCATAATTACACACGTTTTAGGGTTTTAAGGGCAAGAGTATCCATAGACATCATATAAGTCGTGAGCTTATATGTTGTTTAGGGTTAGTTTATAAGCTTCCAACGTATGCATGCATTTCCAACTCTATTTTTATAGTGAAAACATGCATGAGAAGCAAAATAAATTAGGAAAAGCTTAGAGAGGGTTTATGCTTACTTGCTTCAAGAAAAACGAGATGATGACTAGGGTTTTGGTGTTCTAGTCAAAGGAAGGAAAAAGTGTTTCATATAGTGTAAGACTTAAATAAACTAGGTTATACAAGTTTAAAAGTCAAGAGTGTAATTGGTAAGGGTTTTTGGTATTTAAATGTTATGTATGTATATGTATTCGGCTATAAGGGAGTCTAGGGTATTTTTATGTTTAATTATTGTGTCTAAATATAGTTACTAGGAGTATATGTATAGTATTGTGTGAGTATGGTTAAGTCTAGGTTGATTCTGGTTAAGTTTGGGATCCTTGGTGAAAGTATGGTCATTTTTAGATGAGTAAATACTTTACTATATTAAAAGTATGAAAACTTAGTTTAAATAAGTTAAAATGGTTAAAGGTAATGTTTAAATATAAAAACAGTTGGTGTCGTAATGTAAAGTCATTTACAATGTAAGATATATATATATATATATATATATATATATATATATATATATATATATATATATATATATATATATATATATATATATATATATATATATATATATATATATATATATATATATATATATATCAATATGTTTAATATGTTTAAAGCTTAAGAATTTATACTTAAGTAAATATCTATTAATTGTGATCATGAGTTTGGATTTATGAACCAATGTGATGAAAGCTTATGATTATATGTTCAAGTGACTAGAATGTCCAAAAAAAGAGTGATTGGTTATTGACCTGCATGTTTATAAAATGTAGTCATCCAAATGTGACTGTCCTTGTGATAAGTGATGAAAATCATAATGTATTCTATGAGATTAAATGTCTCCATGTTTTGATGATTAAAATAATGTATGTTGTGTATGATGCATATGATTGCTCAAAGAATTTCATGCAAAGGTGGTAATATATATTAAGATATCATAAGGTGACGTATACAATGATGACATAGTCAAAACCTGAATTTACAGGTTTTATAGCATTAACCCGTTATTTTAGCTTTGTCCTCAAAGCTTAAGATGACGTTACTACTCAGGTGAACATGTGTGGGTACTTAGCTCTAAATGAGTCTTCGCGTCCCCATGTGAACTCAGGACCTTTCCTAGAGTTCCATCATACCTTAACTAACGGGATTTGGTTTCGCTTTAGCTTCTTGACTACTCTCTCCATGACTTCCACCGGTTCTTCTATGAATTGGAGTTTGTCATCGAAGTGGACTCCCTCTAATGGCATGGCTAGCGGCTCATCCGCGTAGCACTTCTTCAAGTTTGAGACATGGAATGTAGAATGTACCCGGCTCAACTGCTGGGGTAACTCTAGACGATAGGCGACTTCACCTATCCTGGCAATCACCTTGAAGGGTCCCACATAACGTGGATTTAATTTCCCACGTTTCCTAAATTGAACGATGCCCTTCCAAGGTAATACCTTTAGCATAACACGGTCACCTACTTCAAACTCCATAGGATTCCGTTTCCTGTCTGCATAGCTCTTCTGTCTATCCTGGGCAGCCTGAATTCGTTGCCTGATGAGAGTGATCTTCTCGGTCTTCTCTTGGATTAGTTCAGGTCCAGCCAGTTGGAACTCTCCCACCTCTACCCAGCATACGGGTGATCTACACTTGCGGCCATAAAGGGCCTCAAATGGTGCTGCTTTAATACTGGCATGGTAGCTGTTGTTGTAGGAGAATTCAACTAATGGTATATGTTCGACCCATCCTTTTCCAAAGTCCATCACACATGCTCTTAGCATGTCTTCTAGGGTTTGGATTGTTCGTTCACTCTGGCCGTCAGTCTACGGGTGGTATGCGGTGCTCATGTCCAAATTTGTTCCTAAACTTCGTTGGAAGGCTCTCCAAAAGTTTGACGTAAATCTACCATCTCGATCACAAATGATTGAGACTGGTATGCCGTATCTAGTCACTATTTCCTTTAGGTACAACTTAGCTAACTTGTTCAGAGTGTCATTCTCTCTGATGGGCAGGAAGTGAGTGGATTTTGTGAGTCGGTCAACGATTACCCAAATTGTATCGTAACCGTGAGATGAAGTAGGGAGTTTGGTAATGAAGTCCATGGTGATGTTGTCCCATTTCCATTTTGGTATTTCAGGTTGGACTAACAAACCAGATGGCCTTTGATGTTCTGTCTTTACTCTGGCACAAGTCAGACACTTCTTCACGTATGTGGCAATGTCTGCTTTCATGTTTGGCCACCAATATAATTTCTTCACGTCCCGATACATCTTTTCAGATCCGGGATGTATAAAGTACTTGGACTTATAAGATTCGTGCATGATCACGTTTCTCAAGTCTCCATAACATGGTAACCAACTTCTTCCGTGTAAACATAACGTTCCGTCTGCTCTAGCTTCCAACTTCTCTAGTATTTGCTTGGGTAGGTCCAAGCTAATGGTCATGACTAGGGCTCGAATTCTCATGGGAGGATCAGTTCCGTCTCGAATTAGTGCATCCACAACTATGTTGGCTTTACCTGTGTGGTATTTGATGTCGTAGTCGTAGTCACTGAGCAATTCTATCCAACGACGTTGCCTCATGTTTAGCTCCTTCTGGTCTAGGATATGCTGCAAACTCTTGTGATCAGTATGCACTGTGCACTTTGTTCCATACAGGTAGTGTCTCCAAATTTTCAAAGCAAAAATTACCGATCCAAGCTCTAGATCATGGGTAGAGTAATTTTGCTCATGTTTCTTCAATTGTCTTGAAGCATAGGCAATCACTTTCTGTCTCTGCATCAAGACAGCACCTATGCCTTTGTGTGAGGCGTCACAATAGACGACGAAGTCTTTGTTGCCTTCTGGTAAAGCTAAAATGGGTGCACTACACAATTTTTGCTTAATGGTATGGAATGCGACCTCTTCTTTTTCTCCCCAATCGAATTTTACGCCTTTCTGAGTAAGCTTTGTCATAGATTTAGCTATCTTAGAAAATCCCTCTATGAATCTCCGGTAGTAACCGGCAAGGCCTAAAAATTGGCGAATCTCCTTTGGTGAAGTGGGTGATGCCCAATCCTTCATGGATTCGACTTTCGCGGGATCTACTTGAATTCCCTTGTCATCAATCACATGACCGAGGAAATGAACTTTAGGAATCCAAAAATCGCACTTCGAGAATTTTGCGTACAGCTTCTCTTCCTTAAGTAATTTTAGCACTTGAGCAAGATGTTCTCCGTGCTCTTGCTCATTCTTGGAATAGATGAGTATGTCGTCGATAAACACAATCACGGACTTATCTTGATAGGGTCTGCACACTCGATTCATGAGGTCCATGAATATTGCTAGAGCGTTTGTCAGGTCAAATGGCATGACTTGAAATTCATAATGACCGTAACGAGTTTTGAAAGCTGTTTTCGGTATGTCTTCTTCTCTGACCCTCAACTGGTGATACCCTGATCGTAGGTCGATCTTGGAGTATGCACTTGATCATTGTAACTGATCAAATAAGTCTTCGATTCGTGGTAGTAGGTAACGATTTTTCATAGTTAACTTATTCAGTTCTTTGTAATCGATACACATTCGGAAAGATCCGTCTTTCTTTTTGACAAAGAGTACTAGAGCTCCCCAAGGCGAGGAACTGGGTCTGATAAAACCTTTGTCTGACAGTTCTTGAAGTTGTTCTGCGGGTTCTTTCATCTCGGTTGGTGCTAATCGGTATGGTGCTTTAGCTACAGGTGCAGCTCCTGGTATCAAGTCGATTTGGAATTCCACTTGACGAGTCAGAGGCAAACCAGGTAAGTTGTCTGGGAAAACTTCGGGATAATCATGGACAATTGGCACGTCCTTGATTTGTTTCTTCTCTGGTTCCTCTTCTTTGTCAGTTTTTGAAATATGTGCTAAAAAGATAGGGCATCCTTTTAGTATGTACTTCTGGACTTTATTGCATGAGATAACACTCAGCCTGGTGTCAGTTCTATCTGAGTTTCCTTCTCCTCGAACGATTAGATTTTCTTTTCCCCATGGTATACGGACTAGCTTTTGGTCGCACACAATGGTCACGTGATATTTAGCTAACCAGCCCATACCAATGATGACGTCGAAACTACCCAAAATTACAAGTATTAACTGAATATCGAATGGATGATTTAGAAGGTTTAAGGTACAGCCTCTTAAAATAGTGTTAGTTTCAATGATCTTACCGTCTCCTAATTCGACTCTGTAACAGTCGTCTAACGGTGTAGGTGTGATGTCTAGTAAACTACTAAATTATGTGGATATAAAACTCCTATCGGCTCCCGTATCAAATAATATATTTGCATAGCGATTGTTTAGAAGGAATGTACCGGTAACCACATTGGATTCTGGGTTGGGCTTGGCGTCTCCTATCACATAGACTCTAGACGGTGCTTCTCCTCTGCTCTCGTTCCTAACTGTTCGCTTTGGGCAATCAGGGCTGATGTGTCTGGTCTCTCCACAACCATAGCAACGAATTTTCCTACGAGTCGTGTTACCGCTGCCAGTGTGCTGTCGGTTTCCCTGTTGTCCATTTCCACGAAAGTTCTGTTGTTGCCATTGCAGGGCTTGTAGTTGGTGCTGGAGTTGTTCCTGATGGCTGGAACATAGGTTTTGCCCTGTCCGGGTCTTCGACATTCAACAGTAGATAAATGATGGAAATTGCACTTGGTGCACTTCGGCTTGTTGCCTACATATGGTGGCGGTGCTGAGGAAACAACACTACAGATCTGGCCCAAGTTTTGTTTCGTTGGTGGCTGGGCCTGATTGTAACCACGGTAGTTCTCCTCAACTTTTCTCTTGTACTCAGACTGCCTAGTCACATGATCACGTCCCCGTTTGTTCATCAGCTCTGTGGAAAATTCTATGGCACCCTCGACTGTAGTGGGTCGGGATGCGAGTACACTGTCGTGCACATAATCTAGAAGTCCACTGACATACTTTTCTATCTTGTCCTTCACGTCAGGGAACATCCGAGTACACATCAAATTTAGCTCCTGAAATCTCTGGTTGTAAGTCGTGATGTCATGATTCAAGCATTTGAGGTTCCACAAGTCAATCTATAGCTTCTTGATTTCACCTCGAGGGCAGTATTTCATGGTAAGTCTTTCCTTAAATGCATTCCAGGTCATCCCATAGGCTTCATCATGTCCAAGGGTATCAACTAGGGAGTTCCAACAGGTGAGAGCATGTTCCAAGAGAGTACAGGTGGCAAATTTCACCTTGTTCTCCCCGGTGCAATCACTAATGCGGAATATTGTCTCGGTCCTTTCGAACCATTGCATGACTCCTATTACCCCTTCCTTACCCTTGAAGTAACTGGGCTTGCATTTCAGGAAGTCGGGATAGGTACATCCTCTGGCAATCGATCTCTAGCATTCGAGTTTTGACTGTCGCCCTGGTTTCCGCTGGGGTGTGTTTCCCTGGCGGCTAGGGCATCAGCAATGCCTTGACCGATAAGAACTCTGAGTTGTGCTTCTGAAACAGTCGCTGAAGGAGCAGCGTTAGTGTTCTGTCGAGTGACCCTTTGTGCCATTGTTCTATCATACACAAAGATGAGATTTATCAGTTGGTTAGTAGGATTATTATATTAAGCTGCATAAAAATGGGTATGCATAGAATTCACCACAAATTAGGTAACCTGTCAAGATTTCATAATAATATAAATTCAAACAAACAAGTAAAGGATGATATATAAGTACTGGTGAACATCAATATAATACAATACAACCGATCTAAGACAGAGATACAACCATCCTGTCTGAGATAGTGGTACAAATGTTTGTAATACTACAAAAGATAACCTACCTACTAAGGTTAGGTGCTACGATACAGATACAACTGAAATGGAAATACAAGTACAAAAGATCTAAATCATGCGAGTTGAGATGCAACTCAATGCTTGTCATGATGTACAATGAAGTCTAGCCTACACTAGTATGGCTGTCTGCATGTGCAGGTGGTCCGGCTGGTGGTGTGGGTGCACGATCATCCTGCATACGAATCATCGCCCTCCTAGTCTCGCTGGAGAATCTCATAGTCTCTAGCAACTGGTGCTGACGTGTAATATCGGCACTCCGTAGGTGGCCTGTCTCAGCAGTGAGTCCCTGATGGCGAAGGTCTGCCAGGTCTACGAACGTCCGAAAAGTATCCTCCTGGGTGAGGATAGCAGTATGGGTCTCGTATGAGTGACCCTCTAGTGCAGCTAACCGGTAGCGGAGGTAAGCAACCTCATCTAATAACCAATGCATAGTTCCCTGGGTCATACCCAGAGAACTCTGTGTGGTGTGTGACTCACTAGCCACAACCCAGTAGAGAGATTAATACATGACTTTTGCTTAGCTTGCTTTAGCATTTGTGTACTAGATATCGTTCTCGGTATCTAATCGAATTGATCACGGTTAATGGTGGAATAGTCGGTAATGGTCACTAAAAGGGGAAGTTGATTTTCTATTCTACTAGAAGGGTAAGTGCAAAACGTAATTAAAATAAGCTAAAAGCAAATCTAGAAAAAACTGTCACTTTTTCTCTCTAAAATTAGAAAAACACTTGGTAAAAACAGAGATTTCAGGAAGCGTGCAATTTTTGGAAATTAAAACTTAATAAAAATAAACAATTAACCTCGTCGGAATGCCCCATCGGTATGTGGCAGTCAGAATATTGTCGGAATGTGATCGGAATGTAACCAAAAGGAATCTCGTCGGAATGTCTTTGTCAGAATGTAATCGGAATGTCAACAATACTACTGTCGGAATAACAAATCGGAAGGACAATCGGAATTTTGTTGTCGGAATACTTCTAATTGGAATATCAGTGTCTCTTCTGTCGGAATATCAAATAATTTCCCTCGTCGGAATCCAAATCAGAATCCCGGTCGAAATAGAAACCCCTTTTCCGATAACCATTATCGAAAAAACAATGACACCCGTCGGATTAAAAAAGCCTTATCGGAATGAACATTCGCTCCGATGACTTGCAATTCGTGAAAAGCAAAACCAAATAAGCAAATTTTTAATAAGCAATATCCAAAACTTTACTAATTATAAGATAAAAAGGGTAATAAGCACGAATAAGAACTTATCAAAACTTAAAATAAGCAACTTTTTAAATCAAACCATAAAAAGATGAAACTTTTAATAAAAATGAAAGTAAATAAGCTAAATACAAAATAAGCCAATAAGCATGATAAGCTCAAAGCTTAATCCGTATAAAAATTTAGATAGAAACCAAAAGATAAACTTTTTGATCTCATAAACTTTAAGATTAAACAAAATCAAAGATGATTTCGAATCAAATATAAGTAAAAATCAAGAAAGGTAGAAAGAGATTGAAAATGAAAAACTTAAATTGAACTTATAGATTAATGATTCCCAAAATACAAGATCCAATCTAAGCTTAAACATGAAAAGAAAGAAAAGATGAAGTTCTAGTGAGATAAAATTAAACACTTTCTCTCTCTAAAAATAAAACTAAAGAAAAAAATGAAAAAGTGACTAAAAACTAATTAACACCCTCCTAATGACACATTAGGAGGGTATATATAGGAGTTGGGGAGTGCATGTGTTGCTTCCTTCTTTCTTTCTTCTCGTCTCGACTTGATTTAAATTCTTTGTCTTTCTCGACGTCGTCTCAGGATTTGTCGATATAATTTGAACTTGTATTATAATTTTCTTCTTCTATTAGACTTGAGTTCTTCGACTTCATTAAACTTCCGGCTTTAGAATTTTTCTTCGATAAATCTTCAGAATAGGCCTTGGACTTCCGTTCTTTTTACACTCTTGATCTTTTGACTTCGTCTTTTGTCTTTTTCTTCGATAAAAGCCCGTGATAGCCCCTTTTTTCTTCCTTTTTCATATTTTTATCCTGAAACACAATAAAAACACAAACCACGCATAATTCTGACTTTTACGACATAAAATACACGTTTTGGTCTTGTTATTATTGGAAATAAGTGGTAAAAGGATAAGTGTTTTCACACTTATTAAATCCCCTACACTTGACCATTGCAATGCCCTCATGCAATGCATTAATTTCAAAGCATAGTTTACATTTTTTTTATCATAGATAACCCACCTTGGCCTTTATTAAATACTAAACTTTAAGGAAACTAAAAAGATAAAAATATGTACAAAATAAGTAAAGAAATTAACGACTTACATTGGGGTTTTGGCTGTCATGAATGTTTATCATCCTCAAGTTTCACGTTCCCCAAACCAAGCTTAAAAACGAGATCATTGTTATTATAAGTTAGCAAACTAACACGAACTCATGTGGCCCAATTATTTACTTAGACTCCCTTATTCCTAGGTGTATCTCTTATATTTTAATTTTGTCTTGAATGATCACGAGAATACATTGTTTGACTTATTTTGATAGTTTATTTAGGCTGAAAATAAAGTGGGACGATTTAATCAATAGTTAGCTAAAGGACAAAATCTTTTAAAACTGCTTCTCGGGACCTCTTAAAGTTCATATCTTGGCATAACTCGCTTCACGATTTGAGACCTTTCTCGGACCGATATTTGACAGCGACTTCATACTTCAAATCTTTGAGAGACGTTCTTGAAAATATGGTCTTCTCTTCATAATAGGAATTTCTTCACTTGAAGTTTTTGAGAGATTCTTTAAATTTGGACCACGACTTCTTCATTTTTCTCCAATCTTTATTTTGGACTTTGATATACAACGATCCGCCTCCTTTTAGGACTTGGATCTATTTATCCTCATACCTTGTTAGGGTCTTTTTGGATAGACTTCTCCATGATCTTTAGGGGAGTATTTGCTTTTCGTCGTGTGTCTCGATCCTTCATATTAATTTTTGATAAATGATTCTTCACATCACTTGGGATCTTTAGCAACAAAATGTAGCCCTCATGCCTTGTTAGGGCCTTTTCGGACTCGCCAATCTTTGCATCCCGCTTCAATAAGTTATGCTTTGGCTATGAACTTTAATTAATACCGAGCAACTTTTAAACGATCTTGGGCTAGAAGCTAAGTAACTTTTCAAATCGTACAACCTTATTTATTGCAAATATATTTATTAACAAGCGATGGGAGAAAAAGCTCATAATTAACTCACATAAATTCATGAAAGAATACCAAACTTATAATTGACTCTATCATCTCTCGTTCTCCACAATTTAAAATCTCAAGGAATGAGACTCGTGGATGCTTAGCCAATTAAATCAAATTTTTGGGTTTTCAAGTCATCTATAAGATCTTGCAACTTCTTAGACTCTTTCAAGTTTAGAATTCGCATTTTAAAGTTCCCTTGATAAACGACTTTCTAGGATTAATTATAGGAACTTGCGAAAAGTTCTTGTTCTTAACCCGTGAGAGTTAAGACTTTCGCGTTTTAAAGTTCCCTATATAAAAGCCTAGCAAAACTTGATTTAAACACGTTAAGGATACTAGCTAGAGTAAACTTAGATAAGTAAACTCGGGTTGAGTCAAAAGATTCACAACGTTAGAAAATTTAAAACCACTTTATTAAACTTTATTTTTAGCAAAGAAAGTAAATAACGATAACAAAGGAAAAACTACTAGGCCAAAATAGATTAAATTTTTTTAAAAATGTCGAAAAATCAATTTTCCGGTTAAAATGAGGACAAATACAAGGAAAAGGCCACTTAACTTCGATAGAAGTCCCCCCTACACTTAATATAAACATTGTCCTCAATGTTTAAGCATATGGAAGTAAACTCCCCTATACTTAGGACATTGTGCACTTTGTTTAAATCTCGCTAAGGAATGGAAAACTATAGTGATTGTAGTGTGAACATATAACATCTAAAATATTGAATCACGATAGTTTAGGATAGAACCAGGAAGACGGGATCACGGTTCGTCAAATGTCATCAAAAGTGCTCTTTGAAGCTTTAATCCCTGTACAGCATAAGAAACAAGACAACAAACACATACGGGGCTCCCCCTACACTTATTATGAAAACGGTAAAGGATAGATCAACGGGTTGCCTCCCAAGAAGCGCTTGTTTTTGTTAACCGAGTCACAAGCCTGACTCGACCCAGAACTAATTCAAAGGAAACGTGGTGAGGGATGGAATCATCTGATGGGAGATGACCTCACCAAAGTACAGCTTCACACGCTGGCCATTCACTTTAAAGTTAGGCCCATTTGGCTGGGAAAGGTTAATGGTGCCATAGGGGAAGACTTTGGCGACGGTGAATGGACCAGACCAACGGCTCTTCAGCTTGCCCGAGAAGATCTTCAACCGAGAGTTAAAGAGTAAAACTTGATCACCAACGTGAAAATCTCGGTTCTTAATCCTAGAATCATGAATGATCTTGGTCTTCTCCTTGTAGATAAATGAATTCTCATAAGCTTCATTCCTCAGTTCATTTAGCTCGTTGAGTTGAATCTTCCGAAGATCACCGGCTTTGTTGATGTCAAAATTGGCCCACTTAAAGGCCCAATGCGCCTTATGTTCCAGCTCAATAGGGAGGTGGCATGCCTTCCCGTACACAAGACGATATGGAGTGCAACCAATCGGCGTCTTATATGCGGTACGGAAAGCCCACAAAGCATCATCTAACTTATCGACCCACGAGGCACGATGCTGCAATTCGTGAAAAGCAAAACCAAATAAGCAAAGTTTTAATAAGTACTATCCAAAACTTTACTAATTATAAGATAAAAAGGGTAATAAGCACGAATAAGAACTTATCAAAACTTAAAATAAGCAACTTTTAAAATCAAACCATAAAAAGATGAAACTTTTAAGAAAAATGAAAAGTAAATAAGCTAAATACAAAATAAGCCAATAAGCATGATAAGCTCAATGCTTAATCCGTATAAAAACTTAGATAGAAACCAAAAGATAAACTTTTTGATCTCATAAACTTTAAGATTAAACAAAATCAAAGATGATTTTGGATCAAATATAAGTGAAAATCAAGAAAGGTAGAAAGAGATTGAAAATGAAAAACTTAACGTGAACTTATAGATTAATGATTCCCAAAATACAAGATACAATCAAAGCTTAAACATGAAAAGAAAGAAAAGATGAAGTTCTAGTGTGAGAAAGTTAAACACTCTCTCTCTCTAAAAATAAAACTAAAGAAAAATGAAAAAGTGACTAAAAACTAATTAACACCCTCCTAATGACACATTAGGAGGGTATATATAGGAGGTGGGGAGTGTATGTGTTGCTTCCTTCTTTCTTTCTTCTCGTCTCAACTTGATTTAAATTCTTTGTCTTTCTCGACGTCGTCTCGGGATTTGTCGATATAATTTGAACTTGTCTTGTAATTTTCTTCTTCTATTAGACTTGAGTTCTTCAACTTCGTTAAACTTCCATCTTTAGACTTTTTCTTCGATAAATCTTCAGAATAGGCCTTGGACTTCCGTTCTTTTTACACTTTTGATCTTTTGACTTCGTCTTTTGTCTTTTTCTTCGATAAAAGCCCGTGATAGCCCATTTTTTCTTCCTTTTTCATATTTTTATCCTGAAACACAATAAAAAAACAAACCACCCATAATTCTGACTTTTACGACATAAAATACACGTTTTGGTCTTGTTATTATTGGAAATAAGTGGTAAAAGGATAAGGTTTTCACACTTATTTGAGATCTATATCTCTCATGAAGTAAGGCGCGACCCTGATGGTCCGCCTGCAATAGGGCATGAATGAGATCAGTGTCCTGTACCTGTCGGGCCACAAGTGCGTCGACCTGTGCCGGTAGGGCGCCAAGACTGGGCTGTCCAGCTCCTGATCCCTCTCCTACCTCGAAGGTCGAGTCAGGAACAAAATCACGCCTCCTCTTGCGAGGTGGCAGAGTAGTGGTGGGGTAAGGGTGATGTGCAGAAGGTGGTGGCAATGGTGGTAAAGAAGGCACAACCTGGTCCATCTCCCTAGGAGGAGATGCAGGTACTATCAGCAGTGGTGAAGTAGGGATACAGTAGGTGGTGATGGGGTAGGTGAATCTGAAAGTATGATGACTCCGTCTGCCTGGTCATCTCTGGAATCAGTGTCGGATGCGGGTCCAGCAAATACTGACGTCGGCGATACTGGAGTGGTGGTAGGAGCCATGAGCTCCTCGAAGGTAGTCACAATAGAAGGTGGCGTCATGATATCTGAAAATAGCACTTCAAAGTTGAGTAAGTTTTTAGCTTACACAATTCAAAAAGTTTTTAAAATGCATATGTGATGCGGTTTATGTCTTTTAACTACGCTCGTTAAAAGTATAGGTAGATACTTAGGTGATTTACTAACTCAAAGGTTATAAATCAGTGTGAAACTAGTTCACATAATGTGTATGCTCTATGTACTACATGCCTAACTTATAAGGGTTCCCCAAAAATCAACTTTCTTTTTATTTTATTGATTTTTTTTAAAAGTTCAGTGATAGTCCAGTTTAAAATTTTTTATTATATTTAAAAATTTTATTATCGATCTGGTTGTCAATAACTTTGCGCTCTGATACCATTTCTGTAACACCCCAAAGTTGGTCAAATGCAGCGGAATAGTAATTGGGGTGTTACTTGGGTGGAACGATAGCACATAGTATATAGAGCAATGATCATAAAAGTCATTTAATACAAATTACATGAATCAATTGTACACACTTAGTATCATGTTTGTAAACCATATTTATTATAAAACTGAAGTAAATATCCCAGCCCAATAGTAGACATGATGCTCCTAAAATGCTGGAATCCATTGCATGAACCTGCTTTATTTTCCTGAGAAAAGATATAGAGTAAAATGTGGGGGTCAACAAGAAGTTGGTAAATTCACAGGTTTAGTTAAATAATAAGTTAATAATATGCCAAAACATCACGAAGATAGTAGAGCACTAAGCTACATACTACAGTAGTTCCTATTGCCTTGTAATAGAAGCTAGACAAAAAGTTGTTTAGTACGCCCATTTGGATCTGTCCTGATGTTGTTCCCTCAGTCCGACAATGATGTAAACCTGTTGCTTGGCCTAAGCGTTTCATGATAGCAAGTCACGCATGCCGGGTATTGTCAATACCCAAATAGATCTATTCACACATTTCGCGCTACACTATTAACTATTACAGTCCACGGGTATGGGGCAAACAATAGGCAATAAGTTGTTGTTGTTGTCAGTGCATGTTTTGCATATTTAAAATATATATAGTTTTTGTATGTTTTCTCCCCCGGTTATAAAACAGTAAAGATAGGGCCATGAACTCACCTTAGTGGTAGTGATGTGATGATGATGTCACTAAACAAACTGGCACAATATGATCACGAACCGGAGTAATTACCTAAGTAATTTTAAGTGCCTTAGTAAATGCATAATTAACAATGCATGATGGATGTATGATTGAAGGAATGTATGATCACAAATTAATACGTTATAACGATTGTCTAAATGTTTATACTTATAAAGAGTTGTGATAAACGTATATTTTTAGTGTCTAAAAATATATGTAAGAGACTTAGTAAACGGGAATAAATTAAATAAATGGATTTTTAATTAAATAAATCGTAAGGTATTTGATATACGTTTTGCATTGGGGTCTAGATTTGTCTCGGTATCTCCTCGAATTGATCACGGTTCTAAGTGGAATGATTTGTTCTTGGTTAATAAAAAGGTGTTGGTTTGTTTATCTAGGTTGAACTACTAACAAATAAGTAAGTGTCGAAGAGTAAAATTAAGCTTTATAAGATTGAACTAAATTGACAAGTAAAAAAAAATAAATGCTTAAAAACTTAACGAAAAATTGAGAAAAATACTAACACTTGGAAACTTTGTAAAAACAAGAAATCTAAACAATCGGAAAATCAAATCGGAACCTGATCGGAATATACGGTCGGAAAAACCAATCGGAATATTAGACAAAGTTGCTGATCGGAATACACCCAAAATAACCTCAATCGGAATATGATGAAGTTACCCAATCGGAATAACACAAAACTTAAGTATCGGAATGTACCCAAAGATCCCAATCGGAATAATCTTAAATAAGCACAATCGGAATATGTCAAAACTGCTCACCGTCGGAATACTCAAAACCCTTTTCCGATCAATACGATCGGAATAAGGGGGGAATCTGGTCAGAATGTGCAAATCGGAAAAGGGTTTTACCCTTTCCGATACAATGTTGATCCGAAACTTAAGTAAGATCAATAAGCTATGGAAATAAGCTTATTACCCAAAACTAGCACGAATCAATAATGAACCGGAACAAATAAGCTCGAATAACAACTTATCTAAACTTCAAATAAACAACTTTTAAATCAAACAATAAAAAGATAAACTGAAGGTCTACGTGATCTTTGGCCTATTCTACATGATTGATTAGATGGATTTGATAGAGGGATAGATTGATAAATATAAAAGAGATGAGAAGGGAGATGAGGGAGTAGAGAGAGAAAGGAGAGAAAAGAGAAGAGTAGAGAGAGAAAGTAAAGATTGAATTATGAAATATGAAAATGACCAACCCCTCCTAACATGCTAGGAGGGGATATATATAGCCCACCCTACATGTGGGCTATATGGACTATACATTTACTAAGTGGATCACGAGCCCATTACATAATTATCGTTGGAGCGACCGATCCTTCATAAATACGTAAAACGTATTTCCAACAATCTCCCCCTAAGGGAGGTCGCTCCAAGAGACAAAGTTCTAAATAGTCTATATCTCGTGATCTATGCTAACTAAGATGTGACCGAGACTTTATTGGGAAAAACGTATTTCCAACAATCTCCCCCTAAGGGAGGTCACATCTTTTTACAAAATCTTAAACCTAGCATCTATGCTTGAGTCTTCGATCTTGTTCTTGTGAATATGCTTGATGTGATCTTTGACTTTAGTCTTAAGCATGTTTCCTTGCCTTGACCTTGTGCATTCTTCACTTGTGATATTTGCCTCTTCGTGACTTCATGTTCCACATACTTATACTTTTAAATTCTTGAAAGCTTCAGAGTTTGATACAGCGGAAGACTTGACCTTCAGGCTTTCTTGAATTTGTTGAAGTACTAATTGTATGTAGTATAACCATGTGGTGACGACTTCTTCTGGATTGTACACCGCAATGCCACCTTCTTGTTACGCTGCATAAGACAGTTAGCAACAAACAATATACACGGATGAAATGGCCTTGAACATTTCATTCTAATTCGGTAGCATTTTACCTCCGGTCGGTGAAGACCGTTGGACGATATTAAATATCGTACTTGTGGCAGGTAGTTTCAATAAAGAACCTCCTTGACAAGATTTCGCGGGTAAACCCGTTCTCTTTACTCGACCGTCCAGAGCTGACTGCGAACGTAAAGAGTGAATCATTTGGATAATCTTATCCGCATGATTTGAAGCCGTCATTTCATGTTCCTGGAACAAGTGAAGTTCAATTAAGAACCGCACCGTCGTTGCTTTCCAGTTGTCACTAGCTTGATTCATATAGAATCTTGCCAGTTACCTACCAAGTGCTGTTTGATGTTAACACTAGAAGGATTTCCATTCGTCACTGTAAATACTTAATAGTATTACTCTGAATGTTCTGGCAAGATCACTAAGATATTGCGTAGAGGCCTGGAACGTGTTTAAATTCATTTAAGAATTAAACCACTGTTGCTTTCCAGTTATCACAAGTTTGATTCATAAAGAATCGCACAAGTCACCTACCATGAGCTTTTTGATATTCGCTCAAGAAGGATTTCCATCTTCATTGTAAATACTTTCGTATTACTCGGATGTTCAGGCAAGATCATGAAGATTTTGCGTAGGACTCTTAAGATCTTTCTTACTTTTCACAGTGTGTGAAGAAGCAAGGAATTATGAAAGTGTGTCCTAATGAGATATATGATGATCTCAAATGGCTCTAGACTCGATCATGCATTTTGGATTTTAGTGATCGGAGGCTGGAGAGGAGTGCCACCATTTCAATACCAATTTATTCGGAGTGAATAAATCAATAGATAACGTGTTGTCTCCGGGTGATTAAACAAATATCTTTTGAGAGATATCTGAGTTAGCTGGGATGGGTTGTGCATTACATCACTGGGTCCATGATGTCTATCTTCAATATCAAGAATCATTAAAAATGATCTCAATAGCATATGTATTGACCCGGTTTCTGTCTAAGTTGTAAGGAGGGCTTCTTTCTTTACACCCTTTATCTTTACAATTCTTTTTCATTCTTCAACCCCTTCAATGCTTACCAATACGTCATCACTAGCACCTTGTTGTGATTGTTCCAGTGCTAACTTAAGTACTTGGTCGGCATTCAGCTACGTTCACAATCTTTCTCCATCTTTCCTAAGGACTACTATTTCTAGCTATGGAATGTCCTTGGGAAGATTCCTCCGGTTCTAGAGAAATCATAGGACTTTAACCTATCATACCATCCTTATGTCACCACAATCTTCACCGTCGTGAATAGAGATGTTTTGGGTAAGTGTATGTCACCATGAAATCCATTTTGAAGTGCAAATCCATTTTGCTCCCCCTTAACATATGCCACGATATCCGAAAACATTTCGCACATGTCGGGATGAGCTAGCACGTTAAGTCAAACCATTTGTGATTAATCATTTCCCATATTAAATCACATTTTCTCCCCCATATTAAAAATATTAACTCAATCAATGTTTTTAATATCAATTGATTTAATAGCGTTTTAAGAAAATTTGGGAAGAAAAAATGCAAATCCAATTATCTTCATGAATTACACAAGCTCCCCCTCAAATTAATGAGGGTGTACTTGAAACGTAAATTAAATACCTTTTAAACACAAGTGTAAGGTATTTATCACGTGCAAAGATCATATATGATAATGAATTCACAATATTAGCAATTTACGAGGTTGGACCTGAATGATGGAGAACATCATATGAAAGAAGCACATGGTTCTTGTTCACGAATGTTGGTCTTCCTCGTAACTTCTGAAATTATCTCTTGACTCCATGTGTATGATTGATATCGTTGTCTTGACACCTAATATGTGAACTTGGCACTCTCGGCATCAAGGATTCTGAATGCTGGACAATTGCTCCCCCTCAATTGTTGACCCGTGTTCTATTGAAAGAGCTGTAGTCACCGTTTGAGTAGTCGCATCGTCGAGTATGTAGATATCAATTATAAGTTGCTTCGGATTGTGGAGTTGATAACTTCGGATTGTAGACTCAAAGCTTTCCGGTGAAATGCTTGACTTCAATGTGAAAAGCGGGTTACTATCGGAAATAATAGCAAACCATAATGGAGCATGTTTTAATTTTTTTTTAACTTCTGCTCGAACTTTATTTACAATCCCGTGTCATTATTGAATGACATTTCTAGGTTCGTAAATATTATCGATTCCAGAAGACATGCTCTTTTTATCAAAACGTTTTTGAACACACAATTTTGAAAGATTTAGAAACACCTTTTGAAAATTTTTTGAAAAAATTGTGTTCAAAGTTTTGAAAACCAATTAATTGAGCTTAAGATTTGGAATATCTTAGGAAAGCTCAAGTCCGAGAAGTTGTAAACTTCTCGTTGTAAGGATAAGTTACCATCGGCGATAACCTTTCCTTTTATCTGAAGAACGAGTCCTAAGCTGACATTTACTTAGAAGTCGTGTTCATGAGCTTGAAAACTTTGACTATTTTAACGGAAAGCTCATGACCGAGAAAGGTTAATTTCTCGTTACGAGGAAAAGTTCTCTTATTTAAAAAATACACTTTCCTTTCTGAGCTTAAAACTTCGAATGTTTTAATACAAGCTCATGACCGAGAAATGTTAATTTCTCGTTATGAGGATAAGTTATCATAAAAGATAATCTTTCCTTTATTTGAAATTCGAGTTACAGTCTGACATTTAACTGTAAGTCATTGTGCATGAGCTTAAAAACTTCGAATGTTTTTAATATTAGCTCATGCCCGAGAAAACTTAATTTCTCGTTGTTAGGATAAGTTTATCATCGGTGATAAACTCTCCTTTCTTTGAAGCACGGGTTACCATCTGATATTTAATGATAAACCATATACACGAGCTTAAAACCTTTGAATGGTTTTAGGATAAGCTCGTGTCCAAGAAAACTTAATTTCTTGTTAAGAGGGTAAGTTATCGTTGCGTAGATAAACTTCCATGTCTCTGAAGTCCGGGTCATCGTCTGTCATTTAACGAGGAGCCATTATGCATGAGCTTAAAAACTTGGAATGTTTTTTATATAAGCTCATGCCCGAGAAAAATTAATTTCTCGTTGTTAGGATAAGTTTACCATCGGCGATAAACTTTCCTTTCTTTGAAGATCGAGTTATAGTCTGTGATGTGACTATAAATCCTTGTAAGCTTAGCCATGAATCCCCTGAGACACTTGTTTCTCCGACATCTGCTTCTTCAGCAACCAAACTCTAAGAGTGTCCTTAGTTGAACGGTATACAACGATTGGACCGCTTCGTTCTTTTGGAACATCAACTTTGGTACCTGCATTCTCATTAGGAGTTTGTATACTTTTGCATGGGTTAGAGATATCTATTTTAGAAGCACGTGGGGGTTCACGGTTTTCTTTTCTTGTGTCAGAGGTGGCCTGAGGGGATGTTTCACTTGTCTTAGTTGGCAAACGTTTCCTTTTATAGAAAACCTTAAGTTCAGGCTTAAGTGATGTATCATCCTTTGCAATTTCCTCCCTAGTAGTCTTCGTAGAATCAGAGACTATCCTAGTTAAAGGGCACTCGTTTCCTACAAGAGTGAAAGTTCTACCAGTGGGGCGCCACATTTTACCAATGGGTTTGATTTTAGCGACCCACTGGGATTTAAGTCTAGCACGGGAGTTCACCTCATTAAGTAATTTCTTGATACAAGAATCATGATTTGCCGTAAAGACACATTTTCTACATGTTTTACAAGTAGCATATTTAATGTCCGAGTAAGATCTAGAATTCCTATATGATTGATTGATGCTCCTAGGATGTGACATGCTACGGTTAGCAGTGTTGGGTAATCTAGAAGGCATCTGACTAGGTTGGACATTTCTATATCTTACATGTGTCCTTTGAATAGCTTCCCTTTGACCAAAATCATGGCGCACATCAGTTGAACTAGTCTAGACGTTTTCTTTGAACTATTCTTATAGAAACTAGAGGCAATCATGTGATTAGGTCTTGCTAAAACTGATTTAGTCACATTAGGCCTAGTTGGTGGAGTGACTGTTCTAGAAATATGAACCAAATCAACTTGGGAGGCAAACCGCGGTCTCGAGGATTGTGGTCGCTCGGATCTAAATGCAATAGGTTGTCTGACAATCGGTTGTCTGACGAACTGATTTGTAGGCGGTTTCCCCAAGATTGATGGTTTTTCAAGCTTAGTGTCCACACTAGGTCCTCTAGTTTTCCTTAACTCGTTTTTCAACGCAGCTATAGCAAAAACCTTTTCCTGTACTTGGGCCTTTAAAGTCTCATTCTCTTTGAGCAAGTTATCTTGGGATGCCAACTTAGATTCAAGCAGTTGAATTTGTTTCAAAAGATTATCCTTTTCAGCTTTAGAATCTAAAACTTTTTGATCCAATTTTCTTTCAAGAACAACGTTTGACTTTTCAAGTTTTTTAAAGTATGTTTCAAATTTGTCCGTTTTCTTAGAAAATTCAAGTTTGGCATCCTCAAGATTTTTTGATTGTTGAGCTACAATCGTTTCGAGCTCTCTAATCTTGGAATCAGAAGCAGTCAATGAAGCAGTTATAAGACAATTATCATGATGTTCTATAGCTTTCTTAACAATCTCTCCCCCATTATGACTTACATCGGATGAATCAGAAGTGCTATCACTCTTTTCCATCCCATGTTTATCATAATTAGGTTCAGAATGCTCAAAATGCGGCATATCATCAGCATATACATCATAAACAATATTACATTGTACCATGTTTGTAGGCTCTGCGTCATAAATGGGTAAGGTGTCATCAAGAGAAATCTCGTGAGCATTCCCCGACGTGCCACTGGTATCATGTTGTCCTCCTGATTCCGTGCTCTTACCATCGTTATGCTCCAAGTTGTCAACCGTAAGATCAATCTCCTCTTGCATCTGCGTCATTGATTCTTGCACTCCATTATCATACACTTGCTGAAGTTGTGATCTTTGATAAATCGAAGACGAGACCGATGTCATGAGTTTCAAAATTGTATCACGGAAAACTCGAAGCTCGGTATGTGTGTCTCGAAGAAATGATTGGCAAATCACTGAACTTTCAGGCTTGATGATATTGAATTCGAGGAAAGGCGTGAGTTGTGTCACAAGAGTCTGATATGCAAGTGCCGATGCAGAGTGATTAAAGTTTTCATTGTTAAGTTGCTCGGCGAGTTGGGTCAAAGTGGTAAATATTGAGTCGATGAATATATGACGATCTTGACCAAAGATTGTCACAAATTCGCTCCCTCCTTGAATCCATGAAAGAGTCACAAGAAGAGACTGAAGTAGTTGAAATGAAGTGATGCCATTATCACTAACTTTGTCTTGCAATTTATACGCTTCTCCCTTTTGACATGTCGAATCTAACGAATCCATTGAAAATCGAGGAAGAGTGATGTGGATGTTGTTGTGTCCGGGATTTTACAATTCGTGAAGAAATCGTGAAGTGGATTTAACGAGATTGTACACCCCAACCAATTAATAAACCGTAAAACTTCGTCACAATCCTCGATTGATGGTATAACACTTTACTCGGCTCAAAAAATATAGTCGGCTCAAACGATGATAAAATAAACTCGATCAAAAAAATCCGTAGCCACTAAAAATAAAGCCCGTCACTTTGACTTATCACTTTTGTTTTCAAATCCGGCCACAAGAACTTTTTAACCCGTCAAATATTTTACCAATTTAATTCTATCAAAATACCCGCCTCAATTAACTTTTATAAACTTTGCTATTTTAAAACATTTATAACTTTTAAAACTTAAAAACTTTAGCTAAATAAACTTTTTAAATATGTAAAAGGGTAACTTAACTAAAAATCAAAAAAATGAAAAATAAAAAAGAATAAAAAATAACAAAATCAGGGATCTTTTTAAAACAAATCGTGTATAAATAACACGTGTATCAATCGTGGCCTAAAAAAACAAAAAGGTTGAAGAGACGTGTATACACTCTTAAAATCTTAGTTTACTCCACCCCACTCTTTTTCCTCGTTTTATCCGCCCAAGATAATACCCTCTAACCTAATTTCACACTCTCAAACACAAGCACAGATAACATCCTCCGCCTCCCTATCTCTCTCAATCTCAAACACAATCAAATCTGTACCCTCTCATCTCATCATCAATGATCATCCCAAAATAAAGAAAACCCGATTCACAATCAACCCCAATCACCAAATTACTCCTTTATTCGAAGAAGGCTTCAAGATCTTTTTATAAAGGTCTCGGGTAGGTATTTTTTATGTTTTCTGTGATAAACTCGAGTCTTCTATCATTTGTAAGAGTCTTTCTGTCTTGTGTGGGTGAAGAGACGAAAGTCTTTCGTTTTCTTTGTGGGTTCGAAAGTCTTGTCGAGAGTTTTGATTTTGAGTGTGTGTTGGGATTTAAGAAGGTTTGGGTAAACTGATGATTTGAGTTATTGAGTCAAGATCGATGATTGTGTGATGAATGAGATCTTGATGTAAAAATAATGTGTAATAGTCAAAACAGTTTCGAAAAAGTTAGAATGTTTGGTTTGTTTGGAGTCCGAGTGAATGAGGGGTTCTATTGGAGAGGATGTGGGTGAGTCTGGGTGTTGTTCGAGGGTGTTTTGTAATACGAGAGGATGTGTTTGTGGTTCGAGGGAGGGTGGTGTGAGTCGAGACTGTTTTTAGTCGAGGGTGTGAGGGTATGCGAGGGTTGTTGTTTGTTTTTGACGAGAGTTATGTGTGTTCGAGGGTCTTGTTGTGAGAATATGTGGGTCGTGAGGTCTTCGAGAGTATTGTGAGAGGGATTTCGAGAGGTTTGAGTGAGGGTGAGAGAGTTGTCCGAAAGAGATTTGGGTCGAGCTTGTTATTAAGTGAGACGAGAGGTTTTGAATGTTGACGAGGGTGTGTTTAAAACTTTTTGAGTCTTTGCTGTCGAGAGAGGATTTGAGTTGCAGTCGAGGGTGAGTGGGTCGAGCGATGTTGGTTGGAGTCCGAGTGTGAGTAAATCAAAAAAGAGAGAAGGATTAAATCTAGTCTAAGAGTTTTTTTTTTTGTTTGAGTCTGCCGTTATGTTTGAATCTTGTTCATTCGGAAGAATGTTCATTCGGAAGATTGTTCATTCGGAAGATTTCGTTCATTCGGAAGATTTCGTTCATTCGGAAGATTTCGTTCATTCGGAAGATTTCGTTCATTCGGAAGATTTCGTTCATTCGGAAGATTTCGTTCATTCGGAAGATTTCGTTCATTCGGAAGATTTCGTTCGTCCGGAAGATTTCGTTCGTCCCGAACTTTTGTTTGTCCGGAATTTTCGTTCGTCCGGAACTTTTGTTCGTCCGGAACTTTTGTTCGTCCGGAACTTATGGTTCGTTCGGAACTTGTTCGTTCGGAACAATATGAATGGAAGAACAGTTATGATGGGACAGTTTTGGACAGAAAGATGATAACCAAGACACTTTTGACAGTTAACCAAAAAAAGAAAAAACAGAGAATAGATAGAAGATTGAGAAAAAACTGATTATATAAAAAATTTTATAAAAACTGATTTAAAAAAAATAAATAAAAAAGGTTATATAAAACTGATAAACGAAAACCCAGATATGATAAAAAGGTTATATAAAAAATTATATAAAAAAAATTTTTATATAAAAAACTGATAAAAAGAAAAACTAATAATAAAAAATTAAAATGGAAACTGATTAAAAAAATTGATTTTTGAATAAAAAATTTCTGATTTTTATATAAAATAAGTAAATCAAAGATTTAATTATGATTTAAAACATAAAAACACAAACTTTATATGAAAAATACAAACTTTTTAATGTTTAAGCGTGATTAAATCAAAACCCAACAAAATCAAACAAAAGAAAAAACAAGAATAAACCAATCTAACCATGCTCTTGATACCAATTGAAGGTCTACGTGATCTTTGGCCTATTCTACATGATTGATTAGATGGATTTGATAGAGGCATAGATTGATAAATATAAAAGAGATGAGAAGGGAGATGAGGGAGTAGAGGGAGAAAGGAGAGAAAAGAGAAGAGTAGAGAGAGAAAGTAAAGATTGAATTATGAAATATGAAAATGACCAACCCCTCCTAACATGCTAGGAGGGGATATATATAGCCCACCCTACATGTGGGCTATATGGACTATACATTTACTAAGTGGATCACGAGCCCATTAAATAATTATCGTTGGAGCGACCGATCCTTCATAAATACGTAAAACGTATTTCCAACATAAACTTTTTAAGAAAACTTTTAAAAGTAGACAACCTAAACATACAAATAAGCCAATAAGCACAAAGATCTTAAAGCTTATTAGTATGAAATCTTAAATAAACATAAAAGATTAACTTTTTAAGCACAAAATCATTGATGAACAACAGGATCATACGAAATTTGTACCAAAAGTGAATTAAAATCAAAGAAAGGTAGAATAAGATTAAAGATTAAAAGGCTTGAAACTAAACTTGATTAATGAAAAACAATAAAAAGGTTTGATCTTGAAAGAAAGAAAGAAGAAAACTAGTGAGAGAAAGTTTAGAACTTTCTCTCTCTAAAACTAAAGAGAATGAAAAACTAAAAACTAAGACTATCTAAGTGCAAATTTTGTGAAGTAAGGTCCTATTTATAGGCGTGTGATGTTGGACTTGTGAATGGGCTTTGGTTTGGGCTTCTTTTCTTCTTTCTTCTTTAGTCTTCACGTTTCTTTAAATAAACGTTTCCGACTTTGGATTTTGAGAAGTGTCGGTGAATAATTCCAACTCGTCTTATAATCTTTTGTTTAATAGACTCGAGTTCTTCGACATATATGAATCTTCCATCTTTGACTCTATTCTTCGATAAATCTTCAAATAGGCACAATGACTTCAATTCTTTTGCACCTCTTGGACAATAGACTTCGTCTTGAGTCTTTTTCTTCGATAAAACCCGTGCAGTCCCATGTTTTCTTCAATATTCATCCGGTTGACTCTGAAAACGCAATAAACACAAAAACCACGCATAATTCCAAACAAATGATGTTAAATACGTGTTTTGGTCTTGTTTTAGCCAGAATTAAGTGGTAAAAGGATGGGTGTTTTCACACCTATTAAATCCCCTACACTTAACCATTGCCATGCCCTCATGCAATGCTTAGTGATAAAGCAAATTTACACTTTTCTCATAATCAATCAACCTTGGCCTTATTAAAATACTTACTAAACAAAATTAAAGTACTAAGAGAAATTAAAGCTTTAAAATAAATAAAGGATAGAAAACCATTTTCACTTTGAAAATAGCTTATATGGGAATAACTTGCAAAGAGATCGAGGACTTACATTAGGGCTTTGGTGCTGCGAAGATTTATCACCCTCAAGTTTCACGTTCCCCAAACTAAGCTTAAAAACGAGATCATTGTTATTATAAGTTAGCATATCAGACACTTACACACATGGCTTAATTAGATGCTTAAACTCCCTTATCCCTAGGTGTATCTCTTATATTTTATTTTTGTCTTAGAATGATCATGAAGATGAATTTTTGGACTTATTTCGATAGTTATTTAGGCTGAAAGCAAAGTAGGACGATTTGATCAATAGTTAGCTAAAGGACAAAATCTCTTAAAACTGCTTCTCGGGATATCAAAAAGTTCATATCTTGGCATAACCCGGTTCACGATTTGAGACCTTTCTCGGGCCGATATTTGGCATGTACTTCATACTTCATATCTTGAGATACGTTCTTGAGATAATGGTCTTCTCTTCGTTATAGAGTTTCTTCACTTGGAGACTTTTGAGGTGTACTCCAACTTTGTTGACCACGACTTCATGATTATTTCTTCAATCTCTAATTGGGATTTTGAGATACAACGATCCGCCTCCTTTTCGGACTTGGATCTATTTATCCTCATACCTTGTTAGGGTCTTTTCGGATAGACTTCTCCATGATCTTTATGGGAGTTGATTGCTTTTCGTCGTGAGTCTTGATCCTTCATATTGATTTTGGGAATAATGCTTTTCACATCACTTTGGATCTTCAGCAATAAAATGGAATCCTCATGCCTTGTTAGGGCCTTTTCGGATTCGCCAATCTTCGCGCCCCGCTTCATAAGTTATGCCTTGGCTATGAACTCTTATCATTACCGAGCAACTTTTAAACGATCTTGGGCTAGAAGCTAAGTAACTTTTCAAATCGTACGACCTTACTTATTGCAGATAATTTATTAGCAAGTGATGGGAGAATAGGCAAATAATTACACCAAGTGAGCTTGTGCAAGAATACCGACTTATAATTGACTCTATCATTTCTCGTTCTCCACAATTTAATATCTCAAGTAATGAGACTCGTGGATGCTTAGCCTAATAAACCAATTAAGGTCTACATGGTTAAGGATACTAGCTAGAATAAACTTGGATAAGTCAATTCGGGTTGAGTCAAAATAATCGCAACGGGCCTAATATGTCAAAGACTTCTAAACTAGCTACACCACTTTATTAATATTTTTGACTTTATTGCGGGATATATACATATGAAAGCAACGAGAAAAATTTAAAAATTACGACTATATGGCCAAAGTTAATTAAAAATTTGAAAAATGTTGAAAAAGATGATTTTCTTGGTTAAATGAAGGCATTTTCATGGAAAAGTCCACTTAAAACTTCGATAGAAGTCCCCCTACACTTAAGATAAACATTGTCCTCAATGTTTAAGCTTGTGGGAAAAGTCTCCCCTACACTTATGACATTGTGCACGTTGGTTAACTCAAGTTAAGAAAGAGACGACTAAAGTGATCAATTTCAAATGTGAGTATGAAGAAAATTGAATCACGATAGTTGAGAGATAGAACCGGATTTCGGATAACACGGGAGCACGGTTCTTCCGAGATTCCAAGAGTGCAGTTATCCCTGTAATCACATCACCACACAAATACAAACACCTATATAGGTCCCCCTACACTTAGGAGGTTAAAACAGAAAAGGATAGATACTCGGGCTGCCTCCCGAGGAGCGCTTGTTTTTTATAACCGAGTCACGAGCCTGACTCGACCCAAAATTAGTTCATGGGAAACGTGGTGACGGAAGGAACCATCTCATGAGAGATGTCCTCACCAAAGTACAACTTCACTCGTTGGCCATTCACCTTAAAATTAGGTCCATTAGGTTGAGCGAGCTCGAGAGTACCATATGGAAAAATTTGGGCAATGGTGAATGGGCCGGACCAACGAGATTTCAACTTGCCCAAAAAGATTTTCAACCGAGAGTTATAGAGTAAAACTTTGTCTCCAACTTGGAACTCTCGGTTCTTAATCTTAGAGTCGTGAATGAGCTTAGTCTTCTCCTTATAGATCAAAGAATTTTCATAAGCCTCATTACGGAGTTCATTGAGCTCATTGAGTTGGATCTTGCGTAGGTCACCGGCTTTGTTGATATCAAAATTAGCCCACTTCAAGGCCTAGTAAGCCTTGTGCTCCAACTCAATGGGGAGGTGGCATGCTTTACCGTACACGAGACGATATGGTGTACAACCAATCGGAGTCTTGTATGCAGTACGAAAAGCCCACAAAGCATCATCAAGTTTATCAGCCCATGAGGCACGATGCTCTCCCACGGTTCTTTCGAGAATTCGCTTTAATCCTCGGTTAGATATTTCAGCCTGGCCATTAGTTTGTGGGTGGTAAGCGGTGGAAAGACGATGATTTACACCATACTTAGCCATGACTCTAGCAAATTGGTCGTTGCAAAAACGAGTCCCGCGATCACTAATAATGGCACGAGGCACACCGAATCTAGCGAATAGCGATTTCAAAAAGTTACAAACCACCCTTGCGTCATTAGTGGGTAAAGCTTTGGCTTCAACCCATTTGGAGACGTAGTCAACGGCTACAAGGATGTATTTGTTTCCTTTAGATGAAGGGAATGGCCCCATAAAGTCGATACCCCAAACATCAAAGATTTCACATTCTTGTATAAAATTCTGAGGCATCTCGTCTTTATGTGTGATCTTGCCTTGTTTTTGGCAAGCATCACAATGTTTAACCATCTCGTGAGCATCACGGTAAATGGTGGGCCAATAAAATCCCGATTCAAACACTTTTTTGGCGGTGTAGTTGGGACCAAAGTGACCACCGGTGGGTCCTTTGTGGCAAGCGTCAAGGATTTCTAAAGCTGCCGGTCCATCAACACATCGGAGAATAATCAAGCCGGCACATTGTTTGAATAGGTAAGGGTCGTCCCAGAAATAATGTTCAACATCTTTAAAGAACTTTTTCTTTTGTTGGGATGTTAACCCTTCCTTGAGAATTCCACCCGCCAAGTAGTTTGCAATATCCGCAAACCACGGGGTTTCATCAGAACTCGAATTGATGGACATTAAGGTCTCCAAGGGGAAAGAATCATTGATTTCTTTGTTCGGATGATCCCCTTGGTAAGGATCCTCAAGTCTACTGAGATGATCCGCGGCTAGATTTTCAGCTCCTTTTTTATCGCGAATTTCAATTTTAAATTCTTAGAGAAGCAAAACCCAGCAGAGAAGCCTTGGTTTGGAATCTTGTTTAGTTAACAAGTACTTCAACGCGGAATGATCGGTGTAAACGATTGTGGTGGAAAGGACAAGATAGGGGCGAAATTTTTCAAAGGCATAGACAACAGCTAAAAGCTCTTTTTCGGTTGTCGTGTAATGCAATTGAGCCCCAGTCATTGTCTTGCTAGCGTAATGGATTGGTTGGAAGTGTTTGTTCACTCTTTGTCCCAAAACCGCTCCAATAGCAAAATCACTAGCATCGCACATCAATTCGAAAGGCAGCTCCCAATTAGGGGTAACCAAGACGGGTGCCTTAGTTAGCTTATCCTTAAGCGAGTTGAAGGCTTCGATACACTCTTTGGAAAAGATAAAAGGAGTATCTTTTTCCAAGAGGTGGGTCATCGGGCGAGCGATTTGAGAAAAATCTTTGATGAATCGACGGTAGAAGCCCGCATGACCAAGGAAACTTCTCACACCCTTCACTGTTGAAGGTGGAGGCAACTTAGCGATAACATCGACTTTAGCACGGTCTACTTCAAGACCGGCTTTGGAGATCTTGTGTCCTAGCACGATGCCCTCTTTTACCATGAAATGGCATTTTTCCCAATTAAGAACAAGGCGAGTGTCTTCACACCGCTTAAGCATACGTTCTAAATTGGCAAGGCAAGCAGAGAAAGAATCGCCATAAACCGAGAAATCATCCATGAATACTTCCATAGTGTCTTCCACCATGTCATGGAAGATAGCCATCATACACCTTTGGAACGTCCCAAGAGCATTACATAAACCAAAAGGCATGCGTTTGTAAGCAAATGTTCCATAGGGACAAGTGAATGTGGTCTTTTCTTGGTCCTTGGGATCGATGGGAATTTGAAAATACCCGGAGAAACCGTCTAAGAAGCAGTAATAGTCATTACCAGCTAGACGCTCGAGCATTTGATCCATGAAGGGAAGAGGAAAGTGGTCTTTTCTCGTGGCATCATTGAGCTTGCGATAATCAATACAAACTCTCCACCCAGTAACGAGACGAGTGGGAATCAACTCATTGTGTTCATTGGGGACAACGGTTATTCCGCCCTTCTTGGGCACACAATGGACGGGACTTACCTACGGCGAATCTGAAATAGGGTAAATCAAGCCGGCATCAAGAAGTTTGATAACCTCTTGTTTGATGACGTCGTGAATTTTAGGATTAACCCTTCTTTGGCTCTGGATTGCGGGTTTAAAGTCATCTTCCATGAGAATCTTGTGAGTACAAAAGTTCGGATCAGTTTCGCGGATATCGGAAATTTTCTAAGCAATTGCCTTCTTATGATCTTTAAGCACGGCGATGAGGCGAGATTTTTCTTCTTCTTTCAAGTCCTTCGCGATGATGACAGGCGACTTCTTGTTTTCTTCAAGGTACACGTACTCAAGATGTGGCGGCAACTCCTTAAGTTCTAAATCCGGAGGATTTTCGATGGGAGGCGTTTTCAAAGTCGGAGCATCGATAGCAATAACCATGGGAGATGGTGGAGAAAGATTGTCTTCTTTGAGAAGGTTTTTAAAGAAACACATGTCTTCATCCCAATCGGTGGGAGAATCGTCATTTGCTAAGTTCACATCTCCCATGGTGGCTTCAAGATCTTTCCAAAAGAAATCACTTTCTCCAAATAGAGACAGTGATGAATCAATAGAGTAAACGGTCTCAACATTGGGAAGAGAGGTAGGAATATTTTTACAAGCATCAATAAAGTGTTCTTCACAAGCCTCATCCAGAACGTCAATACAATTAACACTCTCGTATGAATAAGGTTGTTTAGACAAATTTCCCATGTTGAAGACGATTTTATCGTCGCCCACTCTCATGATAAGCTCACCGACTTCAACATCGATGAGAGTGCGACCGGTCCTCAAGAATGGACGACCAACGATCAATGGCACACGAGGGTCCATGTCGTAGTCAACGACAACGAAATCGGCAGGAAAAGTGAATTTGTAGACTCCTACAAAGACGTCTTCGGCTATCCCCACTGGATAAGCAACCGTACGGTTAGCTAATTCCAAATTCATTTTGGTGGGGACTAGCTCAGGGAGAGATAATTGCTTCCAAACGCTTAGAGGCATTAGATTAATACTGGCACCTAGATCGGCTAGGGCCATGCAATTCTCTACTCCTGGGAAGTTACAAGGGATTAAGAAACGACCCGGATCACCAAGCTTGGTTGGCAATTTCCTAAAGAGCACTGCAGAGCAATTCTCATTAAGTTGGGTGTTAGCAATATCAAGAAGCTTCTCCTTGTCGCTAAGAAGATCTTTGAACATTTTCGCTTACTTAGGCATGTGAGCGAGAGCCTCAGCGAAGGAGATGTTGAAATTCAATTGTTTGAACATTTTAAGAAAGTTCAAAACCTGAATATCATCCTTGCTTTTGAGCTTCTCTTTCCTCAACCTTGAGGGATAAGGTATATCGGAAGAAGAGGAAGGCTTTGGGAGAATAGGATCACTCACATCCTTGGGTGGAGGAGGGGTAGAAGTAAGAGGTGGAGAAATTGGGGAAATAGAAGGATGAGGAATAGGAGCAGGTGACTCGTTTTCCTTAGTCACAATCACCGGTGGAGGTATAGGAAGCTCGGGTTCCTTGGTACCTTTGCCACTGCGAGTGGTGATTGCTTTCATCTCCCCTCTTGGATTCGCAACGGTGTTACTCGGAAGAGTACCCGAAGAAGAGGGTTGATTACCTTGGAAGAAACTAGCCATCATGTTTTTTAAGTCATTCGTTTGACTATCCAAAGTGTTTCTCATATCAGCTCTCAGATCGTTCCCTTGTTTCACCAGGTCTGCTTTCAAGTTGCGCACTTCCTGTTGGAGATTGTCCACGATCACATCATTCGTCCTCATGTAGGTTCCAATGTCTTGGTGTAATGCGGTGGGTTGGTTGTAAGGAGCATTGTATGCGGGTGGTTAATAAGCAGGTTGTTGGTAAACTTGGTTGTTTCTTTGAGGTGGATGTTGTTTTTGTGAGGTGGTATGTATGGTCCACGAGATTGTTGTTGTTGTTGAGGAGGGCGGTTGAGGTTTTGTTGTTGGTTTGGGTTGTTAGGAGTAAAAGCGGGTGGTGAGAGATAGTTGTTAGAGCGGTAGCTAAGCAGGTTGCGGTCACCTTGAGGACGAGCTTGATAAGCGGGTTGAGGATAGGTACCGTATGCTGCATTCACATTCTCAGAAGGGTAGTCTTGGGTGGCGGTACAAGTGGTGTAAGAGTGAGGACCCCCGCATATTTCACATGGTTGGCTAACAGCATTGACTTGAGCATTTTTAGCATTGATGTTGTTGGTGTTGCTGGCGGTTTGGGTAGCAAGCGATTCAAGAAGTTTAGTGATTTTGTCAATTCGCTTGTCGCTGTCACTAGTACTAGCACTAGCGACATTGGTCCGAACACTCTTGGTTTGAACACGAGACTTATTCTCAATGACATCCCAAGCAGCATTGGAAGTCTTAGCCAAAAGATTACCCCCCGAGGCACTGTTTAGTGAATCTTGATCATTCATGCTTAAACCATTATAAAAAGTATTAATTTGGTGCACTTTGATAAACCATGTTGTGGGCATTTTCTTAAAAGGTCTTTGAAACGGTCCCAAGATTCACTAAAAGACTCATCGTACTTTTGTTTAAAATTGATAATTTCATTCCGCAAAGCGGTTGTACGAGAGGGTGGGAAAAAGTAGTTGATAAATTTGGTCTCCAAATCCGTCCACGTCAGAATACTTTGTGGCGGTTCCTTAGCAAGCCAATGCCGGGCTTGTCCCTCTAAAGAAAAGGGAAAAAGTTGCAAACGAATTACCTCTTGTGGAACACCATTGAATTTGACCGTGTTCGTGAGTTGTAAGAATCTCTTGATGTGGTCATGTGGATCATCAATGGTACGCCCCAAGAATGGTTGAGCAGAGACCATCTGGATAAAGCCGGATTTGAGCTCAAAGTTGTTGGCTGCAAACGCAGGTATGACAATTGGGGATCATTGTTGCCATCTACATGTGCTTGCAGAAGTTCAATCATCGGGCGATTATCCGGTAGAGGCTCATTGTTGTTGTTATTATTGTTGTTGAAAGGTGGGTTGTTATTGTTATTATTGTTTTGAGGTGGGTTATTGTTGTTGTTTTGTACACCGGTCATGTCTAAGTCTTCGAGAGGCTCGGGCTCTTGATAAGACGTTGATCGTGTACGCATCCACCTGCAAAAGAACTAACAAGGCAAAAACAAAGCAAAAATATTTTTGGTTTTTATGTTTTTTTATTTTTAGGATTTTTGAAAATTTTATATATATATATATTTTTTTTTTGTTTGTGAATTTTTTTAGGAAAAAGTAACGTTCACGGGGAACGGATCCCAAAATCCAAGTTCTCACAAAAAACTGTTGATCTTAACGAGAAGAGCCGGCAGCGGCGCCATTTGATACACGGTTTTGCATTGGGGTCTAGATTTGTCTCGGTATCTCCTCGAATTGATCATGGTTCTAAGTGGAATGATTTGTTCTTGGTTAATAAAAAGGTGCTGGTTTGTTTATCTAGGTTGAACTACTAACAAATAAGTAAGTGTCGAAGAGTAAAATTAAGCTTTAAAAGATTGAACTAAATTGACAAGTAAAAAAAAATAAATGCTTGAAAACTTAACGACAAATTGAGAAAAATACTAACACTTGGAAACTTTGTAAAAACAAGAAATCTAAACAATCGGAAAATCAAATCGGAACCTGATCGGAATATACGGTCGGAAAAACCAATCGGAATATTAGACAAAGTTGCTGATCGAAATACACCCAAAATAACCTCAATCGGAATATGATGAAGTTACCCAATCGGAATAACACAAAACTTAAATAATCGGAATGTACCCAAAGATCCCAATCGAAATAATCTTAAATAAGCACAATCGGAATATGTCAAAACTGCTCACCGTCGGAATACTCAAAACCCTTTTCCGATCAATACGATCGGAATAAGGGGGGAATCTGGTCGGAATGTGCAAATCGGAAAAGGGTTTTACCCTTTCCGATACAATGTTGATCCGAAACTTAAGTAAGATCAATAAGCTATGGAAATAAGCTTATTACCCAAAACTAGCACGAATCAATAATGAACCGGAACAAATAAGCTCGAATAACAACTTATCTAAACTTCAAATAAACAACTTTCAAATCAAACAATAAAAAGATAAACTTTTTAAGAAAACTTTTAAAAGTAGACAACTAAACATACAAATAAGCCAATAAGCACAAAGATCTTAAAGCTTATTAGTATGAAATCTTAAATAAACATAAAAGATTAACTTTTTAAGCACAAAATCATTGATGAACAACACGGATTATACGAAATTTGTACCAAAAGTGAATCAAAATCAAAGAAAGGTAGAATAAGATTAAAGATTAAAAGGCTTGAAACTAAACTTGATTAATGAAAAACAATACAGAGGTTTGATCTTGAAAGAAAGAAAGAAGAAAACTAGTGAGAGAAAGTTTAGAACTTTCTCTCTCTAAAACTAGAGAGAATGAAAAACTAAAAACTAACTAAGACTATCTAAGTGCAAATTTTGTGAAGTAAGGTCCTATTTATAGGCGTGTGATGTTGGGCTTGTGAATGGGCTTTGGTTTGGGCTTCTTTTCTTCTTTCTTCTTTAGTCTTCACGTTTCTTTAAATAAACGTTTCCGACTTTGGATTTTGAGAAGTGTCGGTGAATAATTCCAACTCGTCTTATAATCTTTTGTTTAATAGACTCGAGTTCTTCGACATATATGAATCTTCCATCTTTGGCTCTATTCTTCGATAAATCTTCAAATAGGCACAATGACTTCAAATCTTTTGCATCTCTTGGACAATAGACTTCGTCTTGAGTCTTTTTCTTCGATAAAACCCGTGCAATCCCATGTTTTCTTCAATATTCATCCGGTTGACTCTGAAAACGCAATAAACACAAAAACCACGCATAATTCCAAACAAATGATGTTAAATACGTGTTTTGGTCTCGTTTTAGCCAGAATTAAGTGGTAAAAGGATGGGTGTTTTCACACCTATCAGTAATACTATATTATTTTCTTATGTCTTAAAAATATAATTAACGGGATTCGTCAGTTTATATATTTTCGTGAATAAACTAGTGATTTTTTTAATTATTCAAATGACTAGTTTTAACAAAATATTATTATTAACACTTATATCAAGTTACAAATGTACCCTTGTGACTTAATAATTTGCTAAAGTAATCTATATAGTTTCGTCCGTTAAGTATATCACACCGTTAGTCCTCGTCCGTTTAGTTTATTTATAAAAACGCCCCTAGGGCTTGTAAAACTTTGGGGAAATGACAAAACACCCCCCAAGTCTCGGAATTAATTATATCAAGATTTAGGGCTTGTTTTAAGTTTCCAAAATGAGACTTTTAGTCCCTTTAGTCACGAAAATGTTTTATAAAGTTTCTAGGGCTTATGTTAAGTTTCAAAAGTGTCACAACTAGTCCTTGTAGTTTGGTTTAGCTCACGGTTTAAAATAAACGCACCCCTATACTTTGGAAAATGACACGTTTAGCCCTTGTACTTATACAAAGTCACGAAAACATTTACATAGGTTTTATTAAGTTATGATTTTGGACCTAACTTTCACCAATTGGCAATAATGGCCCGAAAAGACTCCAAGTTTAATAATTGGGCTTGGTTGGCCCAATAAGGCTACGGTTGGGTTTTATGGGCCTAATGGGCTACCTAAATTATTTAGTAAATTTACTAAGTAACTAGTAAATTTACTAAGTAACTAGTAAATTCTAGTTTTACTAAATGGGCTTATGTTTTTACTATTTATCTAATGGGCTTATATTAACTTTACTTAACTCCTAAAATAAGTTAGGGCTTATATTCATTCGGCTTATTTAAGGCTTATGTGCAAGCTTATATGTTTCGGCTTAAATTAATAATTCTAAGGGTTTATATTAGATTTAGGGCTTAATGACTTATGGGCTTATATAGCTACAGCTTATGTTTTTATGGGCTTAAATAAGCTAGATTAAATCTCGGATTATATAACTTTTAGGATTTTTCAAGGCTAGCTTATATAGCATTTTAAGTTTCGGCTTATATAAGTTATTAGGCTTAAATGACGTGGCTTATATAAGTTACAGTCTTTGGCTTATATTAGGTTTTAGAAATCCTAACACATGGCTTATATAATTTTGTATGGCTCGGCTTATATTACTTTTTATAACATTTTAAGGCATAGTGATTTACTCTAGGGCTTAAATAAGTTCTTCATGCATAATTATACACGTTATAGAGTTTTAAGGGCAAGAGTACCCATAGACATCATATAAGCCGTGGGCTTATATGTTGCTTAGGGTTAGTTTATAAGCTTCCAACGTATGCATGCATTACCAACTCCATTTTTATAGTGAAAACATGCATGAGAAGCAAAATAAATAAGGAAAAGCTTAGAGAGGGTTTATGCTTACTTGCTTCAAAAAAACGAGATGATGACTAGGGTTTTGGTGTTCTAGACGTCGGGTTACTCTTGTGGTGACTTAGGATGATCTTGAGTTTGACTTGAATGCTAGAAATATCTTGTAACTTGCACTAAATGCTTGGGAAGACCAAGAGTAAATGCTAGGAGTTGTCTAGGTGTTTTGTTTGTGAGAGTAACCGAATATGGGTGTGTGAGTGATGTGTGAAGCTTAGTGTTTGCTAAATATCCCAAGTATGAGATTGAGGGTTGTGGTTTGGGTTGTATACACGCCAAGAGAGAGAGAGAGAGAGAGATCGATTTAGAGGATTTTGGATGTGTACCTTAGGAGTACATGATTTAATGACAAGGAAATGTACATATGTCATAACCTTCCCGTTTGTCGTCGCATATGAGGTCTCCAAGGGAACAAAAATAGTTTGCATAGTGTTTTTATTAAATGGGAAAGTTGTACACATGAATATGTTGTGTGGATGTAGGTTACTACACGTCTAATGACACAAGGGAAGGGTGCTAGCTGGCTTAAATATGTGATGTGAGTATAGTAACCTAGTACATGTTTTAATTGCAAAGTTTGTACATGGTGCCTTTGTTTTAATATAAAACCGGTGGTATATGCTAGTCAAAGGAAGGAAAAAGTGTTTCATATAGTGTAAGACTTAAATAAACTAGGTTGTACAAGTTTAAAAGTCAAGAGTGTAATTGGTAAGGGTTTTTGGTATTTAAATGTTATGTATGTATATGTATTCAGCTATAAGGGAGTCTAGGGTATTTTTATGTTTAATTTTTGTGTCTAAATATAGTTACTAGGAGTATAGGTATAGTACTGTGTGAGTATGTTTAAGTCTAGGTTGATTTTGGTTAAGTTTGGGATCCTTGGTGAAAGTATGGTCATTTTTAGATGAGGAAATACTTTACTATATTAAAAGTATGACAACTTAGTTTAAATAAGTTAAAATGGTTAAAGGTAATGTTTAAATATAAAAACAGTTGGTGTGTAATGTAAAGTCATTTATAATGTAAGAAATATATATATATATATATATATATATATATATATATATATATATATATATATATATATATATATATATATATATATATATATATTTAAAGCTTAAGAATTTATACTTAAGTAAATATCTGTTAATTGTGATCATGAGTTTGGATTTATGAACCAATGTGATGAATGCTTATGGTTATATGTTCAAGTGACTAGAATGTCCAAAAAAGAGTGATTGGTTATTGACCTGCATGTTTATAAAATGTAGTCATCCAAATGTGACTGTCCTTGTGATAAGTGATGAAAATCATAATGTATGCTATGAGATTAAATGTCTCCATGTTTTGATGATTAAAATAACGTATGTTGTGTATGATGCATATGATTGCTCAAAGGATTTCATGGAAAGGTGGTAATATATATTCAGATATCATAAGGTGACGTATACAATGATGACATAGTAAAAACCTGAATTTACAGGTTTTACAGATGTGCATTTTAAAACAGGACCAATACTATAACAACCGGTCGCATCAAGGGATTTTTGAAAATAACTAAAGTACTCAGGCAGGGGACGAACAACGTAATTTAAGATATCGTGTAGATTTTTTTTAAAAAAGTAAAGAGCTCATACGATACCTTCGACGAAACTTTCCCTCCGGATATTTAAGTTCGTTCTCGTCGTTTCCGAAGTAGTCATCGATTAGCCTTTCTTCAGCAAGTTCTCGTTCACGAAATATGTATGTCGCTTCCAATGTGGACCACGACGCGAACCCTCGGCTTCTTGTTCACACAAACCCACATAATGTTGATATGACTCATAATCGCGCATATATTTATCATAGTCGGGTTGAAAGAATGCATCAATATGATCGTATTCGTTGAAATCATTGACATTATTTGGATTCATATTTGAAAAAGAATTGAGAATTATTGATGTGGAATATGATTTGAAAGTGTGTGATAAGTAAGAATTATTTAGAGGGTATTTATAGAATTTTTAGATGTGTAAAAATAAGTTTTAGGGTTTATTTTTAAAAAAAAAACGCTCCCCCAACGGCTATATAGCTGTTATATTCAAAAATTTTAAAATAAAATAAAATAAAATAAAAAATTGTTAACCGCGTGGGCTAGTATGGTCAGGCGAGGGCCTTGACGCGAGGCCACGAAACCTTGCGCCGTTTTCTTTTCTCGCGCGGACGAATGGCGCTAGCCTTTGGCACGACCACTCTAACTGCTCTAAGAGGTCGTTAATACCTCACTAAATACAAAAGTGATCATATAACAGTCTTTAAATTTGGAAATAGTTTGAAAATACGCAATATAAAATAACATTTAATTAATTTTAATATGATTTTCTTATTAAAAATTGATAAAAAGTATTTTTAGCATCTTATTATTATTTTCTTTTTACACATTTAATTTAATACGTAAATGTTATAAGTTTGTAGTGACGATTAAACTATTTAACTTTTGAGTAATCTATACAGCAAAAAGTGTACTTATATTTTTGCACATTATATAGTTTAAGTAGCTAAAACTTATGTAAACGTCAAAAGTCGCATAACAACTTCATCCAGTTTGTCAACCAAAATTATAAAAATGATCCATGTGGTTGTTCGGGTTTAACGAAAATGATTTTTCTTTTCCGAATTTTCTCTATGTGATTGTTACTTATAAAGGGTTTGATTTGTTGACCTATCTATCAATTTATGCTATTAACTACAAACCATTCAAACCCAATAAATCACTAATTAAAACCCATATAAAACAAACTAAAACATATTTCTAATCTTCAAATCCAATCAACCGATGATACCACATTTCTTTCCATATTTTTCAACTTCAATTTTTTTTTGTTATTTCTTATGTTTTCGATTAGGAGTGGAAATGAGTCGAGCCGACCCGAGTACTGTCAAGCTCGAGCTCGACTCGAATACAAAAACTCGAGCTCGAAACTTGGCTCGAGCTCGATCGAGTTTTATATTTCAAGCTCGGCTCGTCATATAAAACTCGAGCTCGAAACTCGACTCGAGCTCGATTATTTTCACATGTCATGCTCACACTCGATAAATACTATATCAAGCTCGACTCGACTCGATTTACTTATATAAAAGAGTAAAAAATAATTTAATTAAAACTCGATAAGGCTCGCGAGCTTCTCGAACCAAGTATATTAGAGCTCGAACTAGACTCGAATATGTATTCGAGTAGCTCGAACTCGAGCTCGACTCGTTTAGATCTAATCGATTTTGAGTAGTTTATAAATCGATCTCGAGTAACTCACGAGCTGTTTCGGCTCGTTTACACCCCTATTTTCGACCACTATTTTCTCACACAAATAAATTAAAATATGCTAGGAGTGTTACAAATCCTACAGAATCTAACCCAAAAAACAAAGACGCAATCATTTATCAATCTTTTTTTCATCACAATCATTTATAAATTCAAGTCACTTTTTTTGTTTTTTTAACAGGCAAATGTTAATGGTTAGTGGGTCAAATCGTATAATTACCCCTTTAATACATTAAGGGGAATGAATAATTCAACAATAAACAATAATAAAATGATTGTGAGAGGGCAACTATAGCAAATTCATCCTCTCCACCCACTTAGAAATGCTTCTCTCTTTATAACCGTTGATGGTGAATACTTTTTATTCTTTGTAAAAAGCCATTGTATCAATTTCATCCCCTCCACTCATGTGTAATTTCATCCTCTCTTTACAACCTTTGATGCTGATTACTTTTTACAAGTTTTTTCAGCCATTGGTAGGGTTCATCTCCACCGCCCATTTTATCTTATCTCTCATTCTTATCTCTCATTCTGGATCTCTCAATTATTTTTCTCTCTCTCATCCGTCTCATTTTGATCGGATCTATCTACCACATATCTACTTTTGATCGGTGTATTGATCTACAAAAACACCTTTTTGTTGCCCCGATCTCTTCATTGTCGCTTTTTGGTTGGTGGTGTTGTTGATCGGTTGATGATGATAGGAGGACTTTTCTTCATTTGATGGGGACAAATTATAAGCATTTGAGAAATGGGTGCTTTGTTTTGTCTACTTTCTTGATTTGTAGAAGTTTATTGGATTTTGATTGTCAATTGTTGATTGTGGTTGGTACGAATCCCATTCTTCCATATCTGAGCCTCTATCCCGTTTGTTTTCTGATTATTGATGTATTTTTGTGTTCTACGATCAGTAGAACAAGAACACCAATTTTTTTATATCTCTTTTTAGCATATTTAGATGTGTTTATTTGGATGATTTAGTAAGAATCAGGAGGGTTTTGAAGATGCAACAAATATAATAATTTTTCAAGATACAATGTTTAATTTTTTTTTGATTCTATTGAAGTTTGTATGTCAAAATTTTTTTGTTTAAATTGATTGGATTATTTGGCTGATGTATCTGATGAATGTGTAAAACAGTGGAGCTGGTGGTGGCGGTGTGGCAAGGATTCCGGTGGGTTCAACAAAGGGGTACACCCTATATTCCGGGTATGGAAAAAATGAATTTGTTTTTTTTCTTTTCAGTTTTTTGGGTTGGAGTTGGGATGATTTTAGGATGCATTGTTATTTCGTTTTTGTACTTACTTATCGGGTGATTTGAGTGCGGCTGATAAGAACCGACAAGATATCTAAAAATCGTCAAGATTGCCCTATGATTCAGCTCTATAAAAGGGCTTTTTCCTTTATTCTTCTACAAAAAATTGAAATATTGTGATATTGTTAGGTTTTTAATGCCTTATTCTATTTGTATATATAATAAGATTTCTAAATAAGGCTGACAGTTTGTAACATAATGCAGGTTACGGTTCCTGTACGAGTGAAATCCCGCTGTTAAAAACCGATTCCTGTACGAGATTTCAGTTGCTAGAGAGAATAACACCTTTTTATTTCTCAGTGGGTGAAGATGGGCTGAATCGAAAATTTTGGAAGCTCGCGTTCGGCTCATGAAGGTAGGTTATCGTGTCGATTTTTGTTTGTACTTAAGTTACGCCTTGGTGTCATTTAATGATTTTTGCATATTAAAAAATAAGATGCGCTAATCTGTTATTAGGCGGTGGTAGAAAACGTATTTAAATAATGTCATCATTGTAGGAGTGGTTGCTGCATCGGTTATGCTCACAGATTTTAGGAGTCGGCTTGAATCTAGAAAAGCTGTGGTGAGTTGTTTTTTTGAAAAATATCCCGATTTGGATGGCTATAATGAGATTGTGTGAAGTTTGTATTAAAAAAGTTACGATTGAAATTGCCTAATTTATGCTATTATCTTGAAAAAAAATGATGTCACTCATACGTATATGTAAATTTTCCTTGCGTTATTTTCTGAGAAACTAATAGTTTGAATGAAAAACAAGCGAGCTTTTTGCAGACATAGCTATTTTAAGTTCAGGACTTTGATTTTGTTGTGTCTAAGTAGTACTGTTACTATGTGTAGTTTCAGCCAGTTTTAAAGTAGGAACTTAGAGTTAATTAAATAATGATGAAGGAAAGACGGTATCTATCAATGGCAACACACCCTCGAAAGATACTAATCCTATATTTTGGCAAACTTAACCTGCACAATAGAGTAAATATTTGGTCTATTTGTGTCATCTATATTACGTAAACACAATAAACTAAAAGCCATCATTAAAATAACTACATTTCAACCGGATTATTAAACGATTAGTTGATAGAATACAAAACCGCTATTCTTTATTTGGACTTACATTTCTTATACGTAACATGTTAGAAGCACATTGGCGCATTCGGGGTACAAAAAGCATATTATTATACACGCCGAGCTATTAAGACCTTAAGATATATCGTTAGTGAAAACTCACCATCTTGCTCTTGGCTATGTTCTTTCTGTATGTAACAGGTGGTTTCTCAAAATGTAAACATTTCAGGTTTTTCAGGATGTTGGATTCTCAAAATGGAGCAGGAGAACTATCAGGTAGGCACGGTTATTCTATTTGATTTATATTTATTTCTTTATAGATGTACTTAAAACTTTCGGCTTATTCTCAGATTGTGACTACATTTGTGCCTCCTCCACCCGCTGCAACCGTTTTGTCGTTTCATCCACAATACAGTAATATTATTTCCATAGGCAAAGGTTATGAAGATGTCCATTTTAGAGCAAGAACTGTTACCGGTGAAGGCATGGATGATGTAAGTGTTCATCTTTTGTAAATGCTCTTCTTACGTCTATGTGGGATAAAAGAGTATCTTATTATGTGTTTCAATGAAAGGTGATAATAGCAACCCATTCACTCATGAGTGGGTTAATTTTTAAAACACTAAAAATTTTCTTGGAATGTGAACATCAAATTTATGTATAACACAAGCTATATACTATGAAAATGTGAAAACCAATTTTGGATAATTTAAAGCATAATGGTCAAGTCGTCATCCATATATACATGAGCTTATGTAACCTAAGGTTATTGTAGGATCGGATCTACGTGTACCGTTTGTCGACATTAAGAGGGACATCTGTTCCTTTTAGGAAAAAATTCCATGTTTTCATGAACGAGAGTTCCACTTGATGTTCAGTTTCTACTATTACTTTACAGCTTGTTGCTGTGAGCCTGTGATTACATAATCATTAGATTATACTAATATTCAAGCAAATTAAGAATATCTTGAAACAAAACAAATGTACCTGTCTAGTCGACCTACTAAGCCATGAGTACTTGAATCATAATTCCAATGAACACTATACAAAAGCTGTTGCGTAAAACTAATATGTATATGATGATGAAACAGGTTGCTGAAGTATGTGTGGAGAATCCAACCGATCTTTTCGTGGAAGCTAAAGTCGCGACGTATTCTGTTTTTCTATACGTAGGCAAAAGCAGTAACTCAGTTTGTTGATGCAATATTGGACGAGACTGTTTGATGCACAAGATTTGTTTGGTAACCGTGAGTGTAGGAAGTCAGTTGCACTTGGTCTTGCAATTTTTTGAGCACTTTCAACATCTTTAACAAGACGCCTGCAGCGAAGCGCGGGTATTAATCCTGGTGATATTTAAGCGGAAGAATGTCTTCTTCGAGCCTTCACCTGATTATGTTACACTCCTTATCCGCTTCGCCTGAAAGGCCCTTGGCAGGTCTTGAATCCAAGACTTCAAAAAACTTTTTCCAATGAAACGTACACTTAGTGAAATCTTGATGACTAACTGAGTTATGCCAGTTGATTAAGCAACACAACCTTTACTTATAGTTTACGTTTTACAACATAACGAAGACAAAGTATTCACTCAATATCTTTTTAATCAACCCACCACCAATTACAAAAAACGCATCTCGAACTGAAGCACAAAACTATTTTACTGTATACTTTACTACTACAGTACATGTTTTTGTTTGTTGGCGGGAGATATTGTTTATTTATTTATTTTAACATTAATTTTTTACTAATCACACAAACTGTCTAACAAATTCTATTTTACATGTTTCCATTGAGACTTAAACTCACATTTAAATTAGAGGACCGCTCACATAGCGCTAAGCCAAAAAGCTTTTGATTTTAAGACGTTTTGTTTTTCTTTCGGATCGGTTTTTTTACTGCAAACAAACTCACTATTGCATAGTTCAAAACTTCAAATTCGAAGTATCATGTATCTGTGTTTACTTTTGTAGTCATACAGAGATTAAAGGCCTGTTTGGTATGGTGGGATCACCCGTAAGACTTAGGTTTTAATGTTTTTGGAATGTTTGGTTGCCTGATTGGATTATTCTGACCCGACTCAAAAACCATGAACTTTAATTTTTTAAAAAGTAAACACAATATGATTCTTTAAGAAAAAGACAAAATCCCCTCCTGACAACACTTACGTGTCATCACAAATCACCTACTTGTTTTCTATTTTATTTCTTTTTTATTAAATCTTTTAACTTATATTAATATTTTATTTTATTATAATATATTTTCTCTCTCCAAATCAAACCCACTACTTTATAAACCCATACCTAAAGTAAAACCCGACTTCAAACTAAACGGGACCTAAGGCTTCGTTTGTGTGAGAACCCCCAAAATCAGGTAAGAAACACGTAGGCAACAAGGGGTTCCACGTCGTGGTACAAGAAATAAAGAAATACTGTTGACACAAAGTTGATGTAATAAAACATTTACATTACATCATAAAAGATCAGAGTTTTTAAACAAAGGTCCCAGAGCTTTGTAAGCGTAAAAATCTATTATTTAAACATGGTTTTGTAATATATGGTTACCAATAATATAGGATAAACTTCTGACAGCTTTTACCAAAACCAAAGTTTAAAATACAACATAGAAATCTCCAAGCTGCGAAAATATCATGCGAGCTCCCATCCAAGCAAAACTAAGAATTATTACCTGAGATTAAACATGAAAAATGTCAACACAAAGTTGAGTGATATTCATAGGTTTTACAGTAAAGGTGTGGAACACAAGCATTCATTTATAAAACAAGTAAATAACCTTGATATGTATGATCTTCAACACAAGGCAACAAACAGTCTAACCAAAGGTTGATAAACCTTCACTAGCTTGGTGTCAACAAGCTTGTAAGGGCTTATAGATTTTGGTTGGGGTTAGAACAGGTATAATAAGCAAAACAGAACCAAGGATTTTCAACTTTTTCAAACTTGAAAACCTTATCAAACATAAACGTGCTTTAACCAAAAGATCAAAACACTTTATAACATCAAATGGAACTCAGAATCACTCTTAAACAATACCAACTTTTAAAAACATAAAAAAGAATTACAAATTTCTTAAAAATTACAATTTAAAAAGGGATTACAATGTTTAAGAAGTAAAACTGGATCAAGGCTCTCTCACATGTTGAGGAGTCCTTATATAGGCCATAAGGCTGAGATTACAATGCAAAACCCTAGCTACAAAGTCTCTAAAATGCCCTTGAGTCTTCTAGATGCTTGAGGAGATATGAGCTGTCCCATTTGATTCTAGACGTTCATTTTAGCTTTGTGACCAAGCAAGGAGTGTGGGTTGTTGATTTGGCCACGTGTCATTCCTTGGAGAGGAAGTTGAAATATGATTGGTGGACGGCTTGAATTGGTAGGGTCCATGAGTGAACTGGTGAAAGGTTTCAAGTATAGGATGTAAATGTGTGAGGGTGAATTTCATTTTGGTAAAGGTAATTTGGAAAAGCCTCTTGTGCGGTGAAAGTAAAAACTGGGTTTCATACATGTGAACAGTGGGTGCTTTGATCCTAAAAAGTTGGGAATTATTTGTTTGCCGCGTGTTTGATTGTTTGAACTTTGGAAATGGCAGGTATAGTCCTTGTTCTTTGGGAAAACTTGAAAAACATGTTTTTCAGCCAACAAACTCATATTCCTTTGTTAATAAACTTTCACTTTTCACACTTTCGCCCTAAAACTTTGGTATAAGGGTTTTAAGGACTTGTTTCGCCATTTTTGAATATTTCAAGGACTGATCTTGGACATTTATCATCTTTGAAGGTCTTTATTGGATGTTTGACTTCATGAGGGACCATTGTTAACAATTTAGAATTCTTGAGGGACTAAACTTGCCAAATCTTCAAAGTTGAGCGTCCATTTTGTAATTTTGACAAACTTAAGGGACCAAACTTGTAATTATGAATATACAAGTGTATTAAGTATCATTTTTATCATAAGTGAGGGATCATTCTTGTACATCTTCAAATCTTCAAGGTCTTTTCTTTGAGAAATCCATAACTAGGGCCCGGTTCATTGTGTGGCTTCGTTTCTCGTGTTCGTTTTTCCTTGTTTCTTGTGATCTTTTGTCTTTTTCATGATATCCATACCTAAAATACACAAGTAAACAAACACAAAAATATATATGGTATTTTGATGACATTTTATGCATTTAAAGCCTGAAAAGAACGATGAGATCATGTATAAATGCCATCTCATCACTGCACTTACTCTATCATCCCATCACCCTGGTCTTTTTGGTATACATCAGGTTTTTGGACGACTGTTTACAAGGTTTGTTCCTTTTTTCGCATTTTTTGAAGCTTTTGAAATCTGTTAAAATCCATTTCAGATATCATTTTAAGGTGGTGCATACATTGAATGGCCATCAACGTTTATAAAATGTGTGATTTTGTTACAGTGATGCAGAGCTTGCACAAAACCCACCAGAGAGTATCCAAAGGCTGAGGATTTTAGGGCGCACTAAAAACCAGAACTTATTCCTGGCTTGGAAATTTGAATGATATTGATTCATTGATACAACACCATGGCCGGAGCATCAGTTTGGTACTTCTTAGTGTAATTAATATAGATAATAGCTTCCTTATAGACCTTATTGTTTACTACATGAACAGACATAAGTGCTTTGTGGAACATCAGGAAACATGATAATTTTAGTTAGACTTAGTAGAGATTCTAGAATTATCCAGGTAATGTCACATCACATATGTATGAATAAAATTGCTTACATGTTTATGTTTGTTTTGCAAGTGTTGTTGTGCTTATAGTCAATGCACTTTTGCAACCTTTCTTCTGCTTGCTATGCACCGTACCACGACTATGGAAGCACATGTATAAGTGTTTTAACACGTATATGATTATTTACTGATGTATGTGTAAGATTTGGTGTGTGAATGTGAAATGATTCATTTGTAGTTTAGAAAAAGGTTGAAACTTTATCTAGGAAAGATTAGGTTCATTTTGTCATTTAACTTAGAGTAACAACGTTGTTTGGATGTGTTTATCAAGAATGGATGTGTTTACATCATACCGCGTTAAATTTGGTAAACGACTTGTATGCAAAGTTCACTACGTGGCCTTAGTGGTTGCGTTTAATGATTTGGTTCAGTTTGTGTTTTCATTGGGCGGGTTTAGGCGTTGGGGCATCATAGCTGACCTTATATGCGGATCTTTTAAGCAATAAAATATAAAATTATACATGACAATATAAGAGCAAAAAAATAAAATTTTGAAAACCGACTAATAAGAATGAAATCCTTCTAAACATGCAAGTAACTTATAAGTTTGATATTTATCGGAAGAAGTTGTTTTATAAATGAATTTCTTCAGCAGATTTCCAACTGGCCTTAACATACAGAAGGAAAGAACCATGATTATGGTTCTGATACGAGACACACAAGAATAAAGAAAAAGGGCTAATGATGTTTCAGATTATATTGTTTGCACTACAATTAAATGGAATATTAAGTCGTGTACAATTTTCTACAAGTTGAGTATATATTAGTTGTAAAATAAGCACTTGAAAGTTGATGTTGTGTTCATTTTTATTCCTTTTTTGTGCTTATGTAAATTGTATGTTTTGGATAATGGGAAAACGAAGACGCTTGCGTCATGTATTTATAAAATTACACAAATTAGGGGTGACAACGGAAGAGGCTAATGTTTATGTGAATGTTGGAAAAGAGGTGAACGATATTGTGTTGCATTGGACATTACATAATTTAGGTGGTGCACTGATAGGTTTACTTCCTGTTCATCACCCAGCGGGGCCGAATTCATGGAGAGCATATACCTAAACTTGACCCTTAAATATATCAAATTTTCATCTTTTGCGACGACATATTGTTTGCCTCAGTGAGTAATGAAGTTGAAAACTTGCCGATCGAGCCATGGTGTAAGAAACACAACCAAATATGAGAAAATTTGAAGACGAAGTATTTATTTATGACCCAAGTGTTTCACGATAGGATTGGCAAACGAGGTTTCTATTTATGTGTATGTGACTATATGTAATGTTGAAACTTTCATTAGCAAAATTTAAATTGCATTATCTCTAATCGTCACTGTCATTATCAGTAGAACTTTTCGATACTATACAAACACATTGGACAAATGGTTCTAATTGTTTTGCAAAATCATGACTCCACACTACAAGTGTTTTTCTTAAATCTTTTTTTGTTGTTCACACTTCTAATGCACTTTGTAGTCACTTTGAAGAAGAGGCTTATAAGTTATAACGCTATGTAGCAAATTTGAAGACAAAGATTTAGATTATTTGATAGGTGTGTAAACACACATCTTTTCTACCACTTAATTACAATAATAACCGGACCAAAACGTGTATTTTATGTCTTTTATGTCAGAATTATGCGTGGTTTGTGTTTTTGTTGTGATTTAGGACGAAAAGGTGAAAAGTGGAGAAAACACGGGAATTCACGGGCATTTACGGACTTTTATTGAAGAAAAAGATGAAAGACGAAGTCAAGAAGTCAAGAGTGCAAAAAGAACGGAAGTCCAAGACCAATTCTGAAGATTTACCGAAGAAAAAGTCAAAAGACGGAAGTTTATCAAAAGCCGAAGAATTCAAGTCTATTTTATTGAAGAATTTAAAGACGAGTTCAAAGAAATCCCGAAGCCAAAAGTCCTTTAAGTCCAAGTTTAAAGAAGATTAGAAGAAAAGGACTAAGCATGCAATTAATGAAGATTAAAAGAAGGAGGGACTTAATCTCGCAATTAAGAAGAAATGAAGGAGGGGAGGAAGTTTCCTAATCCTCCCCTATATATAGATTAGGATGTTTATTATTTTTCTTTGTTGGCTAAGTGTGACAATTAGTCTTCCACTTTTAATTACCTTGTCATTTAAATACTTGTCAATTTAATTACCTTGTCTTGCACCTTAAATTCATTTAATTTCAAGTAAGTTTTCATTTAATTATTGTCAATCTTTACTTTATCTTGTTAATCTCTTATCTACCTTTCTTAATCTTTGATTTTCATGTTTATCTTTGTGTTCATGTTCTTATTTTTATTTTGATCAAGTGGATTTTTGATTATTGTGGTTAAATTTGTTTGTTTTGTTGATTTAAATTGTTAGTTTATGATAATTGATGTTTCGTTATTAGTTTGATTGAATCGTTTGTTTGATTTTGGTTGAATTTGTTATTAGATTCGTATATTTGTGATCCCTTGTTCTTCGGGGGTATTTGTTTGTGTGTCTGAGATTCTCAGGTAAAACATCCGGATCAACGCCCAACCTTCCGAGCCAAGAGTGTTTCATTCGGAACTAGAGAAGTTCCGGATCAAGAACCTTCATTCGGAACTTTAAAAGTTCCGAGTCAAGCTTAAACTTCCGACTCAAGCTTTGTTCATTCGGAACTCAAAAAGTTCCGGATCAACTTAAAGTTCCGGACGAAGGACAAGTTCCGGATCAACTCATTCATTCGGAACTCTAGAAGTTCCGAACGAAACTTCCGAGTGAAGACTTCCGAGTCAAGACTTCCGGACGAAATCTTCCGGATCAGTTCTTCCGAACCAAAGTTCCGGGTCAAGAGGTTCATTCGGAACTCAAAAAGTTCCGGATCAACTTAAAAGTTCCGAATCAAGTTTTGGGGCTGTGGAAGTTCCGACTCAAGATTGTTTCACTCAGAACTCAAAAGTTCCGAGTCAAGCTAGTTCATTCGGAAGTTTTGAACTTCCGAATCAAGGATTCTTACAGGTTTTGTTATTATCTCCTTTTTAATTTTCTGTCTTTCATTTTCAATCTTTATTTCTCCCGCCTTTTATTTAATAGCATTTTAAAATTATTTGTCTTAACTTTATTTTATCCTTGCCTTAGTTTAAGTTTTAGTCGCGTTTTAAGATTGCATTAGGTAGATTTAAGTTTACGTCATTTACTTTAGTGCCCTTTAATTTCAGTCACGTTTTTAAATACTTGCACCATTATTTTAATTAGACTTAGATTTAAATTAACGCACTTTTATTTTAATTGTCCTGCACATTTTTAAAACTCCAACGACACATTTTTGTTCCCACCAAAATAAAACTGAGTCACACATTAAACACAAGTTTTTCAATTCGAAGAGACACACTTAAACGAATCTTTTACCTGGCCAAAAGCCAGTTATCAAATGGCGCCGCTGCCGGCTCTTTTCGTAAAGATTAACGGTTTTCTGTGAGAGACGCGTTGCTTTTTGGGATCCGTTCACTTGTGAGCGTTATTTTTCTTGCATAAAAAATTCAAAAAAAATCATAAAAAAATTAAAAATCCATAAAAATTAAAAATTTCAAAAATCCAAAAAGATTTTATCTTTCTTGTGTATATATATTGTTTTTGTGTTTGGTTTCTTTTTCTTTTGCATTTTCAGGTGTATGCGTACTAGATCTTCCAATTATCAAGAGCCCGAGATTCAAGAAGATTTAAGTATGACAGGTGTTAACAACAACAATAATATTCCACCGCACCTCAACAATAACAACAATGTTCTTCCACAGCCCGATCTTCGGACCATGGAGGAACTTTGTCAACCAACCATGTTTGGACGAGGAGGACCGATTGCGCCAATGTAAATCAACGCTCCTGAGTTTTCGTTGAAGCACCACATGATTCAGCAAGTGCAAACAAACCCATTTAGAGGATTGCCTGATGATGATGCCAACAAACACCTCGACAAGTTCATTACAATCACCCAAAGCATGAAGTTGGTCGGTGCCACAATGGATGAACTTCGCCTACAACTCTTTCCACATACTTTATTACATCATGCCGAGAAATGGTTTGATCGTCTCCCGAAGAATTCTATTCACACTTGGGAAGACATGACTCAACGCTTTTTGTCGCGCTACTTTCCACCATCCATGGTCACGAGCCTTCGCAATCAAATCAGCGGTTTCATGCAAGACCCTGATGAATCTCTTTTTGACGCTTGGGAGAGATATAATGTCTTGATCGATAGATGTCCAAACCACAACATGCTTCCCGTCACATTGATGGACACTTTCTACAACGGATTGACTTTTCGAGATCGTGATACGATTAATGCAGCCGCCGGTGGCACATTCTTGAAAAGGAGACCCGAGGAGTGTAGAGAGCTAATTGAGAACATGACTACTCATCATAAGAACTGGGATTCCTCTGCTTCTTCAAGGAACAACCCGAGAGTCAATGTTTCTTCTACTTCAGCAAACCCTGAGATGACCGAACTCACCCGCATGATGACTGAAATAAGCAAAAGTATTACGCTTCTCGCTTCAAACCAACAACAACAACAAGTTAAAGCGGTTGCTAATCCTTGTGAAACATGTGGCGGTCCTCACTCATACACCGATTGTCCTTCGACACAAGGAAATCCGGAAAATGTGTATGCGGCTTACGGTAATTATTCACCGGAAAATTACCAAGCTAGACAACAAGGGGATAGAAATCTGCTGAGCTACCGTTCTAACAATTACCTTTCACCCGGTTTTTCTCCTCAAAACCAAAACCTCGCCACCAACTACAATAGAAGCAACCAAATCCCACCAAGAGCTTCTAATCCTTATCAACCACCCACCCAACAAACCCCACCCTTTAATCCCGATGTTGAAGCCATCATGAGAACTCAAGGTGAGCAAATCAAGAATCTACAGAGCCAAATAATCAATTTGAAAGGAGATATCGTGAAGCAAGGTAATGACATTAGAACCGAGGTTCGCGACAATATTCAATCCTCCTTCAGCACTCAAACGACTGAATTAAAGAATCTGTTGGCTAGTTTCTTGCTCGCCACTCAACCTTCTACTTCAAGTTCTCTACCTTCAAACACCGTCACTAATCCGCGAGCTAATGTGAGTGCTATTACTACTCGTAGTGGAGTTACCATCGTAGGACCATCAATCCCGCCCCCATCATCTACACCTCCTCCACCACCATGTATCCCTACTCCTCCTACACCTAGTATTAGTGCACCATTACCGTCTCCGCCTCGTCATGACGATGTCTCTAGGAAGGACACTTCAACATCTCAACCTTTACCAACTACACCTTCACCTTCCACCTATAAACCTAAAATCCCATACCCTTCTCGCATAGGCAAGACCAACGAGCTAACCAAGAATGACTGTCAAGTATCGAAATATGTGAATATGCTATCTCAAATGACCATCAACATTAGCCTTGTTGAAGCACTTTGCCACATGCTGAAATTTGTCAAAGCATTCAAGGAATTGCTTAGCAAGAAGGAGAAGCTGATTGAACACGCCAACATACGCTTAAATGAAGTTATTCTTAAAGAACTTCTGGAAAAGCTTGGAGATCCCGGTTGTTTTGTGTTGCCTTGCGTGTTCAACAAAACTAAAGAATTTACTGTCCTTGCTGATCTCGGGGCTAGTATTAATCTTATGCCTTTGAGTGTTTGGAAAACACTATCATTACCCGACCTCATTCCAACAAAGATGACTCTCGAACTTGCAAATCGCACTCTCGCTTACCCCGTTGGTATAGCCGAGGACGTGTTTATCAAAGTTGGCACATTTACTTTCCCGGTCGATTTTGTCGTAGTTGATTATGAAATGGACCCTCGTATTCCTTTAATACTTGGTCGGCCATTTTTGAGAACCGGACGAGCTTTAGTTGATGTGGCCGAAGGTGAGTTAATCTTAAGAGTCGGGGATGATTCAAAAGTTTTTAAAATGGGGAAGCTTACAGGCAAATCTTTTGAACGAGAATCAGTGAATATGATTAATGTGCTCGATGATTTTGTCGTCTACAACAATCCTCTATTCGATTCTTCCATCGATAATCCACTCTTGACGATGATGTGGATGATTCTCGCTCCACTTTGGAACCTTCTCCCATTTATGATTCTCCACCGGTCTTTGATGCTTATGATGATGATGATTCTAGCTCAGACTCGGATGATTTTGATGATTGTACTTCTGAGTATCCCGAGACGCCTACATACGATGATTTTGATGAGGCCGATACTCTTTCGAGCGATTCTTCACATGATGAAGATCCTCCGCCATCACTCGATCCTACTTTGGACGATTACTCATTTGAGGAAGATTTCTCTGAATTTCTCAACACTTACTTCCCTCATGAGAGTGATGCTCCTCCTTATGACTTTGAAGATTATCGTCTTGATCCTACTTTGGATTTGAAGCACATTCTTTCTAAGGAGAAGAAACCGGTCGACACCAATATCCGTTGCACATATGATCTGACACCTCTTTGTCCCACTTCTAAGGACGAGGTTGTGCTTCTTTGCGGATCTTCTTCACACTCGGCTGAGCCTGAGTGCTATTTTAACCTGAAGGAAAAGGTGTTCGACCCCGGTATTGAAGTCTTTAAGCCATCTCAGTATCCACCTGATGAAATAAAAGGAAAAATCTTTGGAATTATTGAAGACATGCTTGCAACACTTCACCCTTGCTTCCACCGTGCTCCATCGCTGCTTAAGGGAACCTTGCCTACTCTTCTTTGGCTTGCCTTGTTCGCCTTAAGCTTGTGTTATTTGCTCGACGAAAACTATGTCTTTGATCCTGGTGGATATGTTTCACGCTTCTTCCGTTGATAATCAAGGTCGAGTCAGGCTCACGACTCGGTTAACAAAAACCAAGCGCTTCTTGGGAGGCAACCCATGCATCTATCTTTTAGCTTTCTTTATCATAAGTGTAGGGGGGACCCTTTGGTTTGCTATTTCCTCTCCTCACTTCTTAATCAGGGATTCGAGCTTCAATGATACACTCTTGATGATTCTTGCCGACCCGTGATTCCGTGTTCTACTTCATCCCGGTTCTATCCTAAACTCTTTTTGATTCACTATTTTATATTTTCTCAATATTAAAATAGGAATCTCTTTAGTTGTCTTTTCCTTAGCAAGATTTAAACAAAGTGCACAATGTCCTAAGTGTAGGGGAGTTTACTCCCACATGCTTAAACATTGAGGACAATGTTTATCTTAAGTGTAGGGGGGACTTCTATCAAAGTTAAGTGGTCTTTTCCTTGTAATTGTCCTCATTTTAACCAGAAAATCAATTTTTCGACATTTTTCAAAATTTTTGATCTATTTTGGCCTATTAGTTTTTCCCTTTGTATAGTTATTCTCTTTCCTTATTAGAATAAATCTTTAATAAAGTGGTTTTAATTTCAAAACGTTATGAATCTTTTGACTCAACCCGAGTTTACTTATCTAAGTTACTCTAGCTAGTATCCTTAACGTGTTTAAGTCAAGTTTTGCTAGGCTTTTATATAGGGAGCTATAAAACGCGAAAGTCTTAACTCTCACGGGTTAAGAACAAGAACTTTTCGCAAGTTCCTAAAATTGATCCTAGAGAGTCGTTTATCAAGGGAACTTTAAAATGCGATTTCTAAACTTGAAAAAGTCTAAGAGGTTGCATGATCCTATAGGCGACTCGAAAAACCAAAACTTTGATTTAATAGGCTAAGTATCCACGAGTCTCATTACTTGAGATTTTAAACTGTGGAGAACGAGAAATGATAGAACCAATTATAAGTTCGGTATTCTTTCGTGAATTTATGTGAGTTAATTATGAGCCTATTCTCCCATCGCTTGCTAATAATTTATCTGCTAATAAATAAGGTTGTACGATTTGAAAAGTTACTTAGCTTCTAGCCCAAGATCGTTTAAAAGTTGCTCGGTATGGATTAGAGTTCATAGCCAAGGCATAACTTATTGAAGCGGGATGCGAAGATTGGCGAGTCCGAAAAGGCCCTAACAAGGCATGAGGGCTATATTTTGTTGCTAAAGATCCAAAGTGATGTGAAGAATCATTTATCGAAAATCAATATGAAGGATCGAGACGCACGACGAAAAGCAAATACTCCCCACAAGTCATGGAGAAGTGTATCCGAAAAGACCCTAACAAGGTATGAGGATAAATAGATCCAAGTCAATAAAGGAGGCGGATCGTTGTATATCAAAGTCCAAAATAAAGATTGGAGAAAAATGAAGAAGTCGTGGTCCAAGTATGAATCTCTCAAAACTTCAAGTGAAGAAATTCCTATTATGAAGAGAAGGCCATTATTTCATGAACGTCTCTCAAGGTTTGAAGTATGAAGTCGCTGCCAAATATCGGTCCGAGAAAGGTCTCAAATCGCGAAGCGAGTTATGCCAAGATATGAACTTTATGAGAGCCCGAGAAGCAGTTTTAAAAGATTTTGTCCTTTAGCTAACTATTGATTAAATCGTTCACTTTATTTTCGGCCTAATAAATTATCGAAATAAGTCAAAAATGCATCCTCGTGATCATTCAAGACATTAATAAAATATAAGAGATACACCTAGGAATAAGGGAGTCTAAGTGAGTAATTGGCTCGCATGAGTTCGTGTTAGTCTACTAACTTATAATAACAATGATCTCGTTTTTAAGCTTGGTTTGGAGAAAGTGAAAACTTGAGGATGATGATTATTCATGACATTTCCAAAACCCAAGGGATGCTTTTGATTTCTTTATTTTGAATGTTTATAATTTTCTATCTCCTTAATAAAGGCCACTATGGATTGACTATGATGAAAAGTGTAAACGTGCTTTGTAACTAATGCATTGCATGAGGACATTGCAATGGTCAAGTGTAGGGGATTTGATAGGTGTGTAAACACACATCTTTTCTACCACTTAATTACAATAATAACCGGACCAAAACGTGTATTTTATGTCTTTTATGTCGGAATTATGCGTGGTTTGTGTTTTTGTTGTGATTTAGGACGAAAAGGTGAAAAGTGGAGAAAATACGGGAATTCACGGGCATTTACGGACTTTTATTGAAGAAAAAGATGAAAGACGAAGTCAAGAAGTCAAGAGTGCAAAAAGAACGGAAGTCCAAGACCAATTCTGAAGATTTACTGAAGAAAAAGTCAAAAGACGGAAGTTTATCAAAAGCCGAAGAATTCAAGTCTATTTTATTGAAGAATTTAAAGACGAGTTCAAAGAAATCCGGAAGCCAAAAGTCCTTTAAGTCCAAGTTTAAAGAAGATTAGAAGAAAAGGACTAAGCATGCAATTAATGAAGATTAAAAGAAGGAGGGACTTAATCTCGCAATTAAGAAGAAATAAAGGAGGGGAGGAAGTTTCCTAATCCTTCCCTATATATAGATTAGGATGTTTATTATTTTTCTTTGTTGGCTAAGTGTGACAATTAGTCTTCCACTTTTAATTACCTTGTCATTTAAATACTTGTCAATTTAATTACCTTGTCTTGCACCTTAAATTCATTTAATTTCAAGTAAGTTTTCATTTAATTATTGTCAATCTTTACTTAATCTTGTTAATCTCTTATCTACCTTTCTTAATCTTTGATTTTCATGTTTATCTTTGTGTTCATGTTCTTATTTTTATTTTGATCAAGTGGATTTTTGATTATTGTGGTTAAATTTGTTTGTTTTGTTGATTTAAATTGTTAGTTTATGATTATTGATGTTTCGTTATTAGTTTGATTGAATCGTTTGTTTGATTTTGGTTGAATTTGTTATTAGATTCGTATATTTGTGATCCCTTGTTCTTCGGGGGTATTTGTTTGTGTGTCTGAGATTCTCAGTTAAAACATCCGGATCAACGCCCAAACTTCCGAGCCAAGAGTGTTTCATTCGGAACTAGAGAAGTTCCGGATCAAGAACCTTCATTCGGAACTTTAAAAGTTCTGAGTCAAGCTTAAACTTCCGACTCAAGCTTTGTTCATTCGGAACTCAAAAAGTTCCGGATCAACTTAAAGTTCCGGACGAAGGACAAGTTCCGGATCAACTCATTCATTCGGAACTCTAGAAGTTCCGAACGAAACTTCCGAGTGAAGACTTCCGAGTCAAGACTTCCGGACGAAATCTTCCGGATCAGTTCTTTCGAACCAAAGTTCCGGGTCAAGAGGTTCATTCGGAACTCAAAAAGTTCCGGATCAACTTAAAAGTTCCGAATCAAGGTTTGGGGCTGTGGAAGTTCCGAATCAAGATTGTTTCACTCGGAACTCAAAAGTTCCGAGTCAAGCCAGTTCATTCGGAAGTTTTGAACTTCCGAATCAAGGATTCTTACAGGTTTTGTTATTATCTCCTTTTTAATTTTCTGTCTTTCATTTTCAATCTTTATTTCTCCCGCCTTTTATTTAATAGCATTTTAAAATTATTTGTCTTAACTTTATTTTAGCCTTGCCTTAGTTTAAGTTTTAGTCGCGTTTTAAGATTGCATTAGGTAGATTTAAGTTTACGTCATTTACTTTAGTGCCCTTTAATTTCAGTCACGTTTTTAAATACTTGCACCATTATTTTAATTAGACTTAGATTTAAATTAACGCACTTTTATTTTAATTGTCCTGCACATTTTATTTTTAAAACTACAACGACACATTTTTGTTCCCACCAAAATAAAACTGAGTCACACATTAAACACAAGTTTTTCAATTCGAAGAGATTGGTACAACGAATCTTTTTAACCTGAGTAAAATCGAGTTATCATTTTTCATTGTGTAACTTTCTAAATCGCAGTTGCCATTTTATTTTTAGATTGTTTGCTAGCACCATCTTCTTGACATATACATGTTTCAAACGATACTCCATCGCGGAAACTCGACTGAGGCATCGTGGTTACCGATTCGACCACCTGGTCAAGTAGAATATCGTTAACTATATGTCGCTAGAAAATTTTCGGGTCAATGGTTTGACCACCTGGTCAAGTAGCATATAGTTATGGCTAAAAAGTTGATTACTCATTTTTATATACAGTAATATTACATTTACTATATTACAGATAGAAGTTGTTAATAAATTCTTATACATTTTCAAAAAAGGTCAAAAAGTATTTAGAAATATGGTTATGTTATCTCTCATTTCCAATGTTTTAAAACCCGGTTTTTTAGCTGATCCGGTTGAGTAGCCGGTTTACAGGGTTACTGGTTCAACCGGTTAAACCGTCGGGTCAAACCAGTTTTACTCCAAAGACAAAAGTACTTTGTTCAATATGTAGACGAGAAAAAAATGGCAAACATAGTTAAAGAATCTGGTCAACATGGAGACACAAACTTTACATACGAGTACATATATAAAACAAAAAGAATCTATTCTCCTAATCCACCACTGTTCAAAAGGTACATCTACTGTTTTTTCAGAACATATGACATTATCAAAAATAGATCTAGCTTTGGTCATCTCCCTCAAATAAACTTCAATATAGTTTTTTCTTATACCTTCATATTTGGTCATCTCCCTCATATCCATTCACCTACACACACAACCATCAGTCTATCATCATTTTCAAGACCACCACTCAAACATATTGCTCTTCGCCGCCGCACATAGATCCAAAGTTACAGTCGATCGATCATTAACAAGATTAGTATGTGAATGATTCATTTACATAGCCTACATGTGTTACATCCATCTGTCTACATCGATCCATCATCTTTTTTTAGAAAACATAGATCAATCATCTGTCTACATTTTTATACATTTTTATTGTTCTTTTTCTTTATATCTGTTAAACCGTCTGGTTCCGGTCCGCCGGTTCAAACCGGTTCGACCAAAACCCGGCGGTTTAATCCGGTTTAAACTGTAACAGAAATCCGGCTCACAACGGACCGGCTAATGTTTCGGTTCGCGGTTCAACCGGTTCGACCGGCCGGGTCGAAACGGGTTTTAAAACATTGCTCACTTGTATAAGTATTGAAACATTCAAAACTCTTTTCTGGAAATGTGATATTCAAACTTTGACCCAACAATAAAAGGTATAGACAGTGAAAATAGTGTAGGAATAGCATATTTACCAAGGTGTGAATGTTAGCCACGTGTTTCTAATTCTTAATGCCTACTTTTTACAAATATCCTCTAAGCTCACATCTTTCCTCTTTCTTTACACATGTCCTCTAACATTGTTTAACAAATCCCACTTCTCTTATTATTTAAGATAAAGCTCATGAAAATACATGTGTTTAAAAAACAAACACCTCATGAAAATATGTATTGTGACAATTCTGCCGCAATCATATTCGTCAATGATGCTGGAATCATGAAGGGCGCCAGACACTTTAAATGTAAATGTCACTACGTTTGAGAACAAGTCGAAGCTCGTGAAATTAAATTATTAAAAGTTCGCACATATGATAACGTAGCAAATCCTTTAACTAAGGCGTTGCCTAGAGGAAAGGTTATTGAACATGTCAAAAGCATTGGTTCAATTAGCTAGCGATTTCATGCAATAAATTTGTGATTAGTATTTGGATAAAGGATGTTAAGACAATATTATTTAATGAAATAAAGATTGGATTTCGTTTATTCTTATTATTATTTAATATTGTATCATATTTTACATGTTTTAATCCATGAATAAATGTGTTATGCTAAATGTCCGTTGTCGATTAATAATATGGGAATATTATTAAATTAAGACAAATCAAAATTGCAATAGAGTATACTTGAAAGTATTTTGATCGATTTTGTATGATATTCGATGGATCGAATATTGGACTTATCCCAACTATATGATTATACTTTATGGATCTTTGTCATTAAGTATATCATAAATAGTTATCCTTAGACTTGAGATACTAGAAAACTGTATGAATCTAGTGCATCTCTGTAGAATAATCTAACGCTAAACATAACTGGTAGCTATAAGGGTTATTTTCAGAAGTGTAGCAAAATTCATGGGTTTTGCTTGTAGTCAATATGGAATTTATTTCCTCTAATTTGTTTTGGAGTTTAAATACAGTTGGGCCCTCGTGGGATTAGTAAGATGTTTGTGTGGCCACACCCAAATGTGTTTTGGTAATCTTATTAATCTGTGAATGAGAGACATAATCGTTAATGAAAGGAATGATTGAGATCCATATCCTTATTAACGTTGTATTAGAAATAAAAGGATAATAATAATGATGAATCATTAAAGGTTTTATCTAGGATACCTTACTCGAGTTGTACTAGAGGCTCTAGCAGTGTAACTAGACGATAGTCAATGTGATCACGCTATATAAATTTGTCCAAGTGGGAGCTGAAAGTTTATGGACATAAATTTAGTAGTCGTGTGTTAGGATCGAACTCGAGATTACGGGATTGCACACAATACGTAAAGAGTTAATTATTTAATAAACGTATTTATTATATTTATTAAATTAAATCGAGCTATAAAATGTAACGAACTTTATTTATTAAAAGTTAAGTATAAACTATCGTTAGGGAATAAAAAGGAAGGAAAAGAAAATTTACTGAACACCCCCTTAGGGTGTGCCGCATAGTCGGCTACAAGGGAAGGGGCAAAAGGAAACATTGTTTTACTTGGGCTTCAAGTTTAAGTGCCTATATAAACAACCCTTATACCTCATAATTTTTCTACACCACTTTTTCTCTTCTCTTTTCTTTTGGCCGATCGACACAGAGGAACCCAAATGAGTTTTCGTTTGGTTTTGTTTGGTTAAAAGTATAATCTAGTCCTAGCCACTCTCTAATGTTGTTGGGTATATTTTCCACAAGGCGTAGTAGCTCGATTTATACGTACTAGAGTTACGGTTAGCTCGTTGTATTACGTGTGTACAAGATCGTAATATAGTCTTATCATAGACTATATGTTGGTGATCTTACGTAAATCCTAATTTGGAGAAATAGGTTTTGTTCGAGGGAATCACATTAGCTAAAAGGTACATAACCCTAATTTGATTAATTATAATTGTGTTAATTAATAATCTTGTTAAATCGCTTCTGCTATATGTGCTTTGATCTCGTTTAGGGTTTTAATAATTGTTATGAATAATAAACCTTCAATACTGACTATAAAAAGTGAAAGATGATGCATGTCACAATAACCTCGTCGTGCAACTAATCAATGCAGCAACTTTATCATTCAAAGTTTTGGTAATTCTATCCAAATTTCCACTATTTTGGATTGTTTGTCTCCTGGCATAAGAACAAGTTAACGCTAACTTCATGTGTATATAACATCATCTAAAGTTAGAGTAGAATTTGATCAGTATTACCGAGATCTGTTTGCCGGCTCTTTAAAACTATCATCCTCAATTTTTTCTTGCAACTGGAGTTCCTTCACTTTCTCATGGATCTAAAACTAATAAGAAAGTCGACTGGTAAACAAGAAGGCGCGCTAACAAGTAACATGTTCAGATAAAATTATTTAGATAGTCGACTGCTTAGCTAGCCATACCTCAATAACACCGTCTGGTTGTTTACTCTATTTTTTTTTGGTAACCGTGATTTCCACCTCATCGGCCGACTAATACACGGGGTTTGAGCCCACCGCCACACAGACTCAAACCAGGTAAAGCCCTCCTTTTTCAGGAGGTCGGCCTGGCCACTTCAAGGTTGTTTGCACAACTTGTGACCTCACACACTTTGGAATGATAGCCACAAATCTTTTTGTCACTAGGCCACCCTTGAGTGGTTGGTTGTTTTACTCCACTTCTCAACCAGCTAAAGTAAAGAAACTGGAAAGGTCCCTGAGTGGTAACGAGAATGTGTTATGAATTTTATAAATGTAACAAAATTTTGCTTGGGACATGCCTCTGCCACAGAAGTAGCTTCCTCGCTTTGTACAATACGAGTATTGTTATTTAAGTTTATAATAATCAAGAACAAGAAAAAAAAGGAAGAACAATAGTAAAGCTAACCTCTTTATCAAGTAAGCCCATCACAATGAAGCTTAAAGGCTCCATAACAAAATATTGGACTACAACCATCTGTCAAAACATTGTTACCACTTACCAGTATTGTAACAGTCACTAAGAAGATAATGATAACTAGCGACAATGCTTTTGACAGATGGCAAAATGGGAGTATTAAGTAACAACGATTTCAAAGACAAATTTATATAAATAAAAGAAAAAATTTCATGTTTGGTCCCTATCGTTTACACAAAACATCAAGTTTAGTCCCTATGTCAAATTAACTCCACCGATCGTCCCTATCGTTTACAAGTACGATCAAAAGTCGTCCCTATTTTGGATGGGTTTAGTTTTAGCTGTTAACTCCAAATAAATGAGGGATATATTGGTCCTTTCCTTATTCACTCCGCAGAAACCCTCTCCACCATTTCTTCAATTATCATCAATGGAGTCCACAGCTCTCTTCTCCACCGCCTTCTCCCCACCACTCCGATCCCGCCACCTCACTCCAAGAAAACCATCCTTTCAGACACCCTTTTCAAAATCATTCACACCCATCAGACCCATTTCATCCCTAACCATCCCTCTCAAATTCCGATCACCTTTACAAACCACCATAAACCACCACTTTAGTCCAAAAAAAACATCTTTTCTGACACCCTTGGGAAGATATCCACACCCATTTCAGCATCTGCCTCATCATCAATCATTACTGAACCTTCCAAGCCTCAGTTGAAAACTGATTGTTATTTCTTTCGTTTTTGCGCGTGGGTTTGTTAAGACGGGTTTAGGGGATAGGATTGCGACGTATTTTGTTAAGGTGTTGGGGAAGAGTACTTTGGGGTTGAGTTACAGTTGCTGGTTAAAGTAGCTACAAATGGTTCGAGTGTTACTAATCATCGTAATTTAGTATAGATATTATAAATAGTAATAATAAGAATAATATACTCATATATTTGTGTTTCGTTAGAGATCACTAACATTTTGATTTGATTTAATTGGTAACAAAATGCTAGTGAATTGACAGTAAATCAATGTAGTCACAAGTAAATCAATGTAGTCACAAGTTAGGTCTCGTTAAGATTTTTGTTCATACACTTCTTAGTAACCACATTTTTTTGTGCATTTGGTACCAATAAATATTGATGTAGTACAGTATTTAATTTGTGACAAGTTGAGTACATGGCTTCATTTTGGATCTTTAATTTGTGGGTTTATTTTGGATCTTATTTAATTTTTGGATATTTAATTTCTGAGTTTATTTTGATGAAGAGTTTATTTGTGGGATGAAAAGGGTGTATGTTTGATCCTGTGGGATGAAAATGGTGGGTGTTTGTATTAGATGAAGTCAAAATAAGGAAAGGACCAAAATTCCCTCATTTATTTGGAGTTAACTGCCAAAACTAACGTCCATCCAAAATAGGGACGACTTTTGATCGTAGTTGTAAACGATAGGGACGATCCGTGAAATTATTTTGAGATAGGGACCAAACTTGATGTTCTGTGTAAACGATAGGGACCAAACATGAAATTTTTTCTAAATAAAAAAACACAGAAACAAAGCTTACATCAATGCTACTGCTCAAAATCTGCTTAAGCAAACTTCTCAAACAACTACCTATTCTACTCTTGACAGAAAGTTCTACTGATGAAAGGTTAGCCACGTGGCAACCATGGGATTGCAAATGTGAACCTAGATCTGCGAATGTCTGTAGGTCATCAACAAATTCCATGTTGTCTGCAAATCAACGAGTGGTAATATTTAGTCCATATATGAACCAAGAGAGAAATCAAATCACCAAGATCATTAGCCTATTTGGTCTCATTGATACTAATTACGGACCTACTTTTTTTATACGCATATTGATAGATGAAGGCGGAAATTTGTAACAAACTTGATAACTTAAAACACCTTGATGTTAGAAGGAACTTACTCATTACCACTAGGGCTGTGAAAATTTGCAACATACTTGATAACTTAAAACACCTTGTGGAGAGTAAATGTGACGTTCAGTAGGCGTCACGCTAGCAAGTTACTTCGTAACATCCAAATCATCATAATACTAAAAAAGTGGTATTCTGGTTAACACCACAATATGATGTTATATCGATCCTATCAATTTTATAAATATTTTTTAATTAAATTAAAAAATATTACATTTCTATAACCAAATATCATATTTTTTCTAATCTAAATATCATATATTTAATTTATATTTTCAACTAACTCATATTTTGAGTTTAACTAAATATCACATTTATACACATTTAAAATTTTTGGGCCTAAAGAGTCAGCCCATACATATCTAGTTCAACAAACACATTTTTATACACATTTAGGTTATACCTAAAACTTCGTATTCCTCTTCAGACTACTTAACAGTAGCAACAACACAAACTCTAGATCTGCAATCAAAATAATAATAATAATAATTCACGACAAGACAACAACACGAGGCACTGTGCAGTTCTTGCGCCGTAGCCTCGTGTTTTCCCACCATTCTGGGCTGAAAAATACGGCGCGAGAAGGGAACACGCCAGCCTGATATGGATTTGGTGCGCGTTGACGTTTTGGCCATGGCTTGGGCCATGGTTTACCTTATCAGGAGCTGTTAATATATCTTAGAGGAAGGCATTATAATTAAGTTCTCTCATTTAGAGTATTTGGTATGGTAAGTCATGGCTTGTGCCCTGGTCATAAAATCAGTTTTATGAGTTGGAAAATTACACCGTGAATGGCGTTGTACCACCGTGTCGTACTTGACAACTCAAAATGGTGGCCATAATGCGAGACCACTGTGTGAGACACCGCACAATGACTCGCATTATGGTCTCACGTCGTGATTTTCCTTTTTAATTATTTTTATCGTTTTTATAAAAGTATTAAATGGTGAGGCTACTAAAACATCATAATTCTAATGTTAAGCATTACGAACATTTATAATGTTATAGTGATTCTTGTGTTATAGGTGAGTTGGTTTAAGTGAAATATATTTTTTTCATGGTACGAGCCCACGATATCACATTGTAGCTAGTGCTTTTAAAAGGCTAGTTAACCTACATATCTTTCACTTAATTTAGCAAACACTCCTAACTACTAAATTAATTCTCCCCCTTCTTAATATTCAAGTGCGTATTATAATTAATATTTTTATAAGTATGCGTTTATTGTGTTAAATTTATATACGAAAAATTTAATATTGTAAATTAAAACCGTCAAATTCAAGTTAGTTTTATAAGTCATAGGTGATGGTGCAGTTCGCTTAAAACCTGTAGAAACTAGAAAAAATCGCAAAATCGAATCCAAAAATATATGATATATGTAGTATTTTTTTGTTATTTTTATGAAAAAACACAAGGGTGGTTACAGATTAATTTTAGTCAGAAATCACGCCAGACTCGCTAAAGATGGCACCCGTGAGTAATTGGTACATGTATATCAAACCCGTCACCCACCCGCATAGATTTTTTCAAACCCATCACATACCCGTCACCTACTAGTGGGTATAAATTTTTACCCATACCCGTGGGTAAACCCATGGGTTAATGCATTAAAAAAAACACAAAACCTTGATATGTACGTAAACTAGCTATCAAAATGAGTAATAAGACACCAATCATTTTTCCAAGTATCAAGTTCACAAAAGACTTAATATTAACTTCCCAAAAGACTTAAACATGTGCCTCAAGTTTACAAAATACATAACAAGTATGTGAATCATGTATGACTATGAAATAACTGCTATTTCTTATCACAAAGGAGAACTGGAAGTGTGGGATTACACATGAATATATCTTTAATAATTGGATCCTTTATATTCTCTTTTTAGTCTCAAGACACCAACAAAAATTTAGTTTCTTTGTGTTTTTATTGAAAATTGATAATCATTCAATGTACATCTGAACATCATAAATATTGTTTAACTTTAATTATTTTATATAGATGGGTTAATGGGTACACATTGGGTATTTTAATGGGTATACCTACGGGTATATCTATTGGTATTTTAAATGGGTATCATGGGTTTACCCGTGATGGGTATATTTTACCCGTCACCCACTGATAGGTATAAGTTTTCACCCATACCCATATCCGTGGATACAAATCGACGAAATTAACCACCATTCTTATGCGGGTACCCGTGGGTTGTGGGTTTTTTTACACCCATTGCCATCCCTACTTATTACTCGCACCTAAGAGCATCCACAATGGCTCCAACCCTTTAAGACTTTTTCTCAATTTTAGAATCAGCTTTTCAATAAATGCAATCTTTCAAAAGTTACTTGTATGAATTCACTCCAATGGACAAAAGCGTTTCCAAAGCTTGACCCAAATAATTTATATAAACTATCTGTATGTATATGTTTTTGCAACACACCCTATACTTTGTGTGATAGTATCAAATGTTACCATTTTTTTCCTGTACATGCATGCATGATATTTAAAATGTTAAACTCAATGGGTATGTCATGTAAATAAAGAAAATAAGAGTACGTAACATAAATAAGATGACCCAATGCGCCTTTATTTTAGTTTGTGATCATGGTTCATCCAAAAAATAATCTGCTAACAAGACAGACAAAGTAAAAAAGGTATATAAATGCATAATATGTTTTATTGAAGGGGTATAAGATGAAAACTCAACAACTATGTAATTAATGGGAATAGCTTTTTAATTTTTTGTCAAACGCTTGGTGAATGGAAAGTCTTTCACTTACAAGTTGTTTGTAAAGCTTTTGTTACAATGGCACAAGTCTTTCTAAAGCTTTACTAAATAGTAAAAAGCTATGTGAAAATCCACCCATTGCAAATGCTCTAATAATATTGAGTTGAGAATTGAGATCCCAAAACCCAAAATTTCCCGCCTTTAGTTTCATTTTGAGATCCCAAAACCCAATATTTCCCACCTTTACTTTCATTTTGAGATGCCAGAACCCAAAATTTCCCGCTTTTAGTTTCATTTTGAGATCCCAAAACCCAATATTTCCCGCCTTTAGTTTCATTTTGAGATCCCAATATTTCCCGCCCTTACTTTATATTTTGAGGGATCCAAAAATCAAAAACTTCCCGCCCTTACTTTTCATTTTGAGATTCCAAAAACTCAAAATTTCCCGCCCTCACTTTTCATCCCCTTAAATTTCTTTATAAATATAGCATAGAAAACAATCAGTGACAGTCATCAAAATCTTTATTCACCCTTTGCCCACTTGAAAATCTTTCCAAAATATTCAATACCTACTTAACCTGTTCTAAACCTAATTATTGTTGTTCTTTCAAGAGTCAAGATCCAACACAAAAACATCTACAAAACAGTGTGTGTGTGTGTTCTAGATTTAGTTCTTTCGTTTATGGCTGATTCAGGCATTGCGAATGATTTTTCGGCTCTTACCAACACTCAGATCCATTATGAAACAAATAGGTTTCACGTCTATGGTTTCTACTTTTGGTTTTGGTAAGGATCCTTTAGTTATTATACCTAATAATTTGTTGCTTCAGAAAAACACTTATACTTTGATTATGTTCTTTTTTTAGTTCTGTGGATGATGTAGATCTTTCTCATGGCCATAATATATACTACGCGATAGTGTTCTTGAGTTTCGGAGGTGCTTTGTGCCATGTAAGTTTTTAAAAACATTTTATTATAATATTTTTTGTCTATGAGTTTTTGCTTTTCTTATGTTATTGAAGATCTGTTTGAAGTTTCTAAGCTTTAGAATAAGCTTATCTTTTAGTTGACATGATTCTTTGATATATAAGTGATGTTCATACTGGTGTGTTGAATTATGTGATTTTATCATGTTTTAAAACATGTTTGATATTTAAATGTCTGGTACGAGTGTTTGGTTAGGACTAATGTGGTAATTTTAGTAAATTGATTGGATATATAGGATTGCATCAGATTTTAGTAATGCTTATATTAGTGTTAATCTTGCTTTAATTTAGATTATAGTTCAGATTTAGTGTAGAATTGAAAAATTCAGTTATAATGGATTCATAAAAAATAAGCTGCTGCTTATAATCTGCTTATAATCTGCAAAGTAAGGATTAAGTAATTGTAAGTGTTTAGAGGTAGAGAACATAGGCTGGATTTAGGTGTGCATATGGTTTAAGGTAGTGTGAAATCATTTTTGAGTCTCAATTCAATCAAACAGTTTCCATACTAGGATAGTCTTGGTTAGTTATTTTGACTTGGCTTTTACAGACCATTTTCTATAAGCTGACTATGGCTTAAATTTTGTTCCTCAAATACACATATGACTTTGCTTGAAGGGTTTAGGACACGTTTGTTACTTAACGAGAGCATGGTAATGGAATCACTCAAGTATGAATCTGACTGGGGCAAGAAACAGAAATACGAGGTTTGGAAGAAGAAGCATCAACCTAAACTTTTGGAAGAGCTGCAGAAGGTGAAGCAATACGAGGCTTTGAAGAAGCATCAAGATAAAATGTTGGAAGAGCAGCAGGCTAGAGAGCAGGGGACGATGAGCAAGAAAATTGAAACACCCGTTGCTGAGAAACCAAAAAAGGATTCTCAGCCTAAGAATTGGACAGAGATTTTACTAACAGTTGGCATAGACGCAGTCGAGATAGCAAAAAACTATGATGATCTTAGATTTTGGCTTAAGAAGATGGGATTGGGTGATGATAAGTGGAAGAATGCGCATCGGTTTCCAGATAATAATTTTGAATGATGATTTGATCAAGTGAATCCTACGTCCGCTATTGGTTTAATTTCCTGCTTTCTATTTATGTTATGTAAAGCCTCTCAGGCTTGGAGTTTAATGTCTGTTGCATGTTTGAAATTAAAAGACGATGCGAGCACAAGGTGTGGTTTCTCCATTTTGTCTTGGTAATGTAGGCGTAATGTGATGTTTGCAACTTTGTATGATCTTAGTTATGAACAGCTCGTTTTGCATACAAATATTACACATTTTAGTTACTGAGTGTTAACCCGAACAATCAAGTTTTTAGCTGCCTCAATCCATGTACATCACGGCAATGCACTTGAGCCAAAAAGAGGTCTATTGTCTATAAACTGAAGTAGTGCTGCAGTATAACCATGAAACAAAGAAGAAAAACTCTGATATAACTTCTTGATGACTTTCTACTTCTCTTTGCGTATGTAGCTCTTGCATAATCTTCATCATCCACTTCCATTGTGCTTCGATTGACTCTTACGTTGCATATGCACGCTAACCTCATTTGCTTTATTCTTCACCTCACTATGCTCCCTGACGATCCATGGTTCAAAATACCAACAAGTTCATCAGTAAATACGGAAAAAGTACCATATCTAAAACAAGAGGCGTCGAAGGACATATAGTTCTCCTTTCTTGTCCTTCGCAACCGGAATCTTTTTCTTTTAAATTTCTAAACTCGATAAACCTCTTACTGCATCAAAAAGCTTGGCTTCTTTAAAACATATTTAGTTCATATTTACAACAGTTAGCCGCCATACTTTGGACTTCATTAGGACATGGCAGTAATACAAATTCTCGTTTCATTTGGTAAGTACTACAGTACAAAGTTAAATGTTACAGTATAAATTTTAAATCTATTTGAAACACATACACTAACCCTTAATCATACCTTAATATTTTTAAGCACGTGCGTTCAAACCTTACTAATATTAGACTGTTCGAGTCAGAGTTAAGAACTAAAAAAAAAGAATATGAAAAGGAGACAGAAAATGTCGTGTTCTCGAGTAGATTAACTAATTTCCTGTATTCAGTTAACAATGGCGGTTTTAATGGCATCGGATGCAAGGTAACCAATGTTTTAGATTAACTACAATGAGATGCGCAAATGGCCCAACGCCCTAGAACTGGTTAGAATCGGTTCTGGCATTAATAGGGACGAGTTACAGTCAACCTAACCCAAGGGCTTGTCTTTGGGGCTTAGTTCTATATTATCCATTAATGACTAATTTTGTACATTTATATACTTATTATTTGATCTTCGTCTAATAGTATGTAAGTACAGCTACGAATTTTGAACCACACATGGGTCGTTAATGGCTATGAAGAATACCTAGTACAATTACAAGCAACGTGTCTCAATTTACTCCTTGGATAAATATTCAGAGCTGTTTTTACTTTTTGAAATAAATTTTTCAACTACTGCATGTACTTCTTGAATAAATATTTACACCTACCCAATTTCCAGCAACTTCCTATAATTGAAGTCTCAAATTGTTTCTTCTTTATTATTTTCTCTATCAAATTATTGTTCTCTTTCATTTTCTTTGAATATATTTTTTCTTCTTCTTTCAAGAGTTAAGATCAAACACAAGAAATTTATGGCAGCCATGTCACCTCTTGTGAATGATGTTTCGGGTCTTACCAACACTCAGATCCATTATAAAACAAATAGGTTTCACGTCTATGGTTTCTACTTTTGGTTTTGGTAAGGATTCTTTAGTTATTATACCTAATAATTTGTTGCTTCAAAAAAACACTTATACTTTGATTATGTTCTTTTTTAGTTCTGTGGATGATGTACATCTTTCTCATGGCCATAATATATACTACGCGATAGTGTTCTTGAGTTTCGGAGGTGCTTTGTGCCATGTAAGTTTTTAAAAACATTTTATTATAATATTTTTTGTCTATGAGTTTTTGCTTTTCTTATGTTATTGAAGATCTGTTTGAAGTTTCTAAGCTTATCTTTTAGTTGACACGATTCTTTGATATATAAGTGATGTTCATACTGGTGTGTTGAATTATGTGATTTTATCATCTTTTAAAACCTGTTTGATATTTAAATGTCTGGTACGAGTGTTTGGTTAGGACTAATGTTGTAATTTTAGTAAATTGATTGGATATATAGGATTGCATCAGATTTTAGTAATGCTTATATTAGTGTTAATCTTGCTTTAATTTAGATTATAGTTCAGATTTAGTGTAGAATTGAAAAATTCAGTTATAGTGGATTCATAAAAAATAAGCTGCTGCTTATAATCTGCAAAATAAGGATTAAAGTAATTGAAATTGTTTAGAGGTAGAGAACATAGGCTGGATTTAGGTGTGCATATGGTTTAAGGTAGTGTTAAATCATTTTTGAGTCTCAATTCAATCAAACAGTTTCCATAGTCTTGGTTAGTTATTTTGACTTAGCTTTCGCAGACCATTTTCTATAAGCTGACTATGGCTTAAATTTTGTTCCTCAAATACACAGATGACTTTGCTTGAAGGGTTTAGGACACATTTGTTACGTAACGAGAGCATGGTAATGGAATCACTCAAGTATGAATCTGACTGGGGCAAGAAACAGAAATACGAGGTTTTGAAGAAGAAGCATCAACCTAAACTTTTGGAAGAGCTGCAGAAGGTGAAGCAATACGAGGCTTGGAAGAAGCATCAAGATAAAATGTTGGAAGAGCAGCAGGCTAGAGAGCAGGGGACGATGAACAAGAAAATTGAAACACCCGTTGCTGAGAAACCAAAAAAGGATTCTCAGCCTAAGAATTGGACAGAGATTTTACTAACAGTTGGCATAGACGCAGTCGAGATAGCAAAAAACTATCATGATCTTAGATTTTGGCTTAAGAAGATGGGATTGGGTGATGATAAGTGGAAGAATGCGCATCGGTTTCCAGATAATAATTTTGAATGATGATTTGATCAAGTGAATCTTACGTCCGCTATTGGTTTAGTTTCATGCTTTCTATTTATGTTATGTAAAGCCTCTCAGGCTTGGAGTTTAATGTCTGTTGCATGTTTGAAATTAAAAGACGATGCGAGCACAAGGTGTGGTTTCTCCATTTTGTCTTGGTAATGTAGGCGTAATGTGATGTTTGCAACTTTGTATGATTTTAGTTATGAACAGCTTGTTTTGCATACAAATATTACACATTTTAGTTACTGAGTGTTAACCCGAACAATCAAGTTTTTAGCTGCCTCAATCCATGTACATCACGGCAATGCACTTGAGCCAAAAAGAGTGCTATAAACTGAAGTAGTGCTGCAGTATAACAATACACTAACCCTTAATCATACCTTAATAGTTTTAAGCACGTGCGTTCAAACCTTACTAATATTAGACTGTTCGAGTTAGAGTTAAGAACGAAAGCTAAAAGACTCTGAAAAGGAGACAGAAAATGTCGTGTTCTCGAGTAGATTAACTAATTTCCTGTATTCAGTTAACAATGGCGGTTTTAATGGCATCGGATGCAAATGTTTTAGATTAACTACAATGAGATGCGCAAACGACCCAACGCCTGAGAACTGGTTAGAATCGGTTCTGGCATTAATAGGGACGAGCGTTACGGTCAACCTAACCCAAGGGCTTGTCTTTGGGGCTTAGTTCTATCATCCATTAATGACTAATTTTGTACACTTATATACTTATTATTTGATCTTCGGCTAATAGTATGTAAGTACATATACTAGTTTCATGGTTTTCCAGATTAGATGTTTGATAATCTCGTATAATGCCATTATCAGGCATTTGTAGAACCTTATCGGTTAAATTAGTAGTAATAAAACAATGCAGTTGTGGGTGCATAATAATACAAACAACCATAGATTATAAAACAGAGAACCGATTGCATTAAATCAGGTTTAAGTTCCACTGACTTTAACAACAAAGCCTACACGCGCACACAGATCCTTGTTTTACAGTTCAAACGCGACCACCCCACTAGGAGTCTGCAGAAACCTCATTGGCGGCAGATGTCAGGAGATGGTGGATGTGTTGAGGGGGGTTCAACCCCAAGGACGAAGCCCTGGTCCAACGATCCATTCTTCTCATCTCAACACACGGCCCCGTACGCCATGTTCATGTCAAATTGCCTCAACATTTCTTCATTTGCATCACGATTCTCTATCAAAGACTAGAAACAATAACAGACATCCGAGAAAACAAAACCCTGATACTTCATTTCTACACAGGAAAAACTACAACTTTGAAACAACACAATATTTAATAGAACATCTATCAACCAATGCAACATTGAAATTCACATTGGTTATTTTTCAATACATTGGTAAAAAGAAACATTTTGTAAATCTCGTATGAAAGATCGACCAAGTTGTTGTCAGAAGTCGGAAACCACTAGTATGCAAATATCAACCATACTCTAAATTTCGAGTGCTTATTTACTAAAGAAGCAGATAAAAAGTGTCATCCAAATACTCAAAACTGCTTATTTACTAAAAAGGGATAAGTAGTTTCGTCCAAACACTTAGAACCGCGGACTTAAAAGTGCTTACTTGCCAGTTTCATTGAAGCTTAAAGGCTCCATAAGAAAATGTTGGACTATAGCCATCTGTCAAAACATTGTTACCAGTCAGCTCGGTATAGCATATTAAGTCACTAAGCAGATCATGATAATAGCGACAGTGCTTAAGACAGGTGGCAAAATGGGAGTATTAAGTAACGGGTCAAGTGACCGAACGATTTCAAAAAAGACTAGTACGTTTTATGCTTTAGAAAATACACGTTTGGCCAACTTGTGACCTGCTTTCTGATAAATATAACCGACATATAGCGCTTAAAGTTAAACCACCAACCTTTACAGCTCTAACAAAAGACGTCAGGGTTCGACTCTTGACAGAAAATTCTACTGATGAAAGGTTAGCCACGTGGCAACGATGGGATTGCAAATGTGAACTGAAGGTCATCAACAAATTCCATGTTGTCTGAAAATCGGCGAGTGGTAATATTTAGTCCTTATATGAACCGTGAGAGAAATCTAAACACCAAGATCATTGACCCATTTGGTCTCATTGGTACTAATTGCAGGCCTACTTTCTTTATACGCACACAGATTGATAGCAATGAAGGCTGAAATTTGTAACAAACTTGATAACTTAAAACACCTTGACGTTAGAAGGAAGTTACTCATTACCACTAGGGCTGTGAAAATTTGTTTAGCAGTAACATCGATTACAATGGGATATGAACACGTGACTTAGTTGGCATCGGGCTTGCCATGTGAACAAATGGCATCAAATGATTTGTTCAAAAAGCTATCATTGAATACATCAGCTACCAATGCCATGCCCACATACAAAATTCGACAAGAGTCCTGCAACAGTTTGCTCCGAGGATACATTTTTGGTATTTGACTTTTGTTTTTTATACGTTTAAAAAGAAATTTAGCATCGTGTCCGTGTAATGCGACGACGAATACTTGGTAAGATGGTGAATACTTGGTTACGCATCTATTAAGGGAAAATTATATCTTAACAGTTACAAGTTCCTACAATGTATACACATTTACGTACCATAGGTAAAATCTTACGCTATCAGGTATTGCCACAATCTTATTTAAACTGCGTGTGCTTTTTTTGCATCAAGTAATGAGCCACTAGTATTAGTATTACTGTACGTATGTGCCAAAAATATTTTTTCACTCATGTAGTCCTGTTATCCACAGTCCATGTTGCTTAAGCCCATTAGGCTCACTTTTCTCTTACATAAAATTAGAACAACATAGACCAATGAGAGAAACTCAAAATTATTTTTTTAATGGCCAAAATTTGCATTAAACTCAAAATAACAGTATAATCCATGTCTATATATCTATCTATACTAGTTTTAATACAATAATTTATAATTTAGTATTATTTTTTTATATTTATTGTTTTGTAATTATGATATTAATATAATTAATTATTATGTACGTTCTTTTATATAAAAAATTCATTATATATTAATATGAGTTTTTTAAAGTCCAGGTTGAACCGTGAACAGATCGATAATCGAAAGATAATTTTACTGAAAATCACTGTTTAACCCTGCCTAAATGGTTTGATCGGGTCAATTAGATAACCATTCTTAAAGCATTGATTAATACTGATTATCGTTTTGTAAATATGTTGTTGGATTGTTTATGATGTTGTTTCAATTTACCCATTAGTATAATGTTATACATGCACAATATGTGTATTTAATATGTTTTTACGAATATTTTATATAAACTATGAACAGATATTATATATGCTATATTTTAATGTATAAATTTAAATAGAAAAAAGTAATAAAAACATATTTTTAAAAATGGATCATTATACTCATGTGTAAAGAATCTTTACATACGAGCATAATGGTCAATTTTCAAAAATCTTTTTCTTTTATTACTCTTTATTATTTATGCTAGTATGTAAAGATCATGGTTCTAAATAGCGCGATATAACGTGAAACGTGACCTCCACGTCTTCTCTAGGCGTAGCGTGCTAAAAACGGAATAAAGCGTGCTATAACGCGTAGCGTGGCTTTTTTGTTGAATATTTTTTAGAATTTGTCTTGTTTACTAGTTTTATGCTATTTACTAGACTTGGGATTGGTAATTTTAATATGAAAATAAATTCTTAAGTAATTACAAGCCGATTTTGTTTAATAATTGAATTAACGTCTTGCTTCATTTTCTTTCATGTAATGAATAAGTTATTAATTAACAGATTTAATATCTTATGTATACCGTGTTTTGTAAACTCGTTATATAATTATTAATCTAAATATATTTTATGCAGTTATATATCACGCTTCAGAAAACGCTGTAACTTTATTATTGCTTCTTTAGCTTGAAGCTTGACAGTACCGTTACGTTACGTTTCACGTTATTTATATAAGCTTGGTAAAGATTATGATCACATCATTATTTGTGGTTAATAGTAATATGAATTTTAAATATTGACCCTTATACTTAAATATTGGCTTGATCAGGTCAATTATATCGGTTATTAAAAAATTGATTTATATTGATTAATATTTTGTTGAATGAAAATTTAAACTTTGTTTAAAAGAAATAAGTGTTGATGTTGATGTTGTTCAATACCAAGTTATAAATAATATGCGTGGTTTTTTTTAATATAATTGTATAAATTTAATACATGTTACATTTTTAAAATAAAAAGTTTAAGAAAGTATTGGTATATTTTTCAACGTTATTAAAAATATAAAAAATTATATAGGCTTTTTACCATTCAACCACAAAATTTTAAGTTACTTCATATTTTTTAAAGTATTTAATCTTGATTGGGTCTATTTGAATTTTGACTTTTTATTAATTAATGAGATTGTATGATTTTACTTATGTGGCAAAATCAAGCTACATAATTAGTTTTATTTGTCTTTTCTATAAGATTCATTGGGATAAAAAAAGGAAAGTTTCTAAAAGGGTCCATTACCCAAATCAAAATTTTGAGATGAGTCTAAATACATTGTCGGTTCTAAAAAAGTCTAAATTTTTTGGGTAACAAGGACAATCAGGTTTAGAGTGCGCCATATGTCTTATGTTACCTATTTCTTGGATCAATTTGCCAGAATTGTCTTACTTTTTGGAACACTTATCAAATTTTCTTTAATATTACCCTAATTGCTTTATTTTCCGTGAACCTAAATGAAAAAAACATGTTAAATAAACTAGAACGAGAATTGCTCATATTTAGCGCTAACGTTGAAATAAGATTACCACCACCAATCTCTTCAGATTGGGATAAAAAAAAGGAAAGTTTCTAAAAGGGTCCATTACCCAAATCAAAATTTTGAGATGAGTCTAAAAACATTGTCGGTCCTAAAAAGGTCTAAATTTTTTGGGTAACAAGGACAATCAGGTTTAGAGTGCGTCATATGTCTTATGTTACCTATTTCTTGGATCAATATGCCAGAATTGTCTTGACTTATCAAATTTTCTTTAATGTTACCCTAATTGCTTTATTTTCTGTGAACCTAAATGGAAAAAACATGTTAAATAAACTAGAATGAGAATTGCTCATATTTAGCGCTAACGTTGAAATAAGATTACCACCACCAATCTCTTCAGATTTATAAATGGAATAGAGTTAAAAAAAATAAACCTTTTCATTTCATACACTTTTTTAAAAATAACCTTTTAACCTTTTTAAGAGAGAAACACGCCTTTTTGTTGTTGGGATATTTGTGTGTAAAAACGATCAATTAACGTGAGTTAACTAGAGGTCTAACTAATTTATGATTCTAGACTTCTGGTCGTTATTAGTTGCTCTTTTTTTAGCTTCATTTAGTTTTATTTAATGTATAAAGATACGTGTAATCATTTTTTTTTTGTGTTTGCTAAATTAACAAGTAACAACACTACACCAAAAGGTCTCTTGATCTACTGGTATATGAGAGACCTTCTAAATTAAAACTTAAAAGTAGTAAGTTCAAGTCATATAATTTTTGAGATGGTTTGTGTGAGTGTAAAAAATTTATGTTAAAATAAAACAAGTAATAACACCAAATAACTTATATTTCTATCGGACTTTCAATAGATACTTCCTTTTATGAACAAGCATTGTCATTATAAAGAGTCTAATTTTAAAGTTTCTTATATTTCTTTACATTATATTCTTACGTTTTCTATAAGACACAAAAATTTTAAACATTCTTTCGTTTAAAATTATTATACTATGACCAAAAAACATACGGTACAAATATTGCTTTTCATTCATACTTTTTAGCTAGAATGATAGTTTACCTTTAACCAATTAATTAAATTCAGTTTGAATATTTTGAAAAAATGTTAATATAGTAAACTTAATCAAATTTTCTTATATGTTTTTAATAGTAAACAATTAAATTAGAACATAAAAAACGAAACAAAAAAATTATTTTTTTTCGCTATTGCATCCAAACAATCAAAACTAACATTATCAAAATTATGTAAATAGAAATGATATAAGTAGAAACATATGGTAACCGGATACATTATTTCTTTTAATTTTATCACGTTTTTAGAAGGTCAAATCATTTCCCTTATTAAAATTACCCACACTCCTTTCTACGTGTTCATAACTTAGGTTGATCCAAAAATATAGAAAACCAAAACGAATCAAACTTGAACTAGAACCAGATCGAACATTGAATTCGATTCTAGGTCATAACCAAACCGAACTGAACTAAAAGTTCAATTTTAAGTTAGATATGGGTTTTACAATCGGAATTGAAAATCGAATCGAAAATTAAACTTATATAAATATATGTTTTATATATTTATATATACAAAATGATCATTAAAATTTAATTTTAATATAAAAAGCTAATCTTAATACTTGAAACAGTTTTTTTATTTCTATAATTATATATCTTTTAAAAATAAATAGTGTAATTCGAGTCATTGAGTTGTTTCTCAGAAACCGAACTGAATTCAAATTCGGTTTTTAGTTCGGGTTTGGTTGAACTATAGTTTGGCTTGGTTTAGTTTTTGCAGTGAAAAAAAAAAACTCGAATAAACCAAATAACCCAAGCATCAAACCGAACTGACTAGGGTGTCCATAATTTGGGTTTGACCCACAAAAACCAAAAATCAAACGAACCGAACCCGAACTAGAACCGAACCAAAAATAGAATTCGGGTTTTGGGTCATAACCGTACCGACTGAACTACAAATATGGTTTTCAGGTTGGGTATGGGTTTGACCATCGGACCCGAGAACCGAACCGAAAACCAAAATTATATAAGTATATATATATATATTTTATATATTAATATATGTAATAGTTATTAAATTTTAATTTAATCATAATATATGCAAATTAGTTACTAAAATATAATATTAATATAAAAAATTCATTTTTATACTTGAAATAACTTTTTATTGCTAAATATTTATATAATTATATCTATTTTTTGAAAAATTCAGAAAATTCGGATTATTTGGGTCGAACCGTAAACCGAACCGAATTCAAATTCGGTTTTCGGTTCGGTTCGGTTGAAATCTAGTTCGGTTCGGTTCGGTTTTCGGGTTGACCCAGGAAAAAAATTAACCGAATAACTCGAACCGAAGAAACCGAACAACCCGAGAACCGAACCGAAGAACACCCCTAGAACTGACAGACACTTCTGCATCTTTCTTGCTTTGTTTTGTTTAGAACTACATATATTAAGGATTAGAGGGTTTAATTTGCTTTGTTAACATGTGAACCTATGTTGCACTGATACGGGAACGGTAAGAGGATACGGGAACGATACGGGAACGGGGAACGGTAAAAATAAAAAATTTAAAATACGGGAACGGCATCGATACGGTAAAAAAATATAAAAATATATTAAAAATATATTTACGAAAATCCGAAATAGATAATTATTGATGTAAATTCTAAATTTTAAAGTACTAAATCTTCTGAAAATATATAATTATTAATAATTAAATAAAACAACATGTACAGTACTAGCGCATACTATATAAAAAATATAATTTTAAAAGCACATAAGTTTGGTAGTATTTTTTAAGCTATTAATGTGGTCAAACAAAAAAAGACACATAAAAAACAAAAGGACATAAAACCAGTGTTTTAAAATTCGGCTTTTTAATTGACCCGGTTAAAATCTGGTTTTTTAAAATCATTTATTTTTCAATAATTGGAGAAACAAAATCAATCTTGCGTATGTTTGTACATAAAAACTCGGTCTCTACTCGTCCGATCGACGGTTTTCTCAATAACTTTCTATAGAACAATAATTTATTATCATACCAACTTGTTGGGATATGCGATCATTTAGCCATCGGAAATACGTGAGCCTATCGGGGGCACACACTCAATACGGAGAATACACTTTTATTATACGTTTTATTATTTATAATTAAACGTTTAATAAAAACTTCACTTATTATTTAATTAACGATGGTTAAATTAATTAACGGGATTTAATTAATTTAGTACGAGTGCGTTATTTAAATTTGGAAGAAAAACGTCTTCTAGAACAACCCTAAGGCCATTCGGCCGAACATTGTATATAGGGGGTTCTAGAAGTTTTTTTGGTTATTGGTTTTTGGTAAGTAAATATTCAAGAATATTTGATTAAGATAATCTTTTCCTTAATTAGGTTTATTGGATTGGGCCTTAAGTTTTGAGGAGGTGGAGAATGTGTATAAATACACAAACACCTAGCTCATAATTTTTGTCCCTCTCCCTTGTTCTTTGTTCCGTCCGATCGCAACAAACACCACACCAAAAACCATACGATTTTTCCTATTAACCCTAAAATCACATAAAGGTTTAACCTTTATAAGATCAATCTTTTTTGGTGGTTTTTTTATAAAGTCTTAAGCTTTATAACTAAACCCTAGATCTCTAAATCTAGGTTTTAGTTCTCTCCCTTGGTGGTTCGACATACAATAACCCTAATTAGGGTTTATGTGATTTTTTGGGTTAATCAATCTTGTAACATTCTATAAACCGATCCTTACGTAATCCCAATTAGGGTTTTGGATCTAGGGTTTCTAGTTACAAGATTATACACTTGTTGTTTGAGAAGTGAAGTTACTACTAGCATCGTAGTGATGTTCGTTTGACGTGTCGTATGAGCAAGCGATGGAGACAGTAATTTAACCGTTGAAGTTCAAGATCAAGATCAAGACGTATTAATTGATTTATTCAATTAATTGAAGGTTGGTTTTAAATTGTTTTTATTATGTGCTTAATCATGTATGTTATACTAGATCCATTCCGCTGCGTACTCGTAGTTAATGGTTAACTAGTATTTATAAATCTCAACAGTGGCATCACGAGTCAATTCGTATGGCATTCATGGGTTACACATAGAATAAAACATGCTTGCTTCGCTTTAAAATCTCTTTTATTTATGTTTTTATGACAATTACATGCATACTTGTCATAAAGTTTTAATCTTGATCTAGATAATGCTTAAAATTGGGTAGGTTAAATTGAACCAGTTAATAATTACCATTGTTTTATTATCCGTCAAAGACTTTTGCATCTCACTTTTGTGATACTTTGCACGTCATCAAGTACCTTGCTCGAAAACTTGATGAGGATCTTTGGTCCTCAATTTGGGGAAGACTCATTCGAGACTTGGATCTTATATGATTTATCGCTTTCATATAGAGTCTGTCTTCTGCTTCTACCCCCTTCTAGTCTGTTTTTATGTGCTTATTTGTTTTCCATTATGAATTGCAAAACTTAATAATTCAAGATTCTAGGAATCATAAAAACGGATCTCTACTTATATCGAAACTAGCTTTAAAAGTATGTCATATTAATACAACATATTTTCCTTGCAAATTGGTTGTGTGTTATTTGTTAAAAATCGTTTTCGGAACAAATATTAATATGGACATAAGATCTATGAAACTTTTTTTTATTATAATCTAATTGTTTTACGAAATCATATTGTCACTCGAGTTGGGCTTACATACCGTAATGATGGCTTATAAACTATCTTCTCAACGACGTGATTTGTAAAATTAATTGGTTTATAATACTTAAAAACATCATGTTTTTTGTGATTTACTAATGGTGGACTTGCTATTGCACTACGTGCTCTAGTCAAGCTATCTAGGGTTTGAACGATCTTTAATCTTTTCCCGTGTCATGTACATGTTTCGGCATCTATATGATAATTATCCCAAGCACTTGCACCCTCGGGCGCATGAAGAGTAGGATATAGGGTTTGATCCTTCTTTAATCTTTTCCCGCGGTAAACACGCTTAAATCAAAGTTAACAAAAGGTTTTTCTTAACTTGTGCTAAAAGATGATTGCATGCATCTCTTACACGTTTTTGACATTTGTTTTCTAAAACTTATGTGATACCTATTTGAATTTTTTAAGTCTATGCCATCCAATTTAATAGCACTTGTAGTCCTTTTTTCGTCATCTGGTCAGACCTAGGGCGAATCATGCACCCAAGGCGATTTTTGTCACTGGTCAGACCTTTGCCAGTTATTGCATGCTTTAAATTGGTAAGACTTAAAGTCGAGTTCCCGGTCAGATTCGGAACCCGAGGCATAAGATGAGATGAAACATACTCATGACTTTATTACGTGTAGAACAAGTTTGTTTGAGATGTTCAATGGTACTCGAAAGATATGAGAGATCATCCCATCCAAACACTCTACAACAAATAAACTTCATTAATCGTCTCATAATTCTAAGAGTTGCACTTGTAATGCAATTAACGCTCGACGCTTACCTCTTGCCCTACTTGCTATTACTCGGTCGGACCTCTAATATTGAGTGGGAGTGCAAGTAGGATCTTAGTCTTATTAGTAATTAATTTGGTAATTAATTCTATTAAGAATTTAATTATCGAAAATACCAAATTGAACTTTCTAATGTTCCGATTAATTATGTTATTGCGACATAATTCGTAAACTAAAGTTGTTTTCTTATAGAAAACAAACATTGTCTCTTTTCCTGGTAAGAAAAGCGAGACTTACTCCTATCTCTTCTCATTATCGGACAAGAATAAGATAGGACCATAATGAATCGTTATCGATTGCATTTAAACTCACTTTTAATATTTCATTATCCTAATCCGGTTCTGAAATCATTGAAAGAGAACATATTTTGTGTACCTAATGTCTATAGCTACCAAAATAAATGACATCTTGCACTTGTCACGATGTATGAGTTTAAACCGTAAAGAGTAAAGAATTTACTAACACTTCCCTAGGTATCTTTCTTGGACTCTTGATTACTCCTTAAAGTGCTAAATACCCTTGTGGCTATGTAGACGATAAAGGAGGAATTGCATGCTAAATAGTCAAGTTAATTGAAAGCATGAACGGCTAGTCCCTCATCTACACAAGTAGAATTTCATATACTCTGTTCAAATACCTAAGTAAATGTATACTTGTAGGCCTTTTTCAAAGATAAGGAAGTCAATAAATTGCTATTCACTTTTTACTGGTGATGTAACATCTCTTATGTTGACAAATCCAGTGGGAGCGTTGCAGTTTATTACTGAAATAATATCCATGTAATATTGCCAATTTCAGTGGGAGCTACAAGATTTATTTTCTTACCTAGTCATCCATATTATTTCGAACTTGCCTTGGAATAATTTATCACTTCCAAATATGAACAACCATTGCTTCAAGGAAATTGCATTTTATTTTATAAGATAACACGTTGTCTTTCTGATGTCGCCTTCTGAAACGTTATCTATAGAATAATAATACACAATTCTTTATTTAAAGTTATGGTTCTAAATCTACTTATAAAATCAATGACATTATCATATTGTTTACACAATCAACCACATGTTGTATTGCTTGTCTACATGATATGATGTTGTGTCTTACACAAGTGGGATAAATTGCAAAGTGTGTGCAAGGAACAACATATTATTGGTTTCACTTGCCCAAAAGGTAAGGAAGCTAATAATTCTACTAGGACTTGAACATACAAGATGTTTGTTGTCCTACTACATTCAAATGTCATGATATAGTAGAAAGCTACTTCGGTAATTTACTACATGTTATAGTAAATACAATTATGGTTAAGATATAATAATCATAATTTTGAAGTATAAAATTAACTTGAAATTACTATTGAACTCAAGAGTTTGCGTTCATGATTGCTTTAGTTAGTATAATTATGTTTTTCCTTGATAACATAATTATAAAGTCCTTGAATTACTCACCGACTTATAACATAAAGTATGTAGTAAATAGTTATGTCTTCTTGTTAACACATAAACATAATATCTTTGAATTATTCAAAGACTTATAATGTATACTTGATATGTTCTGTTTTCTTGTAAACGTATGAACATATAATTCTTGAACTGCTATGTCTTCTTGTAAACACATGGTTCTCGCATTGTTTAAGAAATATACATTATAGCATGCACCTGGATTTAAAATACGGATATTGTAATTTGGCGTGACCCAATTAACAAGTATTTAATCCAAAGAGTATTAAGTTATCTATGGAATTCTGATGTAGTCATACAGTTCCAATACTCATAGAATACCAAATTATTATGGTATGTCTAAAGAGTTGAAACAAACTATATTCATATAGTTTAATTTATGATAGCTTTAATTATTATACCTCCATGATCTATCAAGGTTAGAAAATTACGTGTGTCATTGATACACTCAATATAGTTCAAACCTAGAAGGTATTCAAGACAACCCACAAATTGAAAAACCCTAATTTATTAGGGACATTCGGTTGTTCCACTCAAACCAATCTAATCTTAAAATCTATTGGGGTTTTTTCGATTTTCCTACACTTCCGTGCTTGATGATTGTAGTATTGGTGTTCCTCCTAGCTTGACGTAAGACAAACCTTTCCTAAGGTTATTTGTTAAAAGAGTGATACAAGAATTAGGGTTCATACTAGAAACCCTAATTAGGGTTCTTAGGAGAAATCCCAATATGTCTTGATTAAATTCTTTAATTTGTTAATATCTTATGAAGCATACTATTAACAAACTTGAGATAAGAATTTAAAATGTGTTTTGTAGTCTCTCTATTAAGAACAATTTATTGTTGCTTAAATACTTATTATTTAGAGAATGATCTCTACTTACAAAAGTAAGTGGGAGTTATAATAAATCTTGAAGATATTCAAGAGAAAAATATACAACCTTCAAAATCCACTTGTTGATGTCATATTTTGGTTAAGCATGGAAATGTCAAACCAAAGTAAATGTTACTCTCATCCATAAATCTGCAAAGATACCTCATCACTTGATTGATATTTTAATATCAATGCTGAGGAATATAAGTTAGGAGATCTTTGTAATATACTAACTACTAATGAATATTATCATATCTTGAATCTGATAAATGTCTTAGAACAATGAATGATAAGATGTAGTCCTTAAAAGGAAAATCAATCTCCTAAAATTTATTGATGTTTCTTCTAATTATAAACCTATGAGGTTGGATGGAGTTTCTTTTGAAGAATTACTCACAAGGACAAAATGGTATACATAATTAATGCATGGCTAAGAATAGGGAGCTTTTAGTTATACTCAAGCAATTGACTATGATTAAATCATTCTTCCATACACGCATTGATTAAATAAAGATAATTGATTGTCATATATATTTTTATGTATATGAAATATGTCAATTAAGCTTTATAGTTCTCCTTTATGATTACCTTTTGCAAGAATGGTATGTAATCAAAAGGTTTATGAGTCTATAAAATCTTTATTGAGTATACAAGATGATTAATTCAAGTATGGATTAAATCATGCATCTAGAAGCTGAATCTGGAATTTAATTCAATATGATTTTGTTTAAATTTAAATAGTTTGGAGTACACTTGACATTGAGTGAGAGCACTATGTTTTCCTTTAAATTCATATGTTGTATAACATATTGAAGATATCATTCCATTTAAGCTAGATGATAATCCTTAAGATTGGAATGAAACTTCATTTGAATTTATGGAATAAAACAAATGACTTTGGAATAAATGTTTATTGATATAAGCATATGCGGTAATTAAGTCCAACACAATGCAATACATCATTCAAGCAAGTCTTGATTGATATATTTCACTTGACACAATTTATAACATGAATGGAAACCTTATGTTTATAATTAAGGATTCATTATGAATATATTATATTGTGTATACGACTTGTTGTCATTTTTGTACAAGAGCAAAGTGAGATGACAAAAACAATATCTAATTGAGAGTATTTAGATTATTGTAATATAAATGTTTACGAATTATAAAGCATAGCGTTGTATGTGTACACTGATCCTAGAGGATAATCAGTTCTAGTAAAGCGAGATTTTCTTATTGATGATAAATCTGCTAACTAGACATGCTCAAAATGAGCATTGTTGCATTACACATTAAGGAATAAGAATACTTTACATTTTAAGAAACTGTAAAGATGACTGTCAGAATATCGTTGATTTTAAATACCTTATATAAAGTTTGACGATATCCCCTACTATGAAACTTGCAATAGTATGAGCATGTAAGAAAAGACACTCATCTTATTTTCCAAATCTTTCACAATTGATAAATTTGAAACAAGTATTCGGAAACTTTACTTAGATAACTATTTAGCTTTCTTGTTAAAGAATAGTTGAGAATGTTGTAAACATTTGACGTCAACTTGCTAAATTAGTTTCATGCATATCTATTTTAGTATTTGGATAATTGGGATGGTAAGACAATAATTACTTTCTGATGAATAAAGATAGTTGGTATTTGTTATTCGTTCATATAATTACTGTTGTCCTATATTTGTATGTTTAAATCCTTGAATATTTGATTATTCTAAATATGTTCATTGTCGGTTAGAAATATGGGAATATTGTCTACATTAAGACAAATGTGAGTGTTGGTTATATTCTTTGAATATATGGACGGTTCCCACCAAACTCATATGTTATTCATAAGGGATGCGTATTGGACACGCCGAACATTCGAATCGTTACTTTTGGATCCTTGTCATGAGTAAGATTTTGAAAATGGTGATTAAGTCATCATCCTTAGACTTGAGATGCAAACAAGTTTGTGCATGTGTGAATATCACTTCTTGATTCTATGTCCAACGCTAGTTCGCCAGACCTAGTTATAAAGACTTTAATTGGAAGTGTTGTGAAGCAGTATCCACAGACACTTGTAGTCAATATAGAATTTGTTCCTCCACTTGATATAGTGCAGTGAAGTACCACTGGGCCCTCTCCAGAATTAATCAGATAATTGTGTGGCCGCACCCAAAGTGTAAATCAAGATGATACTTGTTTATGTTTGGTATATCTGAATTAACTTCTATAACGAGAAACTAAAATTTAAACTTCATGGAATGAGTTAGGATCTATATCCATAGTTTAAACGGTACTAGTAACAAAGGGATGATTATTAGCAAGTCACATAATCGTATACCATTAATACTTTTGAGATATTCTTCTTGAAACTATACCTCAGTCATTTCCGGTTATAAAGAAGTGTTGCTAGATACTTTATTATAGACGCTGTATGTCTAAACTCTCACAAGTGGGAGCTGTTGGGATATGCGATCGTTTAGCCATCAGAAATGCGTGAGCCTATCAGGGGCACACACTCAATACAGAGAACACACTTTTATTATACGTTTTATTATTTATAATTAAACGTTTAATAAAAACTTCACTTATTATTTAATTATTGGTGGTTAAATTAATTAACGGGATTTAGTTAATTTAGTACGAGTGCGTTATTTAAATTTGGAAGGAAAAAGTCTTCTAGAACAACCCTAAGGCCATTCGGCCGAATATTGTATATAGGGGGTTCTAGAAGTTTTTTTGGTTATTGGTTTTTGGTAAGTAAATATTCAAGAATATTTGATTAAGGTAATATTTTCCTTAATTAGGTTTCTTGGATTGGGCCTTAAGTTTTGAGGAGGTGGATAATGTGTATAAATACACAAACACCTAGCTCATAATTTTTGTCCCTCTCCCTTGTTCTTTGTTTCGTCCGATCGCAACAAACACCACACCAGAAACCATACGATTTTTCCTATTAACCCTAAAATCACATAAAGGTTTAACCTTTATAAGATCAATCCTTTTTGGTGGTTTTCTTATAAATTCTTAAGCTTTATAACTAAACCCTAGATCTCTAAATCTAGGTTTTAGCTCTCTCCCTTGGTGGTTCGACATACATAAATCCTAATTAGGGTTTATGTGATTTTTTGGGTTAACCAATCTTGTAACGTTCTATAAAACGATCCTTACGTAATCCCAATTAGGGTTTTGGATCTAGGGTTTCTAGTTACAAGATTATACACTTGGTGTTTGAGAAGTGAAGTTACTACTAGCATCGTAGTGATGTTCGTTTGATGTGTCGTGTGAGCAAACGATGGAGACGGTAATTTAACCGTTGAAGTTCAAGATTCAGATCAAGACGTATTAATTAATTTATTCAATTAATTGAAGGTTGGTTTTAAATTGTTTTTATTATGTGCTTAATCATGTATGTTATACTAGATCCATTCCGCTGCGTACTCGTAGTTAATGGTTAACTAGTATTCAAAATCCCTACACAATTATCTCATAAAAAGTATATGGGAATTTTGCAGCCGCAAGGACTCAGAAAACGGTCTACCCCTTAACACCCAACACCTCAGCATCTTGCCAAGAGACTGAAATCATAAGCAATGTTACTCCAATAACAAACAATGAATCCACTTTATCATAGTAAAAAGTGACCATACAAAAATTAAGTCGATCAAGACAATGAATGCATTACAATAGACATGAATTAAATTCATGTAAGATGCATGTCTTGTGTTATCATAGTAAAAAGTGGCCTTTAGTTAAATATTGCAACATAAAAAAGTTGGCACTGACATATTATATATTGTAGCAACATTTATTAACATTTTAACTATTGTTTTGACAAGTAGTAGTAAGTAGACCACAATTTCACATATGATTACCATTCTAAAAAAAACAATAAGAAACTTTTATAGAGACATCATTTTCACACATATAAAAATGATGAAAAATCCAACTGAGAGGACTTGAATATGAAAGGGTGGTTTGCATGTCATTTTTATTCTTTTTTATCCAACTTCTTCAACCTCATCTTCTCACTTGGGCTTAACAAGTGTGTTTGTTCTTTTAATTAAAATTACACAGGGCTTCCTTGTACTCCCTCTCCTGTATAAAGAAAAGATAATCAGAAAACAATTCAGTACTAATTGGTTACCAAATCTAGGTGACCAAAAACGAAAACTTCTGGTCGAACTTTGCATTAAAACTTATGATCTAGTTTTATAGCTAATACTTATGATTGTGGCCGTTTTTAACCATTTAACCTCTAGCTTTTTCCATTTTAGCACCTTTGACCCGTTATCAGCTAACAAAGCACAACTTGACGTCTTATTATGGGTGATACAGACAACCCTTTTAAATAGATAGACTCAAGTCTATACATTGGAGTCGGGTATTGGAATCAGGAAAAAAAAGCTACATATAGATTTATATAACAACAGATACCCTGTTTATAAGGGTGTTTGGGATAACTTATCCTAATTGCTTTAATGGTTATTTGTGTGTGAGATAATCAGTTTGAATGAACAATCTGAAACTGAGTATTCTTTTATGTTACCATGGTTTCCAACCTTTTAGCTTACTAATACAGTTTTTCTTTAGAAATCTAATAAACAGTCACACATTTTTATAAGTAGCCCCAAACATACCTAAAAGGGTACATTTTTTAAAAACAGTAATAGGGTACATGAATCAACTGAAAATTAGTCCAAGTCATAGTGATACCATAAAAAAAGAAGTTATTAGAATTATTACAACTTGTGTTGTTAAATAAGTTGTTGTTAAGTAAGCTGTTCTTAGATGAACCTATATGCATACTGCAACCTTAATTTGATTGTGGTGTTTGAATCCATCTTGATCAGTCATTGCTTGCATGCCTGTTTGTAATTTAATTGTACAACCTTAAAGTAATATTGTTTAATCTCGATAAGTTATGCTTATTTTCTCAACTTAACACATTACTTCCAAGCTGATAGACCTTATTTGATAATAGAAAAATAGAACAGATTTTTTTAATAAACAAAGTAATTAAAATTGACCAATTAAACATATATGTGACAAAAGAGCCACCCCACTCAAATTTGCTTATGAATAATCCTAGCTTAATTTCTAAGAACCTTTCTCACCACACGACCGCATCAATAATTCTGTCACATTCTGTTTACCTACTGCTATTTACGATCCCTAAGCTAAAATCTCCAAATAATACAATATTCAAACTGTACATTGTTGCATAATCAGTATTTTAAAGTAGATCAATCTCGCTTATCATAAAATACAAACAAATAGGTGATTTACCGAAAAGGTCAGTTTCATTATTGGATACATATTTGCGTGTTATAATGCACGAGATTTTAGATCTATAGAGTAATCAATCAAACAATCAATGCGTGTCTATGTCATTTCTTTTAAACAAAGAATATTAGTTCATCAAGGTGACCGAGACACCATCCAACTCATTATTACTCTGTATCAATTAGTGTCCTCATTGATTTACTTATGCCTAAGTTTCATTTATGGTTAACACATTTATCTAAACGATACATTCTACCTTCTGATTTTCCCAAAACCTTTATTAGCAAGATAAATAATGTCGGACTCTCAACTTGTGAAAATTTATACTTAGTAAGTGCCTTTGTAATGCAAATTATTAAAATAAAGTTTGTTGGAAAGCTCGTCTCTTTATTTTCGACTTAAAAAGCACTTAAGAGGGTATTCTGAATTGTTCATTTAAATTCAAATAACTACATTTTCATCATATTGTTGGTTAGCAAAGGGCACTACATGTACCATTTGAATATTGTTGTCTTCCTACATTTTTTTTATCTTGCTTCAATTAGTATGCATAATAATTTGAATCAACTAAAACCTGATAGACAAAATATAGAAACCAAACTAATGCTCAAAGTGTAATTGGAGGTTCAAATCTATTTATGCCTAATAATCTCACTCAAACTGTGTCAAATACCAATGACAAATAAATATTATTAATTAAAAGAATAGGAGACAAAAATTACGACTTACAACAATATACACTATAATCAAACAAATATCAATAAATCGATACAATTTCTATATTATATGATTAAATCTAAATCAATAATTAAAAGGGGATATATATGGTTACTTACCAAGCTACCATGCCTTGAATATGTGCCTTCAACTTATTATTAGAATCTGTTTTCTTTTCTAAAAACAAATGAAACAACCAATTGGATGTAAGAAGTTTGATTTAAATATGGTTCTTAGTTGATTGGAAGCAGTTTTAGGATAATAAGGAGGGAATGAAGAGAGGCAGCATAGTTGAAGCATAAACAGTTATTGCAATGGGACGTGGGTAGTTTTACTCTGCTCTTTATTTTATGAAAAGAAGTGGGGTACATAATTCATCGAGAAAGCAACACGTCACTATAATGCTTAGGTAGCATAGTTATAATTGTGCCACGTATTGGATTGTTATCTTGATTTAATTAGATAATGAGAAATACTAGATCCACATAACTTTTACAAACAAACTCTCACATAATGATGTGGCAAATGACATGGACCAATGATGTTGTATCATGTTTTCTCTTTCCTATTTTCACAATCCATAAACTAAGTGGCACATATGTATGTGGATTTCTTTTTGTAAAAATTATGTGGATGTAGCATTCCTCTTAGATAATAGATAGATCATTTCACTTTTCAGTAGACAAAGATTGCACAAAATTACAAACCATTACATTAACCAAGACTTGCTTGACTAATACTTTGACTCTTCACTTATCCATATCATCCCAAAACAAACAAATGCAGTATAAAGCAAAATCTTATTCTCATCCACCCACCAGTCATCATCTCTTTTTCACAAAATAAATATTGCACATGTAAAACCCACATGCTTTTATCATGAATAGTACCCTTAAGATCGTACGTACTAGATTGAAAACTTTCCTATTATAGCATGATTACGATTACGTGTTAGGATTTTACGTATTACGTACGTGTTAGAACACGATAAGTATTTACTACGCACGAACACGCAATAATTATTTAACAATAAATAATCACGAACATACGATCATGAAATCATGAACGTAATTAAATCACGAACTATTATTAATTACGTATATATATTTATTACGAGCGTAAATAAATATATTAGGTCACGGTAATTATTTAACGAGAACACACAAAACGCGAACACAAATAAACACGAACGAATAATTAAACAACGAGACACGGAAAACGGTACGGGTACCCCATGTGGGGCCCCTACCCGCGACAACAATAAGGAGATGGGCCAAGCCCATCTCAAAATTTACTAAGAGAGGTTATGGTAAAAGTTTACTAGTCACTTTTTACTTTACATAAGATTAAACAAAAACCTAAAACGTTTTCTCCTTCTCCTCTTTTCTTTTTTTGGCCGCCGCATATTAAACACACCAAGGGGGTGTTTGTTTGATTTTTGATCTTGGTTTTGGTGCAAGTGATCGTGTTTATTCATCCTCGTTTAGATCCACGCGTTCGGTATATTCTTTTTATCCTTTTTCTTTTTGATTTGATCTAATGATTAATTAAGAACATGATGTTTTTAAAACCTAATTAAAAACATAGATCAAACACGTAAATGGTTATTGGGTAAATCAAAAAGGGATGTTTTTAGGGGTGTTTGTTGGCCGGCCTAAACCGAACCCCAAGGGGGTCTCGGTTTGGCTACTAGACCACCACCGAGACCATATGGTCCCGGTTGAGTGGTGTGGGTCCCACGACAGCAGCAAAACAAGGGGAACCCCGAAGTAGTTCGGGGTATGGTGTCGATTTCATGTCCGGTTCATGGTTTCTAGTCAAGATCCGATTCACGGTTTATGTTAAGATTATTTTTTTTATATAATCATATGTTAAAATTAAATTAATAAATATGACATGATTAATTTAATAAACATGACTTAGGTTATATTAATTATTAAAATCATGAAATTATTAACCTAAGTATTTTATATTTTCTAGACTTATAATTAATTAATTATTTAAAAAACCATGGTTATAATTAATTAATTAACATGACTTAGGTTACATTACTAATAAATAATAATACATGTTTTAACCTAAGTATTTAACCTTATTTAATTAAATCATGATATATTTTAATTAAATACTTTTAACCTATAGTTTATTTAAATTACATGAAATAATTAATAAACTATACATTATAATCAGAAAAACACTTAGGCTTATATACTTAGCTTATTTAACCAGCTTATATCTAATTATGGAAACTTTTCTATTTTTAGAAACTTATTTAATTCAGGCAGCGAATCTATTTATGGAAACTTATTTAATTAAGGCAACTAATCTATTTATGAAAACTTATTTAATTAAGGTAGCTAATCTATTTATGGAAACTTTCTATTTTTAGAAACTTATCTATTTCAGCAGTAATTCTATTTTTGGAAACTCTCTATTTTTGGAAACTTTCTATTTTTGGAAACTTTATATTTTTGGAAACTTTCTATTTTTGGAAACTTTCTATTTTTGGTAACTTTCTATTTTTGGAAACTTTCTATTTTAGGAAACCTGCTATTTTTGGAAAGTTACTTATTATTACACACTAAGTATAATAATACATGAAATACCAGAAATACTTAACCAGTATAGACAGAATATAAGATAAACACAGTTCAAGGCTTTAAACGATAAAACATGATATGAACATATAAAATAAGCTAAGACATGACATAGAACCAGTTACGTATTTAGTAAGCAGATACTTATTCATGTATGTATTTATGTAGCATTAGTGATACCGAAGTAGGATTCTCCTCAGTTCATCTTCTTCGTTCACTGGACACAAGGTACGGATTCCCGTCCTTTCAGTATGGATATTCTTTCCTTATTAGGATTCCCCGTATGCAGCCAAATGTTTTCCCGTAGTATAAGTTTATATGTTTGATTTGCTTATGTTTAATTTAGAATATCTATAGCCATATACATGCATGACCAGTTTCACCTAGTTATGGAGGTACCATAACCATAACATTAGAGGCACTGATGTTATGACTTCACCACGGCGGAGTGATTGCTCGTGGCGTCCCTTCAGCTTTTGGCCATATTTTTATATTTATCATGTGGGGCGTATGGGTGCATCCTAGTTACATGTTTTTAGCAGATTACTCAGTGTGAATGTGGTGTGTGCCATGTATCCTTCACAAGGAGCTGATCCCTCCTACCCAAACCAGTATATTAAATTAGAGGCAGCCCCTCTAATTTGCATGATGAGGTCACCCCTCCAAGTATTCATGCACGGTAGATTTTCATGACCTATATTGGCTAATGGTAGAACATGTTAAACAGTTTTTATAAGATAAACATAAGGCTTTTCAAACTATAAAACCAGTTTTCCCAAGACTTAACCAGGTTACTCGGTATTTAGTTTCTTCCGCTGTTATATGTTATATGCTTATCCTATTCATGCTTTATGTATATTCGTGCACTGAGCGTATTGCTCAGCCGTTTTCCTTTTATATGTTCCCAAAACGGCAGGTATTCAGGGACGCTCGTAGACTTTAAGCGTACGTGCATATGGACTGGAAGCTTTCTAGCCTTTCTTTACTTTATGCATTATCTTTACTTTGATACTCTTGCTATGGACATTGTTTAGTCCTTTCCTTTTCAGTACTTATGTTTATGTGTGATGAGCTTTACTTTTGGACTACCGATGTTTGATTCCGGTATTTTCCTTTTATGGTCATGTAATGTTTAGACATTTTTCCTTGTATGCTAATAAGTGTGTAAACACTTATCCTTTTGCCACAAAAACAAGACCTAATCATGTGTTTTATATAATAAATGTCGGAATTACGCGTGGTTTTGTGTTCTTGTATTTAAATAGGTACAAATGATCAAAAGAAGAGAAAACACGGGATTTCACGGTCAAATGTCGAAGAAAAGTCAAGAAAGAGTCGAGGACAAAGTCAAAAGACCAAAGTGTGCCGAAGATCACGAAAACCGGTAATTCAACCAAGGGTTTCAAAATAATAATCAAGGTTTTTATAATAACAACGGTTTTCAATCTCAAAATCAAGGTTTTCCTAGTCAAGGGTTTAATCAAATGAATATGCAAAATCCTCAAATGGACTTGGTTCTACAAAAATTGACGAACATGAGAAAATCATGAAAGCAATGCAAGAATCCACTAGACAAATGCAAGAGTCCAACGATAAGAGATTTTTGACTATGTTGCAAACCCTTAGACCCCAAGGAGCCTTACCTACAAATACTGAGATTAACCCTCGTGCTAATGTGAGTGCTATCAATACTCGAAGTGGAGCCACTTTAGTGGGACCTTCCATCTCTTCGCACATAAAGGAGAGACAAGGCCCAGAGGTCATAATGAGTAATCCTACTCCCCCTCCGGTGATTCCCCCCACTACCACTCCTAGTTCTAGTCCTCCATTGCCGAAAGAGCCTATTCCTACGGTTGTTCAAGAAGCGAGTCCTTCTCCTTCTCAACCTTCTAAGTCTAAGCCTAATATTCCTTATCCATCTAGGTTAGGCAAGGCTAAAGTACTCACCAAAGATGACGTTCATGTCTCTAACTTTTTGAAGATGATCTCCAACGTGAATGTTAACGTTAGCCTTATTGAAGCACTTGCTCAAATGCCAAAATTTGTCAAAATGTTCAAAGATTTGCTCAATAAGAAGGAAAAAATGGTTGAGCTCGTGAACACCCGTTTAAATGAGAATTGTTCCGCGATTCTTCTCAAAGAGCTTCCCTAAAAGCTAGGAGATCCCGGACGATTCGTGTTACCTTGCTCGTTTCCTCAAATCGATGATTGTATGGCTTTAGCGGATCTCGGTGCTAGCATCAATCTTATGCCACTTTCGGTTTGGAAACAATTGTCATTACCCGACCTTGTACCGACTCGTATGACTTTAGAGTTAGCTAATCGAACTCTCGCATACCCCGTTGGTATTGTCGAAGATGTTTTTGTTCGAGTTGGTACATTTACTTTTCCCGTGGACTTTGTCGTCGTCGACTATGAGATGGATCCTCGTATTCCGTTAATACTTGGTAGACCATTCTTAAGGTCTGGAAGAGCCTTAGTTGATGTAGCCGAAGGGGAGTTAATTCTTAGGGTTCGGGATGAACAACAAGTTTTTAAAATGGGAAAAATCACAACAAAATCAAATGGAAAAGAGTCGGTCAATATGATTGATGTTCTTAATTATGATAATGAAGAGATTTTTATTAATCCTTTTGGAATTGAAAAGTCTACTCAAAATGATTTTGTGATAAATTCATCCCTTCCCTTAGAGCCTCAAATTTTTGAAACTCCTATTTGTGACACCTATAGTGATGACACTTCTTCAAGTGATCACACTATCTTCGGCTTAGACGACTCGACTTTTGACCCACCCACTTTTGACCCACCAATTTATGATACCCCAATCTTTGATACCTACGATGATGACACTTCTTTAAGTGATCTCATTAATTTTGATGACCCACCCCATGATCTTAATGCTCCTCATATCTCTATGAGTGATTCTTCCATGGAAACTCCTTTTGACTTTTATACTCCAATTTTAGAATTCATGACTTTTGAGGAGGATCCTCCACTCTTAGAGATCTTACCTACTTTAGAGGCTATTCCATTTGAGGAGGATTTAGATATTTTTTTAAATACCTATTTTCCTCATGAGGAAGAGTTTTCCTATGACTCCGACGATACTTATGTTTTCACATCGAGTTTGGAAGAGGATGACTTTCCCACTATGGATTTTGATAATATTTTGAGCTTAAATGTCACTACCTCTTGCTATTTTCCCGTTAAGGAATCGGTGTTTGATCCCGGAATAGAGACTTTAGTTCTATCATTTCAAAATCACCTTACCTTTCCTTGTAAGAGACTTTTGCCTAAGGATACCCCACTTTTCTTTGACTTGCGTACCACCTCGGGGTTTATTTCCTTTTGTGATGGAAATTATGTGTTTGACCGGGGTGGATTTTTCATGGGGTATGCCTTGTATGAATTTGTTTCCCCTTTATCATGGAGAGATTTTCCTCCCTTGGAAATCTCGGTTTTCCATGATTTTCCCATTTGAATGATGATATTCGGGAATTCGAGTCGAGCTAGAGACTCGCGTTGAAAAATCAAGCATCGTTTAACTAGGTTAGATTTTTACCTTTTTTCACCTTTCACCCATTTTCACCAATAAGTGGAGGGAGCCAAGTAGGTTGTTTGTGTGTTGTGATGATTGTGTGCAGGGACATGTGCTTTGATGATCCACTTTTGGTACTTTTGACGCGACCCGTGATCCCGTGTTCCCGTGTACCCGGTTCTATCAAAATTATTGTGATTCATACTTGTATATAAATAAAACGAATAAATGTAATCACTTTAGTTGTCCCTTCCTTAGCTCGATTTTAAACAATGTACTCAATGTCCTAAGTGTAGGGGATTTTATTCTCCCACATGCTTAAACATTGAGGACAATGTTTATATTAAGTGTAGGGGGGACTTCTATCGAATTTTATTGGGCTTTTTCCATGAATTTGACCCCATTTAACCGGAAAATTTAAAAAAATTTCAACGTTTTCAAAATTTTTGATCTATTTTGGCCTAGTAGTATTTTGTTTTCTTTCCTTTTATCATCGCATCGTAATAATTTCCATTTCAAGAATAAAGTCAAAAATGAAATAAATAAATAAAATGGTTTTAATAAGTTTAGATGTCTTTGATATATTAGGCCCGTCGTGAATATTTTGACTCAACCCGAGTTTACTTATCCAAGTTTACTCTAGCTAGTATCCTTAACCATATGGACCTTAATTGGTTTATTAGGCTAAGCATCCACGAGTCTCATTCCTTGAGATTTTAAATTGTGGAGAACGAGAGATGATAGAGTTAATTATAAGTTTGGTATTCTTTCATTAACTTATGTGAGTTAGTTATGAGCTTTTTCTCCCATCGCTTGTTAATAAATATATTTGCAACAAATAAGGTTGTACGATTTGAAAAGTTACTTAGCTTCTAGCACAAGATCGTTTAAAAGTTGCTCGGTATTAATTAGAGTTCATAGCCAAGGCATAACTTATTGAAGCGGGACGCGAAGATTGGCTTATCCAAAAAGGCCCTAACAAGGCATGAGGATACCCGAGTCCAAAAAGGCCCTCACAAGGCATGAGGATTCATTTTTTGCTAAAGATCCTAAGAGATTGAGAAGATCATTAATCCAAATCAATATGATGGATCAAGACACACGACGAGAAGCAGTTACTCCCCTAAAGATCATGGAGAAGTCTATCCAAAAAGACCCTAACAAGGTATGAGGATAAATAGATCCAAGTCCAAAAAGGAGGCGGATCGTTGTATATCAAAATCCTAAATAAAGAAGAGGATAAATGAAGAAGTCGTGGTCAACGTTTGAAGCATCTTTCACTCCTAATAAAGATGTATACCAAAATGAAGAGAAGACCATAATTTCAAGATCGTCTCTCAAGATTTGAAGTTTGAAGTACAAGCCAAATATCGGTCCGAGAAAGGTCTCAAATCGTGAAACGAGTTATGCCAAGATATGAACTTTATGAGGTTTCGAGAAGCAGTTTTAAAAGATTTTGTCCTTTAGCTAACTATTGATTAAATCGTCCCACTTTATTTTCGGCCTTAATAAATTATCAAAATAAGTCAAAAATGCATCCTCGTGATCATTCAAGACAAAAATAAAATACAAGAGTTACACCGTAGGAATAAGGGGGTCTAAGTGATTAATTAAACCACATGAGTAAGTGTTAGTTGTGCTAACTTGTAGTAACAATGATCTCGGTTTTAAGCTTGGTATGGGGAACGTGAAACTTGAGGGTGATTAATATTCATGACACCAAAGCCCTAATCTAAGTCTTAGATTTCTTTACAAGTTTCTTCCATCAAATAAATTTCCAAGTTAATAAATGATTATAACTTTTGTCTCTTTCTTAAGTTTTATCTTTTCGTCATAGTAGTAGTAATAATAGTAATAAAGGCCGAGATGGATTAATTATGAGAAAAATGTAACTTAGTGCTTTAAAACTATGCATTGCATGGGGTCATTGCAATGGTCAAGTGTAGGGGATTTAATAAGTGTGTAAACACTTATCCTTTTGCCACTAAAATCAAGTAAAAACAAGACCTAATCATGTGTTTTATATCATAAATGTCGGAATTACACGTGATTTTGTGTTCTTGTATTTAAATAGGTACAAATGATCAAAAGAAGAGAAAACACGGGATTTCACGGTCAAATGTCGAAGAAAAGTCAAGAAAGAGTCGAGGACAAAGTCAAAAGACCAAAGTGTGCCGAAGATCACGAAAACCGGCAATTCAACACGGTTTTGAAGAAATGATCAAAGAAACCTAAATCGAGCTTGAATTTAGTGGAATTAATCCTTTTGAAGATTTTTTAAGTCTTGTGGGTCCCACATTGGATCAATTGGCTCAAAAGCCCATTAAGGAGCAAGGATTAATTACCTATGGATATTAAAGCCCAAACATAGCCCAAATCTGATACCATGTGAAAACTTTGGGACGGTTTAATTTCAAATGGGCCACAAGCCCATAAAACAATCGGATGAAGAATTATTTGCTTGGTCAAGGGTTTCGGTCAACACCTCACACGAATAAATCACCCCTTTACCCAGTTTCACCCCACGTGTCCCCCATATACTTTACCCACCCAACCAAAATCTTTACCCCACACCCCATATTGTTTCGATACACACGAGACACACACACACTTGTTTTTTTTACTGCTCATCTTCTCCCTCCCCCAAAACACACCTTCTTCCCTCAAACCCTAGTTTTTTACCCATCAAAAAATAACCCACGAAAATTGGGGCTTTTACCCTCAAATGGTAATTCACACCCAAAGGAATTAAATCCCCAATGTTTTCGGGGTATAGCACTAGAGTGGTCCTCAAATCCGAATCTGACATGGCCATATCCTTGGTTTTGATTGACTATGACACCTCACCACAAACCCCTCAACCAATTACATCATTCCACATCATACTCAAACAAACACAAATAGCACATCAAGAGCCATGCTGGCAATCCGTGGATACAAGGGCGTTTTTCAGCCGTTTGATTAGAAGAAAAGAGAGAGAAAGAAGAAAAGAAGGAATCTACGGCTCAGAATCAATGCTTACAAGTGAAGCTATCAAGAGGGTTTGTTAGGGTTCTCCTATAAAAACCCCTCCTATCATGTAATTGGGTGTAACTTTTTCTTTATTTTAATTTTCAGAAAAATTAGATTAAGGTTTAGATTTAATCTTGTATTTCTCTTAATTTTCAGCAATTGTAATTTGGATTTTAATTAATGAAAAGTTTTACAGTTTATTAATTTTCGTCTCATCTTTAATATTCCTGTTAAGTTTCATCTTTAATTTGCTTTAATTTTTTTTATTCTACTGTTCACGTTTTATTATTATCATTCGGTTAAAAAAAATAAAAAAAAATAAAAAATAAAAGAAAAGTGGATAATTAATTCTTCCCTACTGGAAGAATTTTAAGTTTACTGTTTGGATGTATTGTTGGTTCGAGGGTTTTGGTCCGAGAGAAGGACGATGGTGTTGATGACTTAAGGTGTTTGTTTCAGTTCAAAAGGTGGCTCAGCGCCAACCTTCTACTCAAAGGAATCATCACCAGGTGTCAATCTTCTTTTTATTGTTTTTTTTAGTTTATGCTTATGTTTTACTTATGTTGGTTTGATTTTGAGTTTGAGTTGATGATTGTTTAAATCTGCTTATTAAGGTTCAGTTTGTTTGTGTTGATTTAAATTTGTTAGGATATTAGTAGTTTGGATCTGCTTATTTTTTTTTATCAGTATAATCTGTTTGATTTTTGATAGATTTTTGGTTTAAATATCTGCTTATGATTTAGCCAGCTTAAGTTTAGTGTACGTTTGGATTTGCTTATTTTTGCGATTTGATCTTAGTCCTTAGCGTAATATATTTTAGTTTATGATAGATTTCATTTAGCTTATTTAATCTGTTACTGCTTATTCTGTTCGGGTATATCTTGCTTATTTGCCTCGACTGCTTACTTGATTTGCTTATTCAGTTTTTTTAGCTTAATAATTTAGCTTATCTAATTTGTTATTCTTAGTTAAGGTTTTGCTAGCTTAATATATATATACTGTCATAGCTTATAGCTTATCTAGATTATTTGCTTTTTTTAGCTTATTTGTGCTTGCTTATCTGATTTAGCTTTTTAGCTTATTTTGGTTAATATTATTGCTGTTTAAACAACACTTAGACCCTATTGGTCTGAGCAAGTTAAATATCCAAATAAAAAGTTCCAAAAAAATATTAGCAATTTTGTCTCTGCCTAGAATCGAACACTGGACCTCCTGTCCAGGCGCCAAACGCTGAAACCAACTGTGCTAGACGTATTTCTTGTGTTTGTTTCTATTAGTTAAATTAATATAGGACGTTTTAATTTAGCAGTTTTTAAAATTAAATTAGTTTAAATCAAATTTTAGGTTTAATTAAATTTATATAAAAGTTTAGTTTTATTTAATCCAGTTTATTTTGAAAAATATAAAAAGTAAAAAAAAAATATTTTATTTACTTTTAAAATATTAAATTTAGTTTTCAATAGATTTTTAATTTAGTTTATTTCAATTAATTAAGTCTTATTTTAAAATAGATTTCTTTTATAGTTTTTAAAAGTATTTAGTTTAAAATTAATTAAGTTTTCAATTTATACTTTATTTTAGTTTTGTTTAAATTTTAAAGTAGATTTTATTTAAATTAGTTTAAAGTAGATTATTAAAATTAGTTTTTATCATTAAATAGCTTTAGTTTAAAATACCAGAAAATAGATTTTACCAAAAACAAAGCTAAGTCGAAACGATAATTGGAAATCAAATTCGAGTCGAGTCGAGGAAAACGAACTTAATTGACAAACAAAATCCTAGTTTCATATGCTTTGATGACACGCCATAATTACCCGTGACATTCCATTATCAAAATGGGGTGTTACAATTATGGTATCAGAGCCAAGGCTTCGACCTGTAGGCTCTCAAAATATGACCTGTGATTAGTGGGTAGTCACTACGGTCTTCCTAGAACTGATAGTCGTTTTCATGCATTCATCATTTTATGCATACATATATATGTCATTGTCGCAGGTTTATGACTAAGTAATGGTTGGTACAAGACTGGCCCTATTTAGTCGCATGTGTTTTATCGAAACTTTTAAATTTGGGACCGACCCATAGGCGTCCCCTCGCCATGTCTTTTGTTTTGGGTGAACTGACCATAGGCGTTCACTCTCGAGCATACAAAAGTTTTCATAAAACTGCATCATGCATTCATACACAAAATTTTCTTGCATAAAATTTTTCTCTTGAAATTTTGGTATAATTTTTTTTTCATGTATATATATTTTATGTTTTGATCTGTTTAATCATATGTTTTATGTTATACTGTCAGATGGTTCTCACACGCGAACAGGAACAGCTCAATGCTGCAATTCAAGCTGCTATGCAAGCTTTGCTTCCTCAACTGAGGAACGACATCAAGGCTGAAGTTCAAGCTGCCAACAATCAGCAGCATAATCAGGCACCTCCTCCTCCTCCTCCTCCAGTGACCTTAGCAGTATGGCTGGAGAGATTCAACAAGCTCCGTCCTCGAGCTTTTGAGAAAACAGATAGCCCCAGTGATACTGAAAGCTGGTTGGCTCACATCGAGAAGATTTTCAATGCTATGGGTTGTGACCCCGCATACAAGGCGAGGTTGGCATGCTATCGATTCGAAGGCGATGTGCTAAATTGGTAGTTACCGTTGATGCAGTCTGAGGGTGGTGACGATTGGGATGCTGGTTTGACTTGGGCTCAGTTCAAGGACAGGGTGATGGAGCAGTTCTTTCCCAAGGCTGAGCAAGACAAGCTAATGAGGGAGTACCATGGGATCCGACAGAGAGCTGGGGAGAATAGCAACGAGTTTATGCAGCGCTTTCTTCGCTTAACTGGTTTCCTTGGTGCGACAGCAGGAACTCCTGAAGAGCAGGCACACCACTTTAGGTGGGCTCTTCGCACATCGGTCGCAAACAATCTGGTGTGTGCTACGTTCAACACTGTAGCACAAGTGGCCGATGTAGCACGTAAGCTGGAGATGCTGCAGGAGAGAGATGAGTTCGGGGAAGCTGAGAGACCCGACAAGAGGTAAACATTCGTATTCAAGCGGTGATATATCCGTATTCTTTCCATATATGTCAATTATTCATCTCTTTAAATGTATCTTCCAGGCAGAAAACTGGGGACCGGTCTCAGTCGGCTACTCAGCAGCAGCCTCATCAGCCCAAGGGAAACGGTCAGACTAACGACCGTTCTGCTACGGATATGCGTGGCGGTAATGATAATTACCGTAACAACGCTGGTCACTCCAACAGCACCAGGTCCTAATACTTGCGAATTTTCTTATGATTTCATGTTATAACTCATATTCTGACACTTTAGCAAAACTTCTACCATGAACCATGGAAACGGTAGGGACCAGAACCAGAGAGGTTCACAGCCTAGCCGTCCAGCTATCACTGGTATTCAATATTACGATTATCCGCATTGTCCTTTGTACCCTATTATCATGTCTTATGTAAAATGTTTTATCAGGTTCCCAGCCAGCCAGAGCACCTACTGGAGGATTTACTCATCCTCTTTGCTCTACTTGCCACCGTAGGCACCCAGGGCCATGTCGCCGTAACACTGACGCATGCTTCAAGTGTGGTCTTCCTGGCCATATCATGAAGGATTGCCGTAAAGGCGAGATGGAGGGTACATCGGGACATGCTGATTCCAAGTTGCCTCCTACCACCGGGCGTGTCTACACGACATCTCGAGACCAGGCCAACAAGTCTACAGGTACCATCACTGGAATCTTGTATATGTATGGTCAAGCTACATGTGTTCTTTTCGATACGGGTGCTACTCACTCGGTTATTTCTACTGCTTATACTAAGAACCTTAGGATGCTTCCCATGCCACTAGAGAATAGGCTTACTATTTCCACACCTTTGAGGGAATCTGTATTAATCACCCATGTATACAAGAGTCTTCCCCTAGAATTTGACAATAAGGTTCGACCTATTGACGCACTTCCACTGGACATGAATGACTTCGACATGATTTTGGGCATGGATTGGCTATCCAAGCATCATGCTACCATAGACTGCCATTCATATCGAGTTATCTTCGGTGATGTTAATGCACCAGAGTACATTCATAATGGGTTCATACCCGGACGGTCTGTACAAATCATATCTACCCTGCATGCGCGTGCATTACTGTCACATGGCTGCGAGGGTTATCTAGATACGATTCACGACATGGATGCTGAATCTCCATCAATTCAGGATCAACCTATAGTGTCGGAATTCCAAAATGTTTTTCCAGCAGAACTTCCAGGCATACCACCTGCACGAGAAGTGGAATTTAGTATCGAGCTTATTCCAGGAGCTGAACCAATCTCCAAGGCTCCTTATCGCATGGCTCCCATAGAGCTGAAGGAGCTGAAGGATCAACTGCAAGAACTTCTTGAACGAGGTTTCATTCGACCGAGCGCATCTCCATGGGGCCCACCGGTCTTGTTTGTTAAGAAGAAGGACGGCAGTATGCGTCTTTGCATAGACTATCGCGAGCTCAACAAGATTACTATCCGGAATAGGTATCCACTGTCACGTATAGACGATCTGTTTGACCAACTCCAAGGGGCCAAACACTTTTCCAAGATTGATCTTAGGTCAGGCTACCATCAGCTACGGGTCAAGGAGCAGGATATCGCCAAGACTGCTTTTCGTACCCGCTATGGCCACTACGAGTTTGTAGTTATGCCATTCGGCCTGACAAATGCTCCATCAGTGTTCATGGACTTGATGAACAGAATCTTCCATGAATTTCTGGACAAGTTCGTCATTGTCTTCATCGATGACATCCTGATTTTCTCAAAGTCCAAGGAGGAACACGAAGACCATCTTCGTACAGTACTACAGATTCTTCGCCAGAACAGTTGTATGCTAAATTCTCCAAGTGTGAGTTCTGGTTAGACAAGGTGGCATTCTTAGGTCACATTGTATCAGCAGAAGGAATCACTATGGATCCAGCGAAGGTTGAGGCCATTACTAAGTGGCCGAGGCCAACTTCAGCGACGGAAGTCCGCTGTTTCTTAGGCTTAGCTGGCTATTACCGTAGGTTCGTGGAGAACTTTTCCCGCTTAGCACTACCATTGACCAAACTGATGCGGAAAGGGGAGAAATTCGTCTGGACTGAAAAACGAGAGAAGAGCTTTGAAGACTTGAAGCAGAAGCTAGTATCTGCACCTCTTCTTACTCTCCCATCTGGTACGGGTGGATTTCAAATCTACAGCGATGCATCGGGGAAGGGACTTGGCTGTGTTCTCATGCAACATGGGAAAGTGATCACGTACGCTTCACGGCAGCTTAAGCCTTATGAAGAAAATTACCTCACGCGTGACTTGGAACTTGCTGCAGTCGTGTTTGCATTGAAGATATGGAGGCACTACCTATATGGAGAATCATGTGACATTTTCACGGACCACAAGAGCTTGAAGTATATCTTCACTCAACGTGAATTGAACATGAGGCAGAGGAGATGGTTAGAGCTGTTGAAGGATTATGACATTAATCTACAGTATCATCCCGGAAAGGCAAATGTAGTAGCAGATGCTCTTAGCAGGAAGTCCGGAATGATCAACGGCATTAAAATTGAGGAGGAAATCATAAGGGACTTGGAGCGACTAGACATCGAGATCATGGTACGTGGACAGCACGGTTACTTGGCTAATCTTAGAGAAGAACCCTAGTTACTCTCTAAGATCAAGGAAGCTCAGAAAGATGATGGAGAAATCTGGGCGATAGTACAGAATTTGGAGAAACAGACGGAATTCAGAGTAGATGCAGATGGTATCGTATGGCAGGGTACGAGACTTTGTGTTCCTGATGACCGAGAACTCCGGGAAGCCTTGTTAGCTGAAGCTCATAGCTCCCCATTCTCTATACTTCCTGGTTCGACTAAGATGTACCATGACATCAAGCAGTACTTTTGGTGGAGTGGTATGAAACAGGATGTGGCCACTTACGTCTCCAAATGTCTTACCTGCCAGCAGGTTAAGATCGAGCATCAGCGATCTGGCGGTCTCCTTCAACCGTTAGATATTCCAGAGTGGAAGTGGGACAAAATCACCATGGATTTTGTTACTGGTCTTCCGCCTACCAAGAGGAAGCACGATGCAATTTGGGTTATCGTAGATCGACTTACCAAATCAGCTCATTTCTTACCGATCCGCAAGGAAGATCCGGTAAGTAAACTCGCCGATACGTATAGAAGAGAGATCATGAGACTCCACGGTGCACCATCCAGCATCGTCTCAGACAGAGATCCTCGTTTCACTTCGCGATTTTGGAAGAGTCTGCAGAAAGCTTGGGGTACACAACTTAAGCTTAGCACGACTTTTCATCCTCAAACGGACGGACAGTCGGAACGAACTATTCAGACATTGGAAGATATGTTAAGGTCATGTGCGTTGGAATGGATGGGTGATTGGGACGATTACATCTGTTTGGTGGAGTTTGCATACAACAACAGTTGGCACGCAAGTATCAAGTGTGCTCCTTTCGAGATGTTGTATGGGAGGAAGTGTCGCGCCCCAATCTGCTGGGATCAGGTTGGCGAGCGAACACTTGAAGGACCAGAAATCATAGAATTGACCAATGAAAAGATCGCAGTAGCTAAGCAGAAACTTCAGGAAGCACGGTCACCTCAGAAGAGTTACGCCGATAAGCATCGTAGGGACATACATTTTAACGTAGGAGATCACGTCTTCCTTAAGGTTTTGCTGGCACGTGGTGTTAGACGCTTCGGGATTAAAGGGAAGCTCAGTCCTCGTTTCATCAGACCGTTTGATATCATTGAACGAGTCGGTGAAGTATCTTACCGGTTGGCGTTACCTTCGCAGCTTTCGCATGTACACAATGTGTTTCATGTGTCCTTACTCAGAGGGTACCAGTATCATCCCCTTCACATGGTTCAGTATCCACTGGAACAGATACGGGAAGATCTCACTTTTATACAAGAACCCGAACGAGTTCTTGACAAACAAGAACGAGTCATGAGAAGGAAGACAATTCCATTCGCCAAAATCCTATGGAGGGATCATACCGAGCGGGAAGCCACTTGGGAAACAGAGGAGTCTATCCGGGCTTCTTACCCTCATTTCATATTTTGAATTCGGGTATTTTCTTCTTTTTCAGTTTACTTTATCTATAATTCGGGGACGAATTATTCTTTGTAGGGGGAAGAGTTCTAAAACCCGCATGCTTTTATCATGAATAGTACCCTTAAGATCGTACGTACTAGATTGAAAACTTTCCTATTATAGCATGATTACGATTACGTGTTAGGATTTTACGTATTACGTACGTGTTAGAACACGATAAGTATTTACTACGCACGAACACGCAATAATTATTTGACAATAATTAATCACGAACATACGATCATGAAATCATGAACGTAATTAAATCACGAACTATTATTAATTACGTATATATATATATTTATTACGAGCGTAAATAAATATATTAGGTCACGGTAATTATTTAACGAGAACACACAAAACGCGAACACAAATAAACACGAACGAATAATTAAACAACGAGACACGGAAAACGGTACGGGTACCCCATGTGGGGCCCCTACCCGCGGCAACAATAAGGAGATGGGCCAAGCCCATCTCAAAATTTACTAAGAGGGGTTATGGTAAAAGTTTACTAGTCACTTTTCACTTTACAGAAGATTAAACAAAAACCTAAAAAGTTTTCTCCTTCTCCTCTTTTCTTTTTTTGGCCGCCGCATATTAAACACACCAAGGGGGTGTTTGTTTGATTTTTGATCTTGGTTTTGGTGCAAGTGATCGTGTTTGTTCATCCTCGTTTAGATCCACGCGTTCGGTATATTCTTTTTATCCTTTTTCTTTTTGATTTGATCTAATGATTAATTAAGAACATGATGTTTTTAAAACCTAATTAAAAACATAGATCAAACACGTAAATGGTTATGGGGTAAATAAAAAAGGGATGTTTTTAGGGATGTTTGTTAGCCGGCGCCTAAACCGAACCCCAAGGGGGTCTCGGTTTGGCTACTAGACCACCACCGAGACCATATGGTCCCGGTTGAGTTGTGTGGGTCCCACGGTAGCAGCAAAACAAGGGGAACCCCGAAGTGGTTCGGGGTATGGTGTCGATTTCATGTCCGGTTCATGGTTTCTAGTCAAGATCCGGTTCACGGTTTATGTTAAGATTATTTTTTTTATATAATCATATGTTAAAATTAAATCTATAAATATGACATGATTAATTTAATAAACATGACTTAGGTTATATTAATTATTAAAATCATGAAATTATTAACCTAAGTATTTTATATTTTCTAGACTTATAATTAATTAATTATTTACAAAACCATGGTTATAATTAATTAATTAACATGACTTAGGTTACATTATTAATAAATAATAATACATGTTTTAACCTATGTATTTAACCTTATTTAATTAAATCATGATATATTTTACTTAAATACTTTTAACCAATAGTTTATTTAAATTACATGAAATAATTAATAAACTATACATTATAATTAGAAAAACACTTAGGCTTATATACTTAGCTTATTTAACCAGCTTATATCTAATTATGGAAACTTTCTATTTTTAGAAACTTATTTAATTCAGGCAGCTAATCTATTTATGGAAACTTATTTAATTAAGGCAGCTAATCTATTTATGGAAACTTATTTAATTAAGGCAGCTAATCTATTTATGTAAACTTTCTATTTTTAGAAACTTATCTTTTTTAAGCAGTAATTCTATTTTTGGAAACTTTCTATTTTTGGAAACTTTCTATTTTTAAAAACTTTCTATTTTTGGAAACTTTCTATTTTTAAAAACTTTCTATTTTTGGAAACTTTCTATTTTTGGTAACTTTCTATTTTTGGAAACTTTCTATTTTTGGAAACTTTCTATTTTAGGAAACCTGCTATTTTTGGAAAGTTACTTATTATTACACAGTAAGTATAATAATACATGAATTACAAGAAATACTTAACCAGTATAGACAGAATATAAGATAAACACAGTTCAAGGCTTTAAACGGTAAAACATGATATGAACATATAAAATAAGCTAAGACATGACATAGAACCAGTTATGTATTTTAGTAAGCAGATACTTATTCATGTATGTATTTATGTAGCATTAGTGATACCGAAGTAGGATTCTCCTCAGTTCATCTTCTTCGTTCACTGGACATAAGGTACGGATTCTCGTCCTTTCAGTATGGACATTCTTTCCTTATTAGGATTCCCCGTATGCAGCCAAATGTTTTCCCGTAGTATAAGTTTATATGTTTGATTTGCTTATGTTTAATTTAGAATACCTATAGCCATATACATGCATGACCAATTTCACCTAGTTATGGAGGTCCATAACCATAACATTAGAGGCACTGATGTTATGACTTCACCACGGCGGAGTGATTGCTCGTGGCGTCCCTTCAACTTTTGGCCATATTTTTATATTTATCATGTGGGGCGTATGGGTGCATCCTAGTTACATGTTTTCAGCAGATTACTCAGTGTGAATGTGGTGTGTGCCTTGCATCCTTCACAAGGAGCTGATCCACCCAAACCAGTATATTAAATTAGAGGCAGCCCCTCTAATTTGCATGATGAGGTCACCCCTCCAAGTATTCATGCACGGTGGATTTTTATGACCTATATTGTCTAATGGTAGAACATGTTAAACAGTTTTTATAAGATAAACATAAGGCTTTTCAAACTATAAAACCAGTTTTACCAAGACTTAACCAGGTTACTCGGGATTTAGTTTTTTCCGCTGTTATATGTTATATGCTTATCCTATTCATGCTTTATTGTACATCCGTGCACTGAGCGTATTTCTCAGCCGTTTTCCTTTTCTATGTTCCTAAAACGGCAGGTACTCAGGGACGCTCGTAGACTTTAAGTGTACGTGCATATGGACTGGAAGCTTTCTAGCCTTTCTTTACTTTATGCATTAACTTTACTTTGATACTCTTGCTATGGACATTGTTTAGTCCTTTCCTTTTCAGTACTTATGTTTGTGTGTGATGAGCTTTACTTTTGGACTACCGATGTTTGATTCCGGTATTTTCCTTTTATGGTCATGTAATGTTTAGACATTTTTCCTTGTATACTTTGATGACACGCCATAATTACGCGTGACATTCCATTATCAAAATGAGGTGTTACAACACATAGATGGAACTTTATCTTCATTCATTCACCACTAGTCATCCCAAAGATATCCTCATCAGAGATCGTATCCCAAGATTAGAAAGTGTATGACTCAACTACACACAATTAACGAAAGGAAAAAAATAGATGAATATCACTATTCATCTTCTCCTACCTCATCTTCTTTTCTTCAAAACTCAAAAATCTGATATTTCTTCAACATTTTGTGCACAATATTAGATCCGTCCCTGGATACGGGCCTTGATTTAACATACGGCTATGGATACGGGAAGGATACGTTTCGACCAAAAAGGATACGGGATGGATATGTTTTGACCGCGTTTCGCCAGTGTTCCCGTTCCTAAACCGTTCCCAAACGGGCACGACACCCTAACAGCCGTTTTGGTGCATCCTAGATGTGAACTAAATAAGATATTTAATGTCACTTAGGTCGGATGTAAGTTTAATTCGTTAAAAGTCTTATGTTTGCTAAATACATCATGCTTTATGCCTTTTTTAACCACAGTTTGATGCAGCGGAGTATCTTGCGTGCCATCGAGGCACCAAGTCTCTCGACCCGAGTTAGAATCATCTCACGAAGAGAATATCAACCCCCATGCTAGCCATCCAGTTTCCCATAAAGGGGATTCAAGGCATTGCGATGGGATTCAAACCCAGCTGCCAATTATGAGAAAATCCCCCATATGAGGAATGACAGGAGTCGAACCCCTGACCTCCCCAACATGGAGACTATAACCAAATGCATCCATCCAACTGAGCTAGACTTCATTTGCGCCTTATGCCCTTATGACGTGCTCATTGAACATATATATATATATATATATATATATATATATATATATATATATATATATATATATATATATATATATATATATATATATATATATATATATATATATATATATATATATATATATATATATATATATATATATATATATATATATATATATATATATATATATATATATATATATATATATATATATATATATATATATATAGTAGCGTTATTATAGTGACCACTCTTAAAATAAAAACTATAAGAACCATTTTTGACCCTTAGATGTATCATAATAAGTTTCATGTAATTAAATTGTGTTTAATGGCATTTTCGTAATAAATACTTAAGTTGGTGGGGGTTTTTGTGAAGCGTCTTTTAAAAAATTATCACTGCCACATTTACGTAACCGCTTACATTGTCTTTATAAAAATATCATGTTTTGATTTTAGTTCGTACGATGTACTACAAGCTTGGCATGTGTTTGTGTCTTTTTTACTTTTTATACAAATCGTTAATACGATGTACTATTTTTTATACACAAAATCATCTAAGGTGGTCTTTTGCTTAAGTTTTAGTAATACACAATTATCTACTTCCTTTTTATTCCTAATATAAATAAGAACAGATACACAAAATAAACTTATTGATAATAAAAACTACCAAGTGATACACACAAACAAATAAAATAATCTAGTGATACGTATCTGAAAATAAATTCAAAAAACAAGTGATACATATCGTAAATAATACACAACCAACTAAAAAAAAATACCTAAGTGATACATATCATAGAAATACCTAGAGGTGGCAAATCTTGCCCATTTGGATACAAATGGGCACTTTTTGCCCATTTTCAAAAAAGGATGGGGCACTTTTTGCCCATTCTTTATAATGAATGGGCTAAACGGGCGCATATGTATGAAACTAAATGGGCTTAACAGGCGCACTTGTAAAATAAAAATTAGTATACTCGACGAATATTTTTTATTAATTTTTTATCCCGGCTTTCAAACAAGTTTTTTTATTTTTTATTTGTAGGTTTTTATATGTTTTTTTTCCTTTTTTAAGCTTGCGCCCGTTTAGCCCGCCCGTTTTGCCCGCCCGTTTTGCCCGTGCCCGTTTAGCCCGCGCCCGTTTAGCCCGCCGCCCGTTTAGCCCGTTGCCCGTTTGGCCCGCGCCCGTGCCCGCCCGCCCGCCCATTTTGCCACCTCTAGAAATACCCAATCAACAAAAAAAAGACCAAAGTGATATGTATAAAAAATACACAATAACTTAAAAACTCAAGTGATACATATCTTGAAAAATGCACAATTAATCAAAATATACACAAGTGGCAAGTGATACATAAAAAAAATACACAACTAAATTAAAAAAAACTAAGTGACACGCTTCCCAAAAGTTAATCAATAAAAAAACAATTGATACGTATCTTAAAAAATATAAAACATTTAAAAAATACTAAGTGATACATATCTTGAGAAAATATATAACCAACTTAAAAATGCCAAAATAATACGCATTCGAAAAAATAAGAAACGAGCAAAAAAAAGTCGAGCAATATGTATGCAAAAAAAACTCGACTAATACATATATAAAAAATATACAACTTCAAAACTAACTAGTGCATGAAAAAATAGAGCACCTATGATAATGATGGTTAATATAGGATATGATGGTTTTATGACATGAAAAACGATAGATGATGGAAGAAGAGGTGTATGAATAGTGGTGCAAACAAGTCGAGTTTTTATCGAGCTATTCGAGCTCGAGCTTAAGCTCGATTCGATTGAGTCGAGCTTTTATCGAGCTTAAGTTTGTGTCCAAGCCCAATAGGATGGCTCGAAACATATAATGAGCCGAGCTCGAGCTTTTGATAGCTTGGCTCGAGCTCTTATCGAGCTTTTTCGAGCCTTAGTATAAATATATTTTTATATAAGTACGAAAACGTTCATTTAAGTATTAACCTTATTATCAAGAGTAACTATATAAAAACTTAAATAATTTATTAATTTTCGTTATTATAGTTTAGTACAAACATAGAATTTGTGGCGGTGTGTAAACGATAATGATATATTTGTTTCGAATATATAATTTCGAGCTTTTCAAGCTAAGCTCGAGCTTTGCTCGAATCCTAATCGAGCTGAGCTCAAGCTTTCAAGGTAAAAGCTAGACGAGCTATCGAGCTATCGAGCCGAGCTCGAACCTATTATTTTATGTTTCGAGCCGAGCCCGGACCCTGTTGAGCTCGGGCTCGGCTCGGCTCGTTTGCACCCTTATGTATGAATACGTGAAATGGTGGTTTATAATAAAAAAAGGAAAAAAAATACAATGCATGTTAGATTTTAACAAACTGAAAAACATTATTGCTAGTTGAATTAATAATAAAATATTTTTAATGTAGCTTTTATATATAGATATGAAGTAGCATGTTTAGTTCTACAAAGCGAGATATAGTAAATATTTTAGATCTCACATGGTTGGATGGAAAAAAGGACGGTTTAAAGATTTAATTGAACATGATGATGGTCAAATTCGTGTGTAATATACCTAATATATCCTTTTGAGTTTATTCTTAACTTAATTTCTTTAATCACTCATTTAATTAAGAATGCCACATGTCAGTTTATAATTGGTTCTTATTGTTTTTATATTAAGAGTGGTGTTTACATGAACGCAAATCTATATATATATATATATATATATATATATATATATATATATATATATATATATATATATATATATATATATATATATATATATATATATATATATATATATATATATATATATATATATATATATATATAGAGAGAGAGAGAGAGAGAGAGAGAGAGAGTTGGGGTAAAATAAAATAAAACTTATAATAAAATAAATGAGGTGGAACCACAGGCTGCCATGTGTCCCCCTCTTTTTCCAAAAAAAAATGGTGTACGTTTGTAATTTTAGAAACTTCAGGGTCCCTTTTCAAAAAAATTCTTAAACTTATATAATTTGGTTTTTTTTCACACACACATCATTCCTTTCTTTTGATCGACTGTTTCATATCTACCTTAACCAACCACCGTCTTCTCCGCCATCTTGTCCATCGTGAACCACCACCTTCCCCGCCTGGTCCATCGTCTTCCCCACCTTCGCCACCACTATTCACCTTTTACTTTATGTATATCTACTTTCTCTCTCAACTCTCCATCACGCCTTCCTCTAAACCGCACATTCACCATCACAACACAATCTGACCACCTTCTGACGACCGTACTTTCACCATCGCACCACCAGCGCAATTGTTGACTAGCGTTCCCCAGTTGGTATGTGGTTAGATTTGACATAAAAATTTAAAAGTTTGATTCACGTTATATCTTGTTTTTTTAATACATACATGTTCTTAGATCTGTAACAAATATAGAAAATGTGAAAGTTGCATACGAAGTGTTTGATAAAATGTCTAAACTAGACTTTATAACTGTGAAACACTTAATTCACAATGTGATGCAGTAAGATATACAGTAATGGAGTAGATCGTAACTGCAATGCAGTAGAAACATACATGTGACGCAGTAGGATATAAAGTAATGTAGTAGAATGTAACAGTAATGCAGTAAAAGCTATTTGTGGTGTTTTTATAGTTTTTACTGAATCACAACTTTATTTCTACTACATTATATTTGTAGTGTTTTTATAGTATTATACTGCATGTGATTTGGTAGAAGTTGAACCATGATGCAATAAGATATACAGTAATGGAGTAGATCGTAACAGTAATGCGGTAGAAACATACATGTGACGCAGTAGGATATAAAGTAATGTAGTAGAAATTGCACTGTGACGTAGTAGGATATTTGCTATTGTTCATATGCATGATTTACTACATTGCAGCTTTATTTCTACTACATTACAGTTTAGTTTTAATGCATTGTAATGTAGTAGGTTACGTACATTCTTCATATGCATGATTTAATGCATTAAAACTTTATTTCTACTACATTAAGGTTTAAATTCTAATGCATTTAATGCAGTAGGTTACTCGTGTTGTTCATATGCATGATTTACTACATTGCACCTTTATTTCTACTACATTACAGTTTAATTTTAATGCATTGTAATGAAGTAGGTTACGTACATTCTTCATATGCATGATTTAATGCATTAAAACTTTATTTCTACTACATTAAGGTTTAAGTTCTAATGCATTTAATGTAGTAGGTTACTCGTGTTGTTCATGATTTACTACATTGTAGCTTTATTTCTACTACATTATAGTTTAATTTTAATACATTGTAATGAAGTAGGTTACGTACATTCTTCATATGCATGATTTAATGCATTAAAACTTTATTTCTACTACATTAAGGTTTAAGTTCTAATGCATTTAATGGAGTAGGTTACTCGTGTTGTTCATGATTTACTACGTTGCAACTTTATTTCTACTACATTATAGTTTAAGTTTAATGCATTGTAATGAAGTAGGTTACGTACATTCTTCATATGCATGATTTAATGCATTGAAACTTTATTTCTACTACATTAAGGTTTAAGTTCTAATGCATTTAATGCAGTAGGTTACTCGTGTTGTTCATATGCATGATTTACTACATTGCAGCTTTATTTCTACTACATTACACTTTAATTTTAATGCATTGTAATGAAGTAGGTTATGTACATTCTTCATATGCATGATTTAATGCATTAAAAATTTATTTCTACTACATTAAGGTTTAAATTCTAATGCATTTAATGTAGTAGGTTACTCGTGTTGTTCATATGCATGATTTACTACATTGCAGCTTTATTTCTACTACATTACAATTTAATTTTAATGCATTGTAATGAAGTAGGTTACGCACATTCTTCATATGCATGATTTAATGCATTAAAACTTTATTTCTACTAAATCAAGGTTTAAATTCTAATGCATTTAATGCAGTAGGTTACTCGTGTTGTTCATATGCATGATTTACTATATTGCAGCTTTATTTCTACTACATTACAATTTAATTTAATGCATTGTAATGAAGTAGGTTACGTACATTCTTCATATGCCTGATTTAATGGATTAAAACTTTATTGCTACTACATTAAGGTTTAAGTTCTAATGCATTTAATGCAGTAGGTTACTCGTGTTGTTCATATGCATGATTTACTACATTGCAACTTTATTTTTACTACATTACAGTTTAATTTTAATACATTGTAATGAAGTATGTTACGTACATTCTTCATATGCATGATTTAATGCATTGAAACTTTATTTCTACTACATTAAGGTTTAAGTTCTAATGCATTTAATGCAGTAGGTTACTCGTGTTGTTCATATGCATGATTTACTACATTGCAGCTTTATTTCTACTACATTACAGTTTAATTTTAATGCATTGTAATGAAGTAGGTTACGTATATTCTTCATATGCATAATTTAATGCATTAAAACTTTATTTCTACTGAATTGTAGTTTATGTTTTACCGAATTATAGTTTATCTTCGACTGAATTATAGTTTATGTTCTACTGAATTATAGTTTATGTTCTACCGAGCTATAGTTTATCGTCTACTGAATTTTAGTTTATCTTCTACTGAATTATATTTATGTTCTACTGAATTATAGTTTATGTTCTACCGATTTATAATTTATCTTCTACTGAATAATAGTTTATGTTCTACTGAATTATAATTTATGTTCTACCGAATTGTAGTTTATCTTCTACTGAATTATAGTTTATCTTCTATTGAATTATATCTTTTATAAGTTTCAGATGAAGGTTAAAATCAATAATCTAGGGTACGAAATGATAAAGCGAATAACTGAAGTAACTGTTGAAGGACTAACCAAGAGAAGGGGTTGTTCGGCATATGGAGATAAATGAGGCCACAATTCTAGTTCTACGAGTTGTATAAATTATTGTTTGTATCGAAGAAAACAAAGACACAAGATATGTCGAAGAAGGCTAGTTTAAGATAATCTATACATCGAATATAAATTGTTTTTCAATTTTTTTTGTCATTTTTTACAAATAAATTATGATTTTATGTTACAGCTTCAATGTAAACATGAGTACGTTGTAGTTTTTTATTTGAATGTGTTTTAGTGCATCACAACGTTAAATATATTGCATTTCAGCATATTATCTCATTATAGTTATGTTCTAATGCATTTTAGTTATTTTGTATCCTACAACATTTAATTTGTTAGTGTATCATTCCTTTTCTATAATAAAATAACAGTAGCAAGTAAATGTAATGTAGTAGAATATAAAATAACAACAATACAGTAGCATATAGCTATAATGCATTAAATAAACAAATTTTATTTTATTGCATTATAGGATTATATCCTACTACATTAGTGTTTATTTTTACTCATTCAATTTATATTATACTTCATCTCAGTTATATGTAAATTATAAGAATACAATGCGGTAAAATATAATTGTAATGTCTTAAAATATAACTATAATGTAGTAGAATGAAATATGGTAATGCAGTAATAAACGATAACAATGTAGTCGAATATAAAATATGATTACAAACTAACAATTTCATCATTAAAATATACACTACATCGTATTAGACATTCAAAGTGTTACATCTAATAAAATTTAAACATTATTTTAAATGATGCACAAGTATCTTCCAAGAATCCTGTTGCGCGCCCAATGCATCCTTGTATCATTTCATCTTTCAATTAGAGTATATCATTTGGTATTAGAGGAAGCTATATACTGTTTGCAGCTTGTTAAATGCATCTTCCTTTGTCCCCTGAGTTTTTTTCCTGTGCCTTTTTACCTATAGAATAGTTCAAGAATTATATATGAAAGTATCAATATATATTATGTGATGCATTAGAATTTAAAACTAGCATGCAGTTGAAATAACGTTATAATGTAGTAGAAATAAAGCTGCAATATAGTAAATCATGCATATGAACAACACGAGTAACCTACTGCATTAAATGCATTAGAATTTAAACATTAATGTAGTAGAAATAAAGTTTTAATGCGGTAAATCATGCATATGAATATTGTAAGTAACCTATTCCATTACAATGCAAATAAATTAAACTGTAATGTAGTAGAAATAAAGCTGCAATGTAGTAAATCATGCATATGAACAACAGAGTAACCTATTGCATTAAAGGCATTAGAATTTAAACCTTAATGTAGTAGAAATAAAGTTTTAATTCATTAAATCATGCATATGAAAAATGTACGTAACCTACTTCATTATAATGCATTAAAATTAAACTGTAATGTAGTAGAAATAAAGGTGCAATGTAGTAAATCATGCATATGAACAACACGAGTAACCTACCTCATTAAATGCATTAGAATTTAAACCTTAATGTAGTAGAAATAAAGTTTTAATACATTAAATCATGCATATGAAAATGTATGTAACCTACTTCATTACAATGCATTAAAATTAAACTGTAATGTAGTAGAAATAAAGTTGCAATGTAGTAAATCATGCATTTGAACAACACGAGTAACCTACTGCATTAAATGCAGTAGAATTTAAACCTTAATGTAGTAGAAATAAAGTTTTAATACAGTAAATCATGCACATAAAGAATGTACGTAACCTACTTCATTACAGTGGATTAAAATTAAACTGTAATGTAGTAAAAATAAAGCTGCAATGTAGTAAATCATGTATATAAACAACACGAGTAACCTACTACATTAAATGCATTAGAATTTAAACCTTAATGTAGTAGAAATAAAGTTTTAATACAATAAATCATGCATATGAAGAATGTACGTAACCTACTTCATTACAATGCATTAATATTAAACTGTAATGTAGTAGAAATAAAGCTGCAATATAGTAAATCATGTATATGAACAACACGAGTAACCTACTGCATTAAATGCATTAGAATTTAAACCTTAATGTAGTAGAAATAAAGTTTTAATGCATTAAATCATGCATATGAAGAATGTACGTAACCTACTTCATTACAATGCATTAAAATTAAACAGTAATGTAGTAGAAATAAAGATGCAATGTAGTAAATCATGCATATGAACAACACGAGTAACCTACTGCATTAAATGCATTAAAATTTAAACCTTAATGTAGTAGAAATAAAGTTTTAATGCATTAAATCATGCATATGAAGAATGTACGTAACCTACTTCATTACAATGCATTAAAATTAAATTGTAATGTAGTAGAAATAAAGCTACAATGTAGTAAATCATGCATATGAACAACACGAGTAACCTACTGCATTAAATGCATTAGAATTTAAACCTTAATGTAGTAGAAATAAAGTTTTAATCCATTAAATCATGCATATGAAGAATATACATAACCTACTTCATTAGAATGCATTAAAATTAAACTATAATGTAGTAGAAATAAAGCTGCAATGTAGTAAATCATGCATATGAACAACACAAGTAACATACTGCATTAAATGCATTAGAATTTAAACCTTAATGTAGTAGAAATAAAGTTTTAATGCATTAAATCATGCATATGAAGAATGTACGTAACCTACTTCATTACAATGCATTAAAATTAAACTGTAATGTAGTAGAAGTAAAGTTGCAATATAGTAAATCATGCATATGAACAACACGAGTAACCTACTACATTAAATGCATTAGAATTTAAACCTTAATGTAGTAGAAATAAAGTTTTAATGCATTAAATCATGCATATGAAGAATGTACGTAACCTACTTCATTACAATGCATTAAGATTAAACTGTAATGTAGTAGAAATAAAGCTGCAATATAAAAATCATGCATATGAACAACACGAGTAACTTACTGCATTAAATGCATTAGATTTTAAACCTTAATGTAGTAGAAATAAAGTTTTAATGCATTAAATCATGCATATGAAGAATGTACGTAACCTACTTCATTACAATGCATTAAAATTAAACTGTAATGTAGTAGAAATAAAGCTGCAATATAGTAAATCATGCATATGAACAACACGAGTAACCTACTGCATTAAATGCATTAGAATTTAAACCTTAATATAGTAAAAATAAATTTTTAATGCATTAAATCATGCATATGAAGAATGTACGTAACCTACTTCATTACAATGCATTAAAATTAATCTGTAATGTAGTAGAAATAAAGCTGTAATATAGTAAATCATGCATATGAACAACACGGGTAACCTACTGCATTAAATGCATTATAATTTAAACCTTAATGTAGTAGAAATAAAATTTTAATGCATTAAATCATGCATATGAAGAATGTAAAACCTACTGCATTACAGTCCATTAAAATTTAATTTGTAATGCAGTAGAAAGAAAAATGCAAGTATCATAATACATGCAGTGCATTAAAATTAAACAGTAATGTAGTAGAAAGAACAATGCAAGTGACCTACTGCATTACAGTGTATTAAAATTTAACTGTAATGCAGTAAAATAAACATTTTAATTCTCATTGAGATATTATATCAAACACATTTTATACATCAATCATAAACACATATCCTATCGCATTCTAGAGCATTATAATGCATTTTTAACACATTTTCTACCTATGAACAACGAAAGTAACCAACTTCATTACACTATATTTTCTACCACATCAAACCCGTAAGTAACTTACTACATTACGGTCTCATACCTAGTACATTAGAATGTTAAAGTAGTGCATCACAATTATGATGTCTTATTGAGACATTATATCAAACACATTGTATGCATAAATCATAACCACACACTTACCCATAATCTTCTACATCTTTGATGTCATACTGCAACATCGACCATGGTTACTATCATTGGTTATCATCAGAAGATCAGTGTGACCGATTCCGATTACCGTCACCGATCATCGTCACCATATTTGACCACCTTCATCGTTGTAGATCACCATATATGTTCGAGCCATGGATTTACAGTTTTGATTCAATTGATATTGAAAGATTTGATAGATTTGATTGGGTTTTGATATGGAAATGATCGACTTTACTGTGTGTGTTTTTTTAAGAAACAAATATGATCTTTTTATTAGTTTTTAGAATTTTATATAATTGGCGTTTTTAATTTTATTATTTTCGATAATTGCCCCTAAAGTTTAAGAGTTTACAAAAAGACACCATTTTTTTATCAAATTTAGTGATTTTGATCCAAGGGCTAAGAATTCACCTCATTTATTTTATTATAGGATTTGTTTTATAATAACCCCACTCTATATATATATATATATATATATATATATATATATATATATATATATATATATATATATATATATATATATATATATATATATATATATATATATATATATATATATATATATATTAGCAAAATTTTATTTTTAAGGAGTCTTTCAAATGTTGATGTTTGGTTCTATTTCTTTGTACTTGGGCTCGAAGGTTTCCTTCCGCGTGTGTAAAGGGAAGGATGTCATTGCCTTCTGGACTGGATCCAATCTGGTTGGATGAGCTGGCTACGCTTTTTCGGCTAGGGGCTATGTAGCCACAATTGGCATTAAAAAAGAGTATATTTTTACCTTAAAAAGTTTAAAAGTTATCTTTAGAGAAAGTTCATAAAATAGAAGGGTTGATTTTATAAAATTACTGTATTTATAAGTAGTATGTTATTTCATTCATTTGCCCTTGTAGTCTCATTTCCTTCTTATCCCGACTGTCACAACGTTACCGTCAATATTAAAAAACCGTAATGATATTCGCACACACAAACTTTTATTTCATTTTTAAACTAGAAAACTTGCCGAAAATAAATGTTTTTACATCCCTATTTTTCACACACTAAACAATACAAACACACAACACACCCAAAAACAAACTTTTAAAGTTGGAGGAAAACTTTCCGAAGAACTGTTTTTTTTTCTTTTTAAAATATAAACCTAAACCAGACGTAAAACCGGTTATGCTTTTAGTATTACGTAAATCGGAGTTATATATATAATGATGATGGACGATTTACTGGTTGCCGGTGTATTTGGTGTTTAGGTTTATGTTAGCTGTTTTAGATCTTGATTTTAGTGATGTTTGTGTTTTTCATCTCAGTCTATATATATTTGTTCGTGTTTTTCATCTCAGTCCATATATATTTATTTGTGTTTTTGTTGTTGAAAGATTTGAAGTGATGTTGTAGTATTTGTTTTTGTTGTTCATATTGGTAGTAATGGAGTACAGTTTGTCTTTGTTGTGCTAAAGGAAACTATACACATCCCATATATTATGTTTTTGTCATTTATATGTTTAAAACCGATTTTTAAGAATCAAATGTTTTTTACTCTCTATGTGTCTCTCTTTATAATAAATGTGTAAAAGTAGGTTTCTACAAGGAAAAACATTTTGTTCAAAACATATTCTTCAAAGAAAAAAGGTAATAATATTTTCAAAAACTTCTTTAACACAACAAATGTTGATTTTACTCCAATATTCTTATTTTTTTGGAGTTTAGTTCATATATGTATATTGTGCTAATCGAATCATAAATTAGTTTCAAAAAATATTAAAGCGAGTGTTAGTTTCGATGCTTATATACGTCGGCTTATGACTTATTTCATTTTGGGCCAAAATTTCATAATCTCGTTCTTTGTTCCTTACTTTGTAGCTTTTCGGCTTATATAAAGTCATTATGACATAGTAAATATATAGGACGGAAAGTTTAAAAATAAGCTACAAAATGTGAGCTTCAAAAACCAAATAAGTCATAAGTCGATTATATAAGCCGTAGAAACTAACACCATGCACAAGCTGACCATGCATATGCATAGTTTTCATTAGGGGTGCAAACGAGCCGAGCTGAGCCCGAGCTCAACAAAGCTTGGGCTCGAGCTCGAAACATAAAAGGTGGGCTCAAGCTCGGCTCGATAGCTCGTCGAGCTTTAACTGCTAAGGCTTGAGCTCGGCTCGATAAGGACTCGAGCAAAGCTCGAGCTTAGCTAAAAAAGCTCGAAATTTTATATATGAAACAAATACGTCACTAATATTTACATACCACCACAAATTCTATGTTTTTATTAAACTATGATAACGACTATTAATAAATTATTCAATATTTTATAGAGTTATTCTTTATAATAAGGTTAATATTCAAATCAACGTTGATTTACTTATATAAAATATTTTTTTATTAAGGCTCGAAAAGCTCGATAAGAACTCGAGCCGTGCTATCAAAAGCTCGAGCTTGGCTCATTATATTTTTCGAGCCCTATTATTGGGCTTAAGCTCGATAAAAGCTTGACTCGATCGAGTCGAGTTTGAGCTCGAGCTCGAATAGCTTGATAAAAGCTCGATTCGTTTGCACCCCTAGTTTTCATTGTATAACTAGTTCAATGTTAAGAGGCTATATATATGTACACTATGATTTATCTCCCATTACTTAGATATCATTATGAGTCTTTATTAAATATGTTATTTTTGGCAGAAAATCATTATGTTTTCTTCACTTACTCGTTCTCTATGGTTATGTCAACGTTCTCTCGGGCTTTTTTTTCACACCACGCCTAGCACAACAAGCCACATTACAATCACCTCAAAAAATCAAGAATGTTGTTGTAGTGGGTCCCATAGGCATAGGAAAACTTTTATCGTTGAAGGTATGTTACTAAAATATGAAGCTCGACTACGTGAAGGCTTGGACACAAACTTTGAACAAGAAAAGGGCTCACTCTTACCACTAAGGTAATATTACTGTTTTCAAATTTCAATTATTAAATAAAAACAGAAATGGGACAAAATCTTGTTAAATTGAGCCAAATTAAAATGGGGTAAAATCTTATATTTAAATGCCGAAACAAAATTAAGTTAAACATTTTTTTAATCTTAATAAATCGAATGTTTGAAACTAAAATCATAACAATCTAATAAAAGCGAATGTTTTGTTTATGAAATTGATTTAATTGGTTTATATGCATAATATTTTGCTTATAAAATAGCTTATATGATATTTCTTATGAGTTTATCAATCTTTGAGCTTATGGGCTATTTTAGCTTATAAGCTTATAGGTTCATAAGCTCATAATTTGTTCTTGGTTTGGTTAATTGCTTATATGCATCATGTTTATAACCTCACAGTGTTTATTTCATAAGCAAAACATTATGCATATAAGAAATTAACCAAAACAAAAACAACTTATGGGCTTGTAAACCTATTTTACCAAACCAAGAACAGCTAATGAGCTCATAAACGTATAAACTTACGAGCTAAAATATCCCATAAACTCAAAAATTGATAAACTAAAAAGCAATTTCATAAACAAAACATTATTCATTTAAGCGATTAACCCAACCCAAGAACAACTTATGAGCCTATAAACCTATAAGCTTATGAGCAAAAATAGCCCATACGCTTAAAGATTGATAAACACGTAAGCAATTTTATATAAGCGTTTTATAAGCAAAACATTATGTACATATGCCAATTAGACCAATTTCAATCCAAACATTCAATTTTATTAAACTCTTATGATTTTATTTTCAAACATTCCATTTTATTAAGATAAAAAAAACTGTTTGATTATATTTTGTTTAGGCCATTTAAACAAAAGATTTTAACCCATTTCAATTTGGCTTGATTTAACCAGATTCTGACGCATTTCCATTTCTATTTATTGATTGAAATTTGAAAACAATGGTATTACCTTAGTGGTAAGAGTGAGCTATTTTTCTTGTCCGAATTTTGTGTCCATGCCTTCAGACAGCCGAGCTTCATATTTTCGTATCATAGGTTCGACGATAGAAGTTTTTCCATGCCTTTGGGACCCTATTACAACAACATTCCGGATTTTTTGAGGTGATGGTGAGTAGCTTGTTGTGCTAGATGTGGTGTGAAATAGAAGCTCAAAAGAACGTCGGCTTGATCGTAGAGAACGAGTAAAAGAAGCAAGCATCATGATGATTTGCAAAAAAATAAAATATCCAATAAAAACTCCTTTTAATGATTTATAATCAATAAAAGATAAATCTCAGTGTACGCATATATAACATCTTGACATATTACTAGTTATACAACGAAAACCATGCATATGCATGGTGAGCTTGTACATGATGTTAGTTTTCACGGCTTATATAATCGGCTCGTGACTTATTTGGTTTTGAAGCTCACTTTTAGTGGCTTATTTTTAAACCTTTTCGTCTTATATATATACTACGGGGTCATAATGACATTATATAAGCCGAAAAGCTTTCAAAATAAGGAACAAATAAGAAGATTATGAAGCTTTAGCCTAAAATCAAATAAGTCATAAGCCGACTTATATAAGCCACCGAAACTAACACTCGTTTAAATAGTTTTTGAAACTAAATTATAATTCAATTAGCACACCGTACATGAACTAAATTATATAAAGTGAGAATATTATAGTAAAATCCACATTTTATTGAGCTAAAAGTTTTTAAAATTTAATTATCTTTTTTTCTTTGTAAAATATGTTTTAAATAAATATGTTTTGAACAAATATGTTTTGAACAAATATATTTTTTCTTTGTTGAAATTCACTTTTGCACATTTATTATAGAGAGACACATATAGAGAGAGAAAAATATTTGATTCTTAAAAATAGGTTTTGAACATATAAATGACAAAAACATGATATATAAATTGTGTATGATTTTCTTTAGCACAACAAAGACAAATAGTACTTCATTACTACCACTATGAACAACAAAAACAAATAGTACAATGTAACACCCCCGAAATGGGTCAGCGAAAGCGGTACAGATCGAGGCTGTTACGTCATGATCCAAGGTACAAGCTGCAAGAAAATGACTCTAAATGAGAATTTTTGAAAAGAATTTACCTCGTTGTATTTAATTGAAATACAAAGTTTACAAAACATAGTTTAAAATGCAAAGCATCAGAAATCATAAGTTGGAAATAGGCAATGAGATAAATGTTCAATGCATAAGTTAATCATCCAAAATACTATAATTACGCATTAGACTCCATATACTTCAAGTAGCACGCAAGAGCAATTATCGGAGATAAATGCTTAAGAGTGTCATCACAATGGTTGGTGAGTTCATATATTTAATTTAAAAGCATGATAATAGATGGATCACAAACAAAATGTTTAAGAGCATACGGGACCATTATAGTTGATATAATGTCAAACATATGAGAAATAGTATGCAAAGTAGTTATGATAGCGCTAAGCTCATGACACTGATGCTAATGACAAGATAAAACAATATTAAATTCTCGCTAGGTTTCCTATCTCTAAGACAACCTTTGCATAGGCCATAAGTATACGTCCGTTTGGCAGTACTGACAAAGGACACCCGGACGGGCGTGCCAAACTCCAATAGATCTATCTATAATATATGTGCTTACTTGACCGGTCATCCGAAAGTAACTAACAGTTCATGATGGGCAAAGTGGGATGACGGTACTTAGGCATATCCATAAACATAACTTCAATGAAGAGATCAAGAAAACATAGTTTTACGTCCATAAAAGATGTTATAAGCATTATCTCACCCTAAAAAGGTTAAACATATAAAGAAGTTTAAAAGAGGCTATGACTCACCTCAATCAGAGAATCAATCAACACAAATATAAGATCAAGTAACAGCGAGCAAACACATGCAACAACCTAAATATAATACTATAGTTTAGGCGCAAGCAAATAAATCACATAAGTCTAACACATATGTCATTTGCCAAACGTGTGCTTAGGTTTATAGATAAAACATGACTTATCGAAATCTTATAGTTATAATTAGTATCTTGTACTTAGGCAAAGATATTTATTTTTGACTCAACGTAATTTCGGCAGCCTTTCGACGTAAATTTTATTTTACCCAAATTTAACTTAGTCATATAATAGTTACAATCTCTATGAAAAATTCGACAGCCTTTAGACGCCATTTTAAAATTTGCTGTTTTTAGTAATTTCTCAAAACTTAACCAATTTTTTTTTTTGGTAACCGTGATTTCTGACTCATTTACCGACTAATTCACGGAGTTTAAGCCCACCGCCACACAGACTCAAACCAGGTAAAGTCCTCCCTTTTCAGGAGATTGGCGCAATTCAAATAACCCATTTATGTTCGACAAATAGTCAACAATAATTTAACTCACAATCATAGTAAAAATTTGCCAATAATTCACTTATATGATTTTACCCTTTTTGAATTATTTCTAACACACATATACATATTTCTAAACCCGTTTCGACACTCAAATAATCCGGTTTAACTCGAAAATGTTTGTTTGACCAATTTTTAATTCTTGACAGCAAGTGTATTTTTTAGTTTTTGTAAAAATTAAGTATTCCGTCAACAAAATATAAATGGTCATAGCTTGCTCATTTTTAGTCCGTCTTTAACTTATAATATATCAAAACGTACGTATTAACTGATATTTTCATAATATGGCGTTAAACCAGTGTCAAAATAATTTTTACTACCCAATTTACCTCAAAATAAATTCGGATAGATTAGATGTTTTTGTAAAATTCATTTTTACAACTTTTGAACACAATACACATATTAAAAACGCTGCTAGTTCTATCACAAACTCAAGAACACAAATAACATACAGTATGAAGATTGTGATTACGACCATAGATATATGAAAATAACAATTATGAAAATAACAATTAATACTTTTGTGAAAAGTATATTCATGTTTTTTTTAAGTAATTCATGTTTCAAAATGCATAAAAATTATAGATCAATAAAAATAACACATAGATCTAAAAGAAAACAAGATGTAAAATATTTTACTTTTTATATTTTTCAAAAAAACACATATTTAGTGACATTCAGTTATAAATCTACAAAGATCAAGCATAAAATGAAGTATTAAAAAAGGTTTAAGAAGGAACCTTTAAGTAATTCAAGATTAACGAATTCAAGTAACCATAATAACGCGATCTACCAATCTAAACCCTCTACCCAAGCCTTCACCAAACTCTTCTTCAAAACCCAACAGAAAATCTTAAATCAACAAACTCTAGCTTCCAAAACACTTTAAAAACCTTTATATATATATTATAACACTAGTATAGGTTAATAAATTAAATAAATCTAAAATAAAATTCAATAAATAAAAATTTTGTAGTGTTTGTTTTCGAAACAAGAGAAAGTCAGAAATAAAAAAGTAAAATAAAATTATTATTTATGCAAAATACTAGCGCATGAAAATCGAATCCATAAATTGGAAACTAATGGCTTGCTTTTAAAATTTCATGAAAGACAAATTAATGACTTTGTTTTGATGTACAACTCAAAGAAGAGACACATTAAAGTTTATAAATGATATTAGAATTTTATGAAAGACAAATGATTTGATTCATATACAAAAATTAACTACTAAAAACCCAAATTAATGCACCATGAATTGAAAAGAATTAAAGTTGCAGAAATATATTGTCGTGGGTTATCAAAGAGAGCAAATAGAGTGTTTAAATTTTGTGTGTTTGAATGTGAATATCTAAGTGAATTAGGGTTACTTTTGTGACTTTATATAGATGGCTTGATATGTTAGACACTGAAATATGATTCGTAGATAAATGTTCACATGAATTGACGTTAGTTTCATATTGACCGTTAGATTTAAGAATGTAATGAGATAGGTTGTGTTTATGTGTTTTTTTATAGCTGAGGGGTAATAAGTTCAAAATAAATGTGATTTGTCTTGGTAGGTAGAGTCATAAATCGTGTAGTTGAGGGACTGCATTTATGTCAGTTTTGCTTGGAAATATATTTTTAGAATTTGTAAGTTAGGTACCTTTTATTGTAACTTTAACACTGTGTTTTCGAGTTGATATGGGAGGGGAATTGAAAGGAAAAGAAAATGTTTTTGTGTTCTTTAGTTTTTTTTAAGATACGAAAAGAAATTGGAAAGGAAGATTTGAGGAAATTTTGTTTATAAAACTTTCCTCCCAAAAGTGGGAGGAAGTAGGAGGAAAGGGAAAGGAAAGTTTATAATAACTTGTATAAAGACTAAAATGCCCTTTTTATAGTATTTAGTCACAAGAACTTAAGGACATATATGTAATTTAACAAGTTATTTTTCCCTTTGCTCCCACTTAAGAACATGATTATTGTTTTCTTTCATATTCCTTTCCTTTGTCTCAAGAACATATAAACAAAATTTACTTTACCTTTCTTCTTCCTTTTCACTTCCTATTCTTTTTCTTTTCCTCTCAATTAAAACTCAAGAACTCAGCGTAAGGAAACTAAGAGAGGAAGGTACCACAACGAGCCAAGCTCGCCGAGTCTACGTGGCCAGCTCGTCGTGGCTCTTCGCCACACCGACCCCCTATTCACCGAGTGGATTTCGTTTTTGCGAAATGTTGACGACGAGAGAAGAGGCTAAAAACTAGCCGTTACATTTTGTAACGGTAAGATTTTTAATTTAATATTTTTTATACAACTAATATATATATCACATCTTCTTCCCTATTTTAACACACAATTTCTTCTAAAATTTCTCTAAATCACTAACAAAAAATGTCTAACTTACCTAATGATCAATACCCACAACTCAACTTCACCGGGCTTCTCAACACTAGCAACCCTTCGACACCATCGTCAAACCCGTCTACACCGTCATCACAAGACTCCGTTGCAACGTCTCCCGGCTTCGCACAGTTTCAAACCGGCACCCCACAATTTCATTCCGGCTCTCAATTTTCATCCGGGTCTCAATTTCCATCCGGCTCTCAATTTCCATCCGGCTCTCAACTTCCATCCGGGTCTCAATTTTCATCCGGCTCGCAATTCTCGTACCCTCCTATTCCTCCAAACTATTTCCCTCAAATGACCCCCGAACAAATTTACCACCAACAATGGTACTACCTTCAACAAGCACAGTTTCAAAGCCAGTTTCAAAGCCAACAAAATGTTCCCGAAACACAATTCAAAGTTCCGGCCTCACGAACACCAACCAAAAAAGGCAAAACCAAAAAAACCAAAGCAAAAAGATCACAAGCTGTTGATTTAGATGCCGATGAGGATGACATCGAATTTGTTGAAGCTCCAACTCAGGCACCGGTACGTTGGAGTAAAGAAGAAGAAGAATTACTAGCCAAATGTTGGTTTGTTGTTTCCGAAAATGTGGATATTGGGAGTGACCAAAATGAGGATTGTTTCTAGAATAATATTGTTCGAGATTTCATAGTCAAACAACCTGTATGCACCGTACAAAAAACATGATTACCGGAAGATAGGGTCGGATGCATCCGGATTGCCAAAAGTTTCAAGCAATGTACGCAGGAGTAGACAGAGTGGAATGAATGATGAAGATGTTTATGAAGCTGCAAAAGATGAATTTTTAGCAGCTTTAAATGGAAAAAGATTTGTTTACTCACGCGTGGAAGATCCTCAAAGAACACCCGAAGTTTGCAGGTGCAAAAGCTGTTCATGCGGATGATCACACAGAAATATTTGGTCCTGATGAACGTCCTCGACCCGAGGGAATATCTCGACCCTCTAAAAGCAAAATCTGAGTCAAGTGAGGGCACCGGAGGATCGTCGGGGTCATCGAAGGCAGAACTGTCAAATGCAATGCATCAAAAATTTATCAAGCAACAGACACTCGCAGAGAGGCAGATCGAGTTGACCGACTTTCAGTTTCTCGCACTTGATTACGAGACAATGTCGGAACCGAAGAGGACGTTCGTGCATCGAAAACAAGAGAAAATCATGGCCCGATACCCTCAACTAGAGTAGTTTATTTTGATTGTTGTGTTTTTAAATTTTCGTATTTTTTTTCGTATCGTAATTTTTTTTAATCCGTATTTGTAATTTTTATTTCCGTATTTGTAATGTTTTATTTGAGTGAAATAAATTTACTTTGTGTGAAAATGAAAAAAAAGGATAGTGGTGGGGCCCAAATAAAGAGGGATTGGGTGTGTTGTGAGTGAGGGGGTATTTTTGTTAGTTGTGTTGGTATGATGTGACGCTGAGTTGGCAGCTGACTAGGCAAAATTTTAAAAAATTGCCTTGTTGTGACACCTTGTCTCTAATATACGGTTGTGTGTCATCAAATGGTAGTTCATATCTCTCATTTCTTTAATTAAAAAATTCATTTATATTTAAATATTATTAGAAACATTTCATATTAGGTATACAATAATTGTACTTCAAATATATAAAATTAATCTTAAAAATAGCAAGAGGTAAAAAATTTATAAACAAATTCTAAATAGGGTAAAATGTAAGTTTGCTCCCTATGGTTTGCCAAAATTGCAGGTATGCTCCCCAACTTTCAAAAAGTGCAGGCGGCATCCCGGAGGACGAAGGTAAGTAGCAACGAACCTCTCTGGAACTAACCTTTGTTAATTTTTTCTAGTTAACTTTGTTTTGTTCAAGGGTATTTACGTCTTTTCTTAATTTCTTTTTAACCTAGTATATTTTTATTGCACCCTTACTTTATCCTTGTGGTTTACACTTAAATAGCCTCCTCTAACACTTTTACAAACACACGCCAGGATCAAAATCCCCTTTTCTAAAAACACATAAACCCTAAATCGATACTGATGAACTCCATATGTCATCCCTCTAACAACAATACCATCACCTGAAATTGAACTCCATATGCCTTCCCTCTAACAACAAATCCATCGATCATATCCTTAAAAGGCTGCAACATTCCAACAAAAAAAAGTATTTGTCAAGAATCTGATAGCATGAAAAACCCATTGTGCAATTATCAATTAAAGATTAATTTAGAAGGTAATTTAGAAAAGCTAACCTGAATGTCAACATGAAACTTAGAAATAGTATCTGATAAAGCAGCATCGAGCATATCAAAAGGGCGTCCATTAAAAAGATCTTCTAATCTCGACTCCCATCGATCTAGAGCTTTGGGTGTTATATGCGATGCATTAGGTCCATCAACGAGTTCATCGGTTCTCCTGCACCATACTGCACAATTGAACATAACATCAAAAGTTAAAAATTGCAAGTCTTTGATGATTTCACATATCGAAAACCTAAACCTGGCTAGATACAATAGGTTACTTAAAACTTAATGATTGTCTAAGGTTAAATCATACTAAAAAAATTGCTTATCTCAATTCAAAGTAAGAAAATAAGCATCACATGTGGAATGAAAGAATGCGGACATATAATTCCTGTTTTCTTATACCGAATACTTGAAATGTTAAACAAACAGGCAATCCAAAGCAGTCTCTTAGAAATGTAAGAACATATGAAATAATACTTATATAATATTTTGTAAATCGTGTAACAGTTATTTGTATTCCATCTCCAGTTCTCCAAATATTATAATTTCAAAACAGTAGATGAAAGATATATATGAGAAATTATGCAAGTTTGCTCCCTGTGGTTTACACTTAATAAGAAAATTGACAAATGTACCCCCACAGAAAAATAGTCTTTTAACGAGAGTTAGTTCCAGGGAGGTTCGTTGCTACTTACCTTCGTCCTCCGGGAGGCCGCCTGCACTTTTTGATAGTTGGGGAGCAAACCTACAATTTTAACAAACCACAAGAAGCAAAGTTGCATTTTATTAAAATTAAAATTTGAATGTAAAAAATATTATTACTTAGTGTACATGGTGCCCCGAGTTATAAGGTTAACTAGTGCCTATGTCAGCAGCATATAACGTCGTCAGACACCTTAACTCAAGTCATAGCACCTCGCGCAAAATCTGTTTGTAGTGTTGTATGAAAAAAAATTGTTGTATTTGGTTAAAGTGTGGTTCACGAGGTATATGTAACTTGAGTGTTGGAATGATGATTTTGTAAACTTAAACTTAGCTAAACTAAGATCTAAACTCATATATGTTGGAAATACGATTTTATCGTTAGAAGACTTGGTCTTTCCAACAATAATATTACAGGTTCTTAGTTAAGATATATTAGTTGTTAAGCTAACCCAAAACTGTGAGCTTTAAAACCATCACATGTAACATCTGTTTTTAGTTCAAGTCGACATTAAAAACAAAAGAGATCAAATATTAGAAACAAAAAGTCGTCATCATTTTCATCAAAATTAAGTTAGTAAATCAATCATTGTTCGTATCATTAATAAATTGAACCAAAGTTGATTAGTCAAGCAATTACAACCATATAGATTCGTAGACTATTCCTATCATATACGTATTTGTTCGAAAAAATCATACAAATTATGCATTGCATGTTTAGATAGATTATCTTTCCATTAATTTTATGTATGTTTTTATTTAATAAATTTATATATTTCATTATTATATACTTTCAATCATTTTAAAAGTGATGATTTGATGTTAGCTATGACATGTTTGTTTTGTATTAAATGCGTGTTGAACAAACCTATTTTCTTAAGTGTCTAAAACATAAACCATAGAACGCACGGTCTAGTTGAGTCGTGAAGTTCAAGTCGTGAGAAAAAAGATGTGGCACAGCATATTTTTCTCCAATAACATCAAAACTCCTCATAACCCCCTCCCTAGTTAACACAAACATTCTCGGTTTATCGTGACCTCACCTCTTTTTTTTTTAATTCAACAAATAATTAACTAAAACTTATTTTTTTCACTAATAAACAAAAAATTAATGTAAAAAAACATTTGAAAATTTATATCTTTTAACAAATAATAGTTAATGATATTTTGAGCTTGACCCAACAAAAATACTACGCCTACAAAATACACCACAAAAATAGTGCCAGCCCAACCCTTCCCCCCTTCTTCTTCAACAACTCCTTCAACGCCTCCTTTTTCCTCCTACCCCTTACCCAACTGTCAAAAACTAAAATTTTCAAAAAAAAAAATGATAACACAACCATGGCGCGAGCCACGGTATGGTTAGCTGCGCTATGGCCTCGCGCCATCAACCTTAACGTCGACTGGCCAGTGCCAACCCAAAACCCATGGCGCAGGCTACGGTACGATTAGCGGCATCATAGCGTCGCGCCATAATGACCAGCCAAGCCATCAGTCACCGTATCGTGCCTTCTTATACGTATAAAGAAAATCCAACTAACGATTTTAATTTCCAAATTGTTGTGAGATGATAATTGATATTTCACGAATTAATCTTACCTTTTATTTAATGACATTAAAGGTTGTGACCCTCCCAGCCTGAATATAAGGTTCGTCATTAATTGTGCACCAGATAGATACACATATATTTTCATAAGAGGTCGTTAATACCTCACTAAATACAAAAAATATCATGTTAACAGTTTAAATTTGGAAGAAGTTTGTATATACGTAAAAAATAATTACTTATTAAAATTTTTATTTATTAATTAAATAAATAATTTTTCTTTACTAAAACAAATTAAATATAAAAAAAATAAAAATTCACATCTTTGCTTATTAAAAAAAAATTCATTAAAAATTTTACATTTTCATTTACTTAATATCAAAAAAAAAAAGTAGATTTTTAATGTTCCTTTCAATTACTTACTTTTTTTCTTTTGAGTAAAAACTGATAAATATATATTTTTAATGATTTTTTAATAAAAAACTGATAGAAAACGTCTTTTATTACTTACTTTTTACATATTCAATTTAATAAACAAATGTTATTGTATCGACGATTAAACTATTTAACTTTTGAGTAATCTATACAGCAAAGCATATTTTTGCAGATTATATAGTTTAAGTAGCTTAAACTTATGTAAACGTCAAAAGTCGCATAACAACTCCATCCAATTTGTCAACCAAAACTCCTAATTAATCATATATTTTTATTAATAATCGTAACAATGAATATACTAATTAGTTAAGAGTTAATCGTAAAAATGATCCATATAATGGTTCGAGTTTAACGAAAATGATTTTTCTACTTTTTTTTTTTCTGAATTTTATCCATATAGTTGTCATTTATAAAAGGTTTGATCTCTTGACCAATATATCTGTCAATTAGACTATTAAATATTAGAGAATTCACGATTATTGAAACTTTTAAAAGGTTTAAAATTTAATAGAAATTAATTTATAAAGGTTTTGCTTTCATTAACTTTTTTGCAATATGTATAAACCTTTTCAGGTTTATAAATCCTTAATATTAACACATGCATTAAATTTTGAAAAAGTCTATAGTAATATTTTATATCTATATATCATAAACATATTTATAAACATATCTCCAATATGGTTTACAAACTCTTAGACCTATTCATCATTTTATAAACCTATTCTTAAACTACCATAATGGATGCCCTTAGCTTGAAAACGTGAAATGACAAAATTATTCTCATTTTCAGTCTCACTTATGCTATTGCTATCGCTGACTCAAAATTATTTTCCATCTTTTCTTTTTCGTCTGTTTCAAAATTATTGTCAACTTCTAAGAATAAAATTTGAGTTTGTTTAAGTTTACTACATTACCCTTAATCCAAATTGTTAATTACAAAAATAAAAGAAACACTAATTAATTAAGAAAGGGTAAAATTGCCTTTATTATGCTTTCGTAGAAATCAAAATACTAATTAATGCATTTTTCTTAAATTATATAATTTTTGTCTGTGAATAATAATTTTGAGACGAAAATAATACTAATTACTAACCCTTCAAACCCAATAAACCAATAATCAAAACCATGGTTATAAATAGCGTGAAGCGTGGTATTACGACATGTCCAAGCTACACGCTTTAGCGGCTAAGGCGAAGCTTTATCGTTTTTATAGCGTGGCTTATAGCGGCACAACATATAAAAATATTTATTTGTTTTATGTATTTCAATACTATATTTATATTATGTTCATAATAAGTGTTATACACAATAATTAAAGTTAGAAAATTCTCCTTACATGTAATAATATTCATTTTTTGAAGTTGAATTCAAAAAATGACTGCATCTCATGTCGTAACGCGCCTTGACTTATTGCGTAACGTGTAGGCCACGCCTCAAGTTTTAGCGCTCTTTAAGACGGGCTATAACGAGCTATTTAGAACTATGATCAAAACCCATATAAAACAAACTAAAACATATTTCTAATCTTCAAACCCATCAACCGATGACACACATCTCTTTCCATATTTTTTAACTTCAAATTTTTTTGGTTATTTCTTATGTTTTCGACCGCTATTTTCTCACACAAATAAATTAAAATATGCTAGGAGTGCTACAAATCTTACAGAATCTAACCCACAAATCAAAGACACAATTGTTTATAAATCCAAGCCACACAACCTTTTTTCTTTTTTTGGAAGGCCAAATTTTAATAGTTAGTTGATCAAGTCGTACAATGACATTTAAATCGAACCATCGCCTAGTTAATTTAGACACTTTATCCGCTTCGTTTGAAAGACTCTTGACAAATCTTGAACTAAAGATTTCAGAAAAACCTTCCCCAATAAAACCACTAAGTAGAACTTTAATTACCAACTGAGTTAAACCACGTACCTTTACTTATAGTTTACGTTTTACAACACAATCAAGACAAAGTATTCACTCAATCTCTTTTTAATCAACCCACCACCAATTACAAAAAACGCATCTCGTACAGTACATGTTTTTGTTTGTTGGCGAGAAATATTGTTTATTTATTTATTTTAACGTTAACTTTTTACTAATCACATAAACTGTCTCACAAATTCTATTTTACATGTTTTTATCGAGACTTGAACTCACAACCTTTAAATTAGATGAACGCTCACATACCGCTAAGCTAATTTTTTTTTATTTTTAGACGTGTTGTTTTTCTTTCGGATCGATTTTTGTTACTGCAAACAAACTCACTATTGCATAGTTCAAAACTTCAAATTCAATGTATGTGTGTTTACTTCTGTAGTCATACAGAGATTAAGGCTTCGTTTGATTTTTCAGCCGTTTTATATCTTTATCTAAAAATCATATCTGCAAAGGAAGAAATACATCTATAATTTCTAAAGTCTCCATTTACAAGATATGAAAAACCCGTTTGTTTTTTTGTTTTTGAAATACTTCTTTCAAATATTTTTTTAAAGAAATGAGAAGGAAAAAAAAGAGAAAAAATGGGGGTCGTGTGTGAAAAGGAGAAAAATGAAAGGTAATATTTGAAATATTGGAAAGGTGATAAGAGCTTCTTAGCACTTATGTGTGCGGAAAAACAACCAAAAAGCCTATGCGCGCCTGAAGAAGTTTGTAGACAAAAGTGATGAAAAAAGGTAAAAGAGGTTATTAAAGAAAATCAAACGAAGCGTAAGTTTATCTCCATTTGATTTGAACTCTTACTTTTACTTTGAATAATTGAGTTAATTGCATAAATGGTCTTTGTGATTGTTCAGATTTAACAAAAATAGTTATTTTAATTCTTCTTTTTTTCGGATCCTTCCTGTGATTGTCACTTATAACATGTTTGGTCCTTTACGAAATATTTTTTTTGGTTGACCGTGAAATAAAGAGTATTTTGACTTTCTACATCTTTTAATGAAGGGCATGAATGACTTTTGACATTATTATTATTTATTATTATTTTTTATTATTATTATAAATCACTTTATTAAAAAATAGAAATTTGCAATAAATTGGAAGAAAGTCGAAATACTATCTAAACTCATACTCCTTCCGTCCAAAAATTAGTGTCCACAGACAAAAAACACATAGTTTTAGAAAACATCATTACTACAGCTTTCTTTCTCATACTTTTTACACAATAACAATTTTATCCTCAAATAATTAATTTAATTTTTTTTATTGTTTGTAATAATAACCTCAAGAAACCTTGTTGAGTTGACAGAAAGAAAATTAAGGTGAGTTGACTTATGACTCTGACTATAAACAATTCAAAGGAACCTTGTTGAACCGGTCGGCCAGCCGACTGTTTTTGAAGCCGGTTCACTCTCAACCCTTCATCTCATCTGATAGCTCGAATTTTATTCTTTCATTTCATTATATATATTTTTAAAACAAAAATTTATTATGTATTACATGAAGTTGATCGGTTTATCAAACTTTACGGACTGATTATCAGGCTTGCGATTACTGTAAGAATTATTATCTGCTTATTTTGTTTTGTGGCTTACTTTCAAACTTATAGGCTTATATAAGTTCATTTTCACATAATAAATTTATATAAGCTCAAAAGTTTCTAAATGAGTTTCGTTTGGCTTATATAACGTAAACGTATTTCGGCTTATATGACGTAAGCTCCAAACTTGTGGCTTATTTGAAGACTTATGAGCTCATATAAGTCTGTTATATTATGGTAAACTTATATGAGCCAATAAGTCTCGAGATAAACCACAACATTGGGGCTTATGTTATATAAGCCGAAAATAAGACATATTTTGGCTTATATTTCCAAAACCCTCATTTTTAAGCTTATTTGGAGACTTATGGGCTTATATAAGCTTGTTATATCATAATAAACTTATATAAGCTCATAAGTCTTCAAATAAGCCACAAAATTGGGGGCTTATGTTATATAAGCCGAAATGAGGTTACGTTATATAAGCTAGGTGAGTAGTATGGGATTAGTTGTTGATTTATAAATTCTAGGTGAGTAGGTGTCCCCAAGCTAGCTCTTTGAGTCAGTTCTACATTTGGACTTATGAACCCACAAAATGCGAGCTTATGAAACATAAGCTCAAAAGTCAAAACAGTTGAATTTATTCCTAACGTGAAGACTGATGGTTTATGATGTTCATAACAATTATATAATCATAACAAAGATCAAAGCACGTTATAGCGGAAGCGATTTAACAATATCATTAATAACACAATTATAATTAATCGATTAGCGTTACATACCTTTATCCTAGCGTAGATCCACAAGAACACCGATGAATCACCAATTAGGGTTTGTGAAGAATTATACCAAGATATAGTTTAAAGTAAAACTATATTGCGATCTTGTACACACGTAATGCAACGGGCTAACCGTGAGTCTAGCACTTGCAAACCGGGACATCAACTCTTGTAGAATTTTAGCTAAATCAAAAACCAAAGAAAACCCCCTTTGGGTTTGGTCTTGCGATCGCAGGAGAGAAAGAAAGAGGAGGGACAAAAAATTATGAGGGGATTAATGTGTTCATATAGGTTAACAAAACTTGTTCTCCAAGTTAAACACAAGAATTATGAAACAAATTGTTTCCTTCCCCCCCCCCCCTTTGGCCGCCGGTCGAACCCCACCCCAAGGGGTGTTCCGGAACTTTCCCGACTTTCCTTTTCTCATATAATTCCTTAATGATTATTTAACTTAACTTTTAATTTAATTAACCATTGTATAGTTAAGTTTGGTTTGATTTAATAAACATATAAAATATATTTAATAAATAAAATTAACCCTTTACGTATTGTGTGCAATCCCGTAATCCCGAGTTCGATCCTATCACACGACTCTTAATTTTATGTCCATAAACTTTCAGCTCCCACTTGGACAAAATTGAATATCATGATTACATTGACTAGCGTCTAGTTACACTAGCAATGTCACTAGTACAACTCGAGTAAGGTCTCCGGGCAAAACCTTAAATGATTCATCATTTATTATTATTATCCTTTCATTTCAAATACAACGTTAATAGGATATGGATCTCAGTCATTCCTTCATTAACCAATCTGTTTCTCGTTTGCGGATATAGCAAGATTACCAAAACACATTTGGGTACGGCCGTACAAACATCTTACTTCTCCCACGAGGGGCCCAGCTGTATTTATACTTCAAAATAATTTGAAGGAAACAAATCCCATATTGACTACAAGCAAAACTTATGACTTTGCAACACTTCTGAAAATAACCCTTATGGCTACCAGTTACGTTTAGTGTTAGGTTATCTCACAGAAATGCACTACATTCTATTCAGTTTCCTTGTATCTCAGGTCTAAGGATAACTATTTTATGATTTACTTAAGACGAAGATCCATTAAGTAAAATCATATAGTTGGGATAAGTCCAATATTTGATCCATCAAATATCATCCAAAATTGAACAATATACTTTCAAGTATACTTTGTCACTATTTTGAATTATCTTGGTTTAATAATATTCCCATATTATTAATCGACAACGGACGTTTAGAACATAACAATTATTCATGGATATAAAACATGTAAAATAGGACACAAAATCAAATAACAGAAAATAAACGAAACTTTATCTTTATTTCATCAATTCAATAATGTCTAACATCCTTTATCCAAATACTAATCAACAGATTTATTGCATGAATTCGCTAGCTAGTTGCAGCCCAATCGCTTTGGCGTGCATAACTACCTTTGGTCTAGGCAAATCCTTAGTAAAAGGATCAGCTACGTTATCATCTTTGTGAACTTTTATTAATTTTATTTCACGAGCTTCCACTTGTTCTCGTACGTAGTGATATCTACGTTTAAAGTGTCTGGCACCTTTCATGACTCCAGGATCATTGGCGAATATAATTGCCGCAGAATTGTCGCAATATATATCAATAGGTTCTTTAATTGAAGGCATCACTCCAAGATATTCAATAAACTTCCTAATCCAAACAGCTTCCATTGCAGCTTCTGAAGCAGCCATGTACTCAGATTGAGTCGCATGCATAGAAATGGTTGTCTGCTTCTTGCTCTTCCAGTCTACCGCTCCTCCATTGATGACAAACACGTAACCCGTTTGAGACTTCGTATCGTCTTTATCACATTGCGAGGACGCATCACAGAAACCTGTAACTTTCAGTCCTGTGTCTGGTTTACCCCCAAATACCAAAAACATATCTTTCGTATTCCTCAGATACTTTAGAATATGTTTAACAGCAGTCTAGTGGAGCTTCCCTGGATTCTGTTGGTATCTACTGACCAAGTTTTGAGCAAACGCCACATCAGGCCTTGTACATCTTACAACATACATAATAGATCCTACAGCCGAAGCATAAGGCACCTTTCGCATGTAAGCCACCTCTTCGGGTGTTGGTGCATCTAACTCATGACTTAATTCATGCTTAACTTTCATAGGTTGAAAACCTTTCTTGGAATTATGCATACTATACTTCTTCAATATCTTATCAATATAAGCATCTTGACTTAAACCAATTAACCGTCTTTTACTATCTCGATAGATTTTAATTCCCAGAATATATGCAGCATCTCCCAAATCCTTCATAGAAAAACATTTACCAAGATAATCCTTAACTTCCTTAAGTCTTGGAATGTTACTTCCTATGATTAATATGTCATCGACATATAAAATTAGAAATACTACATCACTCCCACTAGCTTTGCGATATACACATGGCTCATCACGATTTTTAATAAATCCGAACTTTTTGATTTCTTCATCAAATCGTTTATTCCATTGACATGACGCTTGCTTCAAACCATAAATAGATCTTTGAAGTTTGCACACGCGTTTTGGATATTTAGGATCAACGTACCCTTCCGGTTGTTGCATATAGATTTCCTCATCTAAACGACCGTTCAAGAAGGCAGTTCTAACATCCATTTGCCATATCTCATAGTCATAGTATGCTGCTATAGCTATGAGAATCCTAATAGCTCGTAAGTCTGCTACAGGAGAAAATGTCTCATCATAGTCTACGCCAAAAGTTTGAGTAAAACCTTTAGCTACTAAACGTGCTTTATAGGATTGTACTTCACCATCCATGTCAGTTTTCTTCTTGAAAATCCATCGATTTACACTACTTTAGCATTTTTAGGTGCATCAACAAGAATACAAACATCATTGACTTTCATGGATTTCATTTCCTCATTCATCGCTACTATCCATTTTAACTTTTCTGGATCAAGCATTACGGATCGATAGTTAGCAGGTTCACCAAGATCCCTTACCTCCTCCCCATCATCCTCTATGTTAAGACATAGTTTGCTTGGCGCACATATAGTCCTTGCAAACCTACGTAGAGGAATTAATTCCGGTGGAGCTCCCAGACTTTCTGGCTCTACTGGAATTTCTTCGCTAGTATTTTCAGAAGGCAATGTATCTTCTTGAATTTCTTCAAGATCATAATCTCTTCCACTGAATTCTTGATTTACAATATCACTTTCAAGGAAGTCTCCATACCGAGCCACAACTACTTTGTTCTCAGTCGGATAATAAAAGTAGTAACCCATAGTTTCCTTAGGGTAACCTACAAAGATACATTTCACAGAGCGTTGTTGGAGTTTATCTCTAGAGTCACGTTTCACATACGCCTCACAACCCCAAATCTTTAAATAAGAAAACTATGGCTTCTTGCCATGCCATAGTTCATATGGTGTTTTATCAACCTTCTTTGTGGGAACCATATTCAGAATACAAACAGCAGATTCAAAAGCATAATCCCAAAAGGATAAAGGTAAAGTTGTAAGATTAAACATAGATCGCACCATATCTAATAATGTACGATTTATCCTTTCGGATACACCATTTTGTTGTGGAGTATATGTAGAAGTGAGTTTCTGAACAATTACATTTTCACTTAAATAATCTTTAAACTCTTGACTTAAATATTCACCACCTCGATCAGAACGAAGAGCTTTAATCTTCTTTCCTAGTTGCAGTTCTACTTCTTCCTTAAACACTTTGAATGTTTCAAATACCTCATGTTTATGCTAAGTAAATAAACATAACCATAATGACTATAATCATCCGTAAATGTTAAGAAGTAGCTAGCACCTATCCTTGACACATGTCTAAGTGGTCCACACACATCAGTATGTATTAATCCAAGTAGATCAGTAGCCCTTTCAATATTGATATTAAAAGGTTTCTTGATTATCTTTCTAGAGATACAAGACTCACATTTATCAAATGATTCATCATTGATATTTTCCAAAATACCATCACGTTGAAGCTTTTGTATGTGAGTCTTCCCAATATGGGCAAGTCTACAATGCCAAAGATAAGAAGAGTTCTTGTCTAACTTTCTCTTCTTATTCATGCTAAAAACAGAATTAATCTTTCTCTTGGAATTATTATCATGCATGTTAATTTCAAAAACACCATTCACAGAAATTGTATCAAAATAGAATAAACCATCTTTGAAAACATAAATTCTATAATTATCAATAGTGTGAATAAATCGAAGATCCAACATACACGAAAAGGAAATAACACCCCTAACAATATTAGGTGCAAAATGAAAATTATTTGTAACACCCCCAATTTCGATCATAACAGCGGAAGGGTCATTGGGGGTTACTATCATGGTTCAATCTCATAATCATAGAAAACGTCTCAAAACGAGTCGTTTTAATAAACATCCATTCAATTCCATTTAATCAAGATAAAATTTCATACATGGTCCCGGGTGATTCAAAAGTGTACAAACGATTATAAACGATAAAAGTTATTTGAATGGATATGTTTTAGAAAAGCGGGCCAAAACATTTCAAATATGCAAGCTTCACGAAACCGCCTTCCTCGAGTGCCTTCAAAATGGACCTGAGATAAAACATGCTAAAAAGTCAGCAAAAATTTGCCGAGTGAATCTATAGAGTTTTAATTTAAATAAAGTGAACACAAGTATGAAAAATAACCTTCCATGGTTAATAATTTATCAAAGACGACCATGTTGTATGGACATAATTATCGTTGTTATTTCTATAAGTCTCGTGAAATTGAACGTTAACATATATTATTTCAGCCCAACACACCTAGCCAAGTGCGTATATTTCTCTTATACAATGCATCCGATGTTTCATTACTGGTGCATCACAACACCACGCGAGAGCTAATCGCGACCGGACTGGGCGTCACCCCGATAGATCTATCCATAGTATTAGCGTTCTTTTCGATTAACAATTCACGATTCATGGGTCTTTAAGGCTAAACAAACTTATATAACAACCTTCATCTAAACATACAATCAAGTTCCTTTGTGTTCAATTTTTAAAACAAAGAGGGTCTACCACAACTTCTCGTTGCACCCTTTCATTTATAATAAATACTTTTCCAATAATAAGGGTTCCCACAACTTCTCGTTGCACCCCTACTCTTCTAATAAGTAGAGTTTCCACAACTTACTGTTGTATCCTTTAATTTCAATAATTACTCTTCAAGTAAAATAAGGGTTCCCACAACTTCTCGTTGCCCCCTTTTATTTTAGTAAAACAAGCATGTTATCCCCCTCGCGGGTTTTATAAAACAAGTAAACATGTTGAGAGCGAGGCTATAGACTCACCTTAGCCAATAGTGGTAATGAGACGATCGCCGACGATTAGTGATGCCCGTTAAAACACGAAAACCGCAACCTACCGAATAAGGCGCGTTCGTTAATAATCGACTTAAGTATAAATCATACTTAAATAATATAAAAATAAAAATTACAAAACCAAGACAAATCCCGAAAAATTTAACGATACAAGTGTTATTCTATACCCTTTTATTCAACACTTAACCATTTAAAAACTTGCACTCTACATTGACCCGTCATGAGACGCCAAGTCAACGCAAGTCAACTTATCATTTTACTTCCCTCGGACCAATAGCTAAGTCATTTATATAATGACATAACACTTGAGTAAGTCACCATGCCCAATAGTGAATACTCAACTCACGCCACACAAGTATTGAACTACGTGTCCAAAATACCACTCAGCATGTACACTCCAAATGTACACACCAATCTAACCTATCTAGATATGTCCGATTTCGACGAAACTTGGTGACAAACTCACACATAATATGAATAAGACTCAGTAAAAGTTTCATTCAAAAATATTACTTCTAAGACCTTCTGCCCGACACATCTTCGTGTTATAAAAACGGGACAGATTTACGTCTTTGAATTGTAAAACCATTTCGACTTATCTAAACAATTCCGTTTATAAAACCGACACTCGGGTTTGAAAATAGACTCATGACCTGAGGTTTAGCAACTTACATCAGTCCTTGAACATTTTTAAAACTCATTCTATAGTCCCCGAGATTCGATCCAAATATCGACAACAATTTTCGGATTGTGCCGATACCCGTCTCCCGGTACACGAATACTAAAAGTAGCATAACTTTTCGCTCGAAATGAGTTAGAAGCTCATTCAAGCGGCAAATCGAAGCTAAAAGAATCCTCTACAAGCCTATCCTATTAGTTTCATCATTTTCAAATAGTAAGATTTTCAAAAATTACGTTTTACCTACTGGTCTAAAATGCCTTTCTAAAAATCATACTAAAACAATTTTTCAATCAATTTCAACAATTTGTATACTCCTAATATTACCCCAATATCATCCTAACACATCTAACTAACCTATATCATCCTCAAATTCAATCAACCAAAAATTAAATATATAAAAATCTTGCATGCAACCACTCAAAATTTTAAATATAATAATATTAACACTACTTAGAAGCATAGAAATAGATCAAACACCCTTGTTCTTCATCAAAATTTGAAAGTTCTTGCATGTTGCATATTTTTACATCAAAATGATCACCATCAAATTTCCTAGATGGGATATGTTTTAGTTTTTGAAGATTCAAAGTAGATTTTGAAAAATCAAATGATTTTGGGTTAGGGGGGGTGGCGGAAATGGTAGGAGAGAAAGAAGAGAGATGAAATTTTTGTGGAAATGAATTTTTTATTAAAAGTTGCTAGTGGAGAAATTATATATAGTGGGGTGAGGGTAGTTTTTGCCAAATTTGCATAGTTTTGGTCCAAAAAGTAATTAAATGGTTATAAGGGTAGAAAATGTAAATATTACATTTTAAAATATTTGCGGGACTCGGGTTTCGTAAAAATACTTTTTAAAAGTTAAAACGCTTCAAAAATAAATTAATATAACTTCGACACGACTTAAAACGTAATTACATCGAAAACGTCGAAACTATTAAATATCGAGACAATCGATAATAAAACGTAAATTTTTGGGCATCCGTCGGTATCGCGATCATTCGTAGTTCTCGTCATTCCTTAAAACGTAAAATACGAGAAATAAAATAAATATAATAAAATCATTCATATGATAAATTTGAGAATATATTATTGGTACTTAATGTTTTTCTTGTCGGTCTCCATCGAAACGACATTCTTATATTAAGTTTCAAGCCATAACCTTCTCGGTTAGTCGATAATTTAAAATTCTCATCAAAAAAAATATATAATACTTAATAGTCGAGATTAAAATAACGACCTGAAATTGACGGATTGTCACATTATCCCCACCAAATTGGGATCTTCGTCCCGAAGATCAACTTGCGTTCTTCCTCGATCGCTCGTCGAAATCAAAGAGTTAAACGTATTTTGGTCCTCGTCTAGAGTTCCATCACACATGACAATAAAAATTCGACTTCGTTTCTGTTGCCTAACTTCCTTATCGATAATATCTACAAGTACTTTGATGAAATGCAACTTACTGTCGATTCATGCTTCATCAAGAGAGATAATAAGATCTTCAACGAGAAGAAATTTCTTTAGGTTCGACATATGAAAAGTATCGTGAATTCCTTGCGGCTCTCGAGGTAATTTAAGTTTTCATGCCATCGGACCTTCCATCGATATCATCTCGAATGGTCCAAACTAACGGGGACTTAACTTCCCACGTTTTCCAAAATACATAACACCTTTTCATGGTGATAGCTTGGCATAACTTTTCCAAGAAAGCGACGTCCCGGCGCTTAATTCGCATACGATAGTCTTCAGTGTAACAGTGAAGAGTGAGAAACAGGAAAGTCATCGTCTAAGTTCCAAAGAAAGTCAAAAGATATTACATGGTACATGTTCTCCATGATCGGACGTCATTGGACAATGCCGCCTCAAGTTCTCACAACTTACGATCACTCAACTCGATCACATACCACATAAGTACCTAAAAACAAAGGTCAAACATAAACATCAAATGTAAATCTCCGTCGTTGATCATCGATAAAACCTTGGACTAGCCCTTGATAATACAACTCGATCTCTAAAGTCTTTCCACTTGCAGTGTCGGCAACAACATACTCTTCGAAGTGAAAACGAATTTGTTAATTCCAGTCATTAAGAAATTCGGTCCATTGGCGAGAATCCACAACGTATCGGGCATACCATTAAGTTCTACTCCCGTGTTCAACGTACAAAAGCGTCCCACTAATTTTTGCTTCAGCGTTCATCGTACAAAGGCGTCCCAATAATTTCGACTTTAGTGCTCAAGGTGCTGCATCATATTCCTCGTCTTTAGTTCGTCATACTAGCCCCAAGAGTTTCGTCATCAAGAAAAGTCTTCGGTGACCCTTCGATAGTAGCAAGTAAAATTACAAAATCTTCACGTCCACGATAAGTTGTCGTTGATAACTGATCCTCAGCCAATCCGCAAGTACACACATAAATCATGGTGACGCTTAAGTGAGTCGCCTATTCTCGGAACGGTCAACGGTTCTTAACAATCTGTTTATAAAGCTCACGATCATCGAGACACATTAGAAATGGTCTATTAAAACAAATCATAACTCGAGAGAAGTCCAACGGGTTACTCGTACATAGATGATAATCGACGATCATCATAATGACGACGACACTGAACGATTCTTACCAACGAAACACGAGTCGATGGAAGACGTACGCACACCAAAAATCCACAAATCGAGCCAGACATACTTGGGCCCACTCATTTATAACTCCTTGTCTACATCAAAAGGCGTCCCCCTCCATGTATACAAGAGTTTATAAATTTACGGTTCGGAAACTTATAACTTTCTTGTTCAAATGAAAAGGCGTCCCAATCCATTTCAACAAGACGATTATAAGTCATCCTACTCAAGTATTACTATCTCTCAACACGATATCATATCCAAATACCATAGTAAATATAAGGTGTCAAATAAACTTACATCATGATTTCCGTATTCAAACGTCCCATTCCATCTGAATAAGGAAATCATAACGATCTAAGGTCCAGTCGTTTAAAATTTTCTTATTCAAATGTCCTAATCCATTTAAGTAAGACAACATTAAACGACTCTTAGTTGGGTGAGTTAAAATCTATATATCTAAATGTCCCATTCCAATTAGATACAAGGCATTAAGTCACTCAACCGAATGGCTACTACGAGCATATTATTGCTGTACCCAAACTATATATATTTGATTAGGATATATATATCTTAAGTCCAACATTGGCATCCTCCTTTTCGCCAATAAAACGTGGTCATATAAACTCAAATCACACGTCGCATTACATAGAAGATGTCGCCTCAGATAAATGATTCTTCAAAATCATAAGTAGTAACGAAAACACGAACATCGCATTTATTAATTACGTTTCGAAAGGAGATGTCCAAAAATGGCACATCACGATACGATGATAACAATCGAATTTAAACAAGTCGATATGCGATAGGTTACAAAACCATGACAATCTGCGTCATAATAATACCTTGTATCAATATAAAACTATCATTTATAATTTAAAAAAAAAATGAAAACATACCTTGTAATTCACAAGTACAAATAATCGATAAAGATTACAGCAACATATATAATGACATATATATATAAATACTATCATTCTCGTCCATTGGCAACTCGGAGGTTTCGCTTGCAACAGTTATAGTTAAAAGATTTCAAAAATTCATTTTTGGAAAATCTTTTCGTTCTCTATAACTTGAGCTCTGATGCCAATCTGTAACACCCCCAATTTCGATCATAACAGCGGAAGGGTCATTGGGGGTTACTATCATGGTTCAATCTCATAATCATAGAAAACGTCTCAAAACGAGTCGTTTTAATAAACATCCATTCAATTCCATTTAATCAAGATAAAATTTCATACATGGTCCCGGGTGATTCAAAAGTGTACAAACGATTATAAACGATAAAAGTTATTTGAATGGATATGTTTTAGAAAAGCGGGCCAAAACATTTCAAATATGCAAGCTTCACGAAACCGCCTTCCTCGAGTGCCTTCAAAATGGACCTGAGATAAAACATGCTAAAAAGTCAGCAAAAATTTGCCGAGTGAATCTATAGAGTTTTAATTTAAATAAAGTGAACACAAGTATGAAAAATAACCTTCCATGGTTAATAATTTATCAAAGACGACCATGTTGTATGGACATAATTATCGTTGTTATTTCTATAAGTCTCGTGAAATTGAACGTTAACATATATTATTTCAGCCCAACACACCTAGCCAAGTGCGTATATTTCTCTTATACAATGCATCCGATGTTTCATTACTGGTGCATCACAACACCACGCGAGACCTAATCGCGACCGGACTGGGCGTCACCCCGATAGATCTATCCATAGTATTAGCGTTCTTTTCGATTAACAATTCACGATTCATGGGTCTTTAAGGCTAAACAAACTTATATAACAACCTTCATCTAAACATACAATCAAGTTCCTTTGTGTTCAATTTTTAAAACAAAGAGGGTCTACCACAACTTCTCGTTGCACCCTTTCATTTATAATAAATACTTTTCCAATAATAAGGGTTCCCACAACTTCTCGTTGCACCCCTACTCTTCTAATAAGTAGAGTTTCCACAACTTACTGTTGTATCCTTTAATTTCAATAATTACTCTTCAAGTAAAATAAGGGTTCCCACAACTTCTCGTTGCCCCCTTTTATTTTAGTAAAACAAGCATGTTATCCCCCTCGCGGGTTTTATAAAACAAGTAAACATGTTGAGAGCGAGGCTATAGACTCACCTTAGCCAATAGTGGTAATGAGACGATCGCCGACGATTAGTGATGCCCGTTAAAACACGAAAACCGCAACCTACCGAATAAGGCGCGTTCGTTAATAATCGACTTAAGTATAAATCATACTTAAATAATATAAAAATAAAAATTACAAAACCAAGACAAATCCCGAAAAATTTAACGATACAAGTGTTATTCTATACCCTTTTATTCAACACTTAACCATTTAAAAACTTGCACTCTACATTGACCCGTCATGAGACGCCAAGTCAACGCAAGTCAACTTATCATTTTACTTCCCTCGGACCAGTAGCTAAGTCATTTATATAATGACATAACACTTGAGTAAGTCACCATGCCCAATAGTGAATACTCAACTCACGCCACACAAGTATTGAACTACGTGTCCAAAATACCACTCAGCATGTACACTCCAAATGTACACACCAATCTAACCTATCTAGACATGTCCGATTTCGACGAAACTTGGTGACAAACTCACACATAATATGAATAAGACTCAGTAAAAGTTTCATTCAAAAATATTACTTCTAAGACCTTCTGCCCGACACATCTTCGTGTTATAAAAACGGGACAGATTTACGTCTTTGAATTGTAAAACCATTTCGACTTATCTAAACAATTCCGTTTATAAAACCAACACTCGGGTTTGAAAATAGACTCATGACCTGAGGTTTAGCAACTTACATCAGTCCTTGAACATTTTTAAAACTCATTCTATAGTCCCCGAGATTCGATCCAAATATCGACAACAATTTTCGGATTGTGCCGATACCCGTCTCCCGGTACACGAATACTAAAAGTAGCATAACTTTTCGCTCGAAATGAGTTAGAAGCTCATTCAAGCGGCAAATCGAAGCTAAAAGAATCCTCTACAAGCCTATCCTATTAGTTTCATCATTTTCAAATAGTAAGATTTTCAAAAATTACGTTTTACCTACTGGTCTAAAATGCCTTTCTAAAAATCATACTAAAACAATTTTTCAATCAATTTCAACAATTTGTATACTCCTAATATTACCCCAATATCATCCTAACACATCTAACTAACCTATATCATCCTCAAATTCAATCAACCAAAAATTAAATATATAAAAATCTTGCATGCAACCACTCAAAATTTTAAATATAATAATATTAACACTACTTAGAAGCATAGAAATAGATCAAACACCCTTGTTCTTCATCAAAATTTGAAAGTTCTTGCATGTTGCATATTTTTACATCAAAATGATCACCATCAAATTTCCTAGATGGGATATGTTTTAGTTTTTGAAGATTCAAAGTAGATTTTGAAAAATCAAATGATTTTGGGTTAGGGGGGGTGGCGGAAATGGTAGGAGAGAAAGAAGAGAGATGAAATTTTTGTGGAAATGAATTTTTTATTAAAAGTTGCTAGTGGAGAAATTATATATAGTGGGGTGAGGGTAGTTTTTGCCAAATTTGCATAGTTTTGGTCCAAAAAGTAATTAAATGGTTATAAGGGTAGAAAATGTAAATATTACATTTTAAAATATTTGCGGGACTCGGGTTTCGTAAAAATACTTTTTAAAAGTTAAAACGCTTCAAAAATAAATTAATATAACTTCGACACGACTTAAAACGTAATTACATCGAAAACGTCGAAACTATTAAATATCGAGACAATCGATAATAAAACGTAAATTTTTGGGCATCCGTCGGTATCGCGATCATTCGTAGTTCTCGTCATTCCTTAAAACGTAAAATACGAGAAATAAAATAAATATAATAAAATCATTCATATGATAAATTTGAGAATATATTATTGGTACTTAATGTTTTTCTTGTCGGTCTCCATCGAAACGACATTCTTATATTAAGTTTCAAGCCATAACCTTCTCGGTTAGTCGATAATTTAAAATTCTCATCAAAAAAATATATAATACTTAATAGTCGAGATTAAAATAACGACCTGAAATTGACGGATTGTCACATTATTTAATCTCAGTACTAGACCCGAAGGTAAAACTAGATTAAATGTTCCTATAGCTTCAACCGCTACTTGTGCGCCATTGCCCACATGCAGAAATTGTTCCTCATAGGTAAGCTTCCTCTCCAACTCAAATCCATGCATATTATTACAAATGTTAATACCACACCTCGTATCATATACCCAGGAATTTGACTCGTCCCCGAATTAAATGGTCCATGGGGAAACCTCTAATGTAATACCGGGATCAAAGATCTTGTCCTCCGTCCCGGAGGAACATAATAAATGAGAGGCGGGAGGATAAGTCTTGAAGGATAGAAAAGTCCTCTCAACATACGAAAAGTATGTGAAATCATGATCCACCGGAGGTGGGGTGGGTAAAGGAATCAAAACATCATCCCCAAAAGACATATGATTATCACTAAGCGGCAAAGCCGTAAAGGTGTCAATCATAGAATGGTCAATGTCACCTCCCGGGTCAAAGCACCCATCCTCAGTAATGGTCTCCAAATTATGTGATAAAAGGTGCTTGGGAGGAGGACTTGGGACAATATCTTCATGCATCAAAGTATCAAAAACCATATCCCCCTCCGGGGTCATCATCATCAATACCCGGAGGTATTGAGAGAATGTCGATTTCTTCCATAAATGTGTCATTATTCTCAACGGGAGTAATAGACGGGGGCAAAGACTCGGTATTAGGAGCCGAATTCAACGCGTCAATGTTAGCAATAAGAAGATGAACTTTCAGTAATTTTTCGCGAAGAATAACGTCTTCCACCTCATCTACAAAACCAAGTTCAGTGGTGAACTTCTCGTAAGTCGGAGAGAATAAATCAACATCGCCCTCATCTCCCGGAGGAGATTGAGAAATTTCAAAGGTGAAATTCTCATAGCATGGAGAAAAATCATCATTAAAAGTGACCTCGTCCGTAAGCTCTGTAAAAGTTGGTTCATCACAAACCTCATCACATAAGTTATCGAGACCAAATTCACTAATCTCACTCGATGTATCACTATCCTTAGACGCATTTGGGATATCGAGAGAAGGAATAGGAATCTCAGAAGGTGGGTTGAGATCAAAGATATCATCCTCGTCATCATCATAATAAAAAGAACGCACAAGAGGCGGAGTATAATCACTAAGATTAGATACTTGCTCTTGTCGTTGTCGTTGTCGCTCCTCCAATGTTTCGGTCAATCGAATTAAGCCGTCATGAATTTCCAAAAGAAGGGCTTGTCTTTCGTCATTCGGATTTAAAGAAGGTTGATGATCGAGGGTGTATTGTGGGGGCTCAAAATTATGAAAACCGGAATTATAGCACGGATTTGGTTCATAATAATTAATTGGTTGACAATAAGTAGTATCGTGAGGGCCCCCACAATTGTTGCAACACGGGTATTGAGAAAAACCTGGTGCGTCTTGTGGATAGCTATTACCATTGTCATAATTGTAACCCAGTTCTTGCTCGTCATCAGACAGGTATCGAATCGGACACGAAACATGCCAATGAGAATCGCTTCCACAATATATGCAAGAGGGGGAGTAAGTATATTAGAAGCAAAGGATGAGTTAATCGAATTGCACGAGAGACAAAATCCAAATTGTGTATTGTCGATATCATTTCTGCACCGCTCACATGTACACCATTGACATGTTTGAAAACCATAAAATGGTCTCCCACACCCTACGCAATAGACATACAAATTCATGAAGAATTAAAAATAAGAGGGGTTGGGAAAAAGAATTAAACACAATAGAGGGTTAAGAGGAATATTTTTGGATGCAAAACTTTTGAAAAAAAAAATGTTTTTTTATGATTTTTTAAATATTTTTGGATTTTTGAATTTTTTGATTTTTAGGATTTTTTTTTATTTTTTTTGAAAATTTTTGAAAATTTTGAGAAGAAAAATAACGTTAAAAAATGAACGGATCCCCAAAGCCAACGCGTCTCTCACAAAAAACCGTTAATCTTCACGAAAAGAGCCGGCAGCGGCGCCATTTGATAGTTAGATTTTGCTAGATAAAAGTTAGTTTTTCTCGACGTCTAATCGAATTGATCTCCGGTTAAAAGTGTGACTCAGTCGTTCTTGGTGAATAAAAAGAAAGGTCGTTGGTTATCTATATTAAACTAAAAATGAAAACTTTAAAGTTATTAACTAATAACAAATGAAAATTAATAAAGAAAATAAAGAAAAATAAAACTTGACAAAGAAAAAAATTTAAATAAAAATATATTTTGAAATAAAATAAAAATTAAAATAAAAATTAACTTTCGAATTAAAAATAAAACTTACTAAATAAAAATTAAGGGAATTGGACTATATGGCTACTTTAAAAATAAAGGAGACAAATATTAAAGCGGGCACTTAATAAAAGTTAAAACTTAAACTTTTCGAAAAAAATACTAATACTAAAATTTGCGGAAAAATATAACTAAAAATATCTGACTTTCAGAATAAAAAAACGACTTTCGGATAAAACTAAATCGTTACGGAGCAAATGTTGAACTATAGGGACATGATCCCGTAGGGAACAATGGTTTTGGCGCCAAAAAGAAAGAAAGCTAGTAGGCTAGCATGACAATTCATATATATAAGTCGGAATGTGATTTTTCTCCTATCCGGAATCTATTTATTTTTGCTATTGTATCCGGAATGTTGTTTTTAGCTATTATTCGGAATATGTACTTTTTTTTGCTATTCGGAATATATTTGCATGCATTTGCATGTAGTTCGGAATGTATGTTGCAATTTGGCGGTAAAGTGTAAAAATGCTAAGTCGGAATATAATGCTAGGTCTAATTCGGGATATGTTTCCAGACTTAATCTGGAATGTTAAAACTCCCACCTTATTAGGAATATGATTGTGCTGTATCTAATTCGGAATACAATAAAATGCATAAGTCAGAATATGGTGTTTCTAAACTAGTTCGGAATAAAGAAAAAAAACTCTAAGTCGGAATAAATGAAAAGATTATAAGTCGGGAAAAGAGGGTTTATTAAGTCGGAATAAATGAATAATAAGCAAAAACCAATAAGCACTTAACTAAAACTCTAACCAAATTAATTTTTAAGAAAAAACTAATAAGCCACAATTTAAAAACTTTAAAAACACTAAATAATCTAAATATTAAAAATGCAACTATTTATAAAAATAAACTATTAAAAACACTTAATTAAATATAAGAAAAATCACACAATAAGCACTAAACACAATAAGCTAAAAAGATCAAAAACATCAAAACCATAAGAACAATCAAACAAGAACATCAATTAAACAATAAGCATAAAAATTAAAGAAACAAGAAAGATAGAATGAGATTAATGTAAAAGCTTGATTAAAGACTAAGATTCAACAACACAAATTTTAAATGATTAAGATCCTACAAAATTAAATGCAAGACAAGTATGTAAAGACAATATTTAAAAACTTGAAAAACAATAAAAATAAAGTGGAGAGCTAAATGAATTTAGCTAACACCTCCTAATGAAAGATTAGGAGATTATTTATAGGAGAGGAGAGTTGTTGGTGTGGTGCTTCTTTCTTTCTTTCTTTTTTTCTTCTCGTCTTTCGTCTTTGACAATAAACTCGTCATTATCAACTTTGCTCGGGATTTGTCGATAATTAATTTGAACTCGTCTTCTAATTTTCTTCTTTAATAAGACTTGGTTCTTCGACTTCGTTAAACTTTCGTCTTTAGACTTTTTCTTCGATAAATCTTCAGAATAGGCCTTTGACTTCCGTTCTTTTTGCACTCTTGATCTTTTGACTTCGTCTTTTGTCTTTTTCTTCGATAAAAGCCCGTGAAAGCCCGTGTTTTCTTCCCTTTTTCACATTTTGGTCCTATAACACAACAAAAACACAAACCTCGCATAATTCCGACATTTACGACATAAAATACACGTTATGGTCTTGTTTTTTAATTGTTTTAAATGGTAAAAGGATGGGTGTTTTCACACCTATCAAATCCCTTACACTTGACCATTGCAATGCCCTCATGCAATGCATTAGTTACAAAGCAATATTTACATTTTCCATCATTATTAACACACCTTGGTCTTTATTAAATACTAGACAATAAGGAAATCAAAAAGATTAGAAAATTACAAAATGCAAGAAGGAAGAACAAGTAAATAAATCTAAGACTTACATTAGGGCTTTGGTTGTCATGAATGTTTATCACCCTCAAGTTTCACGTTCTCCATTACTAAGCTTAAAAACGAGATCATTGTTATTATAAGTTAGCAAGCTAACAATCACTCATGTGGCTCAATTATTCACTTAGACTCCCTTATTCCTAGGTGTATCTCTTATATTTTATTGTTGTCTTGAATGATCACGAGGATACATTGATGACTTATTTTGATAGTTTTTTTAGGCCGAAAATAAAGTAGGACGGTTTAATCAATAGTTAGCTAAAAAACAAAATCTTTTAAAACTGCTTCTCGAAACCTCAAAAGTTCATATCTTGGCATAACTCGCTTCACGATTTGAGACCTTTCTCGGATCGATATTTGGCATTGACTTCATACTTCGAATCTTGAGAGATGATCTTGATATAATGGTCTTCTCTTCATAATAGGAATTTCTTCACTTGAAATTTTTGAGAGATTCTTCAAACTTGGACCACGACTTCTTCATTTTTCTCCAATCTTTATTTGGGATTGATATTTTGTTTTTAGTATCGTTTTGTCTCGGTATCTAATCGAATTGATATAACTTTTCAAGTTTGACTTTATTTTTTTGGTGATAAAAGATTGATTGGTATTTAAGCTACTTTGACAAATAAAACTCCTAAAAAAATGTAAAAATAGTATTTATACTATGTATATGTACTATCTAAAAATAAAGTGCAAATACCACATTTAAAGCTCAAAGTACAACAAAAAAAACTCACAATTAACAAATCTAAATTTATACTATTACTACTAATATACTAAAATGAAATTAAAGAAATAAAAAACAATACTAAACTAGTAAATCCAAGTACAGTTTAAACAATGCAAATTTAGTTGACCCAAGAACAAGAAATGTCACAAAACTAATCCATCAACTTGTAACAAATTGTAATAAAAAACGACAAACTCTTAATGCACTTTAAACGAGAAAGTATACTAATTTTATACTGTAGTCTATTATTGTGAAATTGCTAAAAACTAACTTGGACCTAGACAAGACTTGGGCTAAATTTTCCTAATAATACTGCTATTATCTACTTAAAAACATTCCTAACTCCAACAGCTAATACAAAGCACTAATAAAATTCAATATAAAAACTGCAGATCACTTTAGTTTAAACGTTGAACTCCTATTTTATTAAAGCTACTAATCTACAAGCGTTTATCAATTTTTAGAACACTGCACATAAAGATTCAACTCATTAGGAGTCTCAACCAAAACTACTTACCAAAGCTCATTACCTAATTCACTATATTAGAATCTAACCTCATGAATTCAACTGTTTCTATCTTTATTACTAAATCACATCAAATCTCCTAATCCCAAACACAACTTTCATTCATGAAACAGAAACTAATAAGCTACAAGTGAAAATGATTAGGCAGCTAATTCAAATTACTGAATCACACAACTACCACATATTTATAACAGATTGAATGAAACAATTTGCAAGTGAAAAAGAAATCAAAGGAAAGAATGTACACTAGCAGCTATCTGAGCATGTTATGCATATATTCAGCCCAACCTACTGTTCACACTCAAACTATTATGCCGAATGTAACACCCCCAGATTGGTCAAATGCAGCGGAATAATAGTTGGGGTGTTACTTGGGTGGATCGATAGCACATAGCATATAGAGCGATGATCATAAAGTCATTCAAATACATATTACATGAATTAATCGTACACATTGTATCTTGTTCAAAAGAAAACCACATTTATTGAAAAACAGAATTAAATATCCCAGCCCGATGGTCAACATGATGCTTTCCTATAATGCTGGAATCCAATGCATGAACCTGCTTACTTTCCTGAGAAAACATGAAAATAAAATGTGGGGGTCAACACGAGGTTGGTGAATTCACAGGTTTAATTAAATAAAGTATTAATATGCAAAGCATCACGAAGGTAGCAGGACATCACAGCCCAATACTACAGTAGTTCCTACTGCCCTGTAATAGAAGCTAGACATGATTTTCAGTACGCCCATTGGGTCTATCCTGATGTATGTTTCCCTTAATCCGACAATGACATAAACCTGCTGCTCGGCCTAAGCATCACGTGACAGCTGATCACGACAGGCCGGGTGTTGTCAACACCCGAATAGTACTATCCATACATTTCGCGCTACACTATTAACTATTACAGTCCACGGGAATGGGGTAACAGTAGGCAATAAATTGTTGTTGTCTGTGCATGCTTGCATAAAAATAAAAGTTGGCATGTTTTCTCCCCCAGTTATAAAACAGTAAAGATGGGGCCATGAACTCACCTTAGTGATAATGTGGTAATGAGGATGATGTCACAGTATAGTCACGTACTGGAGAAATTACCTAAGTAATTTGAATGTCTCAGTGAATGTAGAAATAATTATGCATGACAATGGTGCATAGGAAAAATGCATGATCACAGTTTATAGTTTGATATGTGGCTTAATTTATTCTTAATAAATTAAAGATGTGTTGATATATATTGTTTTCAACGAAATAATATATATTAATGTACGAGTTTATGTTTAAGGAAAAAAGTATAGTAAATTAAATAAATCCACATGTTTTATTTAATTTAAATAAAGAAGATTAAACTTTATACCTTGTTATGGTTTTAAGGTTTCACAAAAGAGATGGTTAAACGATTTTGTTAATATCGTATAGTTGTAATTCGATATAAATAATCCGTTTATGATAACCCTTTTTAAGCGATTAAGTTACACTTTTAAATAATGTATAGTTTAGAAGTCGTATAAGTTTCATCCGTTAAAGTTATTACATCGTTAGTCCTTGTTGGTTATCCCGTTTAATATAAACGCCCCTAGGGCTTGATAAACTTTCGGGAAATGGCAAAATACCCCCCTCCAATCCCACGGCATAAAATAAATGGGATTAGGGTTTGGTTAAAGTTTCAAAAATGACACAAATGGTCCTTGTATTTTATATAAGTCACGAAAATGATTAAAAACTTGCCGTAACTTTTAGAACTTGTCATAAATGGCCCAAAAAGTTTACTTGTAAAAATCAAATGGGCTAAAGTGGCCCATTGAGGTCACGGTTTGTGTAGGTTTAAGCTTATTGGGCTTAAATAGCCCAACAAGGGTCACAGTTTGGTTTAGTTTGGTTTTACCAAGGTTAAACAAATTTTACTAAGTAGTAAAAATGGTAAATAATGTTTCTATTTTAATATTACACTTTTGGGTCCAATCTTTCATTAATATACAAAAATGGCACGAAAAGTAACTCTTTTAAAATCAAACGGGCCAAAGTGGCTCATTAAGGTTTCGGTTTATTTTACTTAGGTTTTTACCAAGTTAAATAAGTTTTACCGAGTTAAATAAATTTATTACCGTATAGTAAAATAGTAATTAAGGTTGAAATTGTAATATTTCCACTTTGGGTCCAATTCTTTCACCATGTTACAAAACCGGCACAAAAGTAATACTTACTTACCTTAATGGGCTACACGGCCCATTTAATATCCGGTTAGGGTAATAAGGGTTTGGGCTTGGTAAAAATTTGTGGTAACTTGGTAATTATCAAATTTCACAAGTGGGCTTAATATGGGCTTATACATCCGGCTTATACAAATTTTATTACCACTAGTTTATTTAATTTCGGCTTATATTACCCATGAGCTTATATAGTTTCGGCTTATATAACATTTACACATGGGCTTATATAATTTGGCTTATATTAATATTACTTCTCATCTAGATGTTTTGAGGGCTTATGGGCTTATATTAAGGCTTAAATGATTCGGCTTATATAGTGAGCTTATATTCTCAAGTCTAGCTTATATTTTCAAGTTTAGCTTATATTTTCCTAAGGTAATATTCGGCTAAAAATGATTCATAGATTAGTTTGACTAGGGTGATATTTATAAGTTCATAACTAGCTTAATACTTCCATTAGTTCTCGGCTTATATAAGTTTTAAGGCAAGGGAAATTACTAACGCACCTAAAGATTTATACATGCTTGTTTTTAAGGATTTAAAACGTAAGGTTCTCTAGTTTTATTTATGCCGTGTGTTTTCTAGGTTAACTAGAGTGAGACTAAAGCTTTTTACGTGTGCATGGATACAATCCTCCATAGGTTTATCATGGGAATGCATGAAAACACGAAAATGAATAAGGAGAGTATAGGGAAGCTCATACTTACTTGTTTTGGCAAGAAGTAGACGAAAATGGATGAGAAGGATGCGGCTTAAATAACACACGAGTCTTAGGGGACTTTACTTCAATCTTCAATGCAAGATTCGGGTAGTAAATGTGCTAGCTTGAGTTTAGTTTAGTCTAGGTGTTTTGTGAGAGATTGATCCGAGTGTTTTTGTGGTGAGGGTGAGTGAGGAGTGTCTTGATGATACTTATGCAATGTGAGGTGAGACTAGGTGTGGTTTGAGAGTGAGACACGGCAAAGAGAGAGATTAGGAAAGATTGCTAGTTGATTTTTGGTACTAGGAAAGTACTAATCCTTAATTGCTCCTAAAATGTACAAGGTTGGTGATGTGGTGATGTGTAGCCGTGGCATTTGGGGTTCCAAGAAGGGTGGGAAGGAGTGCAAGTAATGATGGTCTAAAATTGTACAAAGATTATGTGTGGTGTGGTTTTATTACACGGCTAAGACAAGGAGAACAAGGGAGATGCATACTAGCTTCTTAATCACTCTTATGACAAACCTTAAATGCACAAATGTACAATTTACCCATGGTTTTAGCATAGTAAAAACCATACTGGCGGTTTTGGTTATGGTTTGGGAGGGAAAAGTGTATTTAAGTGATTAAAATAAAAGTCAAGTTGTAAAGTTATAAAAGGTTGTAAGGTTCAAGTAAGATGTAACGTTTTAGTAAGAAGGTTTGTTAATTAAGTAGGTATATACGGGTAGGAATAGGTTAGGGTTTGTTTTGCTCATTAGTCGGGTTAAAATATATGTCAAGTGATTTTAAATTATAGAATTGTGAGTGAGCCCGGGTCTTGGGTGTTTTAAATTATGTTTTAGTGCCTTTGGTGAAAGAATGGTCCCTAGGTAGTTATATTAATACTTTTATGTATAAAATACATTTATAGTATGATTTATTAAATAATCATATGTAAAAGTGATAGTTAGGGTTATCTGACATCATTGACTGTAAAAATATATATATATATTATTTAAATTTACCAATGTTTATATGTTTATAAATAGGTAATCAGTCATAACTGTGATCATGATGTTATTCTTGGAGAAAAATCAGTGATATGTATGCAAGTGATCATATGTTTTCAAAAGACTCAAAGTCCTTTATATTAGGTCAATGTATGATTACTGAAATATAATCATATAAATGTAGTCACACTGTTGTGATAAAAATGCATAGTCACAGTAAAATTGTGATATGATTGCTGAAATGTTAAGATGATGCATGCTTATGAAATGCATGTGATGGTTCAAATGATTCATGCAAAGAAAAGTGGTATAAAATATTTAGATATCATGAAGTGACGTACATAATGTTCACAAGTCAAAACCTGAAATTCTCAGGTTTTACAGCATAAACCCGTTATTTTAGCTTTGTCCTCAAAGCTTAAGGTGACGTCACTGCTTAGGTAAAAAGGTGTGGATACTTGGCTTTGAATGAATCTTCGTGTTCCCAAGTAAACTCAGGTCCTTTCCTAGAGTTCCATCGTATTTTAACTAACGGGATTTGGCTTCTCTTCAACCTCTTGACTTCTCTCTCCACAACTTCCACTGGTTCTTCTACAAATTGAAGTTTGTCATCGAAATGGACTCCGTCCAATGGCATTGCTAAGGGTTCATCTGAGTAGCACTTCTTCAAGTTTGAGACATGAAATGTAGGGTGAACTCGGCTTAACTGCTGAGGCAGTTCTAAGCGGTAGGCAACCTCTCCAATTCTAGCAATCACTTTGAAGGGTCCTACGTATCGTGGATTTAGCTTTCCTCGTTTCCCAAACCGTACAACACCCTTCCAAGGTGACACCTTTAGCATAACACGGTCACCTATGGCAAATTCCATAGGTTTACGTTTCCTATCAGCATAACTCTTCTGTCTATCCTGGGCAGCCTGAATTCGTTGTTTGATGAGGGTGATCTTCTCAGTGGTCTCTAGAATTAGCTCGGGTCCGGTTAGCTGAAATTCCCCCACTTCTGCCCAGCATACTGGTGAGCGACATTTGCGGCCATAGAGGGCCTCAAATGGTGCTGCCTTAATACTGGCATGGTAACTGTTGTTGTAGGAGAATTCTACCAATGGGATGTGCTCGACCCATCCTTTTCCAAAGTCGATCACACATGCCCTCAGCATGTCTTCTAGCGTTTGGATTGTTCGTTCACTCTGTCCGTCTGTCTGTGGATGATATGCGGTACTCATATCCAGGTTTGTTCCCAACGCTCTTTGAAAAGCTCTCCAAAAGTTTGAGGTAAACCTGCCATCTCTATCACAGATGATTGAGACTGGTATTCCATGTCTTGTCACGACTTCCTTCAAGTATATCTTGGCTAGTCTGCTCAGAGAATCATTTTCCCTGATGGGTAGGAAATGAGCGGATTTGGTGAGGCGGTCTACGATTACCCAGATTGTATCGTATCCGTGAGATGATGTAGGGAGTTTGGTGATAAAATCCATGGTGATATTATCCCATTTCCACTTTGGTATGTCGGGTTGAACAAGTAACTCTGATGGTCGTTGATGTTCGATTTTTACTTTAGCACAAGTCAGACATTTCTTCACATAGGTGGCAATGTCGGCTTTCATGTTCGGCCACCAGTATAACCTTTTTACATCTTGATACATCTTTTCAGATCCGGGGTGTATGGAGTATTTGGATTTATGGGATTCGTGCATGATTACGTTTCTTAAGTCTCCATAACAGGGTAGCCAACTTCTTCCATGTAGGCATAATGTTCCATCTGCTCTCGCTTCCAACTTTTCTTTGCTTAGGTCCGTCCTAAGCATTCCTCCTATGTCTTCTTTTCCGATGTTCTCGGGCTTTTGTGCTTGAAGTTGAGCCTCTAATATCTGTTTGGGTAGGTCCAAACTAATGGTCATGACTAGGGCTCGAACTCTCATGGGAGGATCAGTTCCCTTTCGGCTTAGTGCATCGGCAACTACATTTGCTTTGCCTGGGTGGTATTTGATGTCACAGTCGTAGTCGCTGAGTAGTTCTATCCAACGACGTTGCCTCATATTTAATTCCTTCTGGTCTAGAATATGTTGCAAACTCTTGTGATCGGTGTGGACTGTGCATTTGGTACCGTACAGATAGTGCCTCCAGATTTTTAAGGCGAAAACCACGGATCCAAGCTCTAGATCATGGGTGGAGTAATTTTGCTCGTGCTTCTTCAGTTGTCTCGAAGCGTAAGCAATTACTTTCTGTCTCTGCATCAACACTGCTCCCAACCCTTTGTGTGATGCGTCATAGTAGACAACGAAGTCTTCGTTGCCTTCTGGTAAAGATAAAATGGGTGCACTGCATAATTTCTGTTTGATAGTCTGGAATGCAGCTTCTTCTTTTTCTCCCCATACAAACTTTATGCCTTTCTGAGTTAGTTTGGTCATTGGTTTAGCGATCTTGGAGAAGTCTTCGATAAAACGTCGGTAGTAACCGGCAAGTCCTAGGAATTGACGAATCTCCTTTGGAGATGTGGGAGATGTCCAATCTTTCACGGATTCGACTTTCGCCGGATCAACTTGGATTCCCTTGTCGTCAATTACATGACCAAGAAAGTGTACTTTTGGGATCCAAAAATCGCACTTTGAGAACTTTGCATACAACTTTTCTTCCTTGAGCAACTCTAGCACTTGAGCAAGATGTTCTCCGTGTTCTTGCCCATTCTTGGAATAGATGAGGATGTCGTCAATAAACACTATTACGAACTTATCCAGGTAGGGTCTGCATACTCGGTTCATAAGATCCATGAATATGGCTGGTGCATTGGTCAGTCCAAATGGCATGACTTGGAACTCATAATGACCATATCGTGTCCGGAAAGCTGTTTTTGGTATGTCTTCTTCTCTGACCCTCAATTGGTGATACCCAGATCGTAGGTCGATCTTGGAGTATATACTTGATCCTTGCAGTTGATCAAATAGGTCATCGATTCGTGGTAACGGGTAGCGGTTTTCACAGTTAACTTATTCAGTTCTCTGTAATCGATACACATTCGGAATGAACCGTCTTTCTTTTTGACAAATAACACTGGAGCTCCCCAAGGTGAGGAACTGGGTCTTATGAAGCCTTTGTCTGACAGTTCTTCGAGTTGTTCCGCGAGTTCTTTCATCTCGGTGGGTGCTAAACGGTAAGGTGCTTTAGCTACGGGTGCAGCTCCTGGCACCAAGTCTATTTGGAATTCCACTTGACGAGTCGGAGGTAATCCTGGCAAGTCGTCTGGAAAGACTTCGGGATAATCACGGACGATGGGTACATCCTTGATCTGTTTTTCCTTAGGTTTCTCTTCCTGATCTGTTTTTGAAATATGTGCTAAAAAGATAGGGCATCCTTTTAGTAGATATTTCTGGGCTTGGGTGCACGAGATTACACTCAACCTAGTGTCTGTTTTATCCGTATTTCCGTCTCCTCGGATAATTAGGTCTGTGCTCCCCCATGGGATGCGGACTAGTTTCTTGTCACACACAATGGTTGCATGGTACTTGGCTAACCAGTCCATACCAATGATGACGTCGAAACTACTGAGTTGTATGGGTATTAATTGGATATCAAATGGGTGGTTCTGAAGGTTTAGAGTACAGCCTCTTATGAGGGTGTTTGTTTCTATGATTTTTCCGTCTGCTAGTTCGACTCTGTAGCAATTATCTAGTGGGGTTGGTAAAATGTCTAGCAAGCTACCAAATTCAGTGGATACGAAACTCCTATCGGCTCCCGTATCGAATAAAATATTTGCATAGCGATTATTTAGAAGGAACGTACCAGTAACTACATTGGAGTCGGGGTTGGTCTTGTTCTCTCCTATGACATAAACCCTGGCGGGTGCTCCGCCTTCATTCTTACGTTTTGGACAGTCAGGTCTGATGTGTCCAATTTCTCCACAACCAAAGCAATGAATTTCCTTGCGAGCCATGTTTCCATTGCTAGTGAGCTGGCGGTTTCCTTGGTATCCACTTCCACGGGAATTCCGTCTGTTGCCGTTGTGGGGCTTGTTGTTGGTACTGAAATTGTTTCTGTTGGTCGGGACATGTGCATTGTTCTGCTCGGGTCTTCTACATCCATTAGCGGAGTAGTGATGGAAATTACACTTGGGGCATCTAGGTTTGTTTCCCACGTACAGCGGCGGTCCTGAGGAAATAGCACTGCAGATTTGACTTAAGCCTTGCCTCTTGGGCTGTTGAGTCTGAGGATGATGACGGTAGTTATCATCGACCTTCCTCTTGTGCTCTGCCTGCCTAGTCATATGATCACGACCACGTTTGTCCACTAGTTCTGTGGCAAACTCGATAGCACTCTCGATGGTAGTAGGTCGAGATGCAAGCACACTGTCATGAACAGAGTCGGGAAGTCCACTGACGTACTTCTCTATCTTATCCGCTGTTTTCGGGTACATGCGGGTACACATCAAGGTTAGCTCTTGGAATTTCTGGTTGTAGCTTGTGATATTGAAGTTGATACCCTTGAGATTCCACAATTCAATCTCCAGCTTTTTGATCTCGCTACGAGGACAGTATTTCATGGTGAGTTTTTCCTTCAATGCAGTCCATGTCATTCCATAGGCTCCATCGTGTCCGAGGGTAGCAACTTGTGAGTTCCACCATGTGAGTGCATGTTCCAAAAGAGTACAAGTGGCGAACTTCACTTTGTTCTCTTCGGTGCAGTCACTAATACGAAATACCGTTTCAGTCCTCTCAAACCATTGCATGAGCTCGACTACCCCTTCCTTGCCCTTGAAATAGCAGGGTTTGCATTTTAGGAAGTCAGGGTAAGTACATCCTCGAGCTTCGCGGTTGCGGTTGTTAGAGTTTTCACTGTCTCCATGGGTTCCGCTGGGGCGGTTTTCCCTGGCAGCTAAGGCGTCAGTAATGCCTTGCTCAATCAGTACTCTGAGTTGTGCATCAGATATGGTTGTTGCAGGTGTTTCAGCGGCGTTTGGGCGTGCGCGTCTTGGTGGCATTTTCTATAAGAAAATTCTGAGATTTGTTAGTTGATAAAAGATGGTTATATTAAACTGCATGGGGAATGTCTATGCATAGAATTCACAACAAATTTGATAATCCGTTAAGAGTTCGTAATAATATAAGTGTAACCAAAAAAATGAACAGTAGCATATCATTCCTGTGAATAATAATATAGTACAAGTACAACCGATCTAAGACAGGGTCATAGCAACCTGTCTGAAATAGTGGTACATATGTTTGTGATACAACCAAAAGATATCCTACCTACTAAGGCTAGGTACTACAAATACATCAGAAAAGGAAATACAATACAAAAGAGATAAATCATGAGAGCTGAGATGCAACTCAGTGCTTGTCATGATGTACAACTAAACATCTACCCTACACAAGTGTGGCTGCCTGCAGGTGCAGATGGTCCAACTGGTGGTGTATGCCTGTCCTGCATACGGATCACAGCACTCCGGGTCTCTCTGGTGTATCTCAGCGCCTCAAGTAGCTGCTGCTGGCGGGTAGTGTCGGCACTGCGTAGCTGCTCAGTCTCTGTAGTAATCCCCTGGTGACGGAGATCTGCTAGGTCCACGAAGGTCCTGAAGGTGTCCTCCTGTGTGTAGATGGCGGCTCGAGTCTCGTAGGAATGACTCTCTAACATAGCTAAACGGCAACGAAGGTAAGCTACCTCGTCCAATAGCCAATGTATGGTCTCTCTGGTGGTATATGACTCCCCGGCCATGGCCCAATAGAGAGAGTCTAGTCTCTCCTGGAGCACGGCGCGACCCTGTTGGTCCGCCTGTAGTAGAGAGTGAATGAGAGTGGTGTCCTGTGCCTGTCGGGCTGTAAGTGCATCGACCTGTGCCTGAAGGGCACTAAGTCTAGCCTGCCCGGCTCCTGAACCCTCTCCGACCTCATAGGTCGAATCGGTGATAGGGTCATGCCTCCTCTTACGAGGTGGCAAGACGCTGGTGGGGTGAGTGCGAGGTACAGAAGGTGGTGGTGGTAGGAAAGGTACGACCTGGTCCGGCTCTCTGGGAGGGGATGCAGGTACTACAAGTAGAGGTGTAGTAGAAGGTGCAATGGGTGGTGAAGGAGTAGGTGAATCTGTGAGCATGATGACCCCGTCCTGCTGGTCATCTCGGGACTCCGTGTCAGATGTAGGTCCAACTAACACTGATGTCGGTGATATGGGTGTGATGGTAGGAACCATAAGCTCCTCGAAAGTAGTAACAACCGTAGGCGTCGTCATGATATCTGAAAGTAATATTTTATAGTTTTGAGCAAGTTTTCAACTTACACAACATAAAATGTTTTCATGATGCATATGGGATGTGGTTTAAAAACTTTTAACCATAAGGTAGAAAGTATAAATATAGATACTTATGTGATTTATTTACCATGAGGAAATAAATCAATGTGAGGCTAGCTCATATAATATGCATGCTCTATAATGCCATATGCCTAACTTATAGGTTCCCCAAAAATCAATTTTTTCTTTTCAAACTGATTTTTATGTTCAGTTATAGTCCAGTTTTAAAAATTTCTTTTCTTAAAATTTTTAAGTCTTTGATCTGGTTCTCTATAACTATGCGCTCTGATACCATTCTCTGTAACACCCCCAGATTGGTCAAATGCAGCGGAATAATAGTTGGGGTGTTACTTGGGTGGATCGATAGCACATAGCATATAGAGCGATGATCATAAAGTCATTCAAATACATATTACATGAATTAATCGTACACATTGTATCTTGTTCAAAAGAAAACCACATTTATTGAAAAACAGAATTAAATATCCCAGCCCGATGGTCAACATGATGCTTTCCTATAATGCTGGAATCCAATGCATGAACCTGCTTACTTTCCTGAGAAAACATGAAAATAAAATGTGGGGGTCAACACGAGGTTGGTGAATTCACAGGTTTAATTAAATAAAGTATTAATATGCAAAGCATCACGAAGGTAGCAGGACATCACAGCCCAATACTACAGTAGTTCCTACTGCCCTGTAATAGAAGCTAGACATGATTTTCAGTACGCCCATTGGGTCTATCCTGATGTATGTTTCCCTTAATCCGACAATGACATAAACCTGCTGCTCGGCCTAAGCATCACGTGACAGCTGATCACGACAGGCCGGGTGTTGTCAACACCCGAATAGTACTATCCATACATTTCGCGCTACACTATTAACTATTACAGTCCACGGGAATGGGGTAACAGTAGGCAATAAATTGTTGTTGTCTGTGCATGCTTGCATAAAAATAAAAGTTGGCATGTTTTCTCCCCCAGTTATAAAACAGTAAAGATGGGGCCATGAACTCACCTTAGTGATAATGTGGTAATGAGGATGATGTCACAGTATAGTCACGTACTGGAGAAATTACCTAAGTAATTTGAATGTCTCAGTGAATGTAGAAATAATTATGCATGACAATGGTGCATAGGAAAAATGCATGATCACAGTTTATAGTTTGATATGTGGCTTAATTTATTCTTAATAAATTAAGGATGTGTTGATATATATTGTTTTCAACGAAATAATATATATTAATGTACGAGTTTATGTTTAAGGAAAAAAGTATAGTAAATTAAATAAATCCACATGTTTTATTTAATTTAAATAAAGAAGATTAAACTTTATACCTTGTTATGGTTTTAAGGTTTCACAAAAGAGATGGTTAAACGATTTTGTTAATATCGTATAGTTGTAATTCGATATAAATAATCCGTTTATGATAACCCTTTTTAAGCGATTAAGTTACACTTTTAAATAATGTATAGTTTAGAAGTCGTATAAGTTTCATCCGTTAAAGTTATTACATCGTTAGTCCTTGTTGGTTATCCCGTTTAATATAAACGCCCCTAGGGCTTGATAAACTTTCGAGAAATGGCAAAATACCCCCCTCCAATCCCACGGCATAAAATAAATGGGATTAGGGTTTGGTTAAAGTTTCAAAAATGACACAAATGGTCCTTGTATTTTATATAAGTCACGAAAATGATTAAAAACTTGCCGTAACTTTTAGAACTTGTCATAAATGGCCCAAAAAGTTTACTTGTAAAAATCAAATGGGCTAAAGTGGCCCATTGAGGTCACGGTTTGTGTAGGTTTAAGCTTATTGGGCTTAAATGGCCCAACAAGGGTCACGGTTTGGTTTAGTTTGGTTTTACCAAGGTTAAACAAATTTTACTAAGTAGTAAAAATGGTAAATAATGTTTCTATTTTAATATTACACTTTTGGGTCCAATCTTTCATTAATATACAAAAATGGCACGAAAAGTAACTCTTTTAAAATCAAACGGGCCAAAGTGGCTCATTAAGGTTTCAGTTTATTTTGCTTAGGTTTTTACCAAGTTAAATAAGTTTTACCGAGTTAAATAAATTTATTACCGTATAGTAAAATAGTAATTAAGGTTGAAATTGTAATATTTCCACTTTGGGTCCAATTCTTTCACCATGTTACAAAACCGGCACAAAAGTAATACTTACTTACCTTAATGGGCTACACGGCCCATTTAATATCCGGTTAGGGTAATAAGGGTTTGGGCTTGGTAAAAATTTGTGGTAACTTGGTAATTATCAAATTTCACAAGTGGGCTTAATATGGGCTTATACATCCGGCTTATACAAATTTTATTACCACTAGTTTATTTAATTTCGGCTTATATTACCCATGAGCTTATATAGTTTCGGCTTATATAACATTTACACATGGGCTTATATAATTTGGCTTATATTAATATTACTTCTCATCTAGATGTTTTGAGGGCTTATGGGCTTATATTAAGGCTTAAATGATTCGGCTTATATGGTGAGCTTATATTCTCAAGTCTAGCTTATATTTTCAAGTTTAGCTTATATTTTCCTAAGGTAATATTCGGCTAAAAATGATTCATAGATTAGTTTGACTAGGGTGATATTTATAAGTTCATAACTAGCTTAATACTTCCATTAGTTCTCGGCTTATATAAGTTTTAAGGCAAGGGAAATTACTAACGCACCTAAAGATTTATACATGCTTGTTTTTAAGGATTTAAAACGTAAGGTTCTCTAGTTTTATTTATGCCGTGTGTTTTCTAGGTTAACTAGAGTGAGACTAAAGCTTTTTACGTGTGCATGGATACAATCCTCCATAGGTTTATCATGGGAATGCATGAAAACACGAAAATGAATAAGGAGAGTATAGGGAAGCTCATACTTACTTGTTTTGGCAAGAAGTAGACGAAAATGGATGAGAAGGATGCGGCTTAAATAACACACGAGTCTTAGGGGACTTTACTTCAATCTTCAATGCAAGATTCGGGTAGTAAATGTGCTAGCTTGAGTTTAGTTTAGTCTAGGTGTTTTGTGAGAGATTGATCCGAGTGTTTTTGTGGTGAGGGTGAGTGAGGAGTGTCTTGATGATACTTATGCAATGTGAGGTGAGACTAGGTGTGGTTTGAGAGTGAGACACGGCAAAGAGAGAGATTAGGAAAGATTGCTAGTTGATTTTTGGTACTAGGAAAGTACTAATCCTTAATTGCTCCTAAAATGTACAAGGTTGGTGATGTGGTGATGTGTAGCCGTGGCATTTGGGGTTCCAAGAAGGGTGGGAAGGAGTGCAAGTAATGATGGTCTAAAATTGTACAAAGATTATGTGTGGTGTGGTTTTATTACACGGCTAAGACAAGGAGAACAAGGGAGATGCATACTAGCTTCTTAATCACTCTTATGACAAACCTTAAATGCACAAATGTACAATTTACCCATGGTTTTAGCATAGTAAAAACCATACTGGCGGTTTTGGTTATGGTTTGGGAGGGAAAAGTGTATTTAAGTGATTAAAATAAAAGTCAAGTTGTAAAGTTATAAAAGGTTGTAAGGTTCAAGTAAGATGTAACGTTTTAGTAAGAAGGTTTGTTAATTAAGTAGGTATATACGGGTAGGAATAGGTTAGGGTTTGTTTTGCTCATTAGTCGGGTTAAAATATATGTCAAGTGATTTTAAATTATAGAATTGTGAGTAAGCCCGGGTCTTGGGTGTTTTAAATTATGTTTTAGTGCCTTTGGTGAAAGAATGGTCCCTAGGTAGTTATATTAATACTTTTATGTATAAAATAAATTTATAGTATGATTTATTAAATAATCATATGTAAAAGTGATAGTTAGGGTTATCTGACATCATTGACTATAAAAATATATATATATATTATTTAAATTTACCAATGTTTATATGTTTATAAATAGGTAATCAGTCATAACTGTGATCATGATGTTATTCTTGGAGAAAAATCAGTGATATGTATGCAAGTGATCATATGTTTTCAAAAGACTCAAAGTCCTTTATATTAGGTCAATGTATGATTACTGAAATATAATCATATAAATGTAGTCACACTGTTGTGATAAAAATGCATAGTCACAGTAAAATTGTGATATGATTGCTGAAATGTTAAGATGATGCATGCTTATGAAATGCATGTGATGGTTCAAATGATTCATGCAAAGAAAAGTGGTATAAAATATTTAGATATCATGAAGTGACGTACATAATGTTCACAAGTCAAAACCTGAAATTCTCAGGTTTTACACCGAAACAGTCACTACAAACTGAGAACTAAATTTCAACCCACTGAATTTGTAATAACATGCAAACATTGGAAATCTAAGACATCTACAGTCCTCGACTAAAAGCTACAGGCTACATCAGCTAACAAACATATAAAATATGCACAAATCAAGTCGATTACAATAAGGAGTAGATTACAAGTAAACTAATATGCCTGCAGTTCTACGCTACAATCTGAACAGAATTCTAGTTAGGAATTTGCAAAAAATAAAGAATTGAATTCGTGCTTGACCTCAACATCCGAAGTAAGCCCATTGAGTCGAAGCGGAGCGCTGAGCTCGCTTAAAACCAAACACCACCACACTTCTAACCTACGGCTATTGTCGGATTGAATCTTCTAAACTACGAATCTCAAAATCTGCATAAACTCATAGTGAACCTGCAAGACAAACAAAGCATAGAAATACCAAACAAGCTTCGAATCTGAAACCTGTGAACTGAAATCGAGACTGCTGAACCGATACTACACCACTTTATCCTAATGATATCGTTCCAAAAGAAACTTGGCTGCTGTGAACAGTAACTAAAACTAAAAGCACCGAACTGAATCAACTAAAATAAAGTCTCTTAATCTTGAAATCTTTTTAGAACAGTAGCAACTAGATAACTCGCTCGAACAAAAAATTAACTGAAACTTTGTCGTGAATATAACAGTAGAAGAAACACAGAAATGTAAAGATTATTAAGAAAGCTCGAAGAATGAATTTTAAGATTTGACTCGACAAGTTACACTAACTGATTAACAGACAAACCTATCTATATCATCTAAACTAAAAAACGCTAGCAAATTCATCTAACTGATAAGAAATCTGACAACTTAACAAACTTAAAGACTGAATGTAAAGCTGAAACTGAAACTGAAAACACTTATCACCAAAACTGAAAATCTAACAGTAATATTTCAAGAACAAAGAACAACTTTAACAGAATAGAAACTATTAATTTTGTAACGAGACCTAACCAAAACGAAACTCTCCACTAATTAAACCTTGTGAACAGTTACAATCACGTAAACAGTGGACTTTAACAAACCTTGTGAATTTGAACTTTAAAACAATAGAAAAGAGGATAAGAAAACTAAAACTTCAATCTTCCATTAATGGTTGCAATAGAATTCGGTTACAACTAAAAACTGAAACTTTTTAACAGGAAAGTAAACAAGATTAACTAACTAACTACTCCTAACTAACTATGTGTAAACCTACACCTATGCTAACCGTCTTCAAATGAGGTGCTCCCTTGGTATTTATAGACGACTGAGAGGAGAGGTGTGATGTGTTGTCTCCAATCTTTATCTGCCACGTGTAAAATACGAGGTTGAGATTAGGGTTCTTCACATCCCTGGATCGGGGGTTTCTTCAATTCTTGATCTTGATCTAATTGGTGTGCACCATCTTGTACAAGAGAACAAGAGGAGCAATTTTTTTGTTTTGGTCTTCGCCTGAATCCCCTTGTATCTTCCTTGATCTTGATTTGAAGTTGTTGGTGGAGAAAAGAGTATGGACGGCTGTTTCTGTCTTCTCTCTCTTCGTTGGAGAAGAAGATGAGACAGACGTGTGAAGGTTTGTATGTTTGACCATGACTTGGTCAATTGACCAAGTATATAAGTTAAATAAACATTACTTTCCAAATTTTCCTTTTTAGTCCTTTAATTTACTTCTTTAATCAAAAGTATATAAAGGCTTTAAGTAAACTCCTTTTTCATCCTTCATCTTGTTGAAAGTTACACTTTCAGTCCTCGATCTTTGAAGTAATGACAAGTAAGGTCCTCAAAAGCTCTTTCGTCATTTTCTTCGTCTTTTATCATAAAAATCCCTTGAAAACACGTCTTTGCTTCAAAATGTATCTTGTATACCTGAAAACACATGAAACACAAATACCCACGTAATTCTGATATTTTCAGTTAAATATTATGTATTTGACTGTGTTATGCAAATGAAAAATGAGCGACCCTTGAAACAAACACCAAAAGACGAAGAAAGGCCACCCCTCCACTTCAAATCTACTATAATACCATTTAGTTAAACCTAACCTATTTAGATCTAATCTACGTTTTCTAACCTAGTTATTCAAGCTTGAGTTTTTTTTACCCTAAGTCTCTAGCTCGACTCGGCCCCGAATTAGGTTGTCCTTGGGGAAACCATCATGGAGAAGAAAGGATATCACTTTGAAGCTTGTCTCAGATGATACACTCAAACTTAGCACGTTGCCATTTACTATAAGATTTACAATATCCTCCTCGATAAATGAAACGGTCCAACGAGTCTCAAGTTTGTCCAACATACGAAATCTCTCATATAGAAAGCACCCCAGGATCAAATACATAGTTTCCATCTCGACAAGTTAACAACTCCAAAGTAGGTAGCATCACCAAAGTAAGCTCGTACGAAAAGCCCAGATCAATCGAAATCACACTCTTAAGTCGAGTAGATGAAAACCAAGGTGTCTCAAATTTACGTATCCCAGGATCAAAAACCTTTCCCTTCATGGGAAAATAAAGAGATGAATTCGTATCAACCATATATGATTCCCCCTTAGTGATCAAATCATCATGAGACAATGAGGGTGTAGGTATCAAAACATTCATAACTATTATGTCCATGTTGGGCTCATCATCATCATCATCAAAAGGTGGGTAATCTTCCATAGAAGGCATAGAAAAAGGAGGATCAATAGTAATAGTATCTTGTGGAGAAGGTGTAGGCTCCATGGTCCCAAAAAGCAAGTTCTCACTAAGACGAATATCCTCTTCCCAATTAGAATCACTATCATCAACCTCAATATCAATATTAGCATGATAAGCCTCTATGGTGGCATCAATATCCATATGAGAATCCATATCAAAGGTTTTGGGGTCTAAAGGTGCCTTAGGTGAAAAAGTATCAATCTCTAATAGTATCGGATCTTCATCAATAACTAACTTCAAGGGTGGGAGGGTGGGAACATAAGGCTTAAAAAGAGGTGTAACAATGAGAGAATCGCTCTTAGGGATTATATGATCATAAAAATCAATAGGTGCAACCTCAAAAACCGGTGAAGAAATATCAATGAAAGGTTCTTCTTCTATGGAATCATCATTATTGTGTTCAATGCTTCAATCGAAGAGATGAGATTATAAACGTTTGATAAAACCTCATGAATATGAACATCTTCTACTTCTGCTATAAGAGCAACATCTTCATCCAAATTAGGAATGTCATCTTGACATGAAAAGTCCTCGGATAATATATCATAAGATGTCTCACTAGAATCACAATCATCATCCTCTATTTGTGGCAAGTCTTGCAAAAACTCTTCCTCAATCTCATTATCCCTTTCTTTGAACAATTCATCAAGATCAAAATCACCAAAATCACTAGTAGTAGCATGAAGGTCAACATGTGATGAAATATCAATGTGATAATGAGGAGAAGAAGTATCAATACAAAGCTCATCACATGGTTCATTGGAAACACCCTCAAGCTCTCTTTGGATTGGGATAAGGTTCTCAACACTAGAAGCGGTTAATTCATCCAAATCAGTGTTTGTATTAGTGCTAAGAGGCCCGTCCTCCATGGTTAAAGAGTCGGTGGGTTCCATGTGAGGTAAAGGTGATGAAGGTGTGTCATCATTAAGTGTCATACAAATCGGAGGATCGTCATCATCGTCATATAAGCATTGATGAAGCATACGGGCACGAGTAGCAAGACATTCTTCTTCCTCCTTTTTATCAATCTTAAAGAGTAAATCATCTAAATTTTCCTTGAGGAACCGAGAGGAATTGTTCACATATTCACTATACATATCACCAATTTCCTTGTTATAAACAGCTTGTTCCTTACATCGTCTTCAAGAGACTTAATCTCCTCCCTTAACCACCAAGATTCTTCTCTCATTTCCTCGATGCTCATTTCTTTCTTATGATTAAGAGCCCTTGAAAAATATGCATTGTCACTTTCTATTTTCTCGAATATAAAAGAAATCTCATCATAAGAAGGCGGATCCCTTGGCCGACAATCATAACCATAATGGGGTTCTTTTCCACAAAACTCGCACATGTAAGTCGAAGAATAGGGTGAAGATGGAATTTCCATAATTAGGTGGATTATAGGTTTGAAAAGAGTCATGATTATGAAAGTTCTCATGATTGTAACCTTGAAAATTCCCTTTATTTTGAAAACCCTCATAATGTGAAAATCCTTGATTTTGAAAAGTATCTTGATTAGAGCATGGAAAATTTTCATCATTTTGAAAGCCTCCATAATTGGAAAATCCTTGGTTTTGGTATTACTCATTAAAGTTTTGATCATGAAATGATGGTGGAGGTCGTGATGAAAAATTGGAATATCCCATATAGTCATTACAAGTATAGTCCATTTGAAGGTTAGGTCGAAAATTAGGATTCTCGGTTCCATTATAAGCATATCCCTCCCCATAATATCCATTGTTTTGATCACATAAATAAGTATCGTGTGGACCTCCACAAGTCGAACAAGGCGAATAATTAGCGTTAGCGGATCGTTGTTGCAAAATCTCCAACATGGAACGAGTATCCATGTTTAACAAGGTGGCCGAATGTATATACAAGTAAAATGACGTTTAAAAGCTTCCTCGGGGAAGGAAGTAATACACCAAATGTGGTATGGTTACACGTGTGCGAGTACACGTGTAAATAAACTCGAGGAGTGAGAGATAAGCTCTCGGTCGACTTTTGAAGGATAAGAGATTATCTCCCTCGAGGTGCAATAAGTAATATCCACAAGAAAATATAACATATGTAAGTACTAATTCGGTGACACACCACTCACCACTATCACTCTTAAAAGACCCATAATGAAGCGGAGAAACGAGGCGGCGCGTAGCACTTAAGAGCCTGCTTCTTTAGAATGTGAAATACACTCGCCTTATACCCCCCCCCCCCACACAGTGACCTCTTTCTCAAGAACAAGAAGATTATGGTATTTATCTATTGTGCCTTAATTAAATTTGATCGATACACGTGTCAAGGACCGGAACGCTCTCGAACACGGTGTATTGCCTCGGCAATACTTATGGAAATAGGTAACTTTGTTGTTCGTATCTACGTATACTTATTTACATATAATAATATAGAGAAAAATATTTTTGTATTTATTGGGTTTTTAAGAAAAATACTATATGTACGTAAAAACGATGAAAACCGATATAATATATATTTTTTTGTGTAATCTTTTAGGAAAAAGATTACTTTTTGAATTTTTTATTTTTTTGGTTCAATTCTTTAGGAAAAGAATTGATTTTTGTGACTTTTTATTTTTTTGTATTTATATCTTTTTGATTGTTTTTATGTTTTTGATTTATAATACGTAAAAATAACGTTCACAAAGTGAACGGATCCCAAAATCCAATCGTCTCACTCGAAACCGTTAATCTTCACGAAAAGAACCGGCAACGGCGCCATTTGATATTTTGTTTTTGGTATATCGTTTTGTCTCGGTATCTAATCAAATTGATATAACTTTTCAAGTTTGACTTTATTGTTTTTGGTGATAAAAGATTGATTGGTATTTAAGCTACTTTGACAAATAAAACTCCTAAAAAATGTTAAAATAGTATTTATACTATGTATATGTACTATCTACAAACAAAGTGCAAATACCACATTTAAAGCTCAAAGTACAAAAAAAACTCACAATTAACAAATCTAATTTTATACTATTACTACTAATATACTAAAATGAAATTAAAGAAATGAAAAACAATACTAAACTAGTAAATCCAAGTACAGTTTAAACAATGCAAATTTAGTGGACCCAAGAACAAGAAATGTCACAAAACTAAATCCGATCAACTTGTAACAAATTGTAATAAAAAACGACAAACTCTTAATGCACTTTAAACGAGAAAGTATACTAATTTTATACTGTAGTCTATTATTTTGAAATTGCTAAAAACTAACTTGGACCTAGACAAGACTTGGGCTAAACTTTCCTAATAATACTGCTATTATCTACTTAAAAACATTCCTAACTCCAACAGCTAATACAAAGCACTAATAAAATTCAATATAAAAACTGCAGATCACTTTAGTTTAAACGCTGAACTCCTATTTTATTAAAGCTACTAATCTACAAGTGTTTATCAATTTTTAGAACACTGCACATAAAGATTCAACTCATTAGGAGTCTCAACCGAAACTACTTACCAAAGCTCATTACCTAATTCACTCTATTAGAATCTAACCTCATGAATTCAACTGTTTCTATCTTAATTACTAAATCACATCTAATCTCCTAATCCTAAACACAGCTTTCATTCATGAAACAGAAACTAATAAGCTACAAGTGAAAATGATTAGGCAGCTAATTCAATTTACCGAATCACACAACTACCACATATTTATAACAGACTGAATGAAACACTTTGCAAGTGAAAAAGAAATCAAAGGAAAGAATGTACACTAGCAGCTATCTGAGCATGTTATGCATATATTCAGCCCAACCTACTGTTCACACTCAAACTATTATGCCGAAACAGTCACTACGAACTGAGAACTAAATTTCAACCCACTGAATTTGTAATAATAACATGCAAACATTGGAAATCTAAGACATCTACAGTCCTCGACTAAAAGCTACAGGCTACAGCAGCTAACAAACATATAAAATATGCACAAATCAAGTCGATTACAATAAGGAGTAGATTACAAGTAAACTAATATGCCTACAGTTGTACACTACAATCTTAACAGAATTCTAGTTAGGAATTTGCAGAAAATAAAGAATTGAATTCGTGCTTGACCTCAACATCCGAAGTAAGCCCATTGAGTCGAAGTGGAGCGCTGAGCTCGCTTAAAACCAAACACCACCACACTTCTAACCTATTGCTATTGTCGGATTGAATCTTCTAAACTACGAATCTCAAAATCTGCATAAACTCATAGTGAACCTGCAAGACAAACAAAGCATAGAAATACCAAACAAGCTTCGAATTTGAAACCTGTGAACTGAAATCGAGACTGCTGAACCGACACTACACCACTTTACCCTAATGATATCATTCCAAAAGAAACTTCGCTGTTGTGAACAGTAACTAAAACTAAAAGCACCGAACTGAATCAACTAAAATAAAGTCTCTTAATCTTGAAATCTTTTTAGAACAGTAGCAACTAGATAACTCGCTCGAACAGAAAATTAACCGAAACTTTGTCGTGAATAGTAACAGTAGAAGAAACACAGAAATTTAAAGATTATTAAGAAAGCTCGAAGAATGAATTTTAAGCTTTGACTCGACAAGTTACACTAACTGATTTAACAGACAAACCTATCTATATCATCTAAACTAAAAAACGCTAGCAAATTCATCTAACTGATAAGAAATCTGACAGCTTAACAAACTTAAAGACTGAATGTAAAGCTGAAACTAAAACTAAAAACACTTATCACCAAAACTGAAAAGCTAACAGTAATATTTCAAGAACAAAGAACAACTTTAACAGAATAGAAACTATTAATTTTGTAACGAGACCTAACCAAAACGAAACTCTCCACTAATTAAACCTTGTGAACAATTACAATCACGTGAACAGTGGACTTTAACAAACCTTGTGAATTTGAACTTTAAAACAATAGAAAAGAGGATAAGAAAACTAAAACTTCAATCTTCCATTAATGGTTGCAATAGAATTCGGTTACAACTAAAAACTGAAACTTTTTAACAAGAAAGTAAACAAGATTAACTAACTAACTACTCCTAACTAACTATATGTAAACCTACACCTATGCTAACCGTCTTCAAATGAGGTGCTCCCTTGGTATTTATAGACGACTGAGAGGAGAGGTGTGACGTGGTGTCTCCAATCTTTATCTGCCACGTGTAAAATACGAGGTTGAGATTAGGGTTCTTCACATCCCTGGATCGGGGGTTTCTTCAATTCTTGATCTTGATCTAATTGGTGTGCACCATCTTGTACAAGAGAACAAGAGGAGCAATTTTTTTGTTTTGGTCTTCGCCTGAATCCCCTTGTATCTTCCTTGATCTTGATTTGAAGTTCTTGGTGGAGAAAAGAGTATGGACGGCTGTTTCTGTCTTCTCTCTCTTCGTTGGAGAAGAAGATGAGACAGACGTGTGAAGGTTTGTGTAAAACCCGCATGCTTTTACCATGAATAGTACCCTTAAGATCGTACGTACTAGATTAAAACTTTCCTAATATAGCATGATTACGATTACGTGTTAGGATTTTACGTATTACGTACGTGTTAGTACACGATAAGTATTTACTACGCATGAGCACGCAATAATTTTTGACAATAAATAATCACGAACATGCGATCATGAAATCATGAACGTAATTTAATCACGAGCTAATATTTATTACGTATATATATTTATTACGAACACAAATAAATATATTAAGTCACGGTTAATATTTAACGAAAACACGTAAAACACGAACACGAGAACACACGAGAACACACCAATATTTTAGACACGGAAAAACATTCGGGTTACCCCTTGTGGGCCCCATTACCACGAAATTTAGGAGGGAGGATGGGCTTAGCCCATCAATTTTTACTAAAAGGGGTTAAATATTTCTTACACTACTCATTTTTAGTTTTACAGAAGATTTTAGAAAAACCCTAAAACCCTCCTCTCTCTTTTCTTTTGGCCGCCACCCTAAGAACACCACAAGGAGGTGGTTTGTGATCTTGGATCTTGGAATTTTGCTTGGTGATCGTGTTTGTTCTTCATCCTTTTGATCTACGAATTCGGTACGTCTTTTTTTAAACCTTTTCTTTTGATTTAATCTTTTTTAAATCAAGAACATGTTATGTTTTTACAAAAACCTAATAATTAAACATAGATCTAACATGATTTGGGGTTTAATAAAATCAAAAGTATGTTTTAAGGGGTGTTTGTTTTTGGCCGCAGGCTGCACCGAACCCGAAGGGGTTTCGGTTTGGCCAAACCGACCACCACCAAGACCATACGGTCTTGGTTGGTGCGTGTGGGTCCCACGGCAGCTGGAAGACACGGGGTACCCCGAGTTGGTTCGGGGTACGGTGTCGATTTCATGTCCGGTTCATGCTTTTTAGTTTAGATCCGGTTCATGGTGTATGTTTAGTTTTTTTATGTTTTATGATCTTATGTTAAAATTAAATTAATAAAATGATATGATTAATTTAATAACATGACTTAGGTTATTTAATTATTAATAATCATGAAATTAATTAACCTAAGTATTTTTATATTTTAGACTTATAATTAATTAATTATTTAAAAACCATGATTATAATTAATTAATTTACATGACTTAAGGTATATTATTAATATATAATAATACATGTTTTAACCTAAGTATTTAACTATATTTAACTAAAAACATGTTATACTTTAATTAAATATTTTAACCTATAGTTTAATTTAATTACATGAAATAATTATTAAACTATACATTATATCATATGACTTAGAAAATAATCATGAAAACACTTAGGCTTATATACTTAGCTTATTTAACCAGCTTATTTCTAATTACGGAAACTTTCTATTTTTAGAAACTTAATTAAATAAGGCAGCTAATCTATTTATGGAAACCTTCTATTTTTAGAAACTTATTTATTTCAGGCAGCTAATCTATTTATGGAAACTTATTTAATTAAGGCAGCTAATCTATTTATGGAAACTTTCTATTTTTAGAAACTTATCTATTTTAAGCAGTAATTCTATTTTTGGAAACTTTCTGTTTTTGGAAACTTTCTATTTTTGGAAACTTTCTATTTTTGAAAACTTTCTGTTTTTGGAAACTTTCTATTTTTGGAAACTTTCTATTTTTGGTAACTTTCTATTTTTGGAAACTTTCTATTTTAGGAAACCTGCTATTTTTAGAAAGTTACTTATTATTACACAGTAAGTATAATAATACATGAAATAAAAGAAATACTTAATCAGATTAAACAGAATATAAGATAAACACAGTTTAAGGCTTAAACCAGTAAAACATGACATGAACATATAAATAAGCTAAGACATGACGTAAAACCAGTTACGTATTTAGTAAGCAGATACTTATTCACGTATGTATTTATGTAGCATTAGTGATATCGAAGTAGGATTCTCCTCAGTTCGTCTTCTTCGTTCACTGGACATAAGGTACGGATTCCCGTCCTTTCAGTATGGACATTCTTTCCTTATTAGGATTCCCCGTATGCAGCCAACTATTTTCCCATAGTATAAGTTACGTGTTTGATTGCTTATGTTTAATTAAGATTACCTATAGCCATATACATGCATGACCAGTTTCACCTAGTTATGGAGGTACCATAACCATAAAATTAGAGGCACTGATGTTATGACTTCACCACGGCGGAGTGATTGCTCGTGGCGTCCCTTCAGCTTTTGGCCATCTATATTATATTTATCATGTGGGGCGTATGGGTGCATCCTAGTTACATGTGTTCAGTCAGGATTTCATGGTGAATGTGGTGTGTGCCTTGCATCCTTCACAAGGAGCTGATCCCTCCTACCCAAAGCCAGTATATTAAATTAGAGGCAGCCCCTCTAATTTGCATGATGAGGTCACCCCTCCAAGTATTCATGCACGGTGGATTTTCATGACCTATATTGGCTAATGGTAAAATATATTAAACAGTTTTCATAAGATAAACATAAGGCTTTTCAAACTATAAAACCAGTTTTATGAACATGTTCCAGGTTTTCTCGGACTTATACATTTCCGCTGCTATTAAGTCTTTATTATGTTTTAGTCATTTATACTATGTCTATATCCGTGCACTGAGCGTTTTGCTCAGCCGTTACTTTCCTTTCCATGTCCCAAAACGGCAGGTACTCAAGGACTGACTGGAGCATTTGGAGGACACGCATAGGATGGGAGCTACCTTAGATTCCTTCTCCTCTTGACTTCATATTTATGCTTGTCTAGTCTTCCTTTTTGTTCATTTACTTTATTTATGTTTTGGGCTTATGTTTGGGAACCGATGTTTGATTCCGGTTTTCCCTATGGTCATGAAATGTTTAGGCATTTATCCTTGTATGCTTTGATGACACGCCATAATTACGCGTGACATTCCATTTATCAAAATGGGGTGTTACAATTATGGTATCAGAGCCAAGGCTTCGACCTGTAGGCTCTAAAACTCGACCTGTGACTAGTGGGTAGTCACTAGGAGATTCCTAAGCCAACGTCTGTTATTCTACGTATTGATGTTTTCAGCGCATTGTTGTTTTAACCATGATGTTTTCAGCACCTTGAGGTTTTAACCTTGATGTTTTCATCGATATTGTTTTACTAATATGGATGGACAACCGCCATTCATATTTAGTTATGTGTCATTGTTTCATGCATAATGTTCCTCGTGAACTGTGGCTATGTGGACTGAACCCCAGTAGTTCATAATAGTCACATAAAAAAATTCTGATAAGTTTTGACAGATGTTTCATTTATTTATGTTTCATGTATCATTGTTGCAGGGATTATGACTAAGTAATGGTTGGTACAGTACTGGCCCTATTTAGTCGCATGTACTTTTATCGAAACTTTTAACTTTGGGACCGACCCATAGGCGTCCCCTCGCCATGTCTTTCGTTTTGGAACCGACCCATAGGTGTTCCCTCGCACATATAAAGGTTTTATAAACTACATTACGCATTCATGCACTGTTTTTCATGCATAAAATTTTTCTCATGATTTAAATTGGCATAAAATTTTTTTTTTTTTTTTTTTTTTCATGTCCCCTCATAAGTTATTATGTTTTTATGTCAAGTATGTTTTCATACTGTAATGGTTAACTTCAGTTTCATGCTGATTATGTTATACACTTCTTCGTGATAGATGGTTTCATGTTTCTTCATGATAATTCCGTCTTCATGTTGATTATGTCTTACGCCTCTTTTGTTATTTACGTTGTCCTGCAAGACATTGTTAGATTTCATTGACTCATGCTTTCATGATAGTCATGGTTGGTTTTCATTGATCATGCTGTCAGGAAAATCATCGTTGAATTTTGTGTAACCACACTTTAACGTTTCTGTTATAACCAGAATGATGTCTATGTTAATACTGCTAGGTTATCATGATGGTTTTCCTAACCGTTTAACCGATTTACTTTCCTTAAATCATGACAAATGATCGACCCCCATACCGATCATTTCATGTACATTCCATGTGTACTCCATGTACCTTATCCCACGTGCGTACTTCCACTTGCTGATACTCTACAAATTGGTGATGCCGCTCATAACTTGGAGATGTTACTAAAGGTTGATGCTGCTGACGTTCGGAGACGCTACGAGATGCGAATGCTGTTCACAACCTGGAGATCCTACAAGACAAAGACAAAGGCGTCAAAGCAAAGCAATTGGACGAGAAGATGCTTCACCATCAGACAATTTCCATCAATCATTGTCCCTAATTCTTAGTTACATGTCACACGTCATTCGGCTGTCATTTCAGCCATATGAGTGAAAACCGGTACCAGCCGGCCACTCAGCTGAATAGTTACATGAATCACGGTCATGAGAATGACCGTCATGGAACTGACAGACAGGACGATAGTAACCACTACTATGACAGAAACTATCCTAGAAATCGCAACTGAGGCTCCAGCCGCGGACGTAATCAGACATACAAATGATCAGTAGTTCAACCGATCCGCCATATCTGGCATAATAACCTAATATTGTAGTTCTATTGTTTTACGTCTCGTGACACATGTCAAGACATCAGTCAAGACACATGTCTCACGTATACCTCCTGAAGACACATGTCAAGACACCAGTCAAGACATATGTCATGCTTATAGTTCCAAGAAACGAGTCAAGACACATGACTCACGTCCAACTATGGAACATTTCTAAGAAATTCAGGGTACCCTCCAAGGGTATATCTATTTTTGTTGTGCCATGTATTAATCAGGCCACAAGAATTTCTATACCATTATCGGCGCATCAGTGAGAACTGTCATGTTGCCGATGTCACTTTCATTTCTTTCACCATGGTTCATATATTCATGACCATGAAGGAAGCCTTTTGTATTCCCACGTATACGAAGGTTTTCCTCCAGCTTAATGATGAGATCCAAGCTGCTAACGCATTTCCTCGGACAGACACGAGATGAATTTTATCCTAATTATGGACTACGAACAGCACACCATGCTACGATTCATAATTATGTACAATAATGTTCAGGCTCCTGAATACGTTCAGCTTGATTTTCCATCAGGAAAATCTATACAAATTATCTATGCTTCCCAAGCATGTGCTTTGTTAGCCATGGTTGCTAAAATTTTCTAGTGGTCAGTAAGACACGACTACTAAAGTCCTTTTACGCATAACCAACGGATTATTCCAAAATTGTTCCTTACACTCCAGAAGAACCTCCAAGGAGAAGGACGGTAACATAAGATTATGTGTCGACTACCGTCGATTTTTTTAAACAAATCACCATTCATGACCGTTATTCTCCTCCATGTATCGACGACATGTCCAATCAACCTTATAGTGTTAATCACTTTTCCAAGATCGAATTCATGATCATGCTGCCAATAGTGACGGGTGAAAGAGCAGGACATGTCCATGACTGCTATTCGTACACGACTTGGTCATGTTAGATTTATGATTTTGAATTAGTCTCATCAATGCTCCAACGGCATTATAAGAATGAGTTTCCATGAACTCATACCAAATTCATCAGTGTTTTCATTGAGGATAACCTGATTTCCTTTAAGCATAGAGAAGAACAGGAAGACCATATATGCACTATGTTGCAAGTTCTATGACAAGAGAAATTCTACCCTGGAAATTTTTCCAATATCAATTCTGTTTGATTACAGTGACACGCTGAATCACATGGATTTCTACGGTTAATCTTACTATGACTCAGCTTATGCGTAAAGGAGAGAACCCTACACTACATTAGGTGTTCTAGGAAATCCTACGCTAGGAGAAGTCTAGATTCAGAGACTCAGAGTTTCGCAAACTCCTTTGTATCAAGTTCTACGAAGCAAGATACACTTACGTTCATATCTAAGTACCTGACATACCAACAGGTTAAGATAGGACACCAACAGACTGGGATGTTTTTCATCATCTGAAATGGTGAACTGAAATGGGACAAGATCTCCACAGATTTTGGTTACCAGTTTAACGCAAACTCAGAAGAAGCATGATGCTATCTGTTTATTGCAAACAGTTTGATCAAGTCTATAGAATCCTTACATCCGTTAGGATTTCAGAACCAACAGATTGATCGGACATGTTCCAGCCAAGGCTCATCAGATCACTTGGCAATTCCTCAGTTATCGGGTCAGACAAAGATTCATAATGGTACTCCTAAATTACTTCACGTCTTCATTCTGATTCCACGACTTGCTTTCGCGCTCGCGTTCATGACACTATTCACGTTCATGATCGTATCTGGGCTTACAATTTTACGTTCATTTCGTTCTGGAAAGTTTTGCAAGAACTTGAGACACCAGACCCAAGTTTAGTATAACTCTCCATCATCAGATAGACGTTTCACGTCATATTCCACGTCTCACCTTGTAGCGTTTGGTGTTACCGCCATTGTATTCTATGATCACGATATGTTTCACATGTCATGTTCATTCCACGTTCCTCGTATCATGATCAAGATATGTTACACGTATCATGGATCACGATATGTTTACTCATACTACACTCGCCATATCTCCACGTAGCACGTTCAAAATTTTTCACGTATCACGTTCAAAATTTCTCACGTACTACGTTTCTTTATGTCTCGCACATCGTTTCTAATTATCAGTTAAGTCAGATTGTCTTGCATCGTAACATTTCAGTTACTCTTACACGATTAATTCTTATTCCCTCGATCGAATTTAGGGGATCTACCTTACGTTGATAACCAAGAACTTCTTCGTATTCCAAGTCAAGGTCAGGAGGACCAAGACTTATCATTCGTGTCAAGATCTTATGAAGGAACCGTTCCAAGAGGGAAGCCACTTGGAAACGGACAAGTTCATCCGGACTTCTTATCCGTTTTTCTCTTATCAATTGGATATGTCCTTTCAGTTACGTCACGTTCCATGTCTTTTCAAGACATGCCACGTTCAACATTCCTTTCTACCCTGTCACTTTCATTTCCGTTATTTTTGCATACCTTTCCAGTCTGATTCGGGTATGTTTCGCTTCGAGTTACGTTATCTATAATTCGGGGACGAATTATTCTTTTTAGGGGGAAGAGTTGTAAAACCCGCATGCTTTTACCATGAATAGTACCCTTAAGATCGTACGTACTAGATTAAAACTTTCCTAATATAGCATGATTACGATTACGTGTTAGGATTTTACGTATTACGTACGTGTTAGAACACGATAAGTATTTACTACGCATGAGCACGCAATAATTTTTGACAATAAATAATCACGAACATGCGATCATGAAATCATGAACGTAATTTAATCACGAGCTAATATTTATTACGTATATATATTTATTACGAACACAAATAAATATATTAAGTCACGGTTGATATTTAATGAAAACACGTAAAACACGAACACGAGAACACACGAGAACACACCAATATTTTAGACACGGAAAAACATTCGGCTTACCCCTTGTGGGCCCCATTACCACGAAATTTAGGAGGGAGGATGGGCTTAGCCCATCAATTTTTACTAAAAGGGGTTAAATATTTCTTACACTACTCATTTTTAGTTTTACAGAAGATTTTAGAAAAACCCTAAAACCCTCCTCTCTCTTCTCTTTTGGCCGCCACCCTAAGAACACCACAAGGAGGTGGTTTGTGATCTTGGATCTTGGAATTTTGCTTGGTGATCGTGTTTGTTCTTCATCCTTTTGATCCACGAATTCGGTACATCTTTTTTTAAACCTTTTCTTTTGATTTAATCTTTTTATAAATCAAGAACATGTTATGTTTTTACAAAAACCTAATAATTAAACATAGATCTAACATGATTTGGGGTTTAATAAAACCAAAAGTATGTTTTAAGGGGTGTTTGTTTTTTGCCGCAGGCTGCACCGAACCCGAAGGGGTTTCGGTTTGGCCAAACCGACCACCACCAAGACCATACGGTCTTGGTTGGTGCGTGTGGGTCCCACGGCAGCAGTAAGACACGGGGTACCCCGAGTTGGTTCGGGGTACGGTGTCGATTTCATGTCCGGTTCATGCTTTTTAGTTTAGATCCGGTTCATGGTGTTTGTTTAGTTTTTTTATGTTTTATGATCTTATGTTAAAATTAAATTAATAAAATGATATGATTAATTTAATAACATGACTTAGGTTATTTAATTATTAATAATCATGAAATTAATTAACCTAAGTATTTTTATATTTTAGACTTATAATTAATTAATTATTTAAAAACCATGATTATAATTAATTAATTTACATGACTTAAGGTATATTATTAATATATAATAATACATGTTTTAACCTAAGTATTTAACTATATTTAATTAAAAACATGTTATACTTTAATTAAATATTAACCTATAGTTTAATTTAATTACATGAAATAATTATTAAACTATACATTATATCATATGACTTAGAAAATAATCATGAAAACACTTAGGCTTATATACTTAGCTTATTTAACCAGCTTATTTCTAATTATGGAAACTTTTTATTTTTAGAAACTTAATTAAATAAGGCAGCTAATCTATTTATGGAAACCTTCTATTTTTAGAAACTTATTTATTTCAGGCAGCTAATCTATTTATGGAAACTTATTTAATTAAGGCAGCTAATCTATTTATGGAAACTTTCTATTTTTAGAAACTTATCTATTTTAAGCAGTAATTCTATTTTTAGAAACTTTCTATTTTTGGAAACTTTCTATTTTTGGAAACTTTCTATTTTTGGAAACTTTCTATTTTTGGAAAATTTCTATTTTTGGTAACTTTCTATTTTTGGAAACTTTCTATTTTTGGAAACTTTCTATTTTAGGAAACCTGCTATTTTTGGAAAGTTACTTATTATTACACAGTAAGTATAATAATACATGAAATACCAGAAATACTTAATCATATTAAACAAAATATAAGATAAACACAGTTTAAGGCTTAAAACAGTAAAACATGACATGAACATATAAATAAGCTAAGACATGACGTAAAACCAGTTACGTATTTAGTAAGCAGATACTTATTCACGTATGTATTTATGTAGCATTAGTGATATCGAAGTAGGATTCTCCTCAGTTCGTCTTCTTCGTTCACTGGACATAAGGTACGGATTCTCGTCCTTTCAGTATGGACATTCTTTCCTTATTAGGATTCCTCGTATGCAGCCAACTGTTTTCCCGTAGTATAGGTTACGTGTTTGATTGCTTATGTTTAATTAAGATTACCTATAGCCATATACATGCATGACCAGTTTCACCTAGTTATGGAGGTACCATAACCATAACATTAGAGGCACTGATGTTATGACTTCACCACGGCGGAGTGATTGCTCGTGGCGTCCCTTCAGCTTTTGGCCATCTATATTATATTTATCATGTGGGGCGTATGGGTACATCCTAGTTACATGTTTTCAGTTAGGATTTCATGGTGAATGTGGTGTGTGCATTGCATCCTTCACAATGAGTTGATCCCTCCTACCCAAAGCCAGTATATTAAATTAGAGGCAGCCCCTCTAATTTGCATGATGAGGTCACCCCTCCAAGTATTCATGCACGGTGGATTTTCATGACCTATATTGGCTAATGGTAAAATATGTTAAACAGTTTTCATAAGATAAACATAAGGCTTTTCAAACTATAAAACCAGTGTTATGAACATGTTCCAGGTTTTCCAGGACTTATACATTTCCGCTGCTATTAAGTCTTTATTATGTTTTAGTCATTTATACTATGTCTATATCCGTGCACTGAGCATTTTGCTCAGCCTTTACTTTCCTTTCCATGTCCCAAAACGGCAGGTACTCAAGGACTGACTGGAGCATTTGGAGGACACGCATAGGATGGGAGCTACCTTAGATTCCTTCTCCTCTTGCCTTCATATTTATGCTTGTCTAGTCTTCCTTTTTGTTCATTTACTTTATTTATATTTTGGGCTTATGTTTGGGAACCGATGTTTGATTCCGGTTTTCCCTATGGTCATGAAATGTTTAGGCATTTATCCTTGTATGCTTTGATGACACGCCATAATTACGCGTGACATTCCATTTATCAAAATGGGGTGTTACAGTTTGTGTGTTTGACCATGACTTGGTCAATTGACCAAGTATATAAGTTAAATAAACATTACTTTCCAAATTTTCCTTTTTAGTCCTTTAATTTACTTCTTTAATCAAAAGTATATAAAGGCTTTAAGTAAACTCCTTTTTCATCCTTCATCTTGTTGAAAGTTACACTTTCAGTCCTCGATCTTTGAAGTAATGACAAGTAAGGTCCTCAAAAGCTCTTTCGTCATTTTCTTCGTCTTTTATCATAAAAATCCCTTGAAAACACGTCTTTGCTTCAAAATGTATCTTGTATACCTGAAAAAACATGAAACACAAATACCCACGTAATTCTGATATTTTCAGTTAAATATTATGTATTTGACTGTGTTTTGAATGGTTTTTGGATCATAATTGATGAGCGTGTTCACACTTATCGGGGATTATTGATAGGTGTGTAAACACCCATCCTTTTTATCACTTAATTACAATAATAACCGAGCCGAAACGTGTATTTTATGTATTTTATGTCGGAATTATGCGTGGTTTGTGTTTTTGTTGTGATTTAGGATGAAAAGGTGAAAAGTGGAGAAAACACGGGCATTCACGGGCTTTTATTGAAGAAAAAGATGAAAGACGAAGTCAAGAAGTCAAGAGTGCATAAAGAACGGAAGTCCAAGACCAATTCTGAAGATTTATCGAAGAAAAAGTCAAAAGAAGGAAGTTTACTTAAAGCTGAAGAACTCAAGTCTAATTTATTGAAGAATTAAAAGACGAGTTCAAAGAAATCCCGAGCTAAAAGTTATTAAAGTCCAAGATTAAAGAAGATTAGAAGGCTTATGGACTAATGGTGCAATTAAGAAGAAATGAAAGAGGGGAGGAAGCTTCCTAAGCACTCCTTAATCCTCCCCTATATATAGTCATTAGGATAATCATTTCCATTTTGTTGGCTAATAGTGACAATTAGCTCTTCCATTTTATTTTACTTGCACTTTAATTACATGTCATTTAAATACTTGTCTTGCACCTTAAATTCCTTTAATTTCAAGTAAGTTTCCTTTTAATTCTTGTCAATCTTTACTTTTTCTTGTTTAATCTCTCATCTACCTTTCTTCCCATGCTTTAATCTTATTGTTTACATGCTTTTTGTGTTGCTTATTTGATTAAAGGTTATGTTTTTATGCTTTTGATTGTTTTGGATTATTGATTTTTATAGCTTATTTGTGTTTATCTTAAAATTTCTTAAGTTTTTATAAAAGTTATTTTTATATAAAGTTTGTTTTCGTATATTTTTCTTATTTCGTGTTTTCAAAAGTCTTTAAATTTTAGCTTATTAGTTTTACTTATACTTGTTTTGATTAGGATTTTAGGTGTGTGCTTATTTGGTTTATAGCTTGAGTAAACTGCAGATATCGTCCTTGTGGTATATCATTTTTGCATTCATCATCCCTGGTGTATGGTAAGTGCAGGCATCCTCCCTGTGGAGATCTTTTGGGTTCGTTTTTGTCCTTTGACCAAACGGGGCCTAACGGTTGACTGTTAACTCACTGTAGCTAGAGGATAGATTTATCTTTTCATTGTTTTTACCGTCTGACTAAGTTTACCCAAATCTAACCCGACCCAATGCTAATCTTAATTATATTGTGGCTAATAACTCTAAATCAGTTCATAATCATCCTTTAATTATTTTCCCCTTTTCACCCACAAACCCTAATCAATCGAATCCCAATAAATGAGTCCACATACTGGCATATACGAGCAGAAGATGAAGACCTTGTTTATAATCTACTAACTAACAGAAAAAATGATCTAAGAGACCTAAATAGTTTTCCTGCAAAGTTTGGGATTGCTGTAAAACGACTTTCTCAAAGTATGCGATCCTACTTTTAAAATATACAACATATTTAATGGCGACGAATGCAGTTGTTGGACTCAGGATGTTTTCAAGGTATAATTGTGAAAGATTCTGCATACAATGGTAAAAATGTATGAAGTACTTTGAGTGTTAAGAGGCAAAATGTTCATTTATATGAATACTATACGAATTTGGTGGAGGTTGATTGTTCTAATATGAATACTAATTGAATGGCTTAGATGATAATTTGATACAGTGATACTAGCATTCTTACATGTAAGATTCTAGCAGTTTCATTCTAACCCCTACACCTTTGCATCTGATAACCTGCAAGTTCAATCCTCTAAAAAACTTAAATCATTCCCTCTGTTTGTATATATGGTCAGATGGTGTAGTGGACTAACGGTAAAAAAAAAAAACAAATCTATCCTCTAGCTATGGTGAGTTAACAGTCAACTGTTAGGCCCCGTTTGGTCAAAGGACATAAATGAACTCAAAGAATCTCCACAGGGAGGGCGCCTGCACTTACCATACACCAGGGATGATGAATGCAAAAATGACATACCACAAGGACGATATCTGCAATTTACTCTTTATAGCTTATTAGAACTAGCTTATTACGTGTTTATTTACCATATTCCGATTTAACCAATCGGAAAAGGGTTTATTATTCCGACCAGCACTCCTTTGCTTGGTCGGAAAAGGGTTTGTGACATTCCGATCAAAGGGCGAGTTTGGTATTCCGATCAGGTCTAGGTGACAGCATTCCGACCAGGAGTCCACTCCGCATTCCGATCAGGAGGTAAGTATACATTCCGATCTGGGGGTTTGTTTGGTTATTACGATTTGGTTCTTGGTGACAGCATTCCGATAAGGTGTTTCCGATCAACATTCCGATTGAAAGGTTAGTATATTCCGAAGAGGCCACATTCCGATCAGGAGGTAAGTTAAACATTCCGATCACATTCCGGTCGGAATGTATTCCGACGGTAGGTTTGTTTCATATTTTGTCTTGTTTAATTTTTAAGTTTACATTTTAATACTTTGTCAAATTTTAATTTTCGTCACGCTTTAATTTCAAGTCATTTAATCAATTTACTTTTCAAAGTTTTTAATATTGCACCCTTTCTTTTAATTAGACTTAGATTTAATTTACCGCCATTTATTTTTAAGTCTTGCATTTTTATTTTTCAACAACGACAAATATTTTTCTTAACCAAGAACAATTGAGTCACACTTAAAACCATTTTTCAATTCGATTAGACATACGACAAAGAACTTTTTACCTGGCCAAAAGCCTTGTATTAAATGGCGCCGCTGCCGGCTCTTTTCGTAAATATTAACGGTTTTCTGTGAGAGACGCGTTGCTTTTTGGGATCCGTTCACTTGTGAGCGTTATTTTCTTGCTTAAAAAATTCAAAAAACCATAAAAATTAAAAATTGTTAAAAAATCCATAAAAATTAAAAATATCAAAAATAAAAAAAAAGATTTTATTTTTATTGTGTATATATATTATCTTTGCGTTTTGTATTGTTTTCTTTTGCCTTTGTAGGTGTATGCGTACTAGATCTTCTAATTATCAAGAGCCCGAGGCTCGAGAAGATTTAAGTATGGCAGGTGTTAACAACAACAATAATCCACCGCACCTCAATAATAACAACAATGTTCTTCCACAGCCCGATCTTCGGACAATGGAGGAGCTTTGTCAACCTACCATGTTTGGACGAGGAGGACCGATTGCGCCGATGCAAATCACGGCTCCGGAGTTTTCGTTGAAGCACCACATGATTCAGCAAGTGCAAACAAATCCTTTTCGAGGAATGCCTGATGATGATGCCAACAAACACCTCGACAAATTCATTACAATCACCCAAAGCATAAAGTTGCCCGGTGCCACAATGGATGTTCTACGCCTTCAACTCTTTCCACATACTTTATCACACCACGCCGAGAAATGGTTTGATCGTCTCCCGAAGAATTCAATTCATACTTGGATGACATGACTCAACGCTTTTTGTCGCTACTTTCCACCATCCATGGTCACGAGCCTTCGCAATCAAATTAGCGGTTTCATGCAAGAACCCGATGAATCTCTTTTTGATGCTTGGGAAAGATATAATGTTTTGATTGATCGTTGTCCAAACCACAACATGCTCCCTGTGACCTTAATTGATACTTTCTACAACGGTTTGACTTTTCGAGATCGTGATACGATTAATGCAGCCGCCGGTGGCACATTTATGAAAAGTAGACCCGAGGAGTGTAGAGAGCTTATTGAAAACATGACTACTCATCACAAAAACTGGGATTCCTCCGCTTCTTCAAGGAACAACCCGAGAGTCAATGTTTCTTCCACCTCAGCAAGCCCTGATATGACCGAATTCACCCGCATGATGACTGAAATGAACAAAAGTATCTTGCTTCTCGCTTCAAATCAACAACAACAAGTTAAAGCAGTTGCACCTTCTTGTGAAACATGCGGCGGTCCACACTCATACACTGATTTTCCTTCTACACAAGGCAATCCAGAAAATGTGTATGCAGCTTATGGTAATTATTCACCGGAAAATTACCAAGCTCGACCACAAGGGGATCAAAATTTGCTGAGTTACCGGTCCAACAACTACCTTTCACCCGTTTTTTCTCCTCAAAACCAAAACCCCGCCAACAACTACAATAGAAGCAACCAAATCCCACCAAGAGCTTCTAATCCTTATCACCCACCCATTCAACAAGCCCCACCCATTAACCCCGATGTTGAAGCCTTAATGAGAACCCAAGGTGAGCAAATCAAGAACCTGCAGAGCCAAATTATCAACTTGAAAGGAGATGTCACAAAGCAAGGAAATGACATTCGATCCGAGCTTCGAGATAATATCCAATCCTCCTTCAGCAATCAAACGAATGATTTGAAGAATATGCTTGCTAGTTTCTTGCCCGCCGCTCAACCTTCTACTTCGAGTTCTCTACCTTCAAACACCGTCACCAATCCGCGAGCTAATGTGAGTGCTATTACTACCCGTAGTGGAGTTACCATAGTAGGACCACCTATCCCGCCCCCATCATCTAAACCTCCTCCACCACCATTTATCCCTACGCCTCCTACACCTAGTATTAGTGCACCATTACCATCTCCGCCTCGTCCTGACGATGTTCCCAAGAAGAACCCTTTAACATCTCAACCTTCACAACCTACACCTTCCACCTATAAACCCAACATCCCATATCCTTCTCGCTTGGACAAGCCTAACTTGCTCACTAAGAATGACACTCAAGTGTCGAATTATTTGAAGATGATCTCTCAAATGAATTTCAACATTAGCCTTGTTGAAGCACTTGTCCACATGCCGAAATTTGTCAAAGCATTCAAGGAATTGCTTAACAAGAAGGAGAAGTTGATTGAGCTCGCCAACACACGCTTAAATGAAAACTGTTCTGCAGTTATTCTTAAAGAACTTCCAGAAAAACTTGGAGATCCCGGTCGTTTTGTGTTGCCTTGCATCTTTAACAAAACTGAAGAATTTACTGCCCTAGCTGATCTCGGGGCCAGTATTAATCTTATGCCTTTGAGTGTTTGGAAAACACTATCATTACCCGACCTTACTCCAACGAGGATGACTCTTGAACTTGCAAATCGCACTCTCGCTTACCCCGTTGGTATTGCCGAAGACGTGTTCATTAAAATTGGCACATTCACTTTTCCGGTCGACTTTGTGGTTGTTGATTATGAAATGGACCCTCGTATTCCTTTAATACTTGGTCGACCATTCTTGAGAACCGGACAAGCTTTAGTTGATGTTGCCGAAGGTGAGTTAATCTTAAGAGTCGGGGATGATGCACAAGTTTTCAAAATGGGAAAGCTTACAAGCAAATCCTATGGACGAGAATCTGCGAATATGATTAATGTGCTCGATGATTTTTTTCATCTACAACAATCCTCTATTCGAGTCTTGCATTGATAATCCACTTTTTGAAGATGATGTGCATGATTCTCTCTCCAATTTGGAACCTTCACCCATTTATGATTCTCCACCGATCTTTGATGCTTATGATGATGATTTCAGCTCAGATTCGGATGATTATGATGACCTTACTTCCGAGTATCACGACATGCCCACATATGATGATTTTGATGAGGCCGTGTTGTCCCATATATTTATGATGATTAAGCAATGAAGAAAGAAAGAAAATAGATGAAGAAGAGATGAATTCCTAGAGAGAGAAAGTAGTGAGAGAAAGTAGAGAGGAGATGATTAACTTGGTGAGATTAGATTTAGAAAAGAAGTTGTTACAAATGACCATCCACCCTCCTAACATGCTAGGAGGGTAGTATATATAGTCCACCCACATGCGGGCTTTAATGGACTATATATTGGGCCGGGTTTGTCTTTTGGACTTTAATTAGTTTAAATCCAAGCCCGTGAACCACGACTAAATAACTACTTATTACAACGTTCTAATTAATATTAGAATAGAAACCTATGACCGAACATTCTTGTTTGACTCAATATTTTGAGGCTAACAATCTCCCCCAATGTGAGGTCATTCCTCTTTGATATTTGGATTCCAATGGAGATTTATGAATTTCGTCATAAATGAGTCTTGAACGTGTAACAGTAGTTTTGTTCCTTCATGCTGTGATCTTTGAGCCTTCGTCGTTGTCTTTCGACTTTGTCTTTAAGTCTTGAGATCTTCAAATCATTCTTGACTTGTCTTTGCCATCTTGTGATCTTGCGTCTTTATCCACATGCTCACACTATCAATTGTTGGATAAGTCTTTGGGCATGAATATGTGGTTGTGAATCTTTGACTTTGCTGAGTACACCGTGACGCCACCTTCTCGAGACAAAACATAGACACGGACTGAATGGCTTTGACATTCGTCCTAAATCGCTAGCGATTTACCTCCGGTCGGTGAAGACCGTTATACGATATTAAATATCGTACCTGTGATCAGGTAGATTCAATTAAGAATCTCCTTGACAGGGTTTCGCGGCAGTACTAGCCGTTCTCTTTACTCGACCGTCTCAAAGCAAGACTGCGAACATAAAGAGTGAATCAATTGGATAAATATCCGCTTGATTAAAGTCGTCAATTCAAATTCCTGGAACAAGTTTGATTCATTAAGAATCTTACCATTGTTGCTTTCCAGTTGACACAAGTTTGATTCATAAGAATCTCACAAGTCACCTACCGTAGCGCTGTTTGATGTTGACGCTAGAAGGATTTCCATTCGTCACTGTGAATATTAATAAATATCACTCTGAATGTTCTGGCAAGACCATAAAGATATTGCATAGAAACCTGAAACGAGTTTGAATCAATTCAGAATCAAACCACTGTTGCTTTTCAGTTTTACATATGTTCAATTCATAAAGAATCTTGCATATGACCTACCGCAGTGCTGTTTGATGTTAACACTAAAAGGATTTCCACTCATCATTGTGAATACTAAGTAGTATCACTCTGAGTGTTCTAGCAATATCACAAGGATATAGCGTAGGACTCTCTTGATCTTCATCCGTGTGTCCTAACGAGATTTGATTGATCTCTTGGCTCTAGACTCTATTTGTGCACTTTTAGTGGTCGGAGGCTGGAGCAGATGCCACCTATTCAATATCAACAATCTCGGAGTGAGAAAGTCAATAGAAGTCGTGTTGATCTCCGTGACAATAAAACAAACTTCTTTTGAGAGAAGTCTGAGTAGCTAGGAAAGGGTTGTGCTTCACATCACTGGGTCCATGATGAGTTTGTCTTCATGATGAGTTGACCCGGTTTCTGCCTAAGTTGTATGGAGGGCTTTTTTCTTTACACCCTTTATCCTTACATTTCTTTTTCATTCTTCAACCCCTTCAATGCTTACAAAGACATCATTACTAACACCTTGTTGTGATTGTTCCAGTGCTAGCATCAGTACTTAGTCGGCATTCAGCTACGTTCACATTCTACTCCATCTTTCCTAAGGACTTCTAATAATCTATTGGATTGTCCCTGGGAAGATCCCTCCGGTTCTGGTTGGATCATAGGACTTAAACCTAACCACCCTTTTGACACCAATAACGTCGTGAATTAAAGATGTTGTGGGTATTTGATCGTAACCATGAAAACCACTTTAAATTCTAACAAAGTGTTTGAAAAACATTTAACACCTTGCTAGTTTTGTCGTTTCAGAAAAGCTCCCCCTTCACATGTGCATCGATAATCGAAAGTGTTTCGCACATGTAGGTAAGAGTTAAAGTGCTTGAGTCTTATATATGATCATATTTTAATCACATTTTCTCCCCTATCTCTAATATATAAAATCTTTTGATATTAGAGAAACCAAATTTGATTAAAATATATTTTGAAAAATAGTCTTGACAATCTTCGGGAGAAAGATGTGTTATTCTTTTGCATGAAGTTGAATTGCTCCCCCTCAAAAATTGATCCAATGGAATTGTCATTACGAGGATTTGATCCACATTAAACTTTTGAGGATAGGAGTTGTTGAACACACAATTTTTGAAAGATTTTGAATATCATTGAGAAATTCTTGAAAAAATTGTGTTCAACGCTTTTTGAAAAAATCAATTCTTTTTGACGAAAAGGTTTTTCTAAAGCATAAACTTGAGTTCATAGACTTTGAATGTCTTGACGAATCCACTCAAGTGTAAGAAGATTTAACTTCTTTTTCTAAGGGTAAGAGTACAAAAGCGTACACTCCCCCGTGAATTTAGATCCGGGTTGCAATCTGAAAGTGATTACAAGCCATTGTGTTGAGCTCAAAACATTGAATGTTTTGTGACAAGCTCAACCCGTGATAGATTGCTCTACCCGTTTGTTAGGATATGGTATCTTTAAAGATACACTTTCCTTTATTTGAGGTCCGAGTTACAGTCTGACATTTAACTGTAAGTCGTTTACATGAGCTTAAAAACTTTGAATGTTTTTAATGAGAGCTCATGACCGAGAAAATTTATTTTCCCGTTGTTAAGGATAAGTTATCATTCGTGATCAACTTTCCTTTCTTGGAAGTACGAGTCACAATCTGAGGTAATTGTAAATCATTGAAATGACATGTTTTGAAAAATATTTACAACTTTCATTCGAGCTTTATGTACACACCCGTGTCGTTATTGAGCGACATTTCTAGGTACGTCCATATTATCGATACTGAAAGACATGTCGAGAAGAATATTTTTGGTATTTTGAAAGTTTTTCCATTTTTTATTTTGTTTTTCTATGAATATATACATTTTATTATATTTTTGTGTTTTCTCAATTTTTTCGAAAATAATCCAAAATAGACTTTTGTACATCAGAAGAAGGTGATATCGAATACACAGAATTGGAACCCTTTGAAGAAGGAGAAGTGGGTTCAGAATCCGCTGTTGTACCTGCAATCACAGAAGAAGAATTTGCACAAATACTAGAATTAGGGGTAACAAATTCCTTTTCAGTGTGCAGAATAGTAGCATTAGTGCTGGTGCAGGTGTCATCACTCTTCTCTATTGGAATCCACTTAAGACCAACTTCCGTGAAGATTCGACCCGTTGGTTTCCACTAAAGACTAGATTTAGGAGTAGTTTTCTCTTGCACAACGGAAGACTTCTTTGGAGAGAAACTATGTCCTTTTTGAATCCAAGTTTCAGATTTGGTGTGGTTGCTTTTCTTTACGACGGGTTTGTATCTCCTTGTTGTCTTATGGGATTCTGTATTCGATCTCCGTTCAAAGGAACGAGATTTGACCTCATAGAGGTATTGCAAAATACAGTGGTCATGATTTCCATTGTGAATGCCCTTTTTGCAAGTGGGACATACAGGGAATTTTGGATTCACGAAAGTACTTGTATTCCTTTGTTTTCCAAAGCGTTCAGACGTAGTGTTTGAAACACGACTATTCATGGATGGTTTCCAATTCCTAGATTGCTGAAGAGGGATCCTAGGTTTTGGTTGACTACCATTAGGAGTGTGTAGAACTCTAGCGAGATTTGGTGAACTAGGTTTTTCATACACTGGTTTGTCTATCTGAATCTTCCCTTTTTGTTTCGCATCCTCTAGGTTGTGGGTATGAACGAGGTCATTTGAACCTACAGATTCCTTTGTGGACGTGAATGTCACACGTTTTGGAGGAGTCCTAGAAGTGCTAGGTGCATTCACATGGTTGGGTTTAGCAACAGTGTGCTTTCTAAATGGAGGAACATAGGGTGATATGGATGGTTTTGGAACACTTGGTTGCACATCAGTCTTAGGGGGTAACCTAGATTTCATATGAGAAGAATTGGAGAACGGAGTCGGTTTTCCAAAGATAGACAGCTTTGGATCCTTGTAGGCATTGGGTTGTCGAACAACAGGGTTCTTAATGCTAGGTTCCACGATTTTCCCACCCATTTTAGCAACGAGTTTCTGCAACTCTGCTATTGCTCTGTCCCTGTCTTGTAATTGAGCTTTCAACCCTTTAATTTCCAAATTCTGTTCATTCATTTCTCGAAATGTTTGGGAAAGTTTTTCTTGCAATTTATTATCATGTGGAAAACTACCAACTTCTTTTTGCAGAGCAAGTTCAAGTGAATGACAATGTTTTTGAAGGAAATCAGTTTTGTGTTGAAGTAACTCAAAAGCCTTTTTGTCAACATTTTCTTTACGTTTCGAAAGCTCAATTTCAAGACGTTCACATTCTTTGATCTTATCAAGATATTGGCATGCAACTTCAGAATATTCATCAATATCAGCACAAGATGTAAAATAAGCACACATAACATCTTTAGAAACGCATTCTTGCAAGAGTAAATCATATTCATCTGAGAAATCAGACTTCTCCATTTGAAGATCATCAATGTGTTTCTCAAGAGATTCAACGTATTTTAAATCATCATACATTTCAGTCCGAATGAACTCCTCAAGTTGAGGAACAGTTTCTTTAATCAACGCCGTGTTTGGAATTAAGAGTTCTTTCACAAGCAAGGTAATATCTTGAGGAATCGGACGTGTCCATTCAGCATTTTCACGTTTTGTCCAGTCTCTTTCAACAATAGATTTAACATTATCTATGTGATGTTTAAGAATACCTAATGTTTTCCTACTCTTGCTTTTAGATTCATCTAGAGGGAGGTAGTTGATGTATTTGTAAACATTAGATTTCTTAGGGGCAAATGCTTTCTTCCATTGAATTCTCTTTTGTTTGCATTCTAGAAACACTTCCTCACGAGTTTTCTGAGTTTGTTTGTTGAAAAGACCATAGAGACTATTCTCATAAGCATAATTATATGGTTTCACAAACTCCTTATTAACAAGTGGTTGACTATCAGCATCCCAAAGGGCAGTCTCTTCACTATTGACACGAACAGGCATGCAATCAAGATCTGTCCTTTCAGTCTCATCAAGATAGAGACACGGGTTCGCAGCTTGAGCTTTGGCAAGGTACTCAGGACTTGCAAAGCTAGCTTGACCCTTAAACATCGATGGAGGTGCTAGCATTCTTACGGATTGAATAGAATCATGCGTTTTATAAACAACGTTCTTCAAAAAGTAGACTTGTGCTTCTAGTTTCGTAACTTTTTCGGTTTCTTTATCATATCTACTTTTGAAGTCTTGTTTTAACGCATCTACCTCTTGTTTCTTATCCTCTAGAATTTTAGCAGAATCAGTAGTGGTCATAGAGAGCTTTTGTTCAAGTTCGTTAACTTTGGTATTAGCAAGGTACGTTTTTTGACGTTCATCCATTAAGAAAACATTATATTGACGCTTCTCTTTGGCTAATAACTCAAGAGTTGTATTATATTTGTTTTCAAAATCGTCCTTTTGACTTTTTAACACACTACCCTTGTACCCCTCAAGCTCTTTGGTCTTTTGAAGAAGCTCAGCCCTATTACTTTCAAGGGTCTCATTAGATTTAATTAGAGCGGCTTTGCATTCTTCAAAGTTTTGAGTGAGCGCTGCGTTTGCCTTCTTTAATTGCTTTTGACTCTTTCTAGTTTCATTGACATCTTTTTGTAAAATAGCAATTAAATTAGCAAGCGCGACACGCTCCTCATCATCATACTCATTTGCATGTTGGTCATCCTCAAACTCATTATTGCACATGTCTGATGAATTGGGTGTGGTATTGCTATCAACCTTTTCCGTCATACATGTGTCAATAAGGTTTGTTGTTTGATCACAATGCTCATGCGTATTGGCATTGGCAAACACATTAAATTCTGCATTGAGTACCTCTTCCAATGGCTCAGAATCGTAAACAGGACCATTATCATAGGAAGGTGTATTGCTGATGACATTCTCAGAGTCGATGTGTTGTTTGCCAGAGCTGCTGTTGTCTTTCCCAGAAATGTTGTCATCATTCCCTGAACTCTGCGTTGGAGTCTCATATCTGCAGCTTATATTCTCAATATCTGATGCGATACCACAACTGGTATGAAGTCTGTCATCAATGGTTTGTTGCATCTGTATTGTGTGATTCACATAGATTACAATGAAGTCGATGTTGCGGGTTATCCGATCTTTGTATGATAAAGCATCCATTCCATGATATCGCTTGAAGCACTCGTTGGTAAGCGAAGACTTGATGAAGTCAGAAGAAAACATCGTTTCAAGTGATGTCTTGAGATCAGTGAAAGTGATCTTGCATTCACTAGCAATGATTCTTTCGTTGACAAGTTGTGTTTGAAGTTTATCCATGGCATGAGTGAATGTTTTGCTGAATGTGCCAGTGGATTCACGTAAGTCGAACAAGACTTTTGAAAGGTTCTGAAAAGAATCTTGAAGTACTCTAAAACCGTCCATGGCATTTTTTCTTAAGAAACATATCTGTTGTTGTATTCGTTCCATTTCAAGGTCTTTCACGTCTGAACTTTCAGTAACCGCATTACTCGTTGGCATGATGATCGTCTCTCTCTGTGGATGAAGTGACTTTGGATCTTAAGTAGATATGCTGTGATTGTTAACATCATAAGATTCAAGCTAACAAGAGGATGATCCGGAGGTCGGGGAGGATAAAAGTAATGTTTAGACATTTTTAGAGAGAGAAAGTAAAGCTTGAAATGTAGTGTGTGTATTTAGAGAGAGAAAGGGAAATACACAAGTAAGAAGTATCCTCACCCCTCCATGGAAGTATGGAGGGGTATATATAGCCTTGACACACACGAACTATTCTAACTTAACAAAACTAGTCCCTGCGTGTGTGGCTATATCAAACTAATGTAATTCCGTAAATGGCGCTCACATTTTAGGGCTAACAATCTTCCCCCAATGTGGAGACATACGGAATTACTTACAATGTTCCTAACAAGTAAAAATACAACAAAATAAAATCTTCCAAGGCGCTTCCAATGCTGAGGATGTCTTTTAAGTCTTCTTGTCTTCATAACTTGTACCTCAGCTTGAATCCTCTTTGTCTTCGCTTGTTGTGGAACAATTGTAATATGCATGATTTGGATTAACTTCCCCCCAATTCATGCAGCATGTATTAAAAAACTTTCTTCATAGACTTCTTTTTGACGAAGTTTCTGAATCAGCTTCCCCCCAAACCAATATCTGTATCTTAAGCAGATTCTGACACTTTGATGTAGTTTGAACAATCTTCTAGCTCATCGGTGTAGGTGCACAGCGGAAATTTGTAGAAGAACCACACCAAATAACACTGCTTCTATACTGTTTCATGTCGTTTATGTTTTTGGTGATAATCCGTTTGGGGTAACATGCAGGAAATCAGCAACAATTCTTCTCACGCCTGCAGAATACTTCATAAAAATCATATAAAGTAAGTAGAATACACTACTTCCCCCTGGAAGTTGATCCGATTACTTCAAAGTACACGATCTTCCCCCATGATGATTTCGAACTCTCGGAAGCATCATTATTGTGGACGTCCATATACTCGAGAAGTTCTTAGTCTTAAGCAAATGTCTTGAAAAGTTTTGAAAGTCATTGAGAAACTTTGAAATTTTTTGCTTAGACTATGAAGTACCATTGTCGTTGTGAAGCTCATAAATATCCCGTGAGAATTGAATGCTGATTCCATCTCTCTCTGTCTAACTTACCAACCTCGAATTCATTCGGCTATTTGTTGTGACCACATGTGAAGTAAACCCGATATTCCAAACTTGAAACTGAAGTACAATCCCCCAAATTTGTTACTTAAGCTTGCACTTATGTCGATTGAAGAACGGTGCAGAAACAAGTCTCTAACATCTCTTGAAGTTATCCACACGAGCAACTGCGTGTGACACCCACAAATGATAGTTATCCATGTCGTCGACCATCCACCCCTTGACAGTGGAAACTAGATAATTCAAGTCTCAATCATAAATTTTATCGCCCAAGCAAGTCATCAATCGATAGACTGGGTTTGAAGAAAAGGGGTAGAAAAATAGAAGGAAGGCTCGATGATGAAATAAGTAGACGCCTTCATGAAATCCCACTTCAACTTCAAATAAAGAATACCAAATCCACTTCGTGATCACTTGTCTTTGTAGAACCAAAACTAGCCTTGTCGTTAAAGTGAATCTTATATCGGATCGTTTTAGCGTTAAGTGTTTTGTTTGCTTTGGTGTTGTGTTTGAGAATGTCGTTATCTAGAACAAATGATAAAATATCATTAAAGGATAATTTGTCTAGATAACTTGTCATTGAAGCTCAACGTCAGTCATATGCCCAACTGATGCGCCGCGGTGAGGTCGTCGAAATTATTTTTGAAAATATTGGGTTTTAAACCAATAATTTTCTTTGTCAATTAAGCACTTTCGATAGAGACATACCGAATACCCGACATTAAAAATAATGTCATTGTAGCCCGATAAATAAACCCCAAGTAATAAACTTCACCATTATACTCGGCCAACCTCTAATTCTTTGTCGATTGTTTACTATACTTGGCCTAGCATAAACATATCTAAATCCAATACAAATCGATATCAAGGCCCACTGTGAATTTATAATCTTGTTGGTTTTGTTGGTTTTACTGACCATATATCAAGGCCCAACTGTGAGTTATCCCAAATCAGTTAGGGATATATAAAGCACACCAGTGATCTAATTATACTCACTTGGCCCTAACCTAATCTCATAGCAACTTCTATCCACCGCCTCCATTCCATCTCTCTCATCACATCTTCTCTTAAATCTGCCTCATACTCAATCACTTCAATCTTCATCATAAACATTTAAATCCGACTCATGAGCATAAATACCATTAACAGTTAACTATTTAACCAAGCCACGATACTTTTACATCACATCTGCTCATCTGATCAATGTTCTCATCTCAAACTAAACCAATCGAATCCCATGAGATTCTTATCAAACAAGTCACACTACCGTAGCCTTTCTATCTTAAGCTCAGAAATCCCTCGAACCATTTAAGAGGACTAGAGGCAGGAACAATACATCATCAAGATCTAATAAATGCTCTCGGGTAGGTTTGTATGTATTGGTTTATGATTCGTTTTAAGTATCGAGTCCTAATTGAAACAAATAGATTGATTATAACATAAATGTTATAAATCATTATTTGACTTCATATAATAAAACTTGGGTAGTACCCAACAGAAATCGATGAAGATTTATTGATTCGTGTAGATCTTTAAAGATCTCCGTTTGCATGTAAAAAAAAACGAATTGAATCTGAGATTTAGAATGATATTATTCAAGTCTTGTTAGATGATGTTGGAGATAGGAGGATGTGTGTCAATGGGTTAACGTTAAGACATATATTGTCGGGTTTGGATTTTGATAGTTTTGAGTGTTAACCTTTGACTCAGTTGAGTTGACCCGGTCAGCTCGGTAATTACCGAGTTGACTCGGTGAGGGGTGAAGGAGGTTATGGTAAAAGATGTTTTTGAGTCATCGGAATGTTTTTTTTTTTCACTCCATCGGAATAATTCAAACACTCCATCGGAATAAATCAAACACCCATCGGAATAACTATCTGAATGAACCCATCGGAATGATCATCGGAAAATTCATCGGAATAAGCTGTCGGAAAACCCATCGGAATGCTTTATCGGAAAAGGGTTTTGACACCCGAAAATAGTGGATCTTATGATATTCCGATCTGTATTTCTTTTTCTTTTTTTTCTTTTTAGATCTGTGCTACTCATCTTCATCCAAAACATACCCAGAAAGGCTTAAAAAAACTGTGATAAGCCACAATCTAATAAGAAAACGTGTTGACCAAAAAGAAAACTGACAATCAGACAGACGAGAGAAAAAAAAATCTGACTTTTGGTCTTTTTCAGATCTGTTCATACCCCACCAGCACGTTATATCTAAAGTGTGAACATTTGGACCAAAATAAGTGACACCAAACCTCACGAGGACAGGTAATGGACTGATAATCAACACAAAAGACACCATGACATCAGCTTCTTATAAATAAGCAGTGAATAAGCAACGAAAATAAGCAAACAAACACAAAACACCCCCGGTTAGCTCTGATACCAATTGTTGTCCCATATATTTGTGATGATTAAGCAATGAAGAAAGAAAGAAAATAGATGAAGAAGAGATGAATTCCTAGAGAGAGAAAGTAGTGAGAGAAAGTAGAGAGGAGATGATTAACTTGGTGAGATTAGATTTAGAAAAGAAGTTGTTACAAATGACCATCCACCCTCCTAACATGCTAGGAGGGTAGTATATATAGTCCACCCACATGCGGGCTTTAATGGACTATATATTGGGCCGGGCTTGTCTTTTGGACTTTAATTAGTTTAAATCCAAGCCCGTGAACCACGACTAAATAACTACTTATTACAACGTTCTAATTAATATTACAATAGAAACCTATGACCGAACATTCTTGTTTGACTCAATATTTTGAGGCTAACAGGCCGATACTCTTTCGAGTGATTCTTCACATGATGAAGATCCTCCGTCATCCATGCTTAATCCTACTTTGGATGATTACTCTTTTGAGGAAGACTTCTCTACGTTTCTCAACACTTACTTCCCTCATGAGAGTTATGCTCCTCCTTTAGATTTTGAAGATTATCGTCTTGATCCTACTTTGGATTTGAAGAAAATTCTTTCAAAGGAGAAGCAACCGGTCGACACCAACATCCGCAGCACATATGAGTTAACACCTCTTTGTCCCCCTTCTGAGGACGAGGTTGTGCATCTTCTTCGCGGATCATCTTCACATTCTGCTGAGCCTGGGTGCTATTTTCCCCTAAAGGAAAAGGTGTTCCACCTGATGAAATAAAAGGAAAGATCTTTGGAAATATTGAAGATATGCTTGCACCTCACCATACTTGCTCCCACCATGCTCCATCTTTGCTTAAGGGAACCTTGCCTACTCTTCTTTGGCTTGCCTTGTTCGCCTTAAGCTTGTGCTACTTGATGGACGAAAACTATGTCTTTGATCCCGGTGGATATGTTTCTTGCTTCTTCCGTTGATAATCAAGGTCGAGTCAGGCTCACGACTCGGTAATCAAAAATCAAGCGCTTCTTGGGAGGCAACCCATGCATCTATCTTTTAGCTTTCTTTATCCTAAGTGTAGGGGAGACCCGTTAGTGTTTGCTATTTCCTCTCTTCTTCTATTCAGGGATTCGAGCGCTCAATGATCCACTCTTGATGATTTTTGACGACCCGTGATTCTGTGTTCCCTTCTTCCCGGTTCTATCCTAAACTCTTTTCGATTCACTATTTTATATTTTCCAATATTAAAATAGGAATCACTTTAGTTGTTCCTTCCTTAGCGAGATTTAAACAAAGTGCACAATGTCCTAAGTTTTAGGGAGTTTACTCCCACATGCTTAAACATTGAGGACAATGTTTATATTAAGTGTAGGGGGACTTCTATCGAAGTTAAGTGACCTTTTCCTTGTATTTGTCCTCATTTTAACCGGAAAATCAAATTTTTGATCTATTAGTTTTTACCTTTGTATAGTTATTTTCTTTCCTTATTAGAATAAATTTTAATAAAGTGGTTTTAATTTTCAAACGTTGTGAATCTTTTGACTCAAACCGAGTTTACTTATCTAAGTTTACTCAAGCTAGTATCCTTAACGTGTTTAAGTCAAGTTTTGCTAGGCTTTTATATAGGGAGCTATAAAACGCGAAAGTCTTAACTCTCACGGGTTAAGAACAAGAACTTTTCGCAAGTTCCTATAATTGATCCTAGAGAGTCGTTTATCAAGGGAACTTTAAAACGCGATTTCTAAACTTAAAAAAGTCTAAGAATTTGCAAGATCCTATAGGCGACTCGAAAACCCAAAACTTTGAGTTAATAGGCTAAGCATCCACGAGTCTCATTCCTTGAGATTTTAAACTGTGGAGATCGAGAGATGATAGAGTCAATTATAAGTTTGATATTCTTTCGTGAATTTATGTGAGTTAATTATAAGCCTATTCTCCCATCGCTTGCTAATAAATTTATCTGCAATAAATAAGGTTGTACGATTTGAAAAGTTACTTAGCTTCTAGCCCAAGATCGTTTAAAAGTTGCTCGGTATGGATTAGAGTTCATAGCCAAGGCATAACTTATTGAAGCGGGATGCGAAGATTGGCGAGTCCGAAAAGGCCCTAACAAGGCATGAGGGCTATATTTTGTTGCTAAAGATTCAAGTGATGTGAAGAATCATTTATCAAAAATCAATATGAAGGATCGAGACACACGACGAAAAGCAAAAACTCCCCAAAAGTCATGGAGAAGTCTATCCGAAAAGACCCTAGCAAGGTATGAGGATAAATAATGCCAAGTCCAAAAAGGAGGCGGATCGTTGTATATCAAAGTCCAAAATAAAGATTGGAGAAAAATGAAGAAGTCGTGGTCCAAGTATGAATCTCTCAAAACTTCAAGTGAAGAAATTCCTATATGAAGAGAAGGCCGTTATTTCATGAACGTCTCTCAAGGTTTGAAGTATGAAGTCGCTGCCAAATATCGGTCCGAGAAAGGTCTCAAATCGCGAAGCGAGTTATGCCAAGATATGAACTTTATGAGGTCCCGAGAAGCAGTTTTAAAAGATTTTGTCCTTTAGCTAACTATTGATTAAATCGTTCACTTTATTTTCGGCCTAATAAACTATCCAAATAAGTCAACAATGCATCCTTGTGATCATTCAAGACAACAATAAAATATAAGAGATACACCTAGGAATAAGGAAGTCTAAGTGAATAATTGGCCCACATGAGTTCGTGTTAGTTTGCTAACTTATAATAACAATGATCTCGTTTTTAAGCTTGGTTTGGAGAAAGTGAAAACTTGAGGATGATGATCATTCATAACATTTCCAAAACCCAAGGTATGCTTTTGATTTCTTTACTTTGAATGTTTATAATTTTCTATCTCTTTAATAAAGGACAACGTGGATTGATTATGATGAAAAATGTAAACGTGCTTTGTAACTAATGCATTGCATGAGGACATTGCAATGGTCAAGTGTAGGGGATTTGATAGGTGTGTAAACACCCATCCTTTTTACCACTTAATTACAATAATAACCGAGCCGAAACGTGTATTTTATGTCTTTATGTCGGAATTATGCGTGGTTTGTGTTTTTGTTGTGATTTAGGACGAAAAGGTGAAAAGTGGAGAAAACACGGGCATTCACGGGCTTTTATTGAAGAAAAAGATGAAAGACGAAGTCAAGAAGTCAAGAGTGCATAAAGAACGGAAGTCCAAGACCAATTCTGAAGATTTATCGAAGAAAAAGTCAAAAGACGAAAGTTTACTTAAAACCGAAGAACTCAAGTCTAATTTATTGAAGAATTAAAAGACGAGTTCAAAGAAATCCCGAGCCAAAAGTCATTAAAGTCCTAGATTAAAGAAGATTATAAGGCTTAAGAACTAATGGTGCAATTAAGAAGAAATGAAAGAGGGGAGGAAGCTTCCTAAGCACTCCTTAATCCTCCCTATATATAGTCATTAGGATAATCATTTATATTTTGTTGGCTAATAGTGACAATTAGCTCTTCTATTTTATTTTACTTGCACTTTAATTACATGTCATTTAAATACTTGTCTTGCACCTTAAATTCCTTTAATTTCAAGTAAGTTTCCTTTTAATTCTTGTCAATCTTTACTTTTTCTTGTTTAATCTCTCATCTACCTTTCTTCCCATGCTTTAATCTTATTGTTTACATGCTTTTTGTGTTGCTTATTTGATTAAAGGTTATGTTTTTATGCTTTTGATTGTTTTGGATTATTGATTTTTATAGCTTATTTGTGTTTATCTTAAAATTTCTTAAGTTTTTATAAAAGTTATTTTTATATAAAGTTTGTTTTCGTACATTTTTCTTATTTCGTGTTTTCAAAAGTCTTTAAATTTTAGCTTATTAGTTTTACTTATACTTGTTTTGATTAGGATTTTAGGTGTGTGCTTATTTGGTTTATAGCTTATTAGAACTAGCTTATTACGTGTTTATTTACCATATTCCGATTTAACCAATCGGAAAAGGGTTTATTATTCCGACCAGCACTCCTTTGCTTGGTCGGAAAAGGGTTTGTGACATTCCGATCAAAGGGCGAGTTTGGTATTCCGATCAGGTCTAGGTGACAGCAATCCGACCAGGAGTCTACTCCGCATTCCGATCAGGAGGTAAGTATACATTCCGATCTGGGGGTTTGTTTGGTTATTCCGATTTGGTTCTTGGTGACAGCATTCCGATAAGGTGTTTCCGATCAACATTCCGATTGAAAGGTTAGTATATTCCGACGAGGCCACATTCCGATCAGGAGGTAAGTCAAACATTCCGATCACATTCCGATCGGAATGTATTCCGACGGTAGGTTTGTTTCATAGTTTGTCTTGTTTAATTTTTAAGTTTACATTTTAATACTTTGTCAAATTTTAATTTTCGTCACGCTTTAATTTCAAGTCGTTTAATCAATTTACTTTTCAAAGTTTTTAATATTGCACCCTTTCTTTTAATTAGACTTAGATTTAATTTAGCGCCATTTATTTTTAAGTCTTGCATTTTTATTTTTCAACAACGACAAATATTTTTCTTAACCAAGAACAACTGAGTCACACTTAAAACCATTTTTCAATTCGATTAGACATACGACAAAGAACTTTTTACCTGGCCAAAAGCCTTGTATTAATTATTATATACAACGATCCGCCTCCTTTTAGTACTTGGATCTATTTATCCTCATACCTTGCTAGGGTCTTTTCGGATAGACTTCTTCATGATCTTTAGGGGAGTATTTGCTTTTCGTCGTGTGTCTCCATCCTTCATATTGATTTTTGATAAATGATTCTTCACATCACTTTGGATCTTTAGCAACAAAATGTAGCCCTCATGCCTTGTTAGGGCCTTTTCGGACTCGCCAATCTTCGCATCCCGCTTCAATAAGTTATGCCTTGGCTATGAACTCTAATTAATACCGAGCAACTTTTAAACGATATTGTGCTAGAAGCTAAGTAACTTTTCAAATCGTACGACCTTATTTATTGCAATTATATTTATTAACAAGCGATGGGAGAAAAAGCTCATAATTAACTCACATAAATTCATGAAAGAATACCAAACTTATAATTGACTATATCATCTGTCGTTCTCCACAATTTTAAAATCTCAAAGAATGAGACTCGTGGATGCTTAGCCTATAAATCAAAGTTTTGGGTTTTCAAGTCATCTATAGGATCTTGCAACTTCTTAGACTTTTTCAAGTTTAGAATTCGCATTTTAAAGTTCCCTTGATAAACGACTTTCTAGGATTAATTATAGGAACTTGCGAAAAGTTCTTGTTCTTAAACCATATGAGTTAAGACTTTCGCGTTTTAAAGTTCCCTATATAAAAGCCTAGCAAAACTTAATTTAAACACGTTAAGGATACTAGCTAGAGTAAACTTGGATAAGTAAACTCAGATTGAGTAAAAAGAATCATGACAGGCCTAATATATCAAAGATATCTAAACTCATTAAAACCATTTTATTAAAGAAAGAAAATAATAAGAACAAAAGAAAATACAACTAGGCCGAAATAGATCAAAAATTTTGAAAAACATCAAAAAATTAGATTTTCCGGTTAAAATGAGGACAAATACATGGAAAAGCCCACTTAACTTCGATAGAAGTCCCCCTACACTTGATATAAATATTGTCCTCAATGTTTAAGCATGTGGGAGTAAACTCCCCTACACTTAGGACATTCTGCACGTTGTTTAAATCTTGTTAAGGAAAAGACAACTAAAGTGATTCCTATTTTAATATTGAAGAATATAAAATAGTAAATCAAAAGAGTTTAGGATAAAACCAGGAAGATGGGAACACGGATTCATGGGTCGTCAAAAGTAATCAAAAGTGGATCTTTGAAAACTCCAATCCCTGAACATCATAAGAAAGAAAGCAACAAACACTTACGGGGCTCCCCCTACACTTAGGATGAAAAACAGAAAAAAAGGATAGATTATCGGGTTGCCTCCCGAAAAACGTTTGTTTTTGTTAATCGAGTCATGAGCCTGACTCGTCCCCAAATTAAATGGTCCATAGGGAAACCTCTAATGTAATACCGGGATCAAAGATCTTGTCCTCGGTCCCGGAGGAACATAATAAATGAGAGGCAGGAGGATAAGTCTTGAAGGATAGAAAAGTCCTCTCAACATACGAAAAGTATGTGAAATCATGATCCACCAGAGGTGGGGTGGGTAAAGGAATCAAAATGTCATCCCCAAAAGACATATGATTATCACTAAGCAGCAAAGCAATAAAGGTGTCAATCATAGAATGGTCAATGTCACCTCACGGGTCAAAGCACTCATCCTCAGTAATGGTCTCCAAAGTATGGGATAAAAGGTGCTCAAGAGGAGGACTTGGGACAATATCTTCATGCATCAAAGTATCAAAAACCATATCCCCCTCCGGGTCATCATCATCAATACCCGGAGGTATTGAGAGAATGTCGATTTCTTCCATAAATGTGTCATTATTCTTAACGGGAGTAATAGACGGGGGCAAAAACTCGATATTAGGAGCAGAATTCAACGCTTCAATTTTAGCAATAAGAAGATGAACTTTAAGTAATTTGTCGCGAAGAATAACGTCTTCCACCTCACCACAAGACCAAGTTCAGTGGTGAACTTCTCGTAGGTCAGAGAGAATAAATCAACATCGCCCTCATCTCCCGGAGGAGATTGAGAAATTTCAAAGGTGAAATTCTCATAGCATGGAGAAAAATCATCATTAAGAGCGACCTCGTCCGTAAGCTCTGCAAAAGTTGGTTCATCTCAAACCTCATCAAATAATTTGTCGAGACCAAATTCACTAATCTCACTCGATGTATCACTATCCTTAAACGCATTTGGGATATCGATAGAAGGAATAGGAATCTCAGAAGATGGGTTGAGATCAAAGATATCATCCTCGTCATCATCATAATAAAAAGAACGCACAAGAGGCGGAGTATAATCATTAAGATTAGATACTTGCTCTTGTCGTTGTTGTTGTCGCTCCTCCAATGTTTCGGTCAGTCGAATTAAGCCGTCATGAATTTTCAAAAGAGTGGCTTGTCTTTTGTCATTCGGATTCAAAGAAGGTTGATGATCGAGGGTGTATTGTGGGGGCTCAAAATTATGAAAACCGGAATTATAGCACGGATTTGGTTCATAATAATTCATTGGTTGACAATAAGAAGTATCGTGAGGCCCCCCACAATTGTTGCAACACGGGTATTGAGAAAAACCCGGTGCGTCTTGTGGATAGCTATTACCATTGTCATAATTGTAATCCGGTTCTTGCTCATCATGAGACGGGTATCAAATCGGACACGAAACATGCCAATGAGAATCACTTCCACAATATATGCAAGAGGGGGGAGTACGTACATTAGAAGCAAAGGATGAGTTAATCGAATTGCACGAGGGACAAAATTCAAATTGTGTATTGTCGATATCATTTCCGCACCGCTCACGTGTACGCCATTGACATGTTTGAAAACCATACAATGGTCTCCCACACCCTACGCAATAGACATACGAATCCATGAAGAATTAAAAATAAGAGGGGTTGAGAAAAGAAATTAAACACAATAGAGGGTTAAGAGGAATATTTTTGGATGCAAAACTTTTGAAGCACCTGTGAACTTCTTGACTGACCCGTTAGATGGAAGATCCACACTCAGACCGGCGGATATTTTGGTTTTTGGATGGGCTGGAGAAAAACACGCGTGAGTTGATCTGACTGGGGTTTCTCCTCTAGTGGGGTTGGGTAGCCGTTTTACAGCGGGTCACGCTGCTTTGAAAGCCGCCTCATGCAAAGTGACAAAACACGAAAAATCATGCATTGAAAATCAACACGTGTTTATTCCTTTTGCATTTGATACCTTCGGTTTCCTTGCACCTGAAGCGGTGGAGCTTCTGAAGAGAATTCAGCGCGTTATGAATAGCAACGTTATGACACCTAAATCCACAGATGTGTTTTTTCATAGAAGTAGTTTCGCTATTCATAAAGGGCTTGCGGCGCAGCTTGTTGCTCGCTTGCCTTCTACAGCTGTGTAATTAAATTTGAAAAAGAAATGCTTTTTATGATTTTTTAAATGTTTTTGGATTTTTGGATTTTTTTATTTTTAGGATTTTTTTTTTTTGAAAAATTTTGAAAATTTTGACAAGAAAAATAACGTTCAAAAGTGAACGGATCCCAAAAGCCAGCGCATCTCTCACAAAAAACCGTTAATCTTCACGAAAAGAGCCGGCAGCGGCGCCATTTGATAGTTAGATTTTGCTAGATAAAAGTTCGTTTTTCTCGACGTCTGATCGAATTGATCTCCGGTTAAAAGTGTGACTCAATCGTTCTTGGTGAATAAAAAGAAAGGTCGTTGATTATCTATATTAAACTAAAAATGAAAACTTTAAAGTTATTAACTAATAACAAATGAAAATTAATAAAGAAAATAAAGAAAAATAAAACTTGACAAAGAAGAAAAATTAAATAAAAATATATTTTGAAATAAAATAAAAATTAACTTTCGAATTAAAAATAAAACTTACTAAATAAAAATGAGGGAAAATGGACTATATGACTACTTTAAAAATAAACGAGACAAATATTAAAGCGAGCACTTAATAAAAGTTAAAACTTAAACTTTTCGAAAAATACTAATACTAAAATTTGCGAAAAAATATAATTAAAAATATCTGACTTTCGGAATAAAAAAAACGACTTTCGGATAAAACTAAATCGCTACGGAGCAAATGCTGAACTATAGGGGATATGTTCCCCCATGGGGAACAATGATTTTGGCGCCAAAAAGAAAGAAAGCTAGTAGGCTAGCATGACAATTCATATATATAAGTCGTAATGTGATTTTTCTCCTATCCGGAATCTATTTTTCTTTTGCTATTGTATCCGGAATGTTGTTTTTAGCTATTATTCGAAATATGTACTTTTTTTGCTATTCGGAATATATTTGCATGCATTTGCATGTAGTTCGGAATGTATGTTGCAATTTGGCGGAAAAGTGTAAAAATGCTAAGTCGGAATATAATGCTAGGTCTAATTCGGGATATGTTTCCACACTTAATCCGGAATGTTAAAATTCCCACCTTATTCGGAATATGATTGTGTTGTATCTGATTCGGAATAATATAAAATGCATAAGTCGGAATATGGTGTTTCTAAACTGGTTCGAAATAAAGAAAAGAAAACTCTAAGTCGGAATAAATGAAAAGATTATAAGTCGGGAAAAGAGGGTTTATTAAGTCGGAATAAACGAAAAATAAGCGAAAACCAATAAGCACTTAACTAAAACTTTAACGAAATTAATTTTAAGAAAAAGCTAATAAGCCACAATTTAAAAACTTTAAAAACACTAAATAATCTAAATATTAAAAATGCAACTATTTATAAAAATAAACTATTAAAAACACTTAATTAAAAAAAGAAAAATCACACAATAAGCTAAAAAGATCAAAAACATCAAAACCATAAGAACAATCAAACAAGAACATCAATTAAACAATAAGCATAAAAATTAGGGAAAATCACTTAAAAATATACTAAACTAACCACTTTTTATGGTTATGTGTATTAAACTAATTTTTTTCTCGTTGTGTGTATTAAACTTTCTAATTTTGATTATTGTGTGTATTTTGAGACGATTTTACCCCTACTTTTTTCAAAATTTAAGGGTAAAATGGTCATTTTACTTAGCAAAATCATCTCAAAATACACATAATGAACGAAATCTATAAGTTTAATACACACAATGAGAAAAAAATAGTTTAGTACACATAACTATAAAAAGTGGTTAGTTTACTACATTTTTGAGTAATTTTCCCTAAAAATTAAACAAACAAGAAAGGTAGAATGAGATTAATGTAAAAGCTTGATTAAAGATTAAGATTCAACAACACAAATTTTAAATGATTAAGATCCTACAAAATTAAATGCAAGACAAGTATGTAAAGAAAATATTTAAAAACTTGAAAACAATAAAAATAAAGTGGAGAGCTAAATGAATTTAGCTAACACCTCCTAATGAAAGATTATGAGAGTATTTATAGGAGAGGAGAGTTGTTGGTGTGGTGCTTCTTTTTTTCTTTTTTTCTTCTCGTCTTTCGTCTTTGACAATAAACTCGTCATTCTCAACTTTGCTCGTGATTTGTCGATAACTAATTTGAACTCGTCTTCTAATTTTCTTCTTTAATAAGACTTGGTTCTTCGACTTCGTTAAACTTCCGTCTTTAGACTTTTTCTTCGATAAATCTTTAGAATAGGCCTTTGACTTCCGTTCTTTTTGCACTCTTGATCTTTTGACTTCGTCTTTTGTCTTTTTCTTCGATAAAAGCCCGTGAAAGCCCGTGTTTTCTTCCCTTTTTACATTTTGGTCCTAAAACACAACAAAAACAGAAACCACGCATAATTCCGACATTTACGACATAAAATACTCGTTATGGTCTCGTTTTTTAATTGTTTTAAGTGGTAAAAGGATGGGTGTTTTCACACCTATCAACGCTGCAACACCAAGCTTAGCCTTCTTCTTTATTTCTCGCAACTCCTCGAGATAAAAAGAGGGCAGTTCCTCTTCCAGTGTCCACTTGCCTTTCAATGGAAACACGTCTCATCCTTCTGAGATTGATTCTTCTTGACAAAGTTTTGCTTGGGTTTAGAGTAAGTCGCAACTTGTTTGCCCTTATCACCCTTGCCTTTGCCCTTGCCTTTCCTGTTGTTCTTGTTCGGTTCTGCCTTACTCACTCCACCCTTTTTATATAAAGCACAAGAGGAGTAGAAGTAGATGCCTTGTCCTTTAACCCCTTTTCGTAGTCAATGAGCATTGCATGCAAATCATTCACTGTCTTCCCCGTGCAATGCATATTATAGTTACAAATGAAATCATTGAAATTCTTGTTAAGGGACCTATTGATCAAGTTGATAGCCATATTATGATCATAGGGTTGTCCTAGTGCAATGAGTTGTTCCATATAACCCCTCATCTCCAAATAATGGGCACTTATAGACTTTCTAGGATCTTGCTTGCAACTTTGGAGAGCATCTACCAAGTTGTAGATTTCCACAGCTTGCGGCTTTTCGAACATAGCCTTGAGCTCATCAAGCATTCGCTTAGGAGAACATAGCTCATACTTCTGTTGAAGTGGAGAAGCCATTCTTCCTAACATTAAAGCACCCACCTCAGAGTGCTTCTTTACATTAGCAGCGTGTTTGAGCCTTTGCTCATCAGATGCTCCTTCAGCAAGATCCTCCGGATAAGGAGTAGTCAAGATATCGATAGTACCCGCTGCTCTCAGAACTATTCTTAGTGAGCGATACCAATCATTGAAGTTAGGGCTAGTAAGTTCGGGACACTCAAAGAAACCTATGAACGCAGAACTCATAGTTATATTGTGTTCGGGTTGAGCCATTTCTACAGAAATAAGTTCAAACATTAGTATTTTTGATAATACCATTCAAGAAAATAAAATTACCCCGGTAATTAAACCATAGTATTTTCCTTGAAACTAGAATCCATATTGACATAAACTTATCACATCAGTTGATCTACTAGTGACAAATGTATTCAACACGGTAACTTGTCGAACAATAATTGACAAACAAATTTGCAATTTCTAGATATTTTAGGGATTTACGTTGCCAAAAAGTCTATTTGCATCGTAAACATGTTTCATCCCTACTTTATGCCTTAAGTTTCCAGGTCTCACTGAGTAACTTAATCAAGTCGACTAATCTAAAGAACGTAAAACCTTCATGTGCAATCTTATTCAGTCATGAAGTTTTCTCTCCATTACAACATCGTCCAAAATCTCATGTGACGACAATTGTAACTTCAAGTGTTCGTCAATTAGATGGCATAAGACTTAAATTTAAGGGTATTGATTTTGGTGTCAAAATCATGTATGGAGAAGCATGCATACATCTCCATAACATCCTTTTAATAAAACTTTTAGTAAACCTTTTGGTGAGAATAAAATTTCCTCATATATTTGCAAGTTGAGGTTAAAGAATAATTACCGTAGGTAATTCCAACTTTGACGCACAGGCAAGCCGGGAATTTGGTCAGCGCTGAAGCATAACACCTCCTTCATAAACCGGGTACAAGACCAGCGGTGCGTTATACCCACTTTATAGTTTGTCAAAATTGAGTAGGCCGTTAAGTTATCATTGCAGTTCCAATCAACGCAAATCATATATAAATTAGATCTCAAAACAATTCATTAATTTTTATATGATTTAGTCCATATTAATTTTTCTTGGAAAAAATTACTCTTGTGTACAACATACAATCAACATAAAATGTATGAAAACAAGTGGGTAAAAAAAAATCAAATAGCCACATGCATAACAATTTATTCAAAACATAAAATCTAAGGTTTTTATAAACATAAAAGTCTTCCCTAATTTTAAAAATTTTGAATCAAATAAAGCAAACAACATATAAAAACCCATTGATCCGTGAAAAAACATGCACGTTCATCACGGATCTCCCACATATTCTTAACAATTAAAACACTACGGATCGTAACCATACATGACATAACGATTAATTCGTGCAAACATCTAAAGATTCATACCATGTAATTTTAGGGTTTACAAAAAAACTTTTTTTATAAAAAAATTCGGCCAAGCCGTTTTTTTTTTCAAAAAAAACAATAAAAAGCAAAACCTTAATTTTTGTTAAAAACTTAAAAACAACATGTAATTTTAACTCGAATCACCATTAGTTAAAAAACCTTTAGATTTCGATAATTATAACATGTTAAAACGGCTCTCGATGCCACTGATGGTTTATGATGTTCATAACAATTATATAATCATAACAAAGATCAAAGCACGTTATAGCGGAAGCGATTTAACAAGATCATTAATAACACAATTATAATTAATCGATTAGGGTTACATACCTTTATCCTAGCGTAGATCCACAAGAACACCGACGAATCACCAATTAGGGTTTGTGAAGAATTATTCCAAGATATAGTTTAAAGTAAAACTATATTACGATCTTGTCCAGACGTAATGCAATGGGCTAACCGTGAGTCTAGCACTTGCAAACCGGGACTTCAACTCTTGTAGAATTTTAGCTAAATCGAAAACCAACGAAAACCCCCCGTGGATTTGGTCTTGCGATCGCAAGAGAGAAATAAAGAGGAGGCACAAAAAATTATGAGGAGATTAATTTGTTTATATAGGCTAACTAAACTTGTTCTCTAAGCTAAACACAAGAATTAGGAAACAAATTGTTTCCTTTCCCCTCCCCCTTTGGCCGCTGGTCGAACCCCACCCCAAGGGATGTTCCAGAACTTTTCCGACTTTCCTTTTCTCATATAATTCCTTAATGATTATTTATCTTAACTTTTAATTTAATTAACCATTGTATAGTTAAGTTTGGTTTGATATAATAAATATATAAAATATATTTAATAAATAAAATTAATAAATAAAATTAACCTTTTACGTATTGTGTGCAATCCCGAGTTCGATCCTATCACACGACTATTAATTTTATGTCCATAAACTTTCAAAGACATGAAATTTAGAACAGTTGACCTCAAAAGTCAAACTATACCTTTGGTTTGGATGAGACTGAGAGGGACTAGAAGTAGTAGTGCGTGGTTTCAAGTTTTTCTTGGCAAAGTGGTTTAAGGATGTGTACATTTTGTGGTGAGTCTGATTTCCTTGATCATGTCTTACACACTATAGGTTTTCAATGGACCAAGAAGATATAGCGACATCCTTGATCACCATAATCAAAGACTTCATCCAAGACCGATTGCTTGATCACAGACAAAGAGCTTTACAAAATGAACAATGTGGCGAAAGATTAGCAGCAGAAGACGAAACCAACAAAAAAGGGACAAAAGTTAGATACACCGATCAAGCAGTTTTAGGAAACTTAGATTGGGGTATGGATGCTCTAGACGAAACGATTAATACATCTAATATCGAAACTAAAATGGCACGACTCAATCACGCAGGATTTTTTTTGTGTTAATTACAAATGATCGTCGGTGTAAAAAACTAACGTTGCAATAAAAAAACAAACGATGATTAACTCAAACAGTGTTAGGTAGGACTAACATGTCATGCTAGTAATATTTACAAATAACAAGTTTGGATGTTAATAATGATGTTTAATTCACCAGATTAGTAATATGTGTAAAAAAATTTATACCAACTTAGCTAGCATTAGCTTTTAGTTAGGGTTGCAATTAAACTAAGCTTTTATCAAACAATTTGAGCTGAGTTTAAGCTTGGATCGACTAAGCTAAGCTTTTATCAAGCTCAAGCTCAATGTTAAAAAATAGCTCGAAACATATATGAAGCTCAATCTCAAGCTTTTGAGAACTCGGTTCAATCTTTTATCAAGCTTTTTCGAGCTTTAATAAATATATGTTTTCATGATTAATGCATACAAGCATTTAAGAGCTAATTTTAGTATTAATTTAATTATAAAAGTTTATCTTTTGAATAAATAAATAATATATTATATAACTCTAAATAAGTTTATATTATATCTTATTATTTAAATAATTTTTATTTATCACGCATTGTTTCGTACATCATTTGAATGTAAATATAAAAATTCTATTACTATATAATGCATCATCTCATTATTTATAATAATATATATTTTGTTGAAATATTACAAATTATTTTGGCTTACGTCTTACTCTAATGTTGGGCTTTAGTACGAGTATATTATGTTGTTTTATTAATGTTAGATGAATCGAATTTGATTTTGAGTTATACTTTTTGTTTGTTTTATATTATACATATGTTTATTAATAAGTTTTGCTATAAAATAAATTAATTTTATGCATATTTAAACTTTTCAAGTCAAACTCAAGTTTTGATCGAACTGTATCAAGTCAAGCTCAAGCATGCTTGATTAAACTTGACAAGCTATCAAGCGAAACACAAACAAAAAAAATATTTAATAAACACACAAAAAATATTTAACTTCAACACAAATATACCGATAAAAATATTTAATAAACACATACAATAAAGGTGATAATTTGCTCGCTTGAATGACCGAGTTATCTCTAACTTAATGAAGAGTCGGTCGTTCATGATCGAGCGTAATAAAGTACAACGAGTCTTGCTTGCCACCTCGGCAGAGAAGACTCAGTCTTCAAACTTTATTACGGCTGGTTTTATCTTCTAGTGTTTATTTCGTCCTAAAATAAATGTTCAATTTGATTTTGAATATTTTTTCTGTAACTTTGATCACAAATATTTTTGTTTGAGTTATTCAATATTTGATAAAAGTTATATCAATAGAAAATACATTTGAAACTCTATCCATCCATATATATATATTGCATAAATTGTTATACAATACACAAAAAAATAATTACAGTCAAAGTTGTAAAAAAAAAAGACTTTCAAAGACAAACGTAGACCCTTATTTTTGAAACGGAGATACTAGTATTACTTTAGTGTGAGAGATGCGGTCTATTTAGCATTGACTATTGAGTGACGCTTTTACTATTGTTTAGGTTACAAATTTAACTGCAATTTTTTGTCTTTGTGGTTTGATGTGTTTTTCACTTTAGGTTTAAAAGTTAAAAAACTCTTGATTTTGATCTAACAAGCTTTTGTTGTTTTACTTTTAATCAAAAAATAAAAAACCCATCAAACCACAAGGGCCAGTCATGTCAAACGCCCTGTAATCGTTCATACTTTTGAAGTTAAAATATAAGGCTGGACAAAATGAACTCAAAAATTAAACCGAATCAACAAATTGAACCAAGCAAATACAGTTCGGTTTTCGATTTTGGATATATAGCTCTGTTCGGTTCGGTTAGGCTCAAAACCACACTAAATTGGTTCGAACCACATAAATCGAACCTAACTGAACCGATTATAACTGGTTTGGTTTCGATTCTTATATGTGTAAATCAGTTCGGTTCTTGATTTGATTTTTCTAAAAATTCCATTTTATTTTTGGTTCAGTTTAATTCGGATCGAATGGACTGCGACCTCATGCTCAACCTTAAGCTAAAGTATATACAATCGACTCAAGATTGTCATTGAGCCAAAGCTTTGAGATCTATAGTCGAGTTGGCGTCGAGCTAAAACCAATATAGAAGATATGATTATTTTTTGGAAACGAGTCATGTGATGATTCATTCCACTCCTGACATATTGCGTGGGTAGTGTGAAATAAAGGTGAGTTTTTGGATCGTGGGACTGAATCGGACGGGGAAATCGACTCGGATCGACCTGGATCAGATCGAATAAATTCGGTTCGGTTTTTGGTCTGTAATTTTGAATCATTTTAGTCTTTGGTTCGGTCTTAAATTTTTTTATTTATTTTGTCTAATTTGAAAGTTTATGGACTTAAAATTAATAGTCGTGAGATAGGATCGAACTCGGGATCACGGGATTGCACACATAACGTAAAGGGTTAATTTATTTATTAAATATATATATATTTTATATATTTATTAAATCAAACCAAAGCTTAACTAACGATCGTTAATAAATAATAGTTAAGTTATAACGACCGTTATGGAATTAAATAGAAGCTAAAAGAAGAAGGAAAAATTACACAAACACCCCTGTAGGAGGGTGTTAACCGCCGGCTTATAGAGGGGGCAAAGGGAAACTTTTGTTTCCTAATTTGTTATTACTTGGAAAGCAAGTTTGCCAAGCCTATATAAACAAACCCCTAGCCTCATAATTTTTCAATCCCTATCTTTCTTTTTGCTCTTTGATCGCCGGCCCCACCTAACCCAATTAGGGTTTCGTTTGGTTTTCGATCTTGTCTATTTTATCTAGTCCTAGCCCCTCTCTAGGGTTGTTGGGTAGATATTCCATAAGCGTTGAAGCTCGGTTTGTTCGTGCTAGACTCACGGTTAACTCGCCGTATTACGTGTGTACAAGAGCGTGATATAATCTTCCTTTAGATTATATTCTTGGTAGTGTTCGTGATAAACTCTAGTTGTCGTTCGTTCCGTCGTCTTGTGGATCTTGCTAGGATAAAGGTATGTAACCCTAATCTTGATTAATATAATTGTGTTAAATTAATGATCTTGTTAATCGCTTCCGCTATGCGTTCTTTGATCCATATTAGGGTTTTAAATAATTGTTATGAACTCTATAAACCAACAGTGGCATCGAGAGCCGTTTTAACATGATTATAATTATCAAGATCTAAAGTTTTTTAACTAATATTGATTTGTGTTAAAAATTACATGTTGTTTTTTAGGTTTTATAAAAATTAGGGTTTTGTTTTTTATTATTTTCTAAAATCGGCCATGCCGAATTTTTTTTTTTTTAAAAAAAAGTTTTTTTGTAAACCCTAAAATTACATGGTAATTAACTTTAGATGTATGCATGAATTAATTGTTATGTCATGCGTGGTTACGATCCGTAGTGATTTCATTAATTGTTAAGTGATTTGGGTGGAATTTTGATGAATTGCATGATTAATTGTTATGTTATGTAAATTCATGTTTCGATCCATAGAGATTTAATTGTTAAGTTATGAGGGAGATCCGTGATGAACATGCATGTTTTTTCATGGATCATAAGTTTTATGTGGTAATTGTTACGTTTTTTTGCTACATGCTTTATTTGATTCAATAAATCTAAAATTAGGGAAGACTTTTATATGAATATAAAAACCTAGATTTGATATTATTTATTGAATAAATCGTATGCATGTGGCTATTTGATTTATTTATTGCACATATAAATTGTTATTATGTGTTTATGATTTAGTTTTTTTTTGTACCTACTTGTTTTCATACGTTTTATATTGATTGTATGTTGTAAACAAGGGTAATTTTTTACAAGAAAAATTAATATGGACTAAATCATATCAAATAAATGAACTGTTTTGAGATCTAAATTACATATGATTTGCGTTGATTAGAATTGCAATAGCAACTTAACGGCCTACTCAATTTTGACAAACTATAAAGTGGGTTTAACGCACCGCTGGTCATGTACCCGGTTAAGGAAGGAGGTGTTATGCTTCAGCGCTGACCAAATTCCCGGCTCGCCTGTGCGTCAAATTGGTATTACCTACGGTTGTTATTGGTACAATTCTTTAAGGTTGATTTAACTACATTAATTCACATCCGAAACACAATGAATAAGGTTATTGCTTTGTGCTATAACTAAGTTCTAGAAAAGTACGGTGTGAATTTAGTTGTGTGTAAAATCTTTAACTGGTTTAACCAATACCTCAACTTGCAAATATATGATGAACTTTTAGTCTCACCGAAAAGTTTACTAAACGTTTTATTAAACTTATGTTATGGAGATGTATGCATGCTTCTCCATACATGATTTTGACACCAAAATCTATACCCTAAAATTTAAGTCATATGCCCTCTAATTGACGAACACTTGAAGTTACAATTGTCGTCATATAAGATATCGGACGATGTTGTAATGGAGAGAAAACTTCATGACTGAATAAGATTGCACATGAAGGTTTTACGTTCTTTAGGTTAGTCGACTTAATTGAGTTACTCAGTGAGATCTGGAAACTTAAGGCATAAAGAAGGGATAAAACATGTTTACAATGCAAAATGACTTTTGGCAATGTAAATCCCTTAAATGTCTAGAAATTGCAAATTTGTTTGTCAATCATTGTTCGACAAGTTACCATCTTGAATACTTTCATTGCTAGCAGATCAACTGATGTGATGAAATTATGTCAATTTGGATTCTAGTTTTCAAGGAAAATACTATGGTTATTATTACCGGGGTAATTTTATTTTCTTGAATGGTATTATCGAAAATACTAAAATTGAATTTTGTAAATTCTTTTGCGAATGTATTAATGCAACGTTACACTGTAAACGTGGTTTATTCATTTATTGATCTACAAACCTATGGTTGAGGATAGAGTCAATTTACAAATGAAAGATAAACCTAAAACTCTTTTTCATGAGTAAAGAAGGAGTAATAAGGATTTTAGAAATGTCAAATTCAAATCCGTAACTCATAGCAAATTTTAATAGTTAAGAAAAGTGCATTTTTGAGTTATTAAAAGTTACCGCTAATTGGTTATAAGGCAAACTAGCATATTTGTCTAGTAGTTGTGCTTTGACCATTTATAGGCACTACATACCATTTTAGGGCTGGTAGACCTATTGAGGAAGAAATTGCATGTCAAATCTTTAAAGTTAAAAAGCATTTGATGGGTAAGTCATCATTTACGAAGTAGAGTACACTCTTAAACACTATAAGTAATTGTTGGGAATGTGTTTTTCAAAAGTGTAAGAAAGTAAACACAACACTAATTATTTTCACCGATTATGAAACATTTTCAATGTTGTCAAGTTCAGTGGGAGAATTGTGTTGTATTACTGATTTTGAGTCTATTAAAACATTCTCTAAGTCAGTGGGAGTTACAAGATTTGTTGTCTTGGTAATAACCCATGTTATCTTTAATATGTCCTAAGATAATTACTTTCGAATTGTTGACACTAATATCTTCAAAGATAGTTATGTACTGATTCTTGTTGATTAAGTGGTTCTACATCTACTTGTAAAAGCTAATATATGTGGCACAATCATATTTTGTATAGACGAACGTTAGACGTGATGTTTATCTTATATATGAGGTTGTTCCATGCACAAGTGGGAGAAATGAACATTGTGTGCAAGAAACAACTCATAAAGATATGATTCTCTTGTCTTTAAGATAAGAGACTAACAATCTAATTAATATTTAGATCATGTGTCAATATGATTAAAAGACTACTTAAAAGTATATATATCATTCCTTTAAGAAACACTTGTTGTTTTGATTTAGTCATGTAAGAGCTTGGACTAAATTGTAAACTCAAGGGTAAAATATCCACATGTCGTAAGATCGGGCGTGGAATGTTTTTGAAGTTTCTTAAAATGGACTAATTCCTGGAATGACATAAGATACATAGAGTAATCTTATACTACTAATGAAACCTAGTGATGTTCATATAATAGTATAGGAGTGAATTAACTTGAAAAGATGAATGAAACCTAGTGGTGTTCATGATTTACTTTAGTTATACATGTTTATGATTTATTGTATAAAGTCGCAAACATAAAGTCTTGGAAGACGTTTAATATAAAGTAAGACGTTAATGTATTGTCTCTATTTCACTAAAGACATATACATGTAATGTGTAATGGACTTATAACTTTTATGAAGTGACTTTGTATTAAAAGTACTTGAGTTATAAAGCATGCAAAATGGTTAGGAAATCTATTATACCATTAAGATGATTTAGTTGGTATATAGGAAAGCCTAAAGATATATATTTATCTTAAATATTGTTAAGATTGACTTACAATATTTCCCTAAATGAAATACATCATTGTTATGGTATGTTCATTAGGAGAATCAAAATTCTCAATATGATGGTGATGTTTGATTCAAGATAACTATATCTTCCTTTAATCCAAAAGATATCAAGGTTAGAAAGTTGAGTATGACTTGAGCTAAGAAGATTAATAAGATACCATTATATATGGAATGTGATGAATCACATTATATCTTAAATGGAGTTCGGATTTTGCTAAACTACTTATGAAGTGGATTGTTTAGAAAATAAAGAGTATGGAACGGCCATTGTGTTTTGTAATGTCCCATATAGATAACGTTGGAGTGTTGATCTATTTGCTATGTATTTAAAGAGTAATTTTAAGTTACTAAAAGCAAGTGGGAGTTTTGATCTTGAAAGATAAAATTACAAGATACATGATCTTCTAAAATACACTAGTAATTATCATGAGGTAGGCGTGTAAATGCTAAACCTTAAGATAAAGGAATTTATGTCATAGGTCCGTAAGGATATCTCGGATATGCGATTTATATGCTGAGAATTATGAGTTACAAATAATTGTTATGATTTGTTACCAAATATTGTATTGGGTAAATTACTCATACTATGAACGTTATAGATGTTGTCCAATAAGATAATCAAATTTCGGTTTTGGTTTATCTTAAATAGTTTGACTAGAAATTGAAGATGAGTTTCGTCAAAGGAAGAAAAACGCCAATTGTGGTGGTTTAATCTTTGTGTCGAAATTATATGGACAAAATTGTACACATATTTAATGTATGTATTGTGAATAGATTATTAGTCACATTTAAGTAATTAATTGTGATTGAGTATTCTTTCCTAAATACATTAAATATATAAAGATTTTGATGGTCATATTTTAATTGACAAATTTGGATATGAATGAACTATTTCTTGAATGACTACTTGAGAAAGGACTTAAGTAATCGAAATGAGTTTATTACTTCAAAATATAAATCTTTGGAAAAGTACAAAATGCAATTATCCGTGAATGGATAAAAGCATGCATCTAGGAGATTATTCTTATGTTTAATTTGAAATCTAAGATTGGATCTAAATTTGAATAAGATGATTTCTGAGTATTCCTAAAAGCTAGTGGGAGTATTATGGTTATTTTCTTAAATTATATGTGTTAAATAGACATGTAAGAAAGTAAGTTTTCATTCAAATTAAATGTTGATTTGGTTTAGATTTGAGATGAAACTTTACTTTGAAGATTTAGAAAATAAGATGTACATAACCTTGGAACAAATAAATTTATTTATTTATGCGGTGGAAATACAACGTAATATGCCATGTAGTAAGTTTACATGGATATTTAGGACATGAAGGAATCTAAATCTGGTTTGAGAAATTTTCATGTGTGTGAAGTTGTATTTATATCATGCTTAAATGCATGATGATTTGAATATATTAATCTATTTAAGAAGTTATTAAATAACTTGTGTAATGAATATTCTGAAGGAATATGTTTGAAAATAGAATAACATCCTAAATCTTAGATCGGCTTCCATATTCTATAGATGAATAATTTGTCAATCGTTGTGCAAATTATCATAGCCAACAAACTTGAAGGTTTTGGTTGGAATCAAACATTACATAATAGATATTAAAGGTAACGTATTTATATCTTTTATGAAAAGTTGTAAAACTTGAAAAGATATAATTGAGGTAACACTCAATATTAGTCATGTGATCTTTGGAGATGACATGTTGATTAAAGTTGCATTATACATTAAAGAATTAGAATACTTTGAACTTCAAATGTGTTTTGAAAGTTTAGGAAATTGGTGATCAAGGATGTTTCACAATTTTGATACTATGTGGCAATATCAAATTATTTGAATGCATATGTACAAGAGTTTCAGTGAAATTGAATTCTTGAAGAAAGTATTCTCAAAATCCCAATAGGTCAAGATTGGTTATTTTATGCTTTGCCAAACAAGTATGAATGTCATTACTAGAGGCATGATGCATGTACCAGTTTTATGCATTGATCTATTTTTAGTATTTGGATAAAGGATGTAAGACATTATTGAATTGATGAAATAAAGATTGGATTTCGTTTATTTTTTGTTATTTGATTTTGTATCCTATTTTACATGTTTTAAATCCATGAGCATTATGATGTTTCTAAATGTCCGTTGTCGATTAATAATATGGGAGTATTATTAAACTAAGACAATTCAAAATAGTGACAGAGTATACTTGAAAGTATATTGGTCAATTTTGGATGATATTTGATGGATCAAATATTGGACTTATTCCAACTATATGATTTTACTTTATGGATCTTTGTCATCAAGTAATTCATAAATAGTTATCCTTAGACCTGAGATACCAAGAAACTGTCGTGGATCTAGTGCATTTCTGTGGAATAGTCTAACGCTAAACGTAACTGGTAGCTATAAGGATTATTTCCGGAAGTGTTGCAAAGTTCATAAGTTTTGCTTGTAGTCAAAATGGGATTCGTTTCCTTCAAAATTTATTTTGAAGTATAATACAGCTGGGCCCCTCGGGGGAGTAGTAAGATATTTGTGCGGCCGCACCCAAATTTGTTTTGGTGATCTTGCTATATCCATAAACGAGAAACAGAATGGTTAATGTAAGGAATGACTGAGATCCATATCCTATTAACGTTTGTATTTGAAATGAAAGGATAATAATAATGATTTAATCATTAAAAGGTTCTTGTCCAGGAGACCTTACCCGGTTTGTACTAGTGACATTGCTAGTGTAACTAGACGCTAGTCAATGTGATCACGATATTAGAATTTTGTCCAAGTGGGAGCTGAAAGTTTATGGACTTAAAATTAATAGTCGTGAGATAGGATCGAACTCGGGATCACAGGATTGCACACATAACGTAAAGGGTTAATTTATTTATTATATATATATATTTTATATATTTATTAAATCAAACCAAAGCTTAACTAACGATCGTTAATAAATAATAGTTAAGTTATAACGACCGTTATGGAATTAAATAGAAGCTAAAAGAAGAAGGAAAAATTACACAAACATCCCCTGTAGGAGGGTGTTAACCGCCGGCTTATAGAGGGGGCAAAGGGAAACTTTTGTTTCCTAATTTGTTATTACTTGGAAAGCAAGTTTGCCAAGCCTATATAAACAAACCCCTAGCCTCATAATTTTTCAATCCCTCTCTTTCTTTTTGCTCTTTGATCGCCGGCCCCACCTAACCCAATTAGGGTTTCGTTTGGTTTTCGATCTTGTCTATTTTATCTAGTCCTAGCCCCTCTCTAGGGTTGTTGGGTAGATATTCCATAAGCGTTGAAGCTCGGTTTGTTCGTGCTAGACTCACGGTTAACTCGCCGTATTACGTGTGTACAAGAGCGTGATATAATCTTCCTTTAGATTATATTCTTGGTAGTGTTCGTGATAAACTCTAGTTGTCGTTCGTTCCGTCGTCTTGTGGATCTTGCTAGGATAAAGGTATGTAACCCTAATCTTGATTAATATAATTGTGTTAAATTAATGATCTTGTTAATCGCTTCCGCTATGCGTTCTTTGATCCATATTAGGGTTTTAAATAATTGTTATGAACTCTATAAACCAACATAATTGAAGTTTGATCGGACCGAAAATCAGATAAGATCGGACTGACCTAGACCGGACCAGACTATTTCGGTCTGATCTCGGTCCGAAGTTTTAAACTAATTCGATTCTTGGTCTAATTCAATTCTAATCGATCTGATCCGATCTAAATCCGCCGCTCAATCTAGTGTGTGAAGTGTTATAATAAAGTCTAACAATGCAAAATGGAAGTCATATTGATGTGATGTTAACTAATGTTAGACTTGATGTTCAAAAAAAAAAAAAAAAAAAAACTAATGTTAGACTTAGATTTCTCGATTTCAAACTACCTATGTTAGGGTCTATAACAAAAGTTTTATTAAAGTTTTTTTTATATTCATTAGTCTTTTGGTTTTAAAATATTTTTTAAAAAATAAGTAACTTTATTTAAATACATGAGTTTTTAAAATTGTATTTTAAGCAAATAGTTTTTAAATAAAAAACTAATTTATGAAGCTTTTCAATTATTAAGAGTTGTTAAAAATATAAGTTACTGATATACCATTCAATGATGTTATAATTTTGTAAATATGTCACTTTTGATTATTTTACATTCTAATATTATACTAGTAAACAACTAAGTTCTTAAACACTTTTATCGAAAAATATACAGTTTGTAACTCATGTTAACAACTTTGCAATTAATAACTTATAACTTACAATTAACAGTTTATGATACAAATTACAATTAATTTTGCCAAATATAACTTCAGCCTCCTTTATGTTTTTTTTTGAGAACGCACTTTCCCATTTAACCCATGTGCAAGGATGGAACCAAGGTGGATCCTGGGGGTTTTAGGATACTCATGGATTTTTGTTATGTATTATTAAATTTGTTATAAAAAATTGATTTTTGTTGGATTTGTGTTAAATGTACTTGGCAGATTTTGGGATGACAATCAATCAATCATTGACTATATTTTCATACTGTACAAGATTGCTTTGTCGTCTTTTTGTGATTATACAAATACAAGAACGAAAGAGATCAAACATTAGAAACAAAAAGTCGTCATCAGCATTTTTAGCAAAATTAAGTTAGTCAATCAATCATTCTCAGTATCATTAATTATTGGAACTAGTTTGATTAATCAAACAATTACAACCAGATAGACTGGTAGACTATTCCCATCATATAAGTAATAGCATGGTAATTGTGCGTTGCGACGGCGGATACTTTGTAATATACTTTTGGCAAATTTTTATGTTTTTCTTACAACGAAATCATGAAAAACGATATTATAAGATTTGAGTATCTTTATGTAACAGTCTAGCTGAATTGATGGCGACTTCGGTTGCCGGTTGAATCTGTTTGCCCGGTTTGATTTTCATAATTATATACAACTGTCATTTTAAGTAGACATAATATGCACGTTTTTTTTGTAAAAATATGCTTTTAATTGTTGTACAACTTAAAAATATATTTGTATTTTAAAGTAATTGTTGTTTTAATTATATATTAAGTTGTATTAATTATATTTATTTTTAAGTGTGTATTAATTAGTATTAATATGAGTATAAATCACTTGTACCATGTGTTATTTTAATTGTAAAATATGGTGATAGGTAATTTAATTATAGAATTTAATGTAAATATGTTATAATTAAATGTTTGAAATTGATACTTTACTACGTTATCTTCTTTTACTTGTATTATATGTTATATTTATTGTAAAAAATGGTGATGAATTCCTTATGTTACAATTTTATGTTTCAAGTTTCTATTTTGGTTATATAAGTTTATTTTACTTATATCATGTGTTATTAATGTTATATGTTGAAAATTCAAGTATTCTATTAATAACATATTAAAATATTTTATAAGAGAGTTAAATTTGTTCAAAATTTTCTTTTGCCCCCGCATCTTATTTCCTGGTTCTCTTGCTCATTGCATTGCATGCCAATGATATTTAGATAAATTATATTCACTACTTAAGTAAGTTTTTTTTAACAAATTATCGTTTAAAATCGATAAGCTAAACCCACCTATCTATCGTGTAAAAAAATCGTAAAATTTATACTACCCATTATAAGTTTTACAAAAACTATACTTGATATCTATTTAGGCATCGCTTAAGCAGATATTTTGAACATGCACTTAGGCTAAACGGAGTAACAAAGAAGTCACTAGATGAGTTCGAAACTTACGCGTGTTATTGCTCTCAGTAGTGGACGTCTTAAAATATTGAACATTCTAAATTAATATTTCAGTTAAAAAATAGGTAAGAAATGTAAATTAATTTATTATATCATCCCCACTTGATGGTATTATTACAAACAATAAAAAAAATAAAAATTAATTAGTTAACGGTAAAGTTGTTATTGTGTAAAAAGGAATAGTGAGAAAGCTGAAAAATTTATGTTTTCATTAAACTGTGTCGCTGAACTATTATTATGGGACGGAGGGAATATTAATTACAAAATATTTTTTACTTAAATACTTTTTTCTTCGAAAAGATATATATACGTGTAACTGCTAAAAACAACAAATTCGGATACCATTAAGTTTTTTAATAAATATTACGTTTAGTGTAACAAACTATGAAATTAAAAAAAATTTCAAATTGTCAAAAATAACGAAATTAAAACGGCTCTAAAAATTGAAGAATTTTTATTTGAAACTATTTTCTATAAACTTTTTTTAGTGGTTCTTATTAAGATTTTTAATCGTTTAAATAAAAAATTAAATTTTTTATAATAATTATTTATTTGGTTTATACTTGTTTAAATAAAATAAAATAATATATATATAAAAATATACAAAATTTATATGAAAAATTATGAAATTTATATAAAAAGAGAAAAATTCGATTTTTTCTCGTTTAAATTGAAAATTTATAAATTTTAAAAAATTTATAATAAAATATTTATTGGGCTTTTACTTGTTTAAAATAGAAAAAATAAAAAATTATATATAACTTTTATAATTTTTTCTCGTTTAAAAATTAAAAAATTCAATTTTCACTCATTTAAATAAAAAATAAAAAAAACTTTAAAAATTTTCATAATAATATTTTTATAAATTCATTATACAATATATTGAAAAGAAGAAGAATGTAAGATAAATTCTTATTTTTATAAATTCTTATTTATGGCTTTTCGATTACATGTAATTTTGATTGAATCACATGTAATTTTATCAATATATTAAAATGTAGTCATTCATGTAAAATATATAAAACAAAATGGCTTCTTAATTACATGTAATTTTGTGTTCAATTACATGTAATTCGGTGATAATTACATGTGATTTTGCTTGCATTACATGTGATTCAAGCATTTTAAAACATTAACTTCTTCTAACAAACTCACTTTAGATGATCACATGTGATTTTGTTTGAATCACATGTAATTTTGTAAATATATAACAATGTCTGTTGTTATTCATGTAAAATATATAAAACAAATTGGCTTCTCGAATACATGTAATTTTGTTTGAATCACATGTAATTCTGCTTGAATTACATGTAATTCTGCTTGAATTACATGTAATTCTGCTTGAATCACATGTAATTTTATCAATATATTAAAATGTAGTCATTCATGTAAAATATATAAAACAAAATGGCTTCTTAATTACATGTAATTTTGTGTTGAATTACATGTAATTTGGTGATAATTACATGTGATTTTGCTTGCATTACATGTGATTCAAGCATTTTAAAACATTAACTTCTTCTAACAAACCCACTTTAGATGATCACATGTGATTTTGTTTGAATCACATGTAATTTTGTAAATATATAACAATGTCTGTTGTTATTCATGTAAAATATATAAAACAAATTGGCTTCTCGAATACATGTAATTTTGTTTGAATCACATGTAATTCTGCTTGAATTACATGTAATTCTGCTTGAATCACATGTAATTTTATCAATATATTAAAATGTAGTCATTCATGTAAAATATATAAAACAAATGACTTCTTAATTACATGTAATTTTGTGTTGAATTACATGTAATTTTGTGTTGAATTACATGTAATTCGGTGATAATTACATGTGATTTTACTTGCATTACATGTGATTCAAGCATTTTAAAACATTAACTTCTTCTAACAAACCCACTTTAGATTATCACATGTGATTTTGTTTGAATCACATGTAATTTTGTAAATATATAACAATGTCTGTTGTTATTCATGTAAAATATATAAAACAAATTGGCTTCTCGAATACATGTAATTTTGTTTGAATCACATGTAATTCTGCTTGAATTACATGTAATTCTGCTTGAATTACATGTAATTCTGCTTGAATTACAAGTGATTGGGTGATAAGTACATGTGATTTAAGCATTTCGAAACTTTAACTTCTTCTAACAAACCCAATTTAGATGAATCACATGTGATTATGTTTGAATCACATGTAACTCTGTCAATATATTATAATGTTTCTTGTCATTTTTGTAAAAATATAAAACAAATTGTCTTTTAAATTACATGTGATTTTGTTTGACTCACATGTAATTATGCATTGCATGTGATTCGGTGATAATTACATGTGATTTAGCTTGCATTTCATGTGATTCAAGTATTTCGAAACCTTGCCTTCTTCTAACAAATCAACTTTTAGATGAATCACATGTGATTTTCTTTGAATCATGTGTAATTATATCAATATATTAAAATGTTCATTATCATTCATGTAAAATATATCAAACAAATGGCTTCTGAATTACATGTAATTCTGTTTGAATTACATGTGATTCACTCATAATTACATGTGACTCAGTGATAACTTTCGTACAAATTACTTGTGAATCTGTCAAAATTACATGTGATTTTTGTTTTTTAATAACCAAAACAAATAGATAGCAAAATTCGGTACAAAAAAGATGTGTTGTGGTTAGAAAACATAAAGCTTGTTGATCTACGTTTTTAACAAATTTTATTTTAATACTTTTGTGGTACCAAAAATATCTTCATTGGAACTATCTAACTACCATTCCAAATACTCTATATTTACATTCTTTGGTTGTCCTCCAATCATACGTTGGTTGTATCATTCTCAAAAAAGAGAACGAGTACTCTTTGTATTCTTGGATAACAATACCATCAACTTTAATGGCTAGCGCATATGTATAGCATTTCCTGTGTATATTTTTCTCTATAAAAAAATTGTGTACGACGAGTTGACTATGGTAAGATGGCAGATCCACGATGGATCAGCGTTAGATCTGGTGGATCAATGGTGACATGTGATATTTGTGATTTTCCGGTGATCGACTGTGATACCTATGATTTTTCGACGAGCTGGTGTTTGTTTTTGTGTTTTTGAGATGGTGGTGGGGTTTGTGTGTGTTGTTTGTGAGAGAGAAACTGAGAAAAAAATATGAGGGTATGTTAGATATATTTGGATTCTAATATAATGGGATATTTGATCATAACCGTTGGATAAGATTAAAATAGATGGACACGATCATATCTTTTATTCTTTAATTGGTGCATTTTCTTTGTTGATCTCATCTCGGTTGGGCAAAATGAACTCAAAAATTAAACCGAATCAACAAATCGAACCAAGCAAATTCAGTTCGGTTTTCGATTTTAGATATATAGCTCTGTTCGGTTCGGTTAGGCTCAAAACCACACTAAATTGGTTGAACCACATAAACCGAACCTAACTGAACCGATTATAACCGGTTTGGTTTCGGTTCTTATATATGTAAATCAGTTCGGTTCTCGATTTGATTTTTTTAAGAATTCCATTTTATTTTCGGTTCAGTTTAATTCGGATCGAATGGATTGCGACCTCATGCTCAACCTTAAGTTAAAGTATATACAATCGACTCAAGATTGTCATTGAGCCAAAGCTTTGAGATCTATAGTCGAGTTGGAGTCGAGCTAAAACCAATATAGAAGATATGATTATTTTTTTTTACATTTGGAAACGAGTCATGTGATGATTCATTCCACTCCCGACATATTGCATGGATAGTGTGAAGTAAAGGTGAGTTTTTGGATCGTGGGACTGAATTGGACTGGGAAATTACTCGGATCGACTCGGATTAGATCGAATAAATTCGGTTCGGTCTTTGGTCCGTAATTTTGAACCATTTTGGTCTTCGATTCAGTCTTACAAAAAAATTATTTATTTTGTCTAATTGAAGTCCGATCAGACCGAAAATCAGACAAGATTAGACTGACCCAGACCGGGTCGGACCGGACCGGACCATTTCGGTCTGATCTCGGTCCAAGGTTTTAAACTAATTCAATTCTCGGTCTAATTCAATTCTAATCGATCCGACCCGATCTAAATCCGCCGCTCAACCTAGTGTGTGAAGTGTTAACTAAAGTCTAACAATGCAAAATGAAAGTCATATTGATGTGATGTTAACTAATGTTGACTTAGATTTCTCGATTTCAAACTACCAATGCTAGGGTCTATAGCAAAAGTTCTATTAAATTTTTTTTTTATATTCATTAGTTTTTTGGTTTTAAAATATTTTTTTTAAAATAAGTAACTTTATTTAAATACATGAGTTTTTAAATTTTTTTAAGAAAATAGCTTTTAAACAAAAAGCTAATTTATGAAACTTTTCAATTATTAAGAATTGTTAAAAATGTAAATTATTGATATACTCTTCAATGATATTATAATTTTTTAAATATGTCAGTTTTGGTTATTTTACATTCTAATATTATACTACTCCCTCCGTCCCAAAATTATTGTCCTCCGGCAAAAAATACACAGATTAAGAAAAGTGCATTTATTACAGCTTTCTCTTTCTTACTTTTTGACAGAATGACGATCTTACCCTTAACTAATTAATTAGAGTCTTCTTTAAATTTTGTAATATTAATTTCAAAGAAGGGTAATATAGTAAACTTGACCAAACATCCCTACCTATTTTTAGTAGTGGACAATTAAATTGGGACATCCCAAAATGGAAACATGGACAATAAAAATGGGACGGAGGGAGTACTAAACAACTAATTTCTTAAATACTTTTATCGAAAAATATACAGTTTGTAACTCATGTTAACAACATTGTAATTAATAACTTACAACTTATAGTTAACAGTTTACGATACAAATTACAATTAATTTTGCCAAATATAAATTCAGCATCCTTTATGTTTTTTTTGAGAACGCACTTTCCCATTTAACCCATGTGCAAGGATGGAACCAAGGTGGATCCTGGGAGTTTTAGGATACTTATGAATTTTTGTTTGGTATTATTAAATTTGTTATAAAAAATTAATTTTTGTTAGATTTGTATTAAATGCACTTGCCAGATTTTGGGATAACAATCAATCAATCACTAACTATATTTTCGTACTGTACAAGATTGCTTGGTCGTCTTTTTGTGATTATACAAATACAAGAACGAAAGAAATCAAACATTAGAAACAAAAAGTCGTCATCAGCATTTTTAGCAAAATTAAGTTAGTCAATCAATCATTCTCAGTATCATTAATTATTGGAACTAGTTTGATTAATCAAACAATTACAACCAGATAGACTGGTAGACTATTCCCATCATATAAGTAATAGCATGGTAATTGTGCGTTGCGACGGCGATACTTTGTAATATACTTTTGGCAAATTTTTATGTTTTCCTTACAACGAAATCATGAAAAACGATATTATAAGATTTGAGTATCTTTATGTAACAGTCTAGCTGAATTGATGGCGACTTCGGTTGCCGGTTGAATCTGTTTGCCCGGTTTGATTTTCATAACTATATACAACTGTCATTTTAAATAGACATAAAATGCACGTGTTTTTTTGTAAAAATATGCTTTTAATTGTTATACAACTTAAATATATATACTTGTATTTTAAAGTAATTATTGTTTTAATTATATATTAAGTTGTATTAATAATATTTAATTTTTAAGTGTGTATTAATTATTATGTATTAACTAGTATGAATATGAGTATAAATCACTTGTACCATATGTTATTTTAATTGTAAAATTGGGTGATAGGGTAATTTAATTATACAATCTAATGTAAATATGTTATAATTAAATGTTTGAGATTGCTACTTTACTACGTTAGCTTCTTTTGCTTGTATTATATGTTATATTTATTGTAAAAAATAGTGATGAATTTCCTTTGTTACAATTTTATATTTCAAGTTTCTATTTTGGTTATATAAGTTTTTTTTTTGCTTGTATCATGTGTTATTAATGTTATATGTTGAAAATTCAAGTATTTTATTAATAATTTATTAAAATATTTTATAAGGGAGTTAAATTCGTTTGAAATTTTTTTTTGCCCCCGCATCTTATGTCCTGGTTCTCTCACTGATTGATTGCATGCCAATGATATTTAGATAGATTATATTCACCACTTAAGTAAGTTTTTTTTTAACAAATTATCGTTTAAAATCGATAAGCTAAACCCACCTATCTGTCGTGTAAAAAAATCGTAAAATTTATACTACCCATTATATGTTTTACAAAAACTATACTTGATGTCTATGTTAGGCATCACTTAAGCTGATATTTTGAACATGCACTTAGGCTAAACGGAGTAACAAAGAAGTCACGAGGTGAGTTTGAAACTTACGTGTGGGTTATTGCTCTCAGTAGTGGATGTCTCAAAATTTTAGACGTCCTAAATTAATAGTTCAGTTAAAAAATAGATAAGAAATGCAAATTAAGTTTATTATATCATCCTCACTTGATGGTATTATTACAAACAATAAAAAAGTTGTAAATTAATTAGTTTACGGTAAAATTGTTATTGTGTAAAAAGGAAGAGTGAGAAAGCTGAAAATTTTATGTTTTCATTAAACTGTGTGTTTTTTGTCGCTGAACTATTATTATGGGACGGAGGGAATATTAATTACAAAATATTTTTTACGTAAATACTTTTTTCTTCGAAAAGGTATATATACTGTAACTGCTAAAAACAACAAATTCGGATACCATTAAGTTTTTTCATTCACTAATGGGATATATTATATTTTTTTAATAAATATTACGTTTAGTGTAACAAACTAAGAAATTAAAAAAAAATTCAAATTGTCAAAAATAACGAAATTGAAATGGCTCTAAAAGAATGAAGAATTTTTTTTGAAATTATTGTTTATAAAAAATTTCTATAGTGGTTTTTATTAAGATTTTTTCTCGTTTAAACAAAAAATTAATTTTTTTTATAATAATTGTTTGTTTGGTTTATACTCGTTTCAATAAAATAAAATAAAATATATATAAAAATATACAAAATTTATAAAAAAAATTATGAAATTTATACAACAAGAGAAAAATTCAATTTTTTCTCGTTTAAATAGATAATTTATAAATTTCAACAAATTTATAATAAAATATTTATTGGGCTTTTACTTGTATAAAATAGAAAAAATAAAAATTATAAAAAATCATATATAATTTTTTCTCATTTAAATAAAAAATTAAAAAAACTTTAAAAATTTTCATAATAATATTTTTATAAATTCATTATACAATACTAGACGATTACCCGCGCATAGCAGCGGAATTACTTAACGACATATAATTAATGATATGTTAATTGATTCGGTGGTCGAACTCGTGACCCAATAATTGCCTAGCGATCGATACTGACTCGTCCAGGTTGAATCGGTAGGCGAGCCTGTTCTCAGTGGTGGAACCCGTGTCTCGATGGTTGAACCCGTGACCCGATGACTTGACAGTATTGACCCGGTGGCTCGACAGGATTAACCCGGTTGTCGAACCCGTGACCCGGTGACTAGATCAGGTTAACCCGATGATCGAACCCGTGACTAAAAAAGATTGACCCGATGGTGGAACCCGTTACCCTGTGACTCAATCGGGTTGGTCCGATGGTTGATCCGTGACCCGATGACTCGACCGAGTTGACATGTTGGTCGAATTCGTGACCAAGTTACTCGACCGAATTAATCCGGTGATCAAACCCGTGACCCGATAACTTATGCAATTGTTTATAGTTTAGTTTTTCAACATTTCCTATTATATTCAATTGTATGTATTTAATTTTTCAACAATTTCATAATTAAGTAATTTTTAAACATTCAAGATGTTCATGGTTTTTCCTTTTATAAATATTGAAAAGAAGAATGTAAGATGTAATAAAAAAAACAATATTTCCCGCCAACAAACAAAAAAAGATAAGTACTTTCCTTTTACCAGATCATTTACTTCTTATTTCCTAAATCTACTTCAAGAAAAACTTGTACAATATGCATAAAAATATATACATATATGAATTATAATATAAATAATTAAATTTAGAAAGAATGAGTAAAGGTGAGTTGACTTATGATGATGATGAGTTTGACTATAAACAATTCAAACATTCTTCAACCGGCCGGCTGGCCGGCCTTGCAAGCCGGCTTATTTATCTCTCTCCATAATCACATAATTTTTATAACTTTTGATTTTATAAAATTTGATTTGATTATGAAAGTGTAATCATCGGTTTCCTTACTGTAAGTTTTTATATATATATTTTTATCATTTTGTTTAGTGTGTGTTTAAGTTTTACTTATTTCGGTTTATATTTCATAAGTCTTAATTTTGTGGCTTATATTGAGATTTATGAGCTTATATAAGTTTATTATATCATCATAAACTTTTGTAAGCCGATAAGCCACAAAATTGAGGCTTTTCGGGGCTGTTTGTTTTAGCTTATATAATGTTACGCATGCATATCTATCATTTATTTAGGATATATCTTTGTGTTTTATATTTATTTGTTCAGTATCTTTTATGTTTATCGTTTATCTTTGTGTTTATCACACAACTAGTATTTAAGGTTTCATTATGTAATCATTTTATCAAGTCAATCAATCAAGTTAAAAGTAAAGTAACTCTCTGGTCTTCTTGTCTAAAGTTCTTATGGAGCAAGCACTCGCTTGAAGTGGTGCTATCTATCCCGATACACCCTAACCGGGTCGTATCAATTGGTGCTTTCATTGAGAGCCCTCAATTCGTTGGGGGATTTTTGATCTAAGATTCCAATTAAAAAAAAAAAAAAAAAAAAAAAAAAACGTTTACTGTTCATATCGGAAGTTACTGTTCATCAGGAGGAGTTACCGTTCATCCAGCTACTGTTCATCCGGTACACTGTTCATCGGAAGTACTGTTCATCAAGGTTACTGTTCATCCGGGGTACTGTTCATCGGCTACTGTTCATCCGGTACTATTCATCAGAAAAAAATTTATTTTTATTTTTTTTTTCGATTTGTTGTTATGGCATCGAACACTAGCGATCGGGATGCGTTATCTAAACTCTTGCAAATGGGTACGGTGGTCGAATATCAAAGTGAGTTTAAGTATCTTATAACTCGCGTAACGGGTATCTCTGAAAGTTTACTTGCCTCGTTTTATATATCTGGACTTAAAGTGAAGTTGCAGCTAGAATTGTTGAGGTCGTACTCGAAACCTACAACGTTAGGAGAAGCTTTCTATTTAGCTCGTATAGTAGAGGCTCGTCTTGATGCAATTGTAGAGGAAGAGCAGACTACTAAGAAAACGGTTGATTCTTTTACAACACCAGAAGTTGAACTTGAAGTTGCAACTAAAGTGGCACCCGACATTGCACTCGAAGCTACACCAGAAGTTATGGGGAATATTACATCCGAACCTAATAAGGAACCCATTGAGCTTGTGGTTAGTGAATCACATCTTGTTGATAAATCGCCTAAGAGGGTTACGTGGTTTGTTTCATCTGAACGGAAAGACTGTAGAACAGGAGTCCAAATAGCGTTACTACTCGAGTCAAGTAACATGTTGAAGGAGAGTCTGCAAATGCTTAGGAGACGTCTCAAAATTTGGGATCCGGGAATCAAGAGTGTTTTTCAAGACTCACCTTGAGGGCAAGGTGAATTCGAAGGAGTGAGGAATGTTACGCATGCATATCTATCATTTATTTAGGATATATCTTTGTGTTTTATATTTATTTGTTCAGTATCTTTTATGTTTATCGTTTATCTTTGTGTTTATCACACAACTAGTATTTAAGGTTTCATTATGTAATCATTTTATCAAGTCAATCAATCAAGTTAAAAGTAAAGTAACTCTCTGGTCTTCTTGTCTAAAGTTCTTATGGAGCAAGCACTCGCTTGAAGTGGTGCTATCTATCCCGATACACCCTAACCGGGTCGTATCATATAACGTAAGCTTATTTCGGCTTATATAACATAAGCCTCAATTTTGTGGCTTATTTGGAGACTTGTGGGCTTATCTAAGTAATAAACTTATATAAGCCCATAAGTCACCAATAAGCTTAAAAAATTAGTGTTTTATGAAATATAAGGCGGCATATGGCTTATTTTCGGTTTATAATATAAACTCTAATTTTGTGGCTTATATTGAGACTTAGGGGCCTATATAAGTTTATCATTGATATAATAAACTTATATAAGCTCATAAATCCCCAAATAAGCCACAAAATTGGGGCTTATAGTTTATAAGCCCCAAGTGTGTGGCTTATTTTGAGACTTATGGGCTTATATAAGTTTATCATTATATATGCCCATAACTCTCCAGATAAGCCACAAAAATTGAGACTTATGAAATATAAGCCGAAATCAGGCAAACACCCCCTAAGCCTCAATTTTGTGGCTTATTTGGGGATCTATGACTTGAAGTTAGGCTTATGTTATATAATCCATTTATGGCTTATATATAAGCTTATAAGCCCAAATTTAGTGTTTGGTTTATCAAAATTAATAAGTTAAATGACAAAAAAGTCTATGAGTATTAAATAGTGTAGTTATTAAACGTGGGGTATAAAAGTCTTTTTATATGCTATTGTTATATAAGCCAACCCTTTGTTATAAAAGCCATAATTTTATGGCTTACCAAAACACCCACATATAAGCTTCTAACCCCACTTATATAAGCTTAACCAAACACTTGGTTTCGGCTTATAAGCTTATATAAGCTAATAAGCTTATAAGCCCACTATATAAGCTAAAGCAAACACCCCCTTATGAAATATAAGCCGAAAATAAGCCTGATTTCGGCTTATATTTCATAAGTCCCAGTTTTTGTGGCTAGTCTGGAGACTTGTGGGCTTCTATAAGTTTATCATGATATAATAAACTTATATAAGTCTACAAGTCTCAAAATAAGCCATAAAAATTGGGACTTATGAAATATAAGCCGAAAACAAGCATGATTTCGGCTTATATTTCATAAGTCCCAATTTTTATGGCTTATCTGGAGAGTTATGGGCATATATAATGATAAACTTATATAAGCCCATAAGTCTCAAAATAAGCCACACACTTGGGGCTTATAAACTATAGGCCGAAATGGGCTTACGTTATATAAGTCGAAACAAATACCACCGAAGGTTTTAAAACTTTTTGGCTTACATAAGTTTGTTACGTCCGGAAAGTTTTAAAATAAGCCACAAAAAGTTGAGCTTATGAAACACAAGCCCAAAACCAAATAAGCCATAAGTCGGCTATATAAGCTAATAACAAACTTCACCTATATGTAATAGACTGCTTTCAAGACTATTAGTTAGATAGTTTTGTTTACAGTTTCTTATTTGTTTGATGAGCATTAAGTAACTAATGTTTTCGTTACTAATTTACTCGATAATCTAGTGGAATTTAGATTTAACAAACTGATATACTCGATATACAAAACAAACTTGAAAGGTTATGCTTAACTAAAATTGACTGATACTTATCTGAATTTTGACGCGTATATTTCATAATTATTCACCAGCAATTCTCATTATCTTACTTGAAATTTTGAAAAGATGTATTCATTTCTAATGTGAAATTTAGAACAGTTGACCTCTAAAGTCAAACTGTACCTTCGGTTTGGATGAGACTGAGACGGACTAGAAGTAGTAGCACGTGGTTTCAGTTTTTCGGTAGAGTTAGAGTGGTTTAAGGATGTGTAAATTTGTGGTGATTCTTATTTCCTTGATCATGGCTTACGCACTATAGGTTTCAATGGACCAAGACGATGTAGCGACATCCTTAATCACCATAATTGGTGATTTCATCCAAGACCGGTTGCTCGATCACAGACAACGAGCTCTACAGAAGGAACAATGTGGCGAGAGATTAGCAGCAGAAGACGAAACCAGCAAAAAAGGGACAGAAGTTAGATACTCCGATCAAGCAGTCTTAGCAAACTTAGATTGGGGTATGGATGCTCTTGAAGAAGCAATTAATACATCTAATACCGAAACTAAAATGGCACGGCTCGATCACGCAGAAAAAATGCTGCAAGTCTGTGCTATGTTAAATTCTAGTGATAAAACCGCGGGTGTCCCTAATTTTTATTTATCCGCTTGGGCTCATCTTAACCTTGCGTATTTATGGAAGTTAAGAAACAATGTCACAAACGCGGTTCTTCATGTTCTTGAGATGTTTTCTGTTGACCCGTTTTTCTCACGGATTGATTTTGCTCCTGAGATTTGGAAAACATTGTTTTTACCACACATGAGTTCAATAGTCGGGTGGTACTCCGAGGAAAGACATAGGATTATGATGAACATGATTCCAGATTCAGCTGATTTGTCGTTTACTGCAGACTTCGATCAGTATTTTAACGAATCTTTGGTGCTTTCCATGAGGCCAGATCAGGCTGAGAAGCTGCAAAACTTGGAAAAACAATACGGGCAATCGTTAGATGAGAATACTAGGAATTACGCGAATTATTTTATAGATTGTGTAAACTATGATCCAGAAACTAACAAAAAGGTGATTCCTATGATGCCGATTGCTGAGCCTCCTATGACTCCGTTACATGAGGTGAGCCGGAAAATTCCTGATTATGTGAGGTTCGGTCCCATATTGCCCAAAAGTGCAGGTTTCTCTCCAAAGGCCAAGACAAATGCAAGAGAAGCATCCAGGTTTGATCTTCGACATCTTTTTACGCTATAGTTACTTCGCTTTTGAGTATCATTTCTCTTCTAATTTGACATATGTAATTTTGTATAGTACAAGCGGAACTGGGATTGCGTATGAGAACCTAGACGATTCTGCTGTATGGGATATACACGTAAGAGGATCAACATCTCAGTTGCACTTTAGAAGTTATTAGTTTATTAAGTGAACATAAGACTTTATATTACTGTTTTTTATTTTCAGGAGGGAATTCCGGAAGAAAATGATGAATCTGACTATGAACCCGACAAAGATTATAGAAACATAAACACATTGAGAGAGAAAGATCATTCGCCTTCTCCTAGAGCATTCTCTCCTGCAGTATCAGCTAAATCCTCCCCAAAAGTCCCGTCTCCGAAACAAGATGGAAATGATAAGATGCAATCTCCTATGAGCCGACGGGTTAATCGAGCAACAGATTATAAAGTTAATACTTCTCTACCTAGTTCACCGCTATTACACCAAGATTCCAGTACTAGCTCAGCGGACTCGGATAATGAATCTAGAGTAAGTTTTCTAAGTTATGGCTTACCAAAACCTTATTACTGTCTATGACTAAAGGGGTGTTTGGATGTGCATTTTGGACGTGATTATTCAGAAGGCTTGTTACTTTTTTGAATAAACAGAAAGCAGGATTGGTTGTCCGTTGCCCAGCCATTAAAAACTTGTAACTTCAAATCGCACTACCACGATCAGTTACAAAACGCAAATCCAATACCTATAAAGTTATGATCGTTTTTGTTGGCTTATTACTAATTGTATGTTTGATACTTGGGAGCAGCATAAAAGTGTAAGGAGGCCAGTCAGTCATGGACGAAGTGCCAGTAATGCAAGTCCGAAGAGCCAAGCACCAGAAAAGAGGTAGATTCTGTCCCATAGATTAACGGTTCTTTTTCTCATACTAATTTTAAGTTTATCTAATAGCAGAAGCCCGAACTTTGGCTCTCCTCAGTTTTCTGAGAGGTCTACACAATCAAGACCACCAAAAGATTTTGTCTGCCCGATCACTAGCCATGTTTTTAGTGATCCAGTAACTCTAGAAACGGGTCAAACATATGAACGGAAAGCCATTGAAGAATGGATGAAACGAGGAAATACAACATGTCCAATCACAAGACAACTACTTTCCGCCAATTCACTTCCGAAAACAAATTACGTATTAAAGAGACTTATCTCATCTTGGAAGGAACAGCATGCAGATCAAGCACAAGACTTGTCATATCCCGAGACACCAATGAGTTCTTATGGAAGCCCGTCATCTAGACAAATCCAATCAAGAACATCAGTTCTTAATGATCATAACTCCAGCAATTATAAGCCTCAAAGATTCATGCAAGCTACAGTCGCAACATCACCAACGAGTGTCATATCTCAAGCTGCTATTGAATCAATCATCAGTGGCTTACAACCTTATATTACATCACTTTGTACTTCAGAGGATTTGAAAGAATGTGAAGACGCAGTTTTGACTATTTCTAAAATGTGGAAGGAATCAAATGGTGACCCATCGGTCCACGCGGTTTTAGCAACGGATACGATAGTGAATGGTTTCATTGATGTACTTTCAGCTTCTTTAAGCCGGGAAGTTCTTAGAACAGCTGTTTACATTTTATCTGAGTTACTAATAGCTGATGACAGAATCAGAGAGATATTAACAAACGTCGATCTCGAATTCTTAACTGCTTTGCTGAAAAACGGTCTTGCTGAGGCTTCGGTTCTTATATACCTCTTGAAACCTACATTCTCTCAGCTCTCCGAGTATAACTTAATACCATATTTTATTCAAAATATATGTAGCAAAAGTGATAATTCGAAGGATCTTGAATTGGTGATGAGTCCCAAGGATGCTGCTATAGAGTTGGTAGCGCAGGTTTTAATTGAAGGAGATGAAAATAGTAGGTCTTCGAATGCTTTGACCATTATGTCAGTCAATGCAGTTCCGTCATTAGTCAAGTGTTTGGACAGAGTGGATACCCGGCAGTCGATTATGTATATCTTACTTTGCTGCATCCAGGCAGATAAAAGTTGCAGGAACATAATAGCAACTAATATTGACTTGTGCCCTGTTCTCGAACTATTTCATACGGGAAATGAGTATGTGAGGGGATTGTGCATTGAATTTCTTTGGGAGTTGATTCAGTTGAACAGGTATTTACCATCTTTTACATGTACCGTGAATATTTCTGCATGAAACGATTCATAAGTACTAATCTTGTTAGGTTGTTTCAGGAGGACATTATGCAATCAGATTTTGCAATTAATCAAAGATGAAGGAGCATTTAGCACAATGCACACCCTTCTCGTCTATCTACAAAATGCTCCCATGGAGCAGCAACCTGTCATTGCTTCCCTCCTTCTTCAGCTTGATCTTCTGGTTAGCTACAAGTCATCTGTGTCGCATTTCATTAATTATTCTATAAAGAAAGGGCTGCAGCTTGAGTCATCTGTGTAGACTGTGCAGCTAAAAAAGTTGGCAGATTGGGCGGGTTGGGTTACAGGCGGAGACGGTTTTCAGTCAAAACGCCTAACTTTTTATGGTTGGGTTGGCCCGAATCACTTTTTGTCCCATATTTAAAAATATCTATAAATAATATAAATAGTTTTAACTTTTATGTATTAAATGTGGTTTCGAAACTTGTTGTATCTTACGTATAACATATTTATATGAATATTTCGAATAATATCATGTTGGAGGTTTTATGCATGGATTTTGATCCGTTTTGCTCATTTGAATGACTTGGTTTAGCTATGTCGTTTTACCAGCTTAACCCGTTGGTGATAAAACTTAACTTGAATCGTGCCACATCTAATCTGTTATATATGATTAAAATATTCGTATGTGCAGGTTGAGCCTAGGAAAATGAGCATTTATCGAGAGGAAGCAATAGAGACGCTTATTGAATCACTCCAGAAAAAGGATTTCCCACAATCGCAACTTACAGCGCTTGATGCCTTGTCATCTCTTTCAGGGCATCTTAGTGCCTCGGGCAAGTCTCTTACAGAAGCTTGGTTGCTTAAGCTGGCAGGATTCGATCAACCTTATGAAGATTTTGTGAACAAAGAAAATCTGGAAATGAATGAGAAAATGGTTCATACTTGTTCCTTTTACACATAATGATATATTTCGCATTTACATATCGCAATGCCAAACACCCCCATTAGCAGCTTATCAGTTTAGCTTCTACTTAGCATCTACTTGATTTTAGGACAAAGAGGAGGAGATAACTGCAGCTGATTGGGAGAAAAGGATAGCTTATGTACTTTGCAATCACGAGAAGGGTAGAATATTCAAAGCTTTAGAAGAATGTCTAAAGAGCAACTCTATAGATATGACAAAGAAGTGCCTTGCCACTGCCACATGGCTCGTTTACATGCTTTACAATCTTCCCGACACAGGTGTTAGAGAAGCTGCTCGCAAGGCTTTGCTTGATCAGTTTATTTCCATACTGCAATCGTCTAAGAATATTGAGCAAAAGATCTTGGCAACAGTCGCTCTCAGAAGCTTCATTAGTGATCCAGGTATGATCAGTCTCTAGCAACATCAAGGTCACAATATCAACCCAATCCGCCTGACCCGTATATAACTCGTATATTTTTGTTCAGGTGCATTTGTTGAACTTGGTAGCTATGCTAAATGCATGTACAAAACCTTGAAAAAGCTTAAGCGGAGCTCTGTGGTAGTCAATGACATAATGAAAACTTTGATGAATTTGCCATCTGTCAATGCAGTGAGTGTGGATCTTTCGATGTGTGTAATTAAACACGTGCACACTTTATATGTATATTTTTCCTAACTCTATGAGTTGCAGGCAGATATGTGGTCCTCTTCAGAAGGGCTCGAGTTGGATGCATCTATGAATGGGGAGGTGCTATCTTTGCTTAACGTAAAAGGTCGAGTGATCAGTAGCCATTCTGATGGAACCATCAAGGTTTGGACTTAAATCTGAACCTACATTAAGGTCTTAGCGGGCTGTGAATGATCGGTATTCGTTTCATTTTTAGGTATGGGATACTAGTAAAAAGGCAATGCGGTTAATTCAGGAGGTCCGTGAACATGCAAAGGCTGTCACATGCCTCTATGTTCCACCTTCAAGCGATAAGCTTTATAGTGGCTCCTTGGACAAAACAATTCGGGTATGCCTTTCATTTCTTTTTATATTACTTTTATCAGAAAGTTTGACCCGGTCATGGATCAAACAGGCTGAAAGTTGATAATGATTCTTCTGCTCGTTAACAGATATGGGTAGTCAAACCAGAAGGAATTCATTGTATTCAGGCTCATGACGTTAAGGAGGCGGTCCATGGTTTAACAGCTGATACCAATTTTGCATATTATTTCTCTCAAAGTGCCGGAGTTAAGGTTCGATCTGTCAAGCGAGACATACTTGAAAAAATTCATAGCAACAAAAAGCGAAGTAAAAAAATACTGAGAAAACTAAACTTCTACAGGTTTATAGCTGGTCGGGAGTTACTAAGAACCTAAACATCAAACAAACAGTCAAGAGCCTTGCCTTGATCGGCAATAAGCTATACTGTGGATGCAGTGGTTTCAGCATACAGGTAAGCGTTTATCTATGCCATTTCAAACGTCACATATATTTTTGTGTAATCATAGTTAATTTATCATTGACGTGAAATTATTATCAAATCATCCCAGGAAGTGGATTTGCGAAAAAACACATCAACCACTTTCTACTCAGGAGCAAGAAAATTGTTGGGTAAACAATCGATAAATTCGTTACATATTCAAGACAATCTTCTCTTTGTGGGTGGTACATCAATCGATGGAACGGCGGGAAAGGTATTACATTATCAAGTTTTTAACTACCAAAATGGCGGCAAGATGACATGTTATTATTTAAAAACTAATATTGGAATGTTGCAGGTATTCTCTCTATCGAGCAGAGCTGTGACAGGATCTTTACAAACGGGATTCGATATTCAGTTATTGTCTGTTAACAATGACTTCATATTTGGAGCTACAAAAAGCGGGACAATCGAGGTGTGGTTGAAAGAAAGGTTAACTAAAGTTGCTTCCATAAAAAATGCGAAAATCACATCATTGGCATCAGATGCTGATGGCGAAATGCTATTTGCTGGCTCTTCTGATGGCAGAATACAGGTTAATATCACTTGTTAGATTACTACTTTCATAGAAACTTAAAATTGCAACATATTTCTTATCGAATGGTTAAAAAAAGGTTTTTGATCAACCCGACCCGTTTTGACTTGTTCACATCAAGGGTATTTTGCTTTTAGGTTAAGCGCACAAATTTTGACCACGACTAACATTACTTTTTCTGTTGATTTCAGACATGGGATTTAGATTGAAGATTTGTGACAACGAAGAGATACATATGTGATTCGACATGGATTTGGTTGCACGAACTCATACATACTCTAGCTTACTATTTATAGTTAACGGCGTCACCACTTATAGTAAATACTCTACCATTCATGCGCTATGTTTAATACAGTATCAGGAAACATCCATTATTTTTTATAGAAAGTACATTATTCGATTTCTATTTGGGGCGTTGAAGTTTGTATGCATCCACAAAAAGTATCAAAATGCTCGGACCTCGTGTTTTAAAAAGACTAAAATGATCAAAGTTGTCGACACCCTAACTCCCTGACTCGCTAGTAACCGAGCTGTCTTAGATTTCTACTTGTCTAACTTTAGAAACTCTGAGCATTTATCGCAGTTTTTGAGAGTTTGTATCTTTCTGTCACTGGAAACAGACGCAAATAGAAATCGGACCACTTGGCTTCTTGTATCGCAACTCAGTTGTGCGTAACTGCGTAAAGTCTATTGTCCTGTAATTTCTGGTTGATAACGAACTTAGGATATGTTCGCGAGAGACCATTTTGGTTATTTTCCAAAAATAGAAATCCAGCAGTTAGAACCATAGAAATAACCTCTCCACCATCAACCTCCTATACCAACGGTCAAACCAGAACTTTCATCATATAAGCACAAACACCCTGAATTCATCATCACAATCTCGAAAAAAGTTAAAAATAAAAATGAGAGAAATTTTGAACATTCAAGGTGGCCAATGTGGCAATCAAATTGGTGCCAAATTCTGGGAAGTAATCTGTGATGAGCATGGTATTGATGCAACCGGACAGTATACTGGGACAACGGCCGATCTTCAACTTGAACGTATTAACGTTTACTATAATGAAGCATCGGGTGGGCGTTATGTACCACGTGCTGTCCTTATGGATCTTGAGCCTGGTACTATGGATAGTATTAGGTCCGGTCCTTATGGGCAAATTTTTAGGCCGGATAATTTTGTGTTTGGGCAGTCGGGTGCTGGGAATAATTGGGCGAAGGGGCATTATACGGAAGGTGCTGAGTTGATTGATTCGGTTCTTGATGTTGTGAGGAAAGAGGCTGAGAACTGTGATGCTTTGCAGGGTATGTTATAACACGGATGTCGAACATCCGGTTACAAAGAATATTTTATCAAAATCATCCGTTTATAACAATGCTGAATCTTATGCTTATGATTTTCTTTGAAACGATACATACATGTATAAGAATGTTTGAACATTTACATCCGTTGTAATAATTTGAGAATTATTAAGACGCAATGATTGAATATAATACCTACATCGTGTTTGTTATTGCCACAGGTTTTCAAGTATGCCACTCGCTTGGAGGAGGAACAGGGTCGGGAATGGGAACACTCTTGATTTCAAAGATACGAGAGGAATACCCCGACAGGATGATGCTTACATTCTCAGTTTTCCCTTCACCTAAGGTTTCTGATACAGTCGTTGAGCCCTATAACGCAACACTCTCTGTCCACCAATTGGTTGAAAATGCTGATGAATGTGCTGTCCTCGATAATGAGGCGCTTTACGACATTTGTTTCAGGACTTTGAAGCTCACCACACCAAGTTGTAAGTATACATTATAACATTAACTTCTTAGGGTTATTTGCATAACATATTAACGTACTATTTCTTGTTCAATCGGGTTTCTATCACAGTTGGTGATCTGAATCATTTGATCTCGGCAACCATGAGCGGTGTAACATGTTGCCTGAGGTTTCCTGGTCAACTCAACTCCGACCTCCGAAAGCTAGCTGTTAACTTAATCCCATTCCCACGTCTCCACTTCTTCATGGTTGGGTTTGCACCCCTGACATCTCGTGGATCCCAGCAATACATCTCTCTTAGCGTCCCAGAGCTTACACAACAAATGTGGGACGCCAAGAATATGATGTGTGCAGCGGACCCCAGACATGGCCGATATTTAACAGCATCAGCCATGTTCAGGGGTAAAATGAGTACTAAAGAAGTTGATGAACAAATGATCAATGTTCAAAACAAGAACTCGTCATATTTTGTTGAGTGGATCCCAAACAATGTCAAATCTAGCGTTTGTGACATCCCACCAACCGGGCTTAAAATGTCTTCAACGTTTGTTGGGAACTCAACTTCTATCCAAGAGATGTTTAAACGAGTTAGTGAACAGTTTACAGCCATGTTTAGGCGAAAGGCGTTTTTGCATTGGTACACAGGTGAAGGTATGGATGAGATGGAGTTCACTGAGGCCGAGAGTAACATGAATGATTTGGTGGCGGAATATCAACAGTATCAGGATGCTACGGCGGAAGAAGAACAAGAGTACGAGGAGGAAGCTGGTGAAGAAGAAGATGACGGTTGATTGGAAAATTTACCAAGAACAACAATTGTGGTATTGTTCGAAAACGTTCTACTGATCGACAGTTATGTTATGATTTATATTTGTGTTTGAATTCTACATTTGAAGTTGTATTTGTTTTGGATTTAATGTACTTTTATTCTTACTTAATGCAACCATTTGAATAAGCTTTTCTAGATGGCAGTATCCCGAGAGGGGTGCGCAAAACTCAAACTAAACAGGTTCCAAACCAGTATAGATAGGGACGAGTACCTGTTATGTCAGTCCGTCCGCTATATGAATGAACATTCAGTCCAATCCAGTTGTGTCCATTTAGGTTCAGTCCGGTGCAGTAAAAAAAGTTGATCTTAGAAGTATGCATTGTAGACCTGAGTATGGACACGAACCATCACTATAACTAACCGAACGGAACCAACCTGTGAACACCCCTAATGCCACTTTGTTCCAGTTCAGGTACTATGTTCTTCGTTACTGGCTGATCGATATCCCAACAGAAACAAGTACAGAATAGTCTTTTAATGCGACTAAGTAAATGCTTTCAAAATTTAACTAAACAAATGTTATCCATGTCGGGAAAAAAAATTGACGATAGACTATCATATGTGCATTGCATTTTTCCCGTTATCTGGCGATCCTTTGTGACATATCTGTCCAACTAGTTACTTGTCCGGATCTTCAATCCTTTGTGACAAAGGATTGCAATGGGAAAAACGCAATGCACAATAAGGTAGTCTATGTTCAAATAAGGTAGTCTATAACCCTGTACTAGAGATACTTGTCGTTTTAAGTTCCCCGGCAAAAACACACACCATAATATGCAGAATAGTACTCGGGAAAACATAGTTATATATAGTTAGATACTTGGATCCATCGACATACAAATTGTTCTTATAGGAAAATAAAAATGGCAATACAATTGCTCACATATCGACTACCTTCTAAACAGTATGATAATTACATATTAGAAAAAATGACAGCAGCATAAAAACTTTACATCAAGCCCACACCTTTAACAAGTTGTTATTTGAACCTAAAGTCGAATTCTATTTAAAATGCTTACAAGGGTCAATTGCTCGATCACGATCCCCTTTTTTTCTAGCCTCGTATAGCACTGAAACAAACCATACACACACGAGGAAACTTGGATACTATTTCAATTCTTTAACTTTGGAACTTTTAATGTCGAATTGAACAGTATCGTTGTATCAGTTGCTTTTCTCTTTGAACCTCTTCTTTCCTGCAGATGTATTGAAATTCCAGTTAGAACATATGATTCACGTTCTTTTCAAGTCAATTATAAGGTCAAAAAGGGTAACGGGTGAAAACATGTTTGGGTCGAAACCAGTTATCATTTAAAATGTCAAACGGGTCCGTTCAGGATGGGTTGACCAAAACGCTTTTTGTCCAAAATTTTAACCCTTTGACCAATTTCTTCCAGTCCGACTTTCTTTCTTTTACCCATTTGACTTTTTTAAAGACAAGTATAAAGGTAAGAATATGGGATATTTTAATTACCTGATTGGTGATAGTTATGTCAGTCGAATGACCCCTATTTTTTGATGATGTCACCATGCAACGTTGTAGCACAGGTGTTATAGAACGACTTCCTCCCCCTCTTAAAAACTCCAATTCTTTATTCAATCGAGAAATTTCTTCGCTTTTTTTCCTCGATTCAGATTCTAACACACTTAAATCCTCTCGTAAGGCTGAAACTGTTTTGTCCTTTTCAATGTTTGAAAATTCTGATTTTTCTAAAGCAGACATCAGATTCGCTACTTTATCATTAGCAGCTCCAAGTTCCTTTCGGTTTTTATTCACGACTTCTTGAAATTCATGATCTTTTTTCTCATATTGGTTCCATGCAAAATCACGTTCTGCTTTCAATGCTGAATCTAATAACTCCTTTCTATTGCTCCTGGTTACACGCTGCTAATAAAAGTCAAAGATCAGAGACCATTTGAGTAAAGTATACTACTACGACCCAATTGTCCCATTTATAAGCGTCGAAATAGTGGCCTAAAACAAGAATAAACTTACTTGTGGTTCAGCCAAAGCTTTAGTGACCTCTTCAAAGAGAATTTTCAGATCAGCTCGTTCATCGTCTACATCTTCTGCAATATATATGTAGAGTTAACTCAGACAGATACTTGAGTAACAAAACAGAAAAGGGGACGAACTTGAATGATATTGGAAGAAAAAACTAGATTGTTAGAAAAGTGTCTCATCCCTCACAAAAAACAAAATTTCGCCACCCCCAACTTTTAATTCGTCAAAATGGGTAGGATCATAATGGTTACTTTTCACCCAACATACCTTGTTCCAGAACACTAAATTTTATGTCTTATATATACATAACTACTGTATATTATATCAGTAAAGAAATAACCTAATATCTAAATAAAAAATTTAGAAGGCTTTACCATTAACAATTCGTTTCGGGCAAGTTTCAACTCGTTCAACCCATGTCAACTGTTTCCTATTAAGTTAATACTTTTATCCTACCCATTTTAACCATGCATATATAAATAAGTAAAGTGATCAAGAACATATTGGGGGTACGAAGTTAAACAGCAATTTTCGTACTGTCAAAACCAGGTCGGGCCAGAATGGATACTTTCACCCGAAACACCTCTTTTCCAAAAAGTTTTAAAAGACGTATATAACAAGTGTACAAAAGAATATAATCTAAATGATAATCTAATACTTGATTGAAAAAGGCTCTATTCATAATAACATACGTTTAGGTCAACTTTTTTTTATATATATCCCATTCGACCAAAGTTCAACAGGTTTCCTTGCAAGCTAATAAGATATACTAAAAGTCTAAAAAACGTAAATGGGTCAAACTACATATCCATATCGAATGCATATCAGTGAAGTGTATAAGTAAATAACAACTAACCGAATTTTCGTTTGTTTACTTTTGCTTCCTTCTGCTTCATAGATATGAGCATATTCGCCTTAGCAGTATCGACAAACCGAGCCATATCTTTTACCTTCATGTCTCTTCTCATCTACAAAAAAAATTCCGAAAAACATAAAACACCCGAATAGGCGAAAATCAACTTATTACAAATTTTAACAAAAAAAGATACAAAAAACAGAGAAATGTTCACCAGAGAAATATGATCTTGCAACAATTTAACATCGAAAGCCCAGCGCTCATGCTGCGACTTAATTCTCTTCTCAAGCGACTTCCGTTCTTTAACAAACGACTCGATTTGTCTCTGTTGCTTCTTGATCATATCAAGAAGGCTTTTAAACATGTTTTTCCATGAAGCTTCTCGATCTTTAGCCTTATCGGCTGATGAAACTCTGGGTTTTCCCATACTTGGATAAAATTAGGCGATTCTGTTGATGGGTTTTGTAGAGGAAGTGATTTGGAGCAATGGGTATCTTTTGGATTTCGATATGGTTGCAGATTGATGGAGAATTTGGTGAATTAGGGTTTGGTTTTTTTGTTTTGGGGAAGATGATGATGATGATGATGATGATTGGAATAATTTGAAAATTGATCTAACGGTCGAAAATTTGGGGTATTTATATGGAGGAAAATATTGACGTTACGATCTGGGTGGGTTTCTTTACCCGACTTGAGTTTATTAATGGATGGGTCCGTTTCTTTTTCTCTTTTTTCTTTTATTGCCCGTGTCATAATATTAATAAGGATAATTATCAAAATAGTCTTTTAATTTTGAGTAATTCGTGATTAAGTCTAAAAAAAAAGCTTTTTCTGATACGGTCTAGGGTAACAAAGTACCAACAAAGAATATAGGACAACAATCATTCAGATTTTGACAAGTGTCCAAAGAATATGTCAATTCTGACAGATTGCCCCAAGATATAGGGCAACAGAGGACACTTGACGCATTCTGCACCCAGCTGCCCTGTTGCCCAAAAAAATAGACCATTTTTAGAAAGAGAAAATTTAAGGTGTTTTTGAGGAAGAGAATAATAGGCA